>CM032329.1:36774956-37974956 GCA_019022515.1 Quercus aquifolioides
CCACAGCAAAATGCTTTGGCAGGTTTGTAACGTTGAGTCATAATACCTAAAAGTTGGCAAAGGGACAAGTGAATCATGCAATTCTGAATTCAGTCTGCCTGCCCAGTTGCCCATCGGGTTGGATTATATAGTTTTCATATTTTCAAATTTTGAATGATGAATTATAATTCAACTTGGGTTCTCTTTGGTCCCTAATACCCCTTGAGATGGTATTTTATGCGCTCATCCAATGGAACGCGCCTCTTATAAACATGTTACCTTTTTAATAATTTGATAGTAGTTACACTAAGAAGGGAATTTGAACTCTAATTCTCTTAATAAAGGGGAAGAATAGACTATGCCATTAAGATACAAGATTCTTGACTATACGGTATTTAATTTTGACATACAAGTTTTGATTTATTTTTTAATTTTTTGGATAGAAAGCTTTGTGAGTTAATTCATAGATAGTTAACGGCTTAACGCATATTAAACTTGAAAATTCGTTCTACAAAATTTACTAATAAATTATTTATTCTAAGAGAAAACTGTTTCTTATGAGAGCATGTGGAATTTCTGGTCTTGCCTGAAAGACGTAATATGTCAACTTGATTACAATCTGGCGATTCTGGCCCACACAAACGAAGGTTTAAGGTCTTCATAATTGGTTCTTCTAGCAAGTTAACTTAATTTGAAGTTTGAAGTCTTTCAAAGTTATAATTCAAATGATTAACTAAAGCTTTTTATGCAAGTTCAAATACTTCTAAAATCAAAGTCATGTGAAGTGTTTTTTGCTTAAAATTGTCACGAGCTTTTGCAAAAGAACATGTCAACATGTGGAATCTGTTTCTTCCTTGTCGATTGTGCTTTGCAACACATGCTTAGCAGTTTTTGGTTTTTGGATTTTTTTTTTTTGGCCCTTATCATCATTATTATTCTTCCCGTATTATAATTTATAAAAATCTGAAAGGAAGAGGTAGCACTTAAGTCTTAACCAAAGTAACCAATGATATATGGTTTTTAATTTTTATATAACACTAAGCATGTGTTTGATAATTATTAGAGTTTAACCTAGTATGATTTTCCTCTCTCTCTCTCTCTCTCTCTCTCTCTCTCTCTCTCTCATATTTGATAATTATTATTGTCATCAATAGACATTTATTAGCTAATATATGAAAATATATATTTTATCATTTGGCATATATTTTATGATTGTGTTTGTATATGGAAATTTCTATTCTATTGTTTAAAGAAAATATGATATATCAAGATTATAATTTAAAATTGTATGAATAGTGAATACATACTAAAATAATAGCGTGTAAAATTGTGAGACTTCAAAAATTTATATGTTAATTAAAAAAAATCAAATGATTTTTGTTTTATACATATTATAGATTTATATATTTTTTGTAATAAAATTTTGAATAAATTATTATTATTATTTTTAATTGATAATATAATTATACATCAAATTTATTAGAATATTAACCTCTATTATTATTATTATTATACAATAAGATTTAAATTTATAGCTCATATTCTGTATTTAATAATTATTCTTTACCATAAGACCAATATACATTTAGAAATTAGAATGGCTTATTTATTGGAAGTACATAAAAATATAGTTATGTTTAGGAAAAAGTGATTTTAAAAAAATGGAATATGAGAGAAAAAAATTATAAACTAAACCAAATGCTTGGAAATTCAATAAATACATTTATCAGCTCATCCTGTTTGCTTGTTCACACTTAGGCTAGGCACACACTAATAAGAAACATGGACTATGATGATATAGATTATGATGAAGGTTATAGCATAAGAGATATAGACAATAATTGGTTAAATGGAAATATGGATTATGAGGAAACAGATTCTAATTTTGACAGTGATATTGATGATTATAACAATAATAGTAACATAAATAATTGGAGTACATTAACAGGAGATAAAATCAATTGACAGACTGATAGTTACAATAATAGTTTCTTAGATAGAATTAATAAAAAATTAGAATCTTTAGAAATTGAGGAAAAATCCATAATGGACACTAGAGTAGAAAAGAAAAGTGATAGTTTTTTTGACCTCCAAGAAAAATTGAAAGCTTTAAATTCAGAAAGAGAATTTGAACATTTTCATAGATCACCTTAGACCATGACAGATAATTGGCATAATGAAAGGAATAGTGTAATAGAAAACTAGCATATAAATAGTAGTAGAAAATATGATAGCGAATTAAAAGCAACTAGCGGACCTATAACTATAGCCTATAAAGACAATAAGAAAGACTTTGATGAAAGAAAAGAATATAGTCCCATAGTGCAAAAATTATAGAAGTAGAGAAAGAAAGAAATTCTATAGAAATAATACAAAAGAAGAAGCTAGATATAATTGATGAAAACAAAGAAAAAGGAATAGAAAGACAACAAGGCAATAGTACTCTAACCAACTCAAAAGAAACCCCATGTAAGATGTTAGACATAGAAAAAGATATAGAAAAAGACAGAGACATGATAAGGAAAGAGAAAGAAGAAAGAGAACGAGAAAGATAATCTAGTCATGGAAAAATGATAGTTCCAAGAAAAATGATAGTTTAAAGAAAAAACTGATGAAAGACTAAAATCAATTGAAAGAATTATGATATATACCAAAAATAATAGTTTGGCAGAATTAAATAAAAAGATAAAAATTTTAAATTCACTTTTAGATATAGACAGAAAAAGAGACACAACAGTTTTAAATAATACTGAGTTATCAAATAATGAGAAAACTTACAAAAATATTAGAAATACTATTTGTCATAAATGTAAAGAATATGGACATACTAAGAAACAATGTGATAGACATAATAAAATTATTAAACAAATCAATATATTAGAATTTGAGAAAGATGTAATAAATGAATTAATGGAAATGTTTGACGTTAAACAGAAAGAGATAGACCAAGTAAAGAAAAAGGAAGAACTAAAATCAACCAACCCACTTAAAGTCAATAAAAGAAAAAGAAAACAAAAAGACATAATAATGAAATTTGATAGATAATCTACCCAATCACTAAAAGATAAAAAAGAATATTTACAAAAATTGAAAGAATTTATAGACATACTTATTGATTGTATTAAGTGTAGGAAATATGAACACCATACTACGAAATGTGAAAAATGAGAAAAAGCTAAGAAAGAAAAGACAAAAAAAAAACACAAGATAGCGTAGATATAAAACCAGTAACTCTACAAGACTTAATGACAAAAGTAAAAATGGTAAAACAAGAAATAAAAGAAATTAAAGAAGATAATTTGACATACATAGATGAACAAAATATTACAAAAATAATAAATTTTAAAAAAATTTCTGAAGTATTATCATCATTATCATTACTCTCTTTTCTCAAATTTTTGAAGACATATTTTCATTGCGAAAATAAGAATGACTATAGATGACCATAAAATGTTTCTTTTCTTTTGTTTTTATTATTAGGGCTTAGATCAACACTAATTAATTTAACAAGGTTGGTTTACATATCACCGTACCACTTGAACTACTTTTGGCCATAACATTTAAGCACAGTACCAAGAGAGTACTTGGGTCCAAAAAAAAAGAAACTTTTCGAAGTTCGAGTTTATCCAAACTCTATTGCATGTTCATCAAGATTGGTCCAATTTAAATTTTTTTTATTATTTTATTTTTTATATTTGCAAATGACACAATTATAATATCAAATTTATTCTACCAAGATCTGATGGTGCGGATTAGTCCAAGCCGACAATAGCGTGAACTTACTGAAAGAAGAGAAATCCAAATCCTTAAACAAAATTAGATTATAATTTTTAGCATTTCTTTTTTTTTTCATGGATCATGGTCGGTTCCATTTTAGCTCTCTACAAAATCCTCATAGTATATTAATTTTACATTACATTATTAATTATTTACTCACAAAAACAATTTAGTGGTAAATTCAACACCCATGTTTCCAAGAACATTTATCCCAAGATAAGAAAATACTACTGGAAAATGGAATTAAGTTGTTAAAAAGTGACGAAATTGCCCCTCCCTCCAGAGAAACATCAAACAAGAGGGGATGTCCCTTTTGATTTTTTTTCATTGGCTAAAGAAGCATCAAATTCAAATTCTCAAAAATAAAAAAATAAAAAAATAAAAAAAGAATCAAATTCAGTGTGGGCTCACTACATAATGACACGTATCAGAACCTCGTGATGTGGGTCACCTTCCATGCAGAGTTTGGCAGCATCCACGTGATTAAGGATGCAAATATCCACATGATGAGTGGTGACATATGGTATTGGTAGGAAAGCTTTTAAAACTATGGGACCCAAATTGTCCCCATCCAACAAGGCTGTGCCACATTTTACAAGCTTCTACCACATCTTTTCACCATTCACGTGCACTTTCAGCTAGCCACTTTTCTTTCTAATCCCCAGCTGTGCTTGTTAACTTTGTTGCCTTGGGTTAGTATAAGTAAGATTTCTTATCAATATTTGCTTCACAGATTCTAATACCCAGTGCATTCTCAAAGCCAAAGCCAAAGCAGTACTTTCTCTCCCAACCAAATTCTATGCTAGTTTGTGAAATTAAAGAAACTGCATTTGTTATACAAACGTACACCAGTTTTTGTTAATTTTTATTATTATTTTTAAAAAGAGTACAGTGGTATTAAGAATTAATTTTGTTGGGATCAATTTTTAGTAATAACAGATGCTCTTAACCATTTGCTAATATACTATTTTAAGAAAATTCTAATACTATTTTCATGATAAATATAAAATATTTTCAAAAAAAACTTTTTTTTTTCCTGTTTATTTTCTCTTTAGAGCATTTGTTAATTTTTCCTATTGAAGTATTAGCTAAATCTTAAATAATTAATGAATGCTCTAAGGACAGTAATTAATATGCATTTAATACTTATATTCAATCTTTTTTTTTATATGACTTATATTCAATCTTGTTTTTACACATTTCAAAAAATAAAGTCAAAATTGTACAAGTATATCCAAAAAAGTACACACAAGTACAATAAATTTGTACATGTAAACCAATAAATCATTAATATATGTATTTAATTGTTTGAAAGGTATGCATTACAATTCATAATTGAGTACTGTAGGGTCAGATTCTGCAGCCCAAGCCCAAGAAGGTGTGGATTTGGAGCCCACTGAACCCAAAACAATAAATTTGTAGAGAGTGGGTGAAAGAGCTAGGCTAATAATGAAAATAACAGTATTAAACGGCAATGTTAACAGGAAGATTTGAATTAATATGTGCTCGGACGGGTGTAAATGTCTCGTCCGAAGAGGTGATTTTCATTGATGAACTTGGGTTACAATTGTTGGAGCTACAGTAAAGTAATACACTCTTTTCTCTCTCTTCTTTTTCGATCCCCTTCTATCAGAGACCCCTCTCTCTTATATAGTACTGCCTTTCTACATCTTCACCGTCCACTTGTTCATCATCTAGGCGCCCACTTGAGTGCATGTCCCATCACACTCCCCCTTTAGCCCTGTCTGAGTGGTGGTAGCTGAGGATGCACTGTTCAGGGGTCTTCTCCACATAAATGCGGCCAGGAGGGTAGGTGCAGTGCATTAAATGCGGTGGTTGAAGTCTGTCTCCTTGATATTTCTCTGTTCCTGTTACCTTCTTGTGTGTCTGAGGCCCCTTTCTCCCCTAACACTTGTCAAACAGATCATTTGAACCTCCCATACACGTGTCGGGCAAAAACCTCGTCGGATCCGAGGGTATCGGGTTTCTCGGACATATGAACACCTCTTCGGACAGTGCACGTACTCATCTCCAGACATTCTCCTTTTACATGGGCCTCTGACTGAGTGTCTTGGTCTCCTCGGACGAACAATATTCCTCATATAGGGCCTTGGGCCCAATACGTTGGGTTGAGCTTTCTCCCCCCACAAGTACTTATTAGCATTTTCAAAAAGAAAAAAATTATTAATTAATTTTTAACTTGTGCCCTTATGACACTCGTTAATAGGATTCTTAAATTAATCGTTTCCTAAGTCCTCAAGTTTTTGAATAATTAGTAATTTATTATAGTATCATTATTCAATGCAAGTGGTTTAGAATCCGAGCCCTCTCTCCCCTCTAAAAGTTTAAAATTTTAGAATAACTGAAAATTAGTTACAGACTCTTTTATAGGAGGGGTGGAAAGGAAGACTGGAAGAGATAAGAACTACAGTCCATATTTGAATACAAAAGCTCCTATTAATCAAGGGAAAAAACACCATTCCCTCAATCAAAAAAAAAAAAAAAAAACTATTGGTACTAGTATTAATCTTAAAGTCATTAAGAAATGGACTTGTTTATAAATTATATGTAGGTGATGATAGATAAGTTTTGTTGTTTGTGTATATATTTACGTTTCTATAATTCTTCGCAACTTATATAGGCCTAAGCTGTGCAGTGAAGTGTTGTCAGTTGTCACTGTTATTATTTTTTTACTTAATTAAAGATTTATGATAACTAATGGGAGTTGGATTAAACTAAACAATATGCCTTAAGGTTTTTTTTTGTTACACACACTTGAGTTTTTATAACTGAAAATGTAATTTAAAGCCATGTATTTATTTTATAAAAATACACTATGTATGTAACATTGTGTGAAATAACCACCCCAAAAGAGTAAAACTTGTGTAACATTCACTAAGTGTCATATCGCAAGTTCTTCAATCAAATTCAACCATCTGGTTATATGAAAAATTATTTGTTATTCCAAGAGTACAACAATATGGTACTCTATCATCTCATATGAATAGTACATGCTATCATAATTTATTGCGTAAGACTTACTATTATGTGAGAATAGGAGGTATTACTTTGTTATTCTTTCAAAATAGTGAAAATTACTTTGGTTGCATTGACTAATAAACCACATTATTAAATTTAATTATTTTTGAGATAGAAAACACTTTTTTTTTTTAATTATAATTTTTATCTATTGATGAGAGAACCGTGTGGTTAAAAATCAATGGGAAAACTTAAATTATGACTTCTAAGGAATTGTATCTTAAAAAAACACGCAAAGGGTCAACATCATAGAAATGGGAATCGAAGGAAGGCTATATCAAAGCTAATCATGTTTGCGTTATTTCTTAGCAAAACGTTTGAGATTTGCTAAGAGCATAATTATGCACATTATTAGGCCCAATTCCCAATCCCCATCAACCTATAAACGCATATTAAAGTCATCCCGGTGGCAAAATTAAGTCAACTATTTAAACTCATAACTCATGACTCATGAGTCTATATAGAAATGCTTTACTCTGAGGACTCAGGAGCCAGGTCATGTTAAAGTCGCACTAATATGGAAAAACAAAACTTATCCTTTTCAAGAGACGTGTTATATTATATGCTTGCTCACTTCCTTGTCATCTTTCTTCCACAGTCCACTGCTTCCCTGTTTTTGTCCCACTTTATAATGAAGTGCTAATTATGTAAACACGAATGCTTGTTCTTGTTTTGCCATTTGGTTTTTGTGTGGAGGAATTGATGCTTGTTTTTTATGATCATAAGAAGGTAAATGGCAGTTTTTGTGCAGAAACTCTATTATAACTGAAAAATAATCGAATATTGATGATTAAATTGAAATAATTAAAACACTACCTAGCCAAGAAAAAAATAAATAAAAATGTTTGCTAGGTAGTGTTGCAATCATGCATGGACAATTATCCTTGTTTAGTTTTTAGGATAAAATACAAAAACTAGGTTAATATCATTTACTATCAAGATTTTTAAAAATATTATATTTGCTCTTTAAGCACAAATAACACTTAACACCGTTTAAAAGTTCTTTATAACTCCAAGTCCTCTACTTTCTTTTGGCAGCTTATCTTGATTGTACAGGTCTCATAGTGACTATATTATGACAACTATATGTAGGAATGTATATCGGTCTACTTTGGAGGGGGGAGGGGGTTTCAGGCTTTTAGCCAAATAGTGGAGGTCAGTTTGCCTAGAACCGGTACCAATTTGCATTGTTAAAGGTTGAAATTTCGGTCTAAATTGGTCGGTTCTTATATGGGCTCAGTTTAGCCAATTCTCTTAGACTGAGACAAAGAAAAAACAATGACTTAGTAGACCTTAAAAGAAGTGGCGGAACTTGATGAATTGACAAATGGTAGGGTTAGCGAGTGAATTTGGGGTGAAAATGTGAGAGAGAGAGTTCACATTTTTATTGAGGTTAGGGACAATACAGCGTTGCTTTGTTTATATAATTATTATATATTTTCTTAAAGAACTAAACAATGTCATTTTATTTTAATATAATTTTTAACTAATTTTATATACTCTTTATGTGTGTGTGTGTGTGTTGACTAGTTTGGTATTGTCAAAAACCTAGTTTCACGATTGACAATTGTGCCAACTAACATTAGAAAATCAGGAACTCCTCCGATAGTCACCATCAAAATCCCTCTTTAGCGGTTCAATTGGTACAGAATTGGTTCAATGGTTCAGTTTGGATTGGTTCACGATCACCCCTAATTATATGGGAGAGGGAGTATTTGGATAGTCAATGGTAGATAAATAGTAGTTAGAGATGGAGAGGGAAGCTAGAGGAGTAGGGAAATTTTCAACAATATTAAATGACGTTTCAACTTAGGAAGCAAATTTGATATTTTGAAAATTTTGATAGTACATTGTAATGGCTTATATTAGCCCAAGCCTTAAGGGTAAGTTTATTATTTTACCCTAGCTTTTAATGTCCGAAGCAAAAGAGTTAATAGAACTTAAAGTTTGGGTGGCTCAAATGATTAAGCATTGAGTTGGGTAGAATGAAAAATTGAGTAAATAAACGACCATCAACCCAATAAATGACATAAAATAAAGAAAATCATGTGCATTGCACGTATCATGATTAAAGCCCATGCTGTATATATATTATCCCTGACCAGTATCCCGTAACAAGAGAACATGTTCCTTTAAAATTTATTCAAAAATAATAATACTTAGTAATATAATAATGAAAAGAAAAACCAGTTCTAAGGGCATTAATGTCACTGCGGTAAGAGTTTCTGGGGTCTGAGGTCATTATGAAGAAAGGAAGCTCTGACATGGACTGTTTGGTAATTGGAACATAGCGGTTAGTCAGTCCTCTCACTTCTGTTCAACTTCAACTTCCCTTGCCTGCAAAGAAGTGTTTAGAGAGAGAGAGAGAGAGAACAAAGCAAAGGATAAAGAAAAGAACAAACGAAGAAGTTAAAAAACAGAGCAACTTCTCTGTTCTGATACTTTCCTTCTCTCTCTCTCCGGACTTTTGTTCTGTCTCAAATCTTGTTTCAGAGCTCACTTTGAATTTCAAATTTGATTATAAGCTACTTTGGGCTTGGTCTGCTTCTGGGTCTTATTGATTTTGTTGTATATGGGTTTTGCTTAAGAAAGTTATTGGTTTTGGAAATATAGGAGAATATAGCAATAAATATCATGTCTTGGAAAAGCAAAGGAGAGCATTCTTCTAGAAGTGTTATATCACAAAAATGGTCCCTCTTTCTTTGTTTGGGCAGTTTCTGTGCTGGAATGCTCTTCATCAATAGGTATGGATTTGTTGTATTCTATTATGCTTTCTTGGAATTCTCAGTTCCTGCAACTTTTTCAAACATAATTGTTCAATTATGCTTCTTTTTTTTTCCCCTGAAGTGGGTTCAACTTCAATCCCTTTTTATTGGTTTGTAACCGTGAAGAATAATTAATCTCTAAACTATTTTTATGAGATCTGAATTATACTTTACATGTTTTGTTAACATCTTTTAGAATTTTTAAATTAATGATTTCTGTGTTCTCTTCAGCTGGGTAGTTCTGAGTTTTTATGATTTTCAATGTTTTGATGGCATTGAAAGGTACTTTTCATTTTCATTTCGTTGTTTCATGGCATATAACATCTGAGTCTTCTTTGAAATTCGTGCCAATAATATATTTACTCGACCCATTTGATTGTAAAAGTTGGATAGATCTAAATTGAGTTTATATTATGGTTGCAAGCTATATTAGTTTTCTGTTTAAGAAACCACTCCTCCGCATGTATAAATTTGTGTATTTAATACTATTTAGGACTTGTCAATTCTAGACTGAACAACTCTGCACAAATTTGTGTCAATTCCATTGTCATTTATAGATGGTTCAGTTTTTGTTTCTGTTTGTATGTGGAAATTTATTTTTGGGATGAGATATAAGATGCTCTGCTTGTATGTCAGTTTTGTGGTCCCTGAAGAATGCTTTCGACCTCTCCTTTTCTGCCATTTTCTCATTAAAGAACAGAAGGCATTTGATGTCTCCAATTCAATACCATACTCTTAATTTTACCTCTGGCTGAGGTAACTGGAAGTTCTTGATTTTGTTGTTACTAGCCACCCAAAACCTCCCCACAAGTCCACAAAACTACAAAAGTCTTTTTGGTTTATCTTGTAGTTCATTGATCAATTTGCAGCTTGTTAGTTGATGTTTTAATTTTATATGGTCCCCACCTGTTACTATGGTTGGTAAAATCATAACTGAACCATTGAATTGTTAACAAAGAAGATTTCATATTTGCAAAAAATTCCAGTCATCTCCTTTGCTTATATTCTTTAATGTTGTCAAATTTCTGTTTTAATTTCAGAAACAAGTATTCTTGTAAAAAATTCAGATATATTTTATATGATTGTTGTTTATAAAATGAGAAAAATTCAGATATATTTTATAACACGAACAACAATCATATAAAATATATCTGAATTTTTGACAAGAATACTTGTTTCTGAAATTTTGTGACATTTTAATGATAAAAGTAAACTGGTACAGGATGTGGACAGTTCCTGAGCCTAAAGGTATCACACGGACAACAGCAATGGAAGCTGAAAGATTAAAACTGGTTTCAGAGGGCTGTGATCCAAAAGTTGTGAGCATCTCTTTCTTATAAGTGCTTGATTTCATTTAATTCTTATTTAGAATAGTGTTAAACGTTTGTGTTTGATTATATGTAATCTTTGTTATGTGCCTCACAAAATAAATAAATAAAATTCTGTTTGGATTTCTTTAGTTGCATCTGAAGGAAGTAAAGCGTGAATCCAAGGAAATTTTGGGGGAAGTTTTTAAGACTCATAATGCTATACAGTAAGTTATGCTTATGCTTATGCTTATTTATTTATCTTGATTACCTTATGTCTTATTCTGAGCTTGGTTCAGAAGTATTCTGAATGCAACACTTAACATAGTTTGTTGAATGTAGGACATTAGACAAGACTATTTCAAGTTTAGAGATGGAATTATCTGCCGCCAGGGCAGCTCAGGAGTCTATACGAAGTGGCTCTCCTTTGTCACAAGATATAGAGAAGAATGAATCACCTAGGAAAAGAAAGTATCTAATGGTCATAGGAATAAATACTGCTTTCAGCAGCCGGAAAAGACGAGATTCAGTTCGTGCAACATGGATGCCACAAGGTTCATATATTTATTTCTTGCTTTCTCCCTCTTAGATTTTTTCTGGATTATTCTTATGCTATTTTGGTTTTTTATTTGGATTTAGTTTATGATGTTCTTTGCTTTTGAAAACATGGAAAATAGGTGAAAAGAGAAAGAAGCTGGAGGAAGAGAAGGGCATTATTGTTCGGTTTGTCATTGGTCATAGGTGGGCATTTAATTTTCTTTTGATGCTAATGTTCAATAAGTGGACATGATTTTGTTCTTGCATAATTTTATCTTAAACTCACCTGCTGAGCCTTTTGTCTATTAATACTGCAAGCAATGCCGGCTTTTTTGTTTGGGGGGGGAGGGGGAGGGGGGGGGGGGTGTTATGGTTTTGGTATGTCTTTAGAACAATTTAGTTGCAACCACTTTTGAATGCTAGGTAGCAAATCAGTAAAATCCTTAAGTCTCTAATTAAGAATCCATCATTTCCTCATTCTATAATAGCTCCTGTGCACTTAGGCTTTTGCTGGATACTCATATTTCTTGACAAGCAGATTATTTAGTCATGTATGTCCTGAAAGGTCTCTAGGAAATCATGAGGCATCATCGTTTTTCCCTAGAGGTAGAAACATAAGTCAATCTCTTGCAGTCAAAAGTTTGATCTCCTAAATCAATCTTTTCTCACTTCTATTTCATGCACACTGTTTCTGTATGCATTTCTTTTTATATTTTGGGTTAGTTTTGAAATTCCGTAAGAGAATACATGTGGGCAACTCTAACTAATTTGTTGGCAATCCATAGCCGACTCCAAAATTTTGGGACTAAGGCTTTGTTATTGTTGAAATCCCATATGAGGTTGCACCCAGGAACTTTCACCTGCATGGTGCATATTCCCTTGTCTTTCCAACAACTGATGGTCATTTTAAATTCCTGAGAATATAGACATAATGGATGATTAATTCAACATTTCTTGTCATTATTTAGTGCCACATCAGGGGGTATTCTAGACAGAGCTGTTGAAGCTGAGGACAGAAAGCATGGAGATTTGTTAAGGCTGGTAATAATTTCATATTTTGTTCTTCTATTGTTTGCCTGCTCTTTCCTGCTGTATGTACTATTGCTTCAAAAGACGTTTTTACTGTATTGATTCATTAAATAGAAAATACCATTTGACTTTACATCTGTGTTACATGTGAGCAGGATCATGTTGAAGGTTACCTGGAATTGTCTGCCAAGACAAAGATATATTTTGCTACTGCTGTTGCTTTGTGGGATGCAGATTTCTACATTAAAGTTGATGATGATGTACATGTAAATATCGGTGAGTGATTTTTTTTTCTTTACTGTGAATACTCCATAAAACGTTATTTAGTTTGTAATTTTATACCTTTCTTATTGAGAATAATAACTCAATATGACATTTACAATCATTAATGCAAGCCAAAGCTCTAAATTTGTCATAGAAGTTTGACCTTCTAGTTTCTTATATCGTCAAGTATTTCTGCAGTTTGTTTTTATATGTTATTCTTGTTACATTGATTCTAACTAATTTCAAATTTCTACAGCAACACTTGGAGAAACTCTAGTTAGACATCGATCAAAACCACGGGTATATATTGGATGCATGAAATCTGGTCCTGTCCTTAATCAAAAGTAAGCATTTTTTTCTCCTTCCTTTTTCCTTTTTAAAATGATTTTATCTTTTTCTGATGAATTTTGACCAAGTAATTAACTTCTAGTTTCTTAATTGCCCATTTCATCATACAGGGGAGTGAGATACCATGAACCTGAGTACTGGAAATTCGGTGAGGCGGGGAACAAGTATTTCCGTCATGCTACAGGACAGCTCTATGCTATTTCCAAAGATCTGGCATCTTATATATCAATAAACCAGTAGGCGCACTTATTGTCACCCAAAATAAATGATGGATGCTAATGTGTGGATCTATAGGTTGTTGGCTTGTTTCTTGCACTAATGATGGTTGTTGCATAATTATTTCAGGCATGTTCTACACAAGTATGCTAATGAAGATGTCTCACTGGGATCTTGGTTTATTGGACTTGATGTGGAGCATATCGATGATCGGAGACTATGTTGTGGCACTCCACCTGGTAAAGTCCTGCTTTCCTAAGAACTTGTAAATTGTCATGACAATAAAGTTTTTTTTTTTAATAGGAAAAAGGGATAAAAGGCTGTTTGAGCAACAAATGTTTAGATACTTTGTAAAGAAAATATAATACAAATAGATTCAGTCAAATAAACTGAAAAGATTAAAATATAAATCCAGTCATTTTTAAATTGAAATTACTCTCTACCTGAATGACAGTAGAGCATTAATTCACACGTTTTGCTCAAGCGAGGGGAAAGTCCATCATACCAATTGTTCTCCCAGAAGAGAGATACTTCACACCAGAAATTGAATTGACTAAATGATAGCAACAATGTGATTTTTATTTTTTATCTTTCTGAAAGGTAAGAAGAAGTTATCATGTAGAGTCCTGGGAAAGTATATACTGTACAACCAATAAAGATAATTTGTGCTGGACCCCAGATGGTGAGAGTATTGAATATTGAATGGCAGATATAAAAAAAACTCATTGTTTTCTGTGATGGTTACAACTATACTGGTTACCAAATTCACCATTAAGTGAGATTTACCTTGATCTTATTTAATTTACTCTCGTACTCCTTAATTTCTTCCTTTTCTTGCAATAATATCTACGATGTCTTCTTATTTACAAATGGTCTGCAAGAGAGAGAAGAGACAAAAAGGGGGGGGTCCTCTTATTGTTCAAATAGTCTATAACTTAGAATGTTATGCATCTTGAGTTTGAAAGTGGATTAAATGTATTGTATATGGTGATTATAAAGGTGGTCACATGGCTTATGACTTCTTCCCCCTCACCTGGACTACTATTTTCATGTACCTTTGGTCTGTGGTATGGGGTTGCAGCAAAAAGCTGAGAACACTAGCTTTTGTTTGGTTTGTTTACACACTTTGAGGATGGGTTTGTGTCGCTATATTCTATGTAGTTTTAAATTTCTGATGTAACTTATTGATGCAGATTGTGAGTGGAAGGCTCAGGCAGGCAATGTCTGTGTAGCTTCGTTTGATTGGACCTGCAGTGGGATTTGCAGGTCTGCTGATAGGATTAAGGAAGTTCATCGGCGGTGTGGGGAAGGTGAAAATGCTTTGTGGAGTGCTTCTTTCTGAGACGCAGCGGCTTGGACTTCTTCCAAACTCAGGAGGATGATAAGCAAGAGTAGTTAAGTAACCATGCTTTTTTTTTTGCCCTGTATTTTTGTGTGAGTATAGAGTATATCATCTTACACTAAGAGAGAGAGAGAGAGAGAGAGAGAGAGAGAGAGAAGAGGGGCCTTGCTACAAGGACATTCTTTATTTTAAGAGAGGAGATTGCCCATAGTAGCAGCCAGAAAAAGAAGCAAGAGATAGTCAACACCCATTCTTTGATGCTTGGAAGGCCAATTTGTAAGTTACAGTTCCATGGCTATCAAGCTTTTAATAAAATATAAATATCTGGTGGCTTTTGGCGCCCTTCCTTACTGTTTTCAAGTATTAATTTGAAGAAATGCTCTCTTGATGATCTCTTTCCTAAATTCTGTCTTGTGACTCCATATTTTTTTTTTTTTGTAAATTCCATGTCTTAGATCTCCATATTTGCATTCTTCTGGATACAATAATTATATAAATAAGAGTTTGGATGGACCTCGGGAACCATATAGTATTAAAAACCCTGCAGTTTTTTGGCATTATAATAAATGAATTTCAATAGAATTGACACAGGGTTACCAGGGAATCTGGATGTTTGATGGATTACTAATTTGGCTAAATCAATTGGTTAAATATTTACAGATTCATAATGTTAGAAAAGATGAAAGATAATACAAAATATTGATGTAGATTATAGAGAGAAGCCAAGCCATGAGATAAAGAATAAGGGTTAACGTGGTTCGGTTTGACATACACAGGAGAAAGCTTAAGTGGCTATATTTTTACTGTGTTCAATTGTTTATACAATAAAACTTACACAAGGGTATATAGGGGAGCTAGCTAGGTTAAAATCCTAGTTGGGCATACAATATATTTAGTCACCATTACATAAATTCACAATATTTTTAACACGTAACATACATGGATTTAAGAAAAGATTGACGTCCAGACATATCTCAAGAAGCAGTATCAAACTATCAATACATTTTAATGTGAAGACCAGTTCTCTCTTGGTAAACTTTGCCAAGATATTGAAAGTCATGCGCAAAGTTAAAAACAGATCAATTTTATATAAATATATATAATTATTAATGCAACTTGATTAATATTGTTATCACTAGAAAGTTTCCTCCCACTAAGCTCTTTGCAGCTTTGCAAGATATGGTAATTTCTTTTTAAGTGATTAGTCATTACTCTTACGGTAGAAAAAATTGGACCTTACTTTGAAATTGACATTTTAGAATTGATAGATATGACAATTGAAAAAAAGGAAGAGCGAGGACTAGGAGGATCAAATTTCCTTTCGGCGGAGTTTCATCGTATAAAAAGTCAGCTGAAGATTCTTTCTTTGCAATGGAAATCATTTTCAGGCCACGATTTTGCTGAAGATGGTTAATTTTTCCAAAAGGTTTCAAGTTCTATTTCTTCAATGGAAAATCCTTACTAAGACTACGTGTACACTGGGGATTGAGCCAGAAATTTATCTTTGGAGACTAAATTAAAATTTGATGATGATTTATTTATTTTTATACAATAGTATAAAAAAATAAAAGAAATAAAACTTTAGAGGTTGGTCTAGTAGCTTTCAATCATTATGAGATCTATGAAACCTTCGGTAGTTAGGTTTATAACTCCTAATACTTATGCAATGTGTGTGAGAGACATGAGACCACATACACTCAAGAAAATATTTAGGTGCTCAAAGAGCTTTGAAAACTCATGTTAGCTAGAACAAAAAGGTTGGTTAAAAAATAATAAACACGTTCAACATAAAAATGAAGTATTTTTTAAAGATGTACAAAAAAAGAAGTGTAAATCAAACTTAATAAATAATAAATATGTTCTGAGATTAACAAAATTATCACACTTTCTCGGGTCTTCGACCCAAAGAAAAAATGTAAAAGAAAAAATGAACTAGTTTATCTTAATCTTCTAAGAATAGCATAAAAGAATAATGTGGATTTATTCAACGTTTTGGTTAGGTCGTGAGAGAATAATGCCATTTTCGTCTTCCTTTATTTTATTTTAATATTTAATTAGTTGGAAAGTTAAAAGTTAGAGCAAGTTGTGAGCTACAAACATTATAGAAGAAGGTTTATTAAAGTGATAATTTGAGATATTGTGAATTACAAATACTAAAAATTATCTTTGAACGCACACATACATATAAATTTTGAAGGAGTCATGCATGAAGCTTTGGCTTTTAAGAATGCAGTTTTCATCTTCCGTCCCCAGAAAAGGTTTACTGATATCCAGCCCAATGCATATAAAGAGCTTTTTGGGTCTAAGAAGCTCTTTTTGCCTCCCAAATGGACTTTAAGAATAATCATATTATTATAAACTCTTGTAATAATCAACGAGGAGCATTATGTTTCAAAAACCAGAATACTTAGTTCATATCTTAGCAAAATATGAATGTGTTTGCTGAGGTGTTCTCTTATGGCCAAACTTTAAGCCGTCGGCCAAAGTTCCTACTCTCAACGTGAGTTTTTAACCTACTAATAATAGTACTACTTCTTTATGCAAACTGTTGTTTTATTTTTTTATTTTTATAAACGCAAGCTGTTTTTTTTAGATTCGAAAGGAAACATACATGAAAATTGTTCTTGCCGCCTCAGATTCATTACAACAAACTTCATACTTGTTAAATTTCTCTTCACTTTCCATATGCTGGCGCTAAATTTGCAGCAAAAACGATTTGCTCAGTGAATATTCAAAGAGAAATGAGCAGAAGTGTCAAATTTTAGCAACGATTTGTGCTTGAAAGACCCATTAATGAAGCAAAAAATAGCAGCAATGGTACATGCTCTAACCTTTCTCTTACACAAAAAAAGCAAGTAAAACAAAGAAAATGAAAAAGACCATCTTACACAAAAAAAGCAAGTAAAGCAAAGAAAATAAAAAAAGACTATCAAAGTTTATTTTCAACATTGCTCCATGAGTCTTCTTCTTGTGAACGAGTCTATCATAGAACCATATCATCGTGAAAAAGAGCTTGGGTTGAACAAACTGCACAAGGAGACTTTTATTACCTCAATCCATGAACATCAATGCCAAAAAATTAGAAAAAGAAAAGAAAAGTCAACTGTTGAGTTAAAAAGATAAAACGGAAAAAGAAAAGAAAGAATGGACCAGGACTTACCTTCCATGCCCTGGGGTTTCAGGCTATGAAAGAAAGAAACTATCTTTGATCCTTTGATGGAACAGATACGAGGATTTGGGAGCAGTGGAACGTGATATTGGCACGGCTCAATCAAAAAGCAGGGCCCATAACATTTTGAACGCTGATTTCTTATTGAACCGGACCAATATCCCGTTAAACTGATCCATCTCTCCCGTCCGTTTGATCTTAGCTTAGCTAGCAACAAATCTGCAAATAAAACAAAACCTACGAAAGAGAAAAAGCAATTCATAACACCAATAAAAAAAAATAAAAAAATTGAAAGTAGCAGCATATATTCACAAGAAGACATAATATATATGAAGGAAAATGCAATTATTTGGTAGAAGTGAGAGTGATGCAATTCATAGCTAGCACCTCAAACTAAATGACTTATATAGAGTTTATTAAGAAAGGAACTGGAAGAGATAATGAGTGAGGGACAAGGCAGTGTGGGGGTTGGAGATCATGTATATACTCCTACTAAAGAGAGAAGAGACTCTCTATCTCTTAAAGTAGTGCCCAATATGCAACAAAAATAGATGGGTAGTAATGGTAGCATTGAAGAAGTTGCATTTAAATTTCCAACTACCCAACAACAAAGGAAGTTGGAATTAATATTAATTTAAGAAGGTACAGGAATCGTGAAAAAGCTCACGGACACAAATCTGGAGCTTTTAATGTAGCATTTATGGACGATGGAGTAGGGGGAGAAGGATGTTGGCTTTGTTCAATCAGCATTTATGTATCAAACAGCAAGAACCTTTGCTTTTGGATTTGGTTGGTGTTTTTGGTACCCATCCTCCGATGAGGCACTTCGTAGGTTCAGTTGTTCAATCACTTTTGCAACTAATGCAAAGTATTTAACTTTCTTATTGTGTCGTCTGCCTGCAATCTTTTTGGAAAGTATTACAATATGCTAAATTGTGTGTGTATATGGTCATCTATAATAAGCATGAGAGGCAGCGAGATTATGTTTCAATAAAAGTAGGCTAAGTAGCTGAAAATTGAATTCAAATGAACCTATAATAGTAGCAAGTCATTTTCCATGCCAAGATTTCAAATCTTCAAGTTTATCGACCTTTCCAATTGTTCAAGCAAACTAGTTGCTATCTAGTACTGTAAAAATAGGATTACTTTGTTAGACTAATTGTCTACAGCTTACATTTGTATGGCTCCAATCGTAATCGTTGTTCCTTTTCATTCAAGCTCCTCGTTATGGTGTACGAGACATGTCTCATCACTTTCCCCCTACTTTTTCAGAACCATTTCTCTATTATTATTCTCATCAACTGATAAAAGAGATTTTGATATCACAAAAGATGAATAGGAACATCTCAAGATCTAATTAATGGATGCAGTAGAGAATTATTATTATTATTATTATTATTATTTTTTTGCAGGCGATAAGGTAAGTAATTCAATCGTGGTAAGCATTTTAGAACTTTCAATAATGCTGATCTTCCCTATCAACAAGAAAAGCTAATTCAACCTTAAATTGATTCATAGACTTAAAGTGACGAACTTTGATGATCTAATTAATCTTCCATGAACATCGAGAAATATAAAGATTGCACATGTTAACTTTGAAACAAATTACACGGTGACAGCACTACAAGTTTTAAGTATTGTTGGTGATCGATGGTCTTGTAACTACATAAGCTATTCGAGAATTAGAATTATCCTTTAAAAGTAAGCGTGAGATTTTCACCGAATCACCTATAAGGCTATAACTATAAGGCCTTGTCTACTCCTCTCCTTTAAATTAATTAACAAAAAAAGAAAAAACAATTGATGAGTCTACGTGGACAAAGTCTCACATTGCCAATGAGGGGGAGATATAATGTGTCTAAAATGGTAAGGTTGGAATAGTAAATGACGGTAGAGAAGAGGAGAAGAGGAAAGTGGAGTTATTTTTTAGAGAGTTTCAACTTATGGCGTCCGCTTCTAATGAGCGCTCTTTATCACCAGACTAAGACACCAATCAGTTTTTGGTGTAGGTGGGGATTGAACCCCAGATCTCTCATTCAACCATCAGAGACTTTACCAGTTGAACTAACTGGAACCCACTAGGAAAGTGGAGTTATTAGAATAGAATATCTTAAGACTTAAGAGTGTGTTTGACGATATCTTACAATCTTACCCTCCAAACCCCTCATTTTGGGGGAGGGGATGCAAAAAGAGAGGAGTTCCGTTTATATTAAAAATAAATAAATTGTTAATTTATTTCTATAATATATATCTTTTTTTTTAATTAGTAAACATAGTCATAATTGCTAATTTATATGACTATTTTCCTTCCCTCTTCTTTCCTTACTTAATAGAAATGACAACAAAACGGGCTTGGGATGGATATCATATTTTCCACCCCCACCCTTGCATTAGGGGGAATTTGTTGCCCCCCTCCTCACCCCAATGGGCACCCATTGGACCTCGCCTCATCTTGTGTTGCCCAATGGAAACCTAGAGAGAGAGAGAGAGAGAGAGAGAGAGAGAGAGAGAGAGAGAGAGAGGCATGGTAGTTGTTGGAAAGGAGACTTATTTCTCAAATTGACAATGGGTTTGAGACGAAGCACAATGGTCGTTGGAGAGAGAGAGATAAATATTTAATACATATCTATATATAATCTATACAAGTATGGTGTTGGTTGGAGGATGCATCCCTAGTCCCCCATCATGGACCTGCTACTGGTGGACATCTTAATACCCTCCCCCCACCCCTATTAAGTGCACGGGTTGGATACAAATTATCGTCTCTTTACTTAATTTTTAAAACATTTAAATAAAAGGGGATAAATATATATATTAACATTGTATATTGTATAATTTTGCAAATATATACAACATTTGCCACTTTTTGTATATCTACATTTTACAATGTAAATTTACATTGCAAGTACAATGTAAAACATATAAAAATCATTTTTAAAATTTCCAAATAAGAGGAAGGGGTACCACTTCCCTATCCTCTCCTCTCCTTTCCCCCTAACCCTTTACTTCCCTCTCCCTTCAAACTTTCTAACACACTATAGAGTCGTTGTTCTGCATTTGAGTTAGGCTGGGGACTTACGTAATTTTCAAGTTCATGCATGTTCACTAAATTTTGATGCTTTATATATAGTGCTTTACACTAATTAAATATTTATTTGTGAAACTAAAATAGTTTTTATGGTAAATTTGATAGTATTTGATAACCTAGTGCTATGTAAATATGAATTGATAAGGTGAGAATCCGAGGGTCCCAAAAATCAATTTAATACGCATAAAAGTAAGGAAATGACATGCCGAAAGATTGATGCCAGATGAATTGGCTTTGTCAAAAACCTGCATTTGATTTTACACCTTAAATTGATGTTGGCTGTCGCATTCTAGAGCGCCATTCTTGCAAGACAAGGGGAAAAATAATCTTCATTGAAACATAATGGCACCTCATGGAGACTGGATTCATGATAATAAGTTTTCGTTTGTTTCACGACACGTGCTGTTTATCTAGGCATAAAAACATAAATACTATATAATATATATATATATATATATATATATATATATATATATATACATTTCTTGTCGTAAGCCCTCATAACATCACCATGATGAACACTTGCTCAATATATATATATACCCCTAAAAATTAAACATATAATAATTTTAATTGGTGTAATTATATAAAATTGGTATTACACTTAAACTTCCTGCTTAATAAGTAGCTTAAAATTCAAGTACCTAACAAAATAAAATAAAAAATTAAACCATCTAATTATACTTCCCATACTTGTGCCAGCATAGTAACATGACCACACACCTCCTCAGTATGTAAAACCTTGCCTTTCGCTCCTTTGCTGTGGCCACACACCTCTTCCAAAAGTTTTTTTGCTCCTCCAAATGCTGGTTTTCCACAAAATGAAACTGTGCCATGTCTTGCTCCTATTTTGCTCCTTATGTGTACGAGTCTTGGCTCTTTAACTAGGAAGTAGGAACCTCGAGAAGGAGAGCTATGCAAAAAAATAATGAAACAAGTGGGCCTTTTTAAGGCTTAAGAAAAAAAAAAAAAAAAAAAAGGATGTGTGACTATGGGGTCTACCAATTTTGATACTTTAGTAATAGTTGCTAGAGGGAAAAAAAAAGTTGAAAATGTAAAACGTGGAAGCTTAATGAATAGGGCCCAATGGGCCAAATGATGGGTCGCAGTTGGACAAGTGACTGAACATGAAGAAACCCACCACTTGGATTCAAAAAAGCTGAGAGTAGTTGTTTACAGGGGCTTCCTGTTTTCGCTTATGGGCCCATTGTGTTATGTTTTCTTCTTCTGGGCCCAGTGGAGCCGCGGTTGTTTTAGACTTTAGTAGTGGACAAAATTTTGAGTTCAATAAAGTGACAACAAATATGACACAGTAAAATGTACACTTAAACAGAACTGCTACTGTTTTTTTTTTACGATTTTTGATGCCGCCAAGTCAAAATCTGTTTATTTGGTTGAAATTGAAATTTTTTTTTGTTGAAAGTACTATAAATAAAGAAAAAATGTAAAATTTAGCTAAAATAGTATAATAAAACCCATAAATAATATCAAAAACTACAATAAAACTTATAAATAGTAACAAAAATATATTAAATAGTAAAATAAACTGTCTTTTTAATTTGGAACCAAACACACACAATGTGCACAAAAGGACATCCTACAAAAAGGTTCAACTTCAGTCGACACTCGTACGAAACACTCGTACAAAATAAAAAAGATTTGGAATCTGGCATGACAGCCAAGTTTACACGTTGAACCAAACACGCCGGATCGACTAGTTTAAATCACACTTGTTGCATACGCAAACTTAAGCTCTTAATGTCTCTGACAAATTACGTTCCTTATAACAGTTGCTATTTCAGCTGCATTCTACCATCGCAATCATGCGCATGGTTAAATTACTATTCTTCAATATCTTTTTTTTTTTTGATCACACTATTCTTCAATATCTTAAATGTTGAGAGAATAACACATTAACACCCCCTAAAAGTATTAGCATTAGAGCAATCATATCAGTTTGTTCAAATTTTATGTCTATTTTACACAAAAAAATCTACTTTTTTTATTTTACACTTCCACTTTTACAAAACATCCACATCAGTTTATCTATTCTACACATTTATTCAATAAAATATTCATTATTTTATAATTTTTTATTATTCATTCCCTCACTGCCCCTCTCTCTCACAAACCCACAATCCATCACTACCAACTATCACTCCACACTCAGCCGCCATCATCACCACCCAGCCACCATCATCAAGAAAAACCAACTCACTCAATCTGAAACCCATTCAATCCCAAACCCATTAATCACCCACCCAACCCGAAACCCAGTCAAGCCAAATCATCACCCACCCAATTGGCGGCAAGATCATCAAAACCCACCAATGAACCAGAAAAAACAAGCCGATCAAGATCAAAACCCACTGATCAAAATATTCAACCCACCCATCAAAATCCCAGCCACCATCAACCCAATCAATACCCATCAAAACCCACACATCACGTCCCTGAGAGCTCTGCCACGGCATCGTTTATGGGTCTCGTGCGAGTGAGATTGTACCATCTAAGCTCCGCCACGGCGTCGTTTGCCTGTTGAGATCGGTGAGATCAGTGGCCTGAGGTGAGATCGGTGGACTGAGGGAGAGATGAAACGATAGAGAGGTGAGAGTGAGAAGATTATACACGGTTGAAAGAGAGAGCTGTGAGCCTGAGAGAGTTGAGAGGAGAGAGAAACAAATACTAAAATAATGGATAAATGAGCTACAGTAACTGTGTAAATTTACATGATTATTGTAGTTCATGAAATTTTTTAGAAGACTTTACACAGTTTTACACAAGCTAACGTGAGAGTTTTTTTGGCCAAAATGTGTAAAATAAAGGAGTTTTTGTATTATAGAAGAGTATCCACTAAATGATGTGGATGCTCTTAGGGCGTAAAAATCCCACAATTGCTATTTTAGCAACTAAGACATTAAAATAGAGCATTAACCTAGATATGGGTATGTAAATTTTTTTAGCATTGGTGAATAGTAATTAAGGTTGTATATATACAATTCTACTGTTTGTGGGTTGTAAAAATAAAAATAATAATATTTTAATGGGGTGAGAGAGGAAGAGAGGAAAAGAGGGAAGAGAAAGATGGCAGAGAAGAGAGAGAATTGATTTGTTTATACTATTTGTTGGTATAGTTTATATTATTTTAATGAGTTATATGTAAAAATAGAAATTGAGATGTTTGGTGAGTTGTATAATGAGATGGTAAAATAAATAAAGTAGGTTTTGAAGATATATAATAAACACTTTTTTACATCCCCAGATGCTAATTCTCTTAGTCATTTAACATGGTTGGAGCATGAGGGCAATCTCTATCTCTTTTGCTCAACCTTTTATTTAAAATCTTAGGTCTTAGGCCTCAACTATGAAAAGAAAATTTAAGTTCACATATGAAGGAGAGTATTAAAAATATATGATTAAATAATTAAATTTATAATTTTTCAATAACTTAATCATTCGAAAGAATCGGTAATTTAACGAACTAAACAAGTTAATTCTTGACTTTTTGAACATCCGTGGCTTTATTACTTTTATCCCTTACTGACTAACAGTATTAACATTCTCCGACACCATTTTGTTTTTGCACACTAACTCTAATCACCCCTACTAGTCCCTTTAGCCTTTGTTTGGTAGGGTGAAAAAAAAAAAAAAAATGAAGAAATTAATATTTTCAATTATAATAAGTGTTTGGTGGGATCACGGAATCTCTTAAGAGGACCAAAAAAAATAATAAAAAAGTTTCACTGCTTGGATGGTCTCTCTATGAGGTTCGAGACTAGTTTTGCGGGTCGAGGGTAATTACTCTTTCAATGATGAAAGAATTTTAGAAGGGATATATGCAAGAGTTTCTCATCGACATAGAAGAAGAACACGACAATTGTGTTTGACAAAGAGATATGTGTATTGACAAAATTATTGATTCCAAAATCTTTTAACGTGGAGGCGATGGAGACTACTCTCAAAATACTGTAGAATCCACTACAGGAGGGAATCGACACCAGAGATTATTGTTTGGATTCACTTCCCAAAGTACAAAGTTCACTTCATTGTGAGCCCAAGCTCATTTATTTTAACTCAAGCCCATCCAATCCCTTATGCCCAAAAGCTTAAAGTCTGGCTCATCCTTCTTTGAGGCATAACCCAAATCCAAAGCCCAATAGCCCACGTACTTTAACAATTAATCGTCACGTTCCCATCTTACTTAAGAATTCACAAACCCTTTCTCAGTAGCTTTCTTTGGCGGCAGTAAAATATTTTACATCTTCGCGTGTTTTGTATGACAAATAAAAATTTTCAAGTAAATCACCAAAATTGGTAGCTTAGCCACTAAAGCCATTGGTGCCAGAGATCCAGACTGCTGGCGACCATCACCACCAGAGCAATGTCACTGGTGATTGAATTGTCAGTACCGATCATTAGAATGGCGGCAGCTTTGGCCACCAGACAAACTATTAATAACTACCATAATTTTTTATTAATAGCTATCAAAATTATCAATTTTCATATTTAAACAAAAAATAAAAATATTAATAAGTACCATAATTATCAAATTTCATATTTAGTAAAAAATAAAAGTCTATTAATACCTACCATAATTATGAAATGAAGATTTAAACCAAAAAAACAAAATAGAAAAATCATAATTTATTAAACTTTCTCATGAATGCAAATTAACATTGTGATTCAAATAATTGTGGTAGAGGCTTGCAAAAGTTGACAAGAAGTTTAATCATTTAAAAATTAAAGAAACGACATTTTTGATTTTTGATTTTTATGGTTACGAATTGTAATATCAATTAGTTGTCATATTTTGATATTATCCAATGAGATACTTAAGATTTTAAATTATCGCTCACCCAACTATGGAATTATAATAATATATATAGTTCAATATTTACTGATTTGGCATAATAATTCGATAAAATAAAAATTAAAAATTCACTAGCCATTTGTGGCTAAAGAAAGAAAAAAAAAAGTTAAGTCAAAACCAAAATTTTTGTAAAAAAAATACCATATTTAAAATCTTTAAAAAAAAAAAAAAACTTATATTAAAAAATCAAAACGACAAAGTTTAAGAGCCCTTCTATAAACGAACCGTATATATTTAAGGAATTCCCTCCGCTTCCAGTTCGGGTCAATTTGTCCTTTTCTCGTTTTTTCGCCCCTCTTTTTGGGATCTCAACTCAGTCAATCTCTCTCTCTCCCCAATTTGGTACTAAATTATTTATTTTATTTTTTCTTTGGCTTTTTAAAATCTGATTTGATCGATTGCTTCATTGATAATTTGATATCAAACTGACAAACCCTAATTTACAATTTTTTTTTGGTTGCAGAATTTGTCCATGGCCAAGAGTTCCTTTAAGATGGAACACCCACTTGGTTTGTGCTTTTTTGTATTGATTTTATTATTGTTTTTTTATTAGAGATAATTGCGTTTGATCATGTTGAGGAACCGTAGATTTTTATTATTTTGGGCTAGATTTTCGGCGGTAGGATCACTGATTTAGATTCCTAGAAAATTTTCATATTTTCTCTCTCTTCCTTAAAACGCAATTCTCAAATTTGGGTCACGCTTTGTTAGGTTCAGAATTTTTTTTATTTTGATTAGCTTCTTTGCCAACCCTAACGGGGATTTTGGAATTTTCTATTTTTGGTCTAGGTTTTATTTATTTATTTATTTATTTTTATATATTATTTAAAAAAATTTAATTTTTTTAAGTTAATATAAATGGGTTTGGTAATTATGATGTTCTATTGTACTTTTATGTAAGTTTTCTTGTATAATTGCTTATTTTGCAATTGGGAAATTATTGTATAGGTATTTAGCCGTCTTGTTATGCTTACTGTAATCAATTGGTGTGTTAAGAACCTTAGGCATATACACTTAATATATATTTACACACACACATTGTGTTTATATTTAGATGCATTGTGTGTTTCTGTATATAGGCTTATGTATATAACTCTACTATGGTCTATGTGTTAATGTTTGTGTTCTTCTATATGTCAGAGAGGAGGCAGGCTGAAGCTGCACGCATCAGAGAGAAGTACCCAGATAGAATTCCAGTATGATTGTTGTTTTGTGTGTGTGTGTCTGTTTTAGTTTTAGTTTTGATTCTAACATAAATGGTTGCCTGGTGTAGGTGATTGTAGAGAGGGCTGAAAAGAGTGATGTGCCTGACATCGATAAGAAGAAGTCAGTTCTTCTATGCCGTTGTTTTACAACTTCCATATATTTGTAATGTTTTGATATGTTGTGGAATCATAAAATGCTTTCATTTTGAAATATTATGTTATGTTTGATTGCAATTTTTGCCTTTTGATATGATTCCTTTTTGGACTGTATGTAACCTATGGATTCATTTGCTGAGTTCTGTTTTGGACACTAGAGGAAATTAAAGCAATTTATTGTTATTATTATTTGTTTTAATAGAACATCTTGAAGAATCACTTTGTTATCGAAGTTAGAATTTTTGAATTAAAAACTTGTGACAGCTACTAGGTTTACAAAAACCAAGTTAAATTTGCTTTTTGTTGATGCTATTGTCTGCTTGCATCTCTGAGTTTTATTAGTTGTTAAATGGGTATTTGTGTATTTGTTCTCTCTCTCTCTCTCTCATATATATATACATATATATATCATGTACTTGTGATATGTTACACAGTGCCAATCCTTTTATCACAAATTGTCCATGATGCATTCTCAAGAAATATTGACATGTTTTTAATATGTTTATGAGTTTCCTAGAGTAGTCACATGTAACCATTTCATAGTTTAGGCCAATGATCTCCCCTCCTAAGAAATGGTGAAGGGTAAGGTCATGGGTTTAATTAAAAAAAAAAAAAAAAAAACCATTTCCTAGTTCGCAGTTTAGAGAGTGGATTTGGAAGGTTATGTTCATACATTGTGTGTTCATTCTCCAGGCCATTCCATTCTTTTTACTGGATCTGAAATTAAATGTGCCTCCGTTGGGATGAATGTAGGTATCTGGTTCCTGCTGATTTGACTGTTGGCCAGTTTGTGTATGTGGTTCGGAAGAGGATCAAGTTAAGTCCTGAGAAGGCTATATTCATTTTTGTCAAGAACATTCTACCACCCACTGGTAAGATAGTCACTATTTTTTGTTTCCAAATTTGCACTCCCTTTCTTTTCACTTTTATGATTAGGGTACTGGTTTTTTATTGCAGCGGCTATGATGTCTGCAATTTATGAGGAAAATAAGGAAGAAGATGGTTTCCTTTATATGACCTACAGTGGCGAGAACACCTTTGGGATTTGCTGAATCGTGATTAAGTTGCATCTATGTGAATAGGAGTTGCAAATAAAACTAAGAAAATGATGGAATTAGATTAGATGTAAATTCTCTGCAGTTCGTTAGATTGATATTCTAGGCAGTACACTATGGTTTGGATCAATGACTATATTTTTTTAGTTCGTCAACTTTTTAGTATTATGTTCTTTTTAAATTCCAGATGGTTTGGATCAATGTCTACTTTTGCCAGTTTGACTACCTCCTTTATGATTAGGGTGAATGACTATTTTAAGTAAATGAATTGTTTGTGCAGCTCTATGGATCTGTGCGCGCTTGACTTTGTATTTTAGAGTTCTGGGGTTGGCATCTGCTCAACACCGATGGGTATGTGGGAAAAAAAAGGGGAGGGCGGAGGAGGTATTGAATCAAGGACAAGGATTTCCTACACACTTGTGTGGAGGAGTTGCTGCAAACAGGATTAGGTGGCAACAATCCATAGTGACACTTGTCTAGTATCATGTGAAACGCACATGGTTAGTTTTAGTTTGTATTGTCCGTTAACCAATTAACGTTTTCTCTCTCTCAAACGTCAAACATCCATCTCTCCTCTGAAACCATGCTTCTTATTCAGCAAAAAAAAAAAAAACCATCACTCTCTCTCCTCTCTCTTCGAAATCATCAGGCTCTCTATCCATATTTCTTCCTTTCTGTTGGGAAATTTAGACCCCGGTTGATAGAATTAACAAGTTTTAAACCCAAGTTGTTAATTAGATTTATTATGAATCAAACTTGTTAAAACAAACAAACATCAATATCATGTCAATAATGAATGCAGCGGAAAAGTAAATAAGACAAGATATGATGACCCAGGAAAACCAATGAAACCAACCAGTTTCACAGTAAAAACCTGGGGGGAAACCTTCCCGAAAAGCAATTCACTATAGTAAAGAGAAGTTTTAGATCTAGTACAAAACCTTTGTCCCTAGACTCTACAATCCCCGTAGATGAACTCACAGCAGAAACCTTCTACTGCTTCAGAACCTCTGAACTCTTCAATATATGAACGCCACCCTTTGATGATGCACGGATCCCAGTACGTGACTAACTCCTTTGCACGAATCCCAATACGTGACTCACTCACCAACTTGAGGAAGAAGAATGTTGGCTGCAAAGTTCTTCACTTCATCAACAATGAAGATCAAGAAGCACTTGGTTACAAAACCCTAAGGCGCAAAGACGCAGTAGCTTCTTTCAGAGAGAATAACCTTTTGAATATGTTCTCCTTGTATTCTCTTATTCTCTTGTGTGACGGCCTTTAAAATAAGCCTTATATAGGTCTAGGGTTGTGAGAAAAGAAACCCTACTCAAATACATAAGCCTGGCCCAAAAATCAAAAAGCTGAAAATTCTGATTTCCCGTAACCTCGATCGATCGAGAGGTGTCGAGAGGTGTCGAGGTTTAATGAATCTCAACAGATAGCAGCTATCGAGGAGGTGTCGAGAAGGTGTCGAGGGGACAGAAACTTTCTCGATCGATCGACAAGCTATCGAGAAGCTATCGAGATTGCGATAAGAATCAGCCGAAGATCTCGACAGATAGCCAGGTGTCGAGGTAGCTATCGAGAGGTGTCGAGATTTAAAGAACTTGCACTTCAGCTTGCTTTTTCTTGGACAGACTTGATGACTTCAACACTTGATCTTGAAACAAGGTTTCTTGAAGTATTAAAAACACCTAGAACTACCCAATTACAAGTAGAGAATACCCAATTACAAGTAGAGTGCGTTTTGTCAAAAGGATTTGCCAATTTACATAAAATATGTCCTTAACAATCTCCCCCTTTGGCAATCCGTGACAAAACCACAACAAACAAATGAACATATGAGAGAAGTCATAAATCACTCAACTCATACTCACTTGTTACATACAATAAAATCTATCCTAACACAAACTCTTGAAAAACTTTGCAAGAAGAGAGTTTATGGCAAGTAGACTTTGACAACCTGTATTTCTGAAACACTTTAAACAAAACTCATCAAGGCATCTTGTGTGAAACAGAAATAAATAGATTGCATACAGGATATAATAAACATGTGTATAAAGATAGAAAAGAAACAACACATGTAAAGGTAGGTGAAAGAAACATACATCAGCATATAAAGAAGATAAGCACAATGTATGTAAACAATGGTCACAAGACCCAAGGTACAAGAACAAGGAAGTAAGCACTCCCCCTAACAAGATGAAACACATCTCCCCCTTACAAAGGAATGTATTTCTCCCCCTAACATGTAGAATCTTAAAAAAAGAAACCACATATCTCCACAAATTCTCCCCCTTTTTGTCATGATTGACAAAGGGTACAAGAAGCTAGAAAGCTTCACCCGAGAGACATAAAGATGATCAAGGATGATCAAGGGGGCACAAAGAAATCCATATAAATGCATGAATGTAATGAAATAAGATGCTATGGATGACAAGATTTAATAGAAGGATGCAAAACATGTGAAAAACACATCTCTCAATAAGAAAAATGTTAAGCACATAGATCCCAAAACACACACACACACACTAAACAAGTCTAACCAATTTTATATTTCAAAAACAAGTCAAGACAGTTTAGTGAGCATACATTAGCATATGTAAACCTAGTAATGGCCAAATCACATTGTACCTGCACATGTATCAAAAGTAGTAAAGAATATTGCGTGTTGTGTGTGAAAAACATCGCAAGATTGCATATGTGTATACATGTTATGACGATCTGAGATATGAGAAAATAACTTTAACTCACACACAATCATAACTGTTTGATGGGGACTATCACCTTCGAGGTACATCCTATAACTCCCACATCTCCTAGAAAACACGCTTGCAATCATATTTAAAGCATCTTTAATCTTTTTGCTTTATATTTTCTTTGCATATTTTTTTTTCTTTTATTTTAGCATATCATGCATGGGCATAAAAAGAGAGAAAAGAAATACCCAAGATGTTAAGCATTTGACATCGCATTTTTGCTATGCCGAAGCATACGAATGTCTTTGACACTGCACTTTTGCTATGCCGAAGCATACAGGTGTCATACTATGATTGGCGGGTAACAGTGGTGAGATGGTTATTTATGCCTTTCTCTTAGGATTTTCTAGTCCTACTCGTCAAAAAGAGTGATATGAGTGTTAAGTTTTAAGAGATAACCTGATCTTACTCATCACAAACAAGAGCCACAAAGCTCACTTGCTTAGTTGTGCATAGAGATGCTCATCTAAGCTACAAGAGATACAAAGTTTAGAAACTTTGTTTCAATGGCCATCCAAGGTACACAAATACCAAAGTACACATAACACACTGTTTTTGTATTTTTCAATTTTTCAAATTTTTTTTTTTTTTTTTTTTTATCACAAACAAAAATAAGCAAAATTGAAAATAAACAAACAAAAAACATGTTAAGCAAACATGACAGCATAAAGAAAGATGCATATGCATGAAAACATGATAGAGAGATGCAAATGCATGAAATCATGATTTCAAAAGCAGATAAGAAATCAAGCAAAGAGAGTCCTACTTTAGATAGAAAGAATTAAAGCAGAGGACAAACAAAAAAAAGACAATTAAGTCTTAGGCTCCTTTCTCACCCACACAGCACGAGTCTTTGGCCGTGAAGATGAAAAGTCACGTGTCCTAGTATGTCTACTAAAGGACATAGAAGAATTAGAATTCTCCTGAAATTGAGTTAAAAAGCTCAAAGCTTTTAATAACTCTCCAAACAAAGGTGTAGGTCCTTGAGAGGAAACCTGTGACCGTTTGGACAATTGCTTATGAGGATACAACTTAAAGCAATTAGGACGAATGTGTCCAGCAACACCACAATGGTGACAAACATGAGGTCTAACAAAGGATTTAGATTTCATACCTTTATTACCTTTCTCAGATTGGGGTACAAAGACAGTCCTTGATCCAGAAGCTATGGACGAGGAGGGGCTAGAGGAAACAGCATATCCTAAGCCAGTCTTGTCAGAACTAGGCTTTTGAGCACTCAAGACCTCATCAAGCTTTGCACTAGACATCCTCTCTATTTGAGTTCTAGCTTGACTAAGCTCAACCTCAAGATTCTTGACCTTCTCTTCAAATGAGGTGTTCTCCACAACAAGAGTCTCAACTAACCTTGTACTCTCATCTAGTTTGACTAACAGATCAGCTTTTTCAGTATTTACCTCATTAAGCTCTTTTCTACAAAGATGAGAAGTCTTTTCAGATTTTATGAATTCAGTGCATAGCTTATCATAGGCTTCTTGAAGGGTCATCTTCTTAGGTACTTCATCATCAGAAGAATCCTCATTGTCACTAGCACTCTCCACAATCACCTTATCGGTTGAGGCAGCAAAGGCCATAACGTGACGACATTCATCCACAAACTCATCAGAAGAGTCATCCTCAGTATCACTCCAAGTAGCAACCAACCCTTTATCTTTTAACTCATTGGTCTTTTCCTTCATGAGGTAGTTTGGACATTCTATCCTCATATGACCAAAACCTTTGCACTCATGGCATTGAATAAGGGGTTTTTCATTCTTGCCCTTCCTAGAGGATTTAGGTTTCCTAGGAGGTTTGCCCTTATCCTTTTTCCTAAACTGAAGAAGCTTGATAATCTCATCAGTTATGAAAGTCAGATCCTCATCCTCATCTTCATCTTCATCTTCACTTTCATCTTCATCTTCAGAGTCCTCAATCTCTTCCTCTATACCCTTAAGAGCCAAGTTTTTGCTCTTTCCACCTTTTCCCATTGAGCTCAATCCCATCTCATAGGTTTGAAGGTTCCCTACAAGCTCAGTCAAAGGAATTTGATCAATGTCCTTGACTTCTTCAATGGCAGTGATCTTGGCATGGAATCTTTTAGGTAAGGACCTAAGGATTTTTCTAACAATTTTGGATTCTGCAATACATTCTCCAAGGTTGAAAGCAGAATTCACAATATCCTTGAGTTTGGCATAGAACTCATCAAAGGTCTCATCCTCCTCCATCCTTATTTCTTCAAAACTACTAGTGAGTTGTTGAAGCTTCACAGTCTTTACTGCCTTGGTACCTTCATAGGTGGTCTCAAGAATAGTCCATGCTTCCTTGGCAACTTCAGTGGATGAAATTTTCTTGAATTCTTCATTGGTCACCCCACAAAACAAAGCATTCAAGGCCCTACTATTGAAATTTGCAGCTACAATTGTTGCATCATCCCAATCCACAGGTGCTTCCTTCGGCTTAATCCAGCCAATTTCAACAGCTTGCCATACCTGTTCACGTAGAGCCTGCAAGAACACTTTCATACGAACTTTCCAGTACGCATAATTAGTTCCATCAAATAAAGGAGGAATAAATAAAGATTGTCCTCTATCCATGACAACAGGGGTCAAGGATCACACTCAGGAAATTAATCCAATCAGAGTGTACCCGCTCTGATACCACTTGTTGGGAAATTTAGACCCCGGTTGATAGAATTAACAAGTTTTAAATCCAAGTTGTTAATTAGATTTATTATGAATCAAACTTGTTAAAACAAACAAACGTCAATATCATGTCAATAATGAATGCAGCGGAAAAGTAAATAAGACAAGATATGATGACCCAGGAAAACCAATGAAACCAACCAGTTTCACAGTAAAAACCTGGGGGGAAACCTTCCCGAAAAGCAATTCACTATAGTAAAGAGAAGTTTTAGATCTAGTACAAAACCTTTGTCCCTAGACTCTACAATCCCCGTAGATGAACTCACAGCAGAAACCTTCTACTGCTTCAGAACCTCTGAACTCTTCAATATATGAACGCCACCCTTTGATGATGCACGGATCCCAGTACGTGACTAACTCCTTTGCACGAATCCCAATACGTGACTCACTCACCAACTTGAGGAAGAAGAATGTTGGCTGCAAAGTTCTTCACTTCATCAACAATGAAGATCAAGAAGCACTTGGTTACAAAACCCTAAGGCGCAAAGACGCAGTAGCTTCTTTCAGAGAGAATAACCTTTTGAATATGTTCTCCTTGTATTCTCTTATTCTCTTGTGTGACGGCCTTTAAAATAAGCCTTATATAGGTCTAGGGTTGTGAGAAAAGAAACCCTACTCAAATACATAAGCCTGGCCCAAAAATCAAAAAGCTGAAAATTCTGATTTCCCGTAACCTCGATCGATCGAGAGGTGTCGAGAGGTGTCGAGGTTTAATGAATCTCAACAGATAGCAGCTATCGAGGAGGTGTCGAGAAGGTGTCGAGGGGACAGAAACTTTCTCGATCGATCGACAAGCTATCGAGAAGCTATCGAGATTGCGATAAGAATCAGCTGAAGATCTCGACAGATAGCCAGGTGTCGAGGTAGCTATCGAGAGGTGTCGAGATTTAAAGAACTTGCACTTCAGCTTGCTTTTTCTTGGACAGACTTGATGACTTCAACACTTGATCTTGAAACAAGGTTTCTTGAAGTATTAAAAACACCTAGAACTACCCAATTACAAGTAGAGAACTACCCAATTACAAGTAGAGTGCGTTTTGTCAAAAGGATTTGCCAATTTACATAAAATATGTCCTTAACACTTTCTCTTCCTCCTTCATTCCGCTCATCAGAAACCACAGCCACCTCAACCCATAATAAAAAACTCTTGCTGCCAATCCCACCTAAAACCGAAGATCCAACATGCAACAAGGAATCCTCCCAAAATTTAGATATGATCTGTGCACAGTGAGGATTTTGGCTCCAGTATGTGCAAATATTTTGGAAATCGGGGTTTAGATCTGGTACTAAATCATTGAGGATTTTTTTTTTTTTTTTTCTGGGCTTTTGGATTCTTGCTGTTTGGATGCCAAGAAAATATTCAAGACTAAAATTAATGTACCGATCTGTGCATGGTGAGGATTTTGGCTCCGGTATGTGCAATTTTTTCCGAAATCGGGGTTTAGATATGGTGCTAAATCAATTGGGTTTTATAGGGATTTTGCTTCTTTTTTTTTTTTTTTGGGATTTTGGGTTCTTGCTGTTTGGATGCCAAGAAAATATTCAAGACTGAAATTAATGTACTTTTTGATGAATGAAATTAATTCAAAGCTTCTTGAGATGAAGGCAGATTTATCATGCTTGAGATGGCAAAGAGAGAGAAGGGATGGACGAAGGAGGTGAAGAAAAGACAGAGAAAGGATCTGATGGCTTGATGGGTGAAGAAGAAAGTGAATTTGGATTTTGAGAGAGAGAGAGAGAGAGAGTGCTGCTATAATTTTAACGGAGAAAGTTAACTAAAATCTAACCATGTGTGTTTCACATGATACTAGGACAAGTGTCACGGTAGATTGTTGCCACCTAACCCTGTTTGTAGCAACTCCTGCACACTTGTGTGCAGGAAATCCTTGTCCTTGAATCAATTGATAGAAGTGGAGGGTTGAAAGCAGAACAGGAATAATGGCACATGGACTGGTTTCTTGAGCGCCACGGGTAAAGGATGGCCTCCATCTAGTCGTCGAGTTTGAGATAATAGTTTTAGAAGTTGGACCTGGTGCAGAAATTGTTATTGGCATCGTTAATAAATAATGGCAAATCTAATGATAGAATTTTACAAGCTGTGGTCAGTGACTAGTCTGCCTATCGACACACCCACCTCCCAACTTCACAATACGCTTCAGTGTTATCCTGGGATTGGATTTTAAGCAATTATACATGGGACAACCATGAGTACTTGCTGAATAAAAAAAATTAAGCACATCAATTACAACTTCACACTTAAACGTATGTTTTTGCGTGTCTACTTGGAGGTGATATTAATACATGTATCAACACTCTCACTTGTGAGAAGTGTGGGGTTCACTCCCATGTGAAAGAGTGAATACATGTACTTGATACATGATAAATTTTCTTACGTACTTGAATGTGTGTCAAGACTTACTCGATCGATAAAGGTTGGTCCTTTGAATAATTGGTTTGCGTGGTAAGTAAATAGATGTGCAAATGTATTTCTCGTGAACTAAGATGTGTCCCTAGACTTACTTGGCCGGTGAAGGCCTAATCCTATGCATAATTGGCTTGCGTGGGAAGCAGCTTTGCGTGAGAAGCAAATATACTTGTCAAGCGTGGTTGTTTTACTATTGCAAAATCTGTCTTCACATTTGCGTGAGAAGCAAATGTACTTGCCAAACGTAGTTGCTTTACTATTACAAAATCTGTCTTCGCAGACCCCCTGGAGGATTTGAGAACAATTCCTAGTTTAGTGATTGTATTGTTTTTTAGACATGGGCGTCTTTAAATACAGTCCAGGCCCTCCAGGGGGTTCAAATGAACCCCATTGAGCTGGGCCAAAAAAAAAATTGTATATAATTTTTTTTTTTACCCTCTTAAAATAAAATTTTAAACCCCGAACTTTTTTTTTTTTTTTTTTAAGTTCAAATGAAATAAACTTGAATATGATCATTTTGACAATATCTTGGTATTTTTAAACAAAAAAAAAAACAAAAAAAAAAACCAATTCGATCTAAAATATGGGGGAAAAAAAAAAAAGTAAGCCTAACAACAAAAGTATAAATTTGTTCAGCTTAAATCTTAAAAAAAAAAAAAAAAAAAAAAAAAAAAAAAAAGATCTTGCTTGGAGTTCACTTAACAACAATAATTATAAGGTTTATTGTATTTAAAAATAATAGATGATTTCAAAGATTGAGCCTGTTTAGTAATATTGTTCTAGTAACGTTGTTTGTATTTTTTGGAAATACATGTAGGTGAAAAAGTATGTGAAAATACGTGTAATGTTATTTAAAAACTGAAAACATGTATTTAAATACATGTACCAAATGGACCCTTCTTAGTAATAATAATTAATATGTTCATTGTATTACGAAACAATATGTAATGAACTTATAGTTTATTTTATATGAGAAACGCTATGTTCACAACATTTTCACAACAAATTCTAAGTGACAGATTGTTATTGACAGACAAAAATTAATTTTAGTAGTGGGTTTGAATTAGAATTAATGACAACTTATCACCTAAGATTTGCTGGAAAAGTATTGTGAATATTTTGTGAACGCAACACTTCAAATCTTTTATTCTCTAATACCTATTGTAGGGACTCAATTTGGAAAGACCCTAAAAAATCAGAAGGAAAATGATTCAATAGGCCCCAAACAATACATTTTTAGAGAGTGGGTTGAAGAACTTGGCCCTTATAGGCGAACGAAGCCTAATGGTGGATTCACCACCGTTGAAAGTCGGTGCATTCAAGTTTCCCTTTAAGGTTGCTCCTCGGCACTGATCCGAGGAGCTTGACATTTATCCCTCATTCTTCTTGTTACTCCTCCTTCTTCTCCTCCTCTTAACTGTTCTGTTGGTTCCTCTTATATAGTCCTCTTCCTCCCCTCTCTTTCTTCCACCTGTTGATCATCCATGAACTTTCCCTCTGACCGTCCGTCCCATCAGCTGCCTTATCAGTACTCAAGTGATTTGCAATGACCCATGTTGCCCTGTCCAGGGGTCACATCTCCATTAGTGCGGCCAGAGGGTTAGGTGAGCGCATTTAGTATGGAGGTGACAACCTGTCCTGGGCCTGTTCCCCCACCTGGAGTTAGCCTCGGTCCACCGAGGACAGGGTTATCCTCGGCGGGGGTTTCAAAATCTTCGGCCGTAATAAATCGTCCTCGGACGATCCTTCTTCCTCGGCATGGGCCCTGGGCCGCATGTAAAGTGGGCCGAGGTCACCAGGCCCTCAGGCCCCACAATAGCCCCTCAAAACCCTGCTGTCCGTACCTTCGGACGGGGAGGAGGGTTTTGATATCCCCGGGCCCTCTACATGATTTCACCCAACCTCGGTCCACGTCAGCGTTGGAGTCTTTTCGCCTGCCCGATGTACGTTTCTGGCGCTTCGAGACTCAGTGCGCGCTCGCATTAAATTTTTGCGGCTCCACGTTTCCCACTTCCAACGGTGTGATGGTAATCACTTGGCGGGGATTTCCTGCTTTTATGGGCGGGAAGTTACGCTTGGTTAACTTTAATTGGGGATATAAATATTCATTTGAACCGCTTGGCCTTCTCATTTGTGCACTTACGAACTTCGGTGCATATACTCTGAATTTGGTCCACCTTCCACACTGACAAGCGCCCCTTTCCAGCGTAAAAAGCTTGCCCGAGGAGAATCTCCCCATTACTGTAAGTCTTCTTCTCTCTGTAGCACAAAATTTTCTTTGATCTCTCTCTCTCCTTCCCTCTCTCGGGTCCTTTAGTCATTGCTAGGAATGGGTAAATTTAAGAAGTTAGTTGAGTCTAAATAGATGATGGAGAAGTTCATTGCTGATTATGGGATACCCCGTAATGTGGGCTTGAGGTATTGCGAGGAGGGAGAGTGGTATATTAAGAGGAACGAGGGTGAAGTTATGATTCCCATAGTCGCCTTCGTGGAGGGAGGCATGAGAATCCCTATGGGGCCAGTGACGAGCGGTTACCTTAGGCATTTTCGGCTGGCTCCTACCCAGTGCGCCGTTAATGTATTTAGGATATTAGGGTGCGTAGACGCCTTGAATGAGAAGATGGGGTTGAGGTTAACCCACCATGATGTAAATTGGTGCTACAATCTTCAGCACCTGAAGGGTAAGTCGTATTATATGAAGACAAGGGATGATAGGGTCCGGTTTATCCAGTGCCTCCCCGATTCTAGTAAGGGGTTGACTCAAGATTTTCTCATTATGACGGGGGAATGGCATGACGGCCTCCACTGCCCGACAGTAGAGGGAGAGCCAGGTAGGGTATCCGAAGTAGGAGGCCGTCCAGATTCCTTTATTTTTTCTTTGTCGTATATCTTCTTTGGTTGATTGATCATAGGAGTTTTGTTTATCTTTCTGCAGATCCGCACGCCTTCGCGCGTCATTTTCATCTGGTCAACAAGGAGGATTTGGAAACTGTTCTTAGGGCGGAGCTTTTTCTGAACGAGACCGATAACCAGGTTAGAGCTGCCCACAAGATCCTCAGATGCGATCCAGCCCAAAAGTCGTTTTCGGTCCCAAAGCATGTTATCAGGGCTCGTGATCCTCGGCTTAGGCAAATCACCGTGGTAGAGGACAGTTTTGCACTTTCCGAAGGATCCTCTATTCCAAAAGGCATTTCGTTGGCAGGTTCTTCCTCGTCCCATAAAGCGGCAGAGATCGAGGAAGGGAGCTCGGAGAAAGGAGAAGAAGTGGTTGAACTAAGCTCGTCTGAGGACGAATTCGGTGAGTTTGATCGAGCTGATCAACCCGAGGATCCCTCTGGTGATCTAGGGGACCCCCACCTGTCCGAAGCCGATCTTCAGCCCCAGAGGGTTGGTATTCAAGCTGAGATGGGTCTTAAGAGACAGCCCCAAACCAGCCTTCTTGACTTGCTTGAGGGCAAGTCTGGGAAAGATGTGTCAAGGGAGTCGCAGCCCAAGAACCCTCTACCCGGATCTAAGCCTTCGCCTACACAGACCAAGTCTTCCTCCATCCCCCCAATCTCGGACTCTCGGCTTGAGTCCTCCGATCCAAAAAGGAAGAGGCCTTCCAAGGGCAAAGACCCAGTGGATGGGGGCAGATCCCACCCTTCTCCAGAGGAGGATGAAACCCGACGACCCTCTAAACAACTGAGGTTGGGTGGTCAGCGAAAAGGGAAAGAAACCGTTCAACAGTCCGAGCCCCAGGCCTGGCTGCCCGCTGCCATGCTCCATGGAAAACCTTTGATGGATGACGCTACTATCTAGGATTTTCGAGGAGGCGAGAGGGGGCTCGCGTAGCCGATGCCCTGGAGAGGTCCCTTCTCCTCCCCGTTGACATGGCTGAGCTTAGGAGCAAGAGGGGGCCAGAGGTTGCCGGCAACCTCAAGAGATACTTGGGCATGGTAGGACCTCTGGTACTTGTTTATTTCGTTCGAATTTTATTGCTTAACACCTCCCCTCCCCTTTACGGCGTATTTGTTTTGGTTGGTAGGCTATCCAGGCTGTTTTCAGGCTGGATGAGGAGGTCGACGGCCAGAGTAACGCTCTGGCGCAGGAGCGCGACAAGTTCTTGAAGGCTGCAAGTACCCTTAAGAGGTCTGAGGCAGATCTCAAAAAGGCGATTCAAAACCTGGAGGAGATGACAAAGGCTAGAGACAGTGCGGCCTCTGACCTAGCTGTGGCTATAAAGCAGGCCGAGGATCAGACAAAGCGCTTGCAGGATGTTGAGGGCCAACTGCGGGCTGCCAAAGAGGACATTGCCGACTTGAAGAAGAAGTTGGTCGAGGAGGTCAGGGCGAAGGGTATTGCCGAATATGCCAGGGACGAGGCCGTGAGGGCCAAAGAAGAGGCTGTGTTTGCGAGAATAGACGCTGAGCGTTCCGTTGAACAGGCGGAGGAGGAGGCCTTTGCTGAGGGGGTGGCTAGGACTGAAGCTACCTTCAAGGCTCAAGTCCCTGAAGTGTGCAGGCGCTTTTGTTCCCAGACCTGGAATGAAGCCCTCAACTAGGCGGGAGTTGATGCCTCGTCTGACCTTAGGAGGGCAGCGAGAGTATATTACCCCCCGCAATTCGCGAGGTTATCCCTATTACTTTCGAGGAGGAGTCTGTATTACCAGCGGCAAGTGAAAGTCAGACTAAAACTGCCGAGGACACATCTTCAGCTGACAGACCTTTTGAGGAGGCTGAGCCCCGTGGGGCGTTGGAAGGGGCTGGAACCAACAGTCAAGAAGCGCCCCAATATGTGGTGAGACTCCTTGCTGACTCCCAAGCCATACTCACTGTTCCTCAGATCCCTCGTACCGTGGAAGGGTCCTCTAAAGTAGCCCCTCTGAGTCAGGGTCCCTAGGAGTTAGTCGAAGCCCCTCAACAGGCTCTTCAAGACAAGCTGCCCACCGAGTTGGGGGAGTAAGCCATCTCGTTGGACCACCCCGTTTTGATGGCATGGGACACTCTTATTTGTTTTCTTTTTCATTTCACTTTGCTTTTTGCCTTGGCGACATTGTAATGAAATTACATACTTTCTATTTAAAATACATATTCAATAGTTTGTTTTTGGTTCTTTGATTGATGCTTCCTTTTACTTGTTATACTTTAATGTTTTGCTCAATACCTTGGTTATGTTCTGGACTTAGTCTCATGAGGCAATCAGCTGTCCTTCAAGTTTGCATTCGAGGACCGTACCACAACTCGGTTCCATCTAACGCTTTTATTCTTCTGCAAATAGCTAACTTTCTCATAGGTTTGGGTCTGAGGACCATGCAAGACCTTGGTTCTGTCTAGTACCCAGGTATATTTGAGTGGTTAGTTTCCCCATAGGTTTGGGTCTGAGGACCATGCAAGACCTTGGTTCTGTCTAACACTTCTGTTTTTCTGTAAGTAGCTTGTTAGGTCACAATCTGAATGACCCCTTGTGATTAACCGTAATTAATTAATTTAGCCAAGTAATTAATTAATCAATTAATCATGCAATTTTATGGAAGCACAAACAAATCATCAATCAACTAAATATGCAGCGGAAAATAAATAACACGGTGATTTGTTTACAAATGGGGAAAACCCTAATGGCAAAAACCCCACTGGGTGATTTTCAGGTCACCACTCCCGAAACTCCACTATTATCAAATCAAGCGGTTACAAGTAAAGGAATCCCAAGTACCTTACCAACCTACAGTTGAACCCTTACCCCAATACCCAATTGGACTTGATCTGTAGTGACAATTTCCACCTTTGATGCACGGCTCCCAAGTACGTGACTAACCAATGCGCGGATCCAAGTACGCGACTTCAGAACACCAACTGAGGAAGAATGGTTGGCTGCAAAGTTCTTCAGTTCATCCACTTGATGAATAGCAAGAAGATGCTTGGTTACAAAACCCTATGGTGCAAATACACAGCAACTTCTTGATGAAAGATGAATTAGGTCAAGAACTTCGTCTGTTGATCACAATTTGCTTAAACAGAGATTGTTCAATGATAATGCAACTTGTGTCACACAAAACGGCTCTTAAAATAATTCTTTTATATGTTTAGGGTTAGGAGAAAAGAAGTCCCAAAAACATATTCACGGATCCCAAGAAAATCAGATTGGAATTCTGACTTTTTAAATCTCGACAAATAGCAGGTGTCGAGGTAGCTATCGAGAGGTGTCGAGCTTTAAAAACTTTGCACTTCAGCTTGCTTTTTCTTGGATAGACTTGATGACTTCAACACTTGACCTTGAAACATTGTTTCTTGAAGTATTAAAAACACCTAGATCTACCCAATTACAAGCAGAGTGCGTTTTGTCAAAGGATTAGCCAATTTACATAACTAAGTGACATATGTTCTTAAACAAGTTAAAACATATATGTCCTAACATAGCTAATTTCCCCATAGGTTTGGGTCCGAGGACCATGCAAGACCTTGGTTCTGTCTAGTACCCAGGTATATTTGAGTGGTTAGTTTCCCCATAGGTTTGAGTCCGAGGACCATGCAAGACCTTGGTTCTGTCTAACACTTCTGTTCTTCTGTAAGTACCTAGTTTCTCCATAGGTTTGGGTCCGAGGACCATGCAAGACCTTGGTTCTGTCTAATACCTAGGTATATTTGAGTGGTTAGTTTCCCCATAAGTTTGAGTCCGAGGACCATGCAAGACCTTGGTTCTGTCTAACACTTCTGTTCTTCTGTAAGTAGCTAGTTTCCCCATAGGTTTGGGTCTGAGGACCATGCAAGACCTTGGTTCTATCTAGTACCCAGGTATATTTGAGTGGTTAGTTTTCCCATAGGTTTGAGTTCGAGGACCATGCAAGACCTTGGTTCTGTCTAACACTTCTGTTCTTCTGTAAGTAGCTAGTTTCCCCATAGGTTTGGGTCCGAGAACCATGCAAGACCTTGGTTCTGTCTAGTACCCAGGTATATTTGAGTGGTTAGTTTCCCCATAGGTTTGAGTCCGAGGACCATGCAAGACCTTGGTTCTGTCTAACACTTCTGTTCTTCTGTAAGTAGCTAGTTTCTCCATAGGTTTGGGTCTGAGGACCATGCAAGACCTTGGTTCTGTCTAGTACCCAGGTATATTTGAGTGGTTAGTTTCCCCATAGGTTTGAGTCCGAGGACCATGCAAGACCTTGGTTCTGTCTAACACTTCTGTTCTTCTGTAAGTAGCTAGTTTCCCCATAGGTTTGGGTCTGAGGACCATGCAAGACCTTGGTTTTGTCTAGTACCCAGGTATATTTGAATGGTTAGTTTCCCCATAGGTTTGAGTCTGAGGACCATGCAAGACCTTGGTTCTGTCTAACACTTCTGTTCTTCTGTAAGTAGTTAGTTTCCCTATAGGTTTGGGTCCGAGGACCATGCAAGACCTTGGTTCTGTTTAGTACCCAGGTATATTTGTGTGGTTAGTTTCCCCATAGGTTTGAGTCCGAGGACCATGCAAGACCTTAGTTCTGTCTAACACTTCTGTTCTTCTGTAAGTAGTTAGTTTCCCCATAGGTTTGGGTCTGAGGACCATGCAAGACCTTGGTTCTGTCTAGTACTTCTGTTCTTCTGTAAGTAGCTAGTTTCCTCATAGGTTTGGGTCCGAGGACCATGCAAGACCTTGGTTCTGTCCAGTACCAAGGTATATTTGAGTGGTTAGTTTCCCCATAGGTTTGAGTCCGAGGACCATGCAAGACCTTGGTTCTGTCTAACACTTCTGTTCTTCTGTATGGGGTAAAGGAAATCGTCCTCGGCGTTGGGAATATTATTTTTGGTGTGATGATGGCCTCGGCCCTGCTTCGTCGGAAGTGGGCCATCCTGTGGACCGGACCCTTGACCGCGCAGTGCCCTGGGCAAGGGTGGTTTGGGACTCTAACCTTACGCATGGCAGTAACCCCGCCTTCGGTTCAAGTTTCTGCCCTCTTCAGTTACGAGGCGCCTCCTGACTATTCGTATTTCGCGCTTGACGTTTCGACACGCGAGGTGCGCTCTTATTAATATCCTCGTGGATTGATGCAGATTGAACGGTTGATAGCCGCCTTGGAATTTGGTCAGGATTAATGTCGCTGATAATCCTTATCTCGAATTCTGTGTAGATCAGTTCCCATCAATCTCCATCCCCTATTTAAGGCTATGTGGGGGGAAATGTCCTTCTACGCTCCACGAACCCTCTAACAAAACAGGAAACATGTCACTTCAACTTTCAAAGCCCCCTCAATAACCCTGCCAGAATTGTGATAAGAGTTTAGAGAAATGGGACGGCCTTGTATGGGAGTGAGGGCACATAGGCCAAAGGTCCTCCTCCCTCGACCGAGAGCCGTTGTGGCTATAATACGCATCAGATCTCCGGCGCGGCAAAGTTTGGGCGTCATCCTGATGGTGCCGTGCATAGCGGCCAAGAGGGAGGTCCCTGAAGGACATAACGCTCTTCTCCAGGGCGCACCCATGCTGGTGAAGGCGTGCAAGATTACGTCATGTCTGGTGCCCGAGTGTTGCCGTCTCCAACGGTCAACCACCGTGGGGCTGGAAGAGAATCAAGGGAACATCGTGGGGAAGGGCCGTCAGGCGCCCTTGCATCTGCTCCTCTCTTCGTGCCAGCACCACCGCGCCGGCCCGGGAGTTGTTGGTAGCCTTAAAACAGGCCTGCCTCAGCCCCCTTCCCTTTAGTTAGCTTTAGAACAGGCCCGTCTGGGCCTCTGTTTGTAGACTTGGCTTTAAAACAAGCCTGTCTGAGCCTCTATTTGTATCTTGTATTTCCTTTTCATTTAATAAAATACTGCGATGTTTCTACTCTTTTCCTTTGAATCTTCTACTTTTCTGCAATGTTTTTTTTTTTTAAACGTGTTGTTGTTAACCTTCCGTAAACTAGCTACTTAGGAACGATTGTTCGTTGCGCCTGCTAGTGCACAAATTCTCCCCACAGACGGCGCCAATTGTAGGGACTCAATTTGGAAAGGCCCTAAAAAATCAGAAGGAAAATGATCCAATAGGCCCCAAACAATACATTTTTAGAGAGTGGGTTAAAGAACTTGGCCCTTACAGGCGAACGAAGCTCAATGGTGGATTCACCACCGTTGAAAGTTGGTGCATTCAAGTTTCCCTTTAAGGTTGCTCCTCGGCACTGATCCGAGGAGCTTGACATTTATCCCTCATTCTTCTTGTTACTCCTCCTTCTTCTCCTCCTCTTAACTGCTCTGTTGGTTCCTCTTATATAGTCCTTTTCCTCCCATCTCTTTCTTCCACCTGTTGATCATCCATGAGCTTTCCCTCTGACCGTCCGTCCCATCAGCAGCCTTATCAGTACTCAAGTGATTTGCAATGACCAATGTTGCCCTGTCCAAGGGTCACATCTCCATTAGTGCGGCCAGAGGGTTATGTGAGCGCATTTAGTATGGAGGTGACAACTTGTCCTGGGCCTGTTCCCCCACCTGGAGTTAGTCTCGGTCCACTGAGGACAGGGTTATCCTCGGCGGGGATTTCAAAATCTTCGGCCTTAATAAATCGTCCTCGGACGATCCTTCTTCCTCGGCATGGGCCCTAGGCCGCATGTAAAGTGGGCCGAGGTCACTAGGCCCTCAGGCCCCACAATATTTATTGTGGGTACCATAGGAGTGCTTCACACGTCCTAGGCCTGCTAGGCGTGCTTGGCATTCACCTAGGCATGCTTGGCAACCACCTAGGCCATCCTCGGCATGCTTTGCATTCACCTCGGCATGCTTGGCATTCACCTCGGACGGTGTCCTAGGAGTCCCACATCGAAAGAAAACCCCCCCACTTGCTACCTTATAAGCTATGAAGCGAAGGGAGTAGTGTACCATCAGTTTAGTTATTCGAATAACTATAAATCGATGGTACAAACCAATTCGATCTAAAATATGGGGGAAAAAAAAAGTAAGCCTAACAACAAAAGTATAAATTTGTTCAGCTTAAATCTTAAAAAAAAAAAAAAAGATCTTGCTTGGACTTAACAACAATAATTATAAGGTTTATTGTATTTAAAAATAATAGATGATTTCAAAGATTGAGCCTGTTTGGTAATGTTGTTCTAGTAATGTTGTTTGTATTTTTTGGAAATACATGTAGGTGAAAAAGTGTGTGAAAATACGTGTAATGTTATTTAAAAACTGAAAACATGTGTTTAAACACATGTACCAAATGGACCCTTCTTAGTAATAATAATTAATATGTTCATTGTATTAGGAAACAATATGTAATGAACTTATAGTTTATTTTATATGAGAAACGCTATGTTCACAATATTTTCACAACAAATTCTAAGTGACAGATTGTTATTGATAGACAAAAATTAATTTTAGTAGTGGGTTTGAATTAGAATTAATGACAACTTATCACCTAAGATTTGCTGGAAAAGTATTGTGAATATTTTGTGAACGCAACACTTCAAATCTTTTATTCTCTTGCTAATACCTACCATGGACAAATTTATGATAAGAAAATCAGATGGACTGCAAGATTCATTTTTTACCCAAAACGAATCTTCTTATTGACCCCCAAACAATATATCCCGGATCCGTCACTGGTTTTAGAGGTGTTGTAATGTGTATTGTCTTCTATTTTTCTATGGTTTAATGGTAACCCTTACTATTAAAAACTAAAAAGTGTTTTCCTGTGAGATTATTACGAAAAGTTCCAATAAATTTATAGACTCGTCTGTTATACAGACCATTCTGGAAGACAGAAATAGTCATTTGCGATTGAAATTTTCAGTCGAAACTGAGATCATAGTCTTAATGCTGCCATCGCTATCCTGTGGGAGCTATCTGCTACTATGGTAGAGCTTGCTAGCACTGCCATGGCATTATGTCACTAAAAGGATTTTACACAATCTTCTTAATGTACATCATAAAGCACAACAATATTAATATATGATAGAGGGTGAGGAACAGCAAAACTAAATCAATTTGTCCATCTTCGGGATTGGGATAAGAAAAGTGAGCAACTGACTACCAAAGTACGTATAAAGTTTCATGTAAAATGTTCTTGGTTATTTTTTTGGAACAAATACAAGTTTTCATTAATCCAATCAAAGGAGCAAATCTTTGTTCATTTAGAGACCTTTTTCTGGTATTGATTCTTGACCCATTTGATTCCCACCGAGGTTCCGCTCTTAACCTTTTGGGCGCTCACTGATGCAGCCGCCTTGGCCTTGCCGAGTCCTGCCGATGCTGCTGCTTTCACATCTCCCATCTTGCTGCCACTGCTGTTTCCTACCTTGTTCATCAGCTTGTCATCATCATCATTGCCACCATAACCTTCTGCGCTCCATTGCTCACCCCAGCTTGGTGCCTTACTTCCCATGGTATCTGAATTTTGTTCAAAGACACAGACCCATTTAGATTTTATATATGAAAATCATTATTCAATTAACCATGTATAGTAGGTATGAACTCTTGGATGGACGATGCCTAACCTATGGATCAGAGAGCAAGATCTTGACTAAATAATTAAAAAGAAAGCCTCCCTAGATCAAGCATAGAAATAAAGAATAGAGATTAATCAAATCGAGTGGGAGTCACATTCCAATCAGAGTCTTAGAGTTTTAACAAACTATAAAGAACAAATCAAGATTGGGGTTTATAATAACAATCCATTTGAGAAACTATGTGCCTAATTCATGTAAGATATACGAAATTCACCAGGCAAGCAATGCTTTGTTTTCTCACTATTTTGACAAATCAAATAATCTGTGCAGAGAATTAAATTAAATAAATACGACTGCTTTCTTATATTATTGTAACAATCAATTTCGCATAAAACGGATTTATTAGGCTCCTTTGATAATCAATTTCAAGATTTTCTCCCTCACACACATACACAAAAACACATTTGAGTACCTCGTAGCTAGAGAGGAAGAGAATTGAGTACCTTGATGTTGAAGACTAGTGAGAGGGCCTAGAGAAATTTGAGACAGAGAGAGTGGGTGTGGGTGCTTGCAGTTGGAACTTGTGATAGTAATAACGTCCAAAGAGGATTAGAGGGAGGTTTTTATTTATATTTATTTATTATTATTGCTAAGTAGTATTGAAAGAGGATTAGAGGGAGGTTTTTATTTATATTTATTTATTATTATTGCTAAGGAGTATCGAAGTTAACTGAAGGTGGCTCAGGTGGCGTGAGCAGATGTAGCCTAGATTGGTTTCCTAGCTGTACGCTTTCCTTTTTACCTTCTTACCCTTGTACCAAAAATTGACAACAAATTTTACATTGATGACAAGTTATTAACAGTAAATAATAAAATAGCGTTAATGATAACAAATCAATAATAACTAACTTTATAATTTAACAGACGTGTAATCTGTTATGAAAATTATTGTGCCAGGTAACTTCACTCTTTTAAATTTTAACTCTGCAAGGTCACGTGAATCTGTGCTATTTTCAAATTTTCATACCATTTTAGGTATGAAGTTCTTGCACTTTCCCACATTGTAAGCCATTTATGGTACTTTTCTTCCATACCAAACTTGCTTTTTTTTTTGGTTGCATGAATGATATGTTTACAGCACAAGCGGAGTAAAATTTTTTCAAAGCCCATGATATCTCCACGTATTAGAGGAGCACCAAAGTCTGTCATCTTAAATATAAGCAACAAAGCAAACTGCGGATGAATATTATTTGTCCTATATTCCCTTGGTGTAGATGTCGTAGTTGCCGTGGATACGACTCTATGAATCATACGAATGTGAATCAGTCGAGACTCTATATTCCCTTGATTACAATTTAATTATTTATATAATTTAAACAAATTAAAGAGTAACAAAGCTGGAATAGCTCAGTTGGTTAGAGCGTGTGGCTGTTAACCACAAGGTCGGAGGTTCAACCCCTCCTTCTAGCGATACTTTTCATTGCTCTCTCTTTTATTTATATTTTGCTCTCTTGTACATATTATTTATATTTTGCTCTCTTGTACATTGCTCGCTCTTTTATTTTTTCTTCCTCTTGATAACATCTAAAGTGTACATTCATTTATAACTTAGGTTTTTTTTTTCTTTCTTCCTCTTTAGTTATTTTTAAAATGAGATAGCTTAAAAAAAAAAAAAAAAAAAAAAAAAACATCTGAGCCTTCTACATTAAAGATTAAAAAAAGAGCATTAAAGATAAAACCTCTTTCTACTTTCTATAGTAAACTCCCTTCTTCTCTTTCCAACCCCATTTCTAAATGTTTCTAAAAATGAAAAGTGATGTTTGCCATATTTTTTTATTTTCCTTTTGCTTTTAAACATGTTTCTAAATTTTGTTAAAATTGGGAAGTTATTGTTGCTTTAGTTTTCCAATTGTGTTGTTGCTTCTTTATTTCTTTCCAACCTTTTTCTTTTCAATTTAGGAGTCCGTTTGGATACAACTTATTTTGCTGAACTGAAAACACTGTAGCAAAATAATTTTTAAATGTGTGAATAGTGCTGTGGGACTCATTTTTAATATTTTTTTTAATAAAGTGTTCATGAACAGTGCATTTTGTCTCAAAAAGCAGAAAACGCGTGGAAAAAAAAAAAAAAAAAAAAAAAGAAGAAGGCTGAAACGCAGACATAGACATGCTCAAACGTGTATCCAAACTCAACCTAGAATTGTAGTTTTTCAAAATAAGAACATCTTTTTTTTAAGAAGCAAAGTAAGAACATCCAAGAGTACATCATGGGGGGAGAGAGAGGAAGGAGGAGAAAGATGGTATTATGTGTATCATTTACATACAATATCCCTCCATGTGGTATTTTCTTTTTAACCTGTTTCAATTTCTTATTTTGAATGAATAACTTGTTCAAATTTTGTTAACATTGAAAAGTTATTGTTGCCAATGTTGTTTCCAACATTTTCCTTTTCAATTAAGAAAGAACATCTAACTATCTAAGAGCACAAGGTGTGAGTCGGAGGGGAAGGGGAGTTCAACACTAGTTTTGGGCCTATAGCATAATTTTTTTTTCTTATTTCTTCTCACCCCCTCCCAATTCCATTTCATTTTGTTAGGATTTTTTTTTGTTTTGTTGATTTATTCAAATATGTGTCGTGGGGACAAAATTGCTAAACGCCCTTTTTGGGCAAACTAAGCAGCGTTTTGCCATCTTTCTCAAACTAATTAGGGAAATGCCCATTTTTTGAAAATCGAGTTTTTCAAAATCGATTTAAGCCCTATAGCGGCGTTTTTAAGGAGTCTATAGTGACGTTTTTAGGACCTATAGTGGCGTTTTGTAACTCGATTTATATAAAATTGAGTTATAGGTAAAAAAAATTAAAAAAATTGCCTATAACTCGATTTTATGGAAGTCGAGTTACAAAACGTCACTATAAGTCCTGAAAATATCATTATAGGTCCTTAAAAACGCCGCTATAGGGCTCCATAATTTTTTTTTTTTTATAACTCGATTTTGAGAAAATTGAGTTTTAAAAGAAGGGCATTTCCCTAACTAGTTTGAAAAATAGAGCAAAACGCTGCTTAGTTTGCCCAAAAAGGACATTTAGCAATTTTGTCCTGTGTCGTGGTTCAATACATAAATACGTAGTTAGACTTGGGTCACCCTTTAGTTGTTATCAGTGTGCTTCCCCTTTAGCAACAAATTAATGTGTTTAGTAAGTAAAATAATGTAAACATGATAATATATAATTTTAGCTTTTTTTAATATCCATTTTATCTTTATATATATATATATATATATATATATATATATATAACCGTACACTAAAGAGGAAAAAAAAAAATTCTAGAGTAATTCTTCTTCTTCTTCTTTCAAACCCCATTTCTAAATTTTGAACATCTAAACATACATTAAATAAAATAAACTCCTCCTGGTTTCAATTGTTCTTTCTTTTAAACCCGTTTCTAAATTTTGTTAAAATTGAAAAAGTATTGTTGCTTTAATTTTCTAATTGTGTTGTTGCTTTTGTTTCCCCACCTTTTCATTTTTAATTAGAACAGTCGCTTTTTCAAATAGGAACATCTAAAACTATGTGTCAATGATAATTAGAATCGAGTTTGTGAGAGTAGTTGAGTCCAAAATTGATGCCAATGGGTCATCCATTAGTTGGTACCATTGTGCTTCCCCTTTAACAATAAATTAGTGTGATTAGTATGTAAATTAAGATAAAACATGATATAGACATGAAAATTTGCAATAGAGAGAGAAATAGTTTTCCCTTGATCATGGGGTAGTTAGATCATAGAGCATACATCAATGATAAGGATAGTTATGAGGTGCTTTAGCAGTGTCAAAAGGTATCCAACAGCACCATATATATGAGATAAGAAGTAGTTCAGAAAAGAGTATCCAACAGCGACACCGCAAGGCACCCAACAACACTGATGTTAATTAGTTGAGACATACTACAGTGATGTCTAAGTAAAGCCAAACAACTTCTAATAGTAATACAATTACAAATGTGAAATATCCAGTGATAATTAAAGACATCTAGTGGTGATATTATGAGTTGTTTTGTAGTAATAAAAAGGTTGCAAAATAGTCTAACAATAGTGAAACTTATAGGGCAGAGATGCACCATGGTAACAATTTGATATTCAGTGAGATCATGAAACACTCAACAAGGTTAAAATAACATGTTCGACTAAATATTATAATGCATCCAATAAAGTTAGGATAATGTGTTTTGTGAAGTCATGATTTGTGTGCATTTAGAGATATCGAAATAATATTTCAGATATACTAAAATAAAAGCATTCAGCAATGATAACCAAATGTGTCTAGTGAGTGAAATTGGTCTTAAGACTTAAGAGCCCAGTAATGCTAAAGTTGAGAATCCAAAAAGCTCAAGTTGACAAGATTCAGCAAGTGCAACATGTTGAAATAAATATAAGGTTGAATTTATTCAATCATGTGTTGGCTTTATTCCGTGTCAAATTTGCTTGTATTTTAGCAATTAGATACCCTGTATTTAGGAGTGAATTAATTATGTAAGGGTTGTGTGTGAGAGAGTATAAAGAAAACTCAAGATGTGTGCATACAAATGAGTCTCGCGACTGGATCTCGCGACTGGCAAGTTGCCAAAGTGGCACACGTGTGAAGCATGCAGGGAACTGAAGGGTCATGACAGTTGGAGCACTACAGGACAAAATGTACAGTCTGGCTAGGCAATTAGCTCGCGACTCGTTCCACTAGCGAGACTGAGTCGCCAGAATGCCCTATTTGGATGAAAATTGACTTTTCGCATTCCTCACATACACCACTATAAATACCCTTATACCCACAAAATGTAGAGAGCTTCCAAAGAGAATTTTGAAAGAGAAACCCTAGAGAAAAACAAGATTGACTCATCCACAATCTTTGTCATTTGATTCTCCAAATTCCTCTACTCTCACCCAAGATTTTGAAACCCGGACGGTTCATTGAACCGTAAAAGGGAGAAGTTCAAGGTTTTTAAGGTCGAACCGAGGTTGAATCGTGCTGACATCATAATTAATTTAATAATTATTTAAATATAAATAAATATATTAAATTTGTAAATATTAGCAAAATTTACTAAAAATATCTTAAAAATTGAAACAAAATACATAATAATCCTTAAAGAGAAATCATTTCAATTAACTAAAAACGACTTTTAAAATAAATTCATAAATTGCATAGGTATTATTCTTAAATAAAAAGTTAATTTAGTAATATTTAATATGTTGAGTGTAGGGGTGTTAGGCCTAAAAAATTCATTATGTATTTGGGTTTTGGGCCTATGGCCAATGCCGAGGACACAACCCTGTCAGAGGAAGAAGAATCTTTATTTAAAGAAAGTATGATGGTAAGTAGAAAGGTTATCTTTGTCCACAATGACTCAACGAGGTGAGCCGAGGACAAATACATCCACAACAGACCAAGGCTGAAGTCCGAAAAGGTTATTTGCCAGCTAAAGGTAATACTCTAGGTAGATCTGTCGGTACAGGTTAGTATGGCAAAGACATCTGATAAGAAAGCACTCTAAAAAATCTAAGGAGAAAGCTGCTCCCTCTGCATTAAATGTACTGCATCTAACTCCCTGACCGCAGTAGAGGTGATACCTGAACAGTATATTTCAGCCTTACAGCTACCAAATGGAGATGGATGAAAAGGACTGATGGGACAAGTATCAAGATTGATCATTTTGGATGCACGTGGCAGGTGGAAATGAAGAAGAAGGAGAGTATATAAGGAAATGATGGAGAAAAAATAGGGGGGGGGGGGGGGGGAAGGACTGTAACATCTTAGAACAAAGCTTGCAATTAAATTTGAGAAGAATATATAAGAATAGACCACCTCGGATCTTGCCGAGTACAAGTTGTCTTCAATACAAACCTTTTTTCTATTCAATATCTTAATACTTAGATCCCTTGTAGTGTCTGTTGGATTAACTAAGGCTCAGTATTCAACCCATTCTCTACAAATTCATTGTTTTGGGCTTTTTGGGCCTAAGTCCGTCTACGTAGTGGGCTTGGAATCCAAATCTGGTCCTTACAATTGGCGCCATCTGTGGGGATACTAGAGTTTTTAGTTGATCTCACTCTCAAAGATGGTAGGATCAGGTCCACACCAGGCAGAGTCTATGGGGTCTCAACGTCAAGATCATTTTCGTAATCTTGAATGACAAAGGGACCGGGAAGGAAGCGTACATACTACCCACACTAATAGAAGCTAAGCTCAGGGTAAAAGTCACGTTTGTCAGAAGGAGAATACCAGAAACATGCAGAAGGATATTGATCATATGAGGAGAAGCTTGCGTCATGAACAGAGAAGGCGAGTTCCATCCAATCCTGAATTCTCTTATGGTGACGAGGAGGATGATAGCTATAGGCGAAGGTCGAGAACTCCACCCAGTGAGTCTTTCTCATATGACGAGGATTATCGTCATGAGCGAAGGGATAGAAAGTCATCCTCGGCCGGCCCAGGGAATGACGCTGTGAGTAGGGCGCTCAACCAGATCTCCAGGTCGCCTTTTACGCGTTGGATTGAAAGAGGGAGGCTTCCTCAGCGATTTTCTCAGCCCACGTTCACCCTGTATAATGGAAGAATAGATCCTGTGGAGCATGTTAGCCATTTTAATCAGAGGATGGCCGTACACTCCAAGAATGAGCCTTTGATGTGCAAAGTATTCCCATCCAGTTTGGGACCTGTAGCGATAAGATGGTTTGATAGTCTGAAAGCAGATTCCATTGATTCTTTTAAGGAACTTACTCAAGTGTTTGGATCTCGCTTTGTAACGTGTATAAGGGTCCCCCGGCCTTTAGCTTCTTTGTTGTCATTGTCCATGGGAGAGGGAGAAACCTTGAAAACTTATTCTGACGGATACTGGGAAATGTTCAATGAGGTTGATGGTGACTTTGATGACGTGGCCATTAGCACTTTTAAGTTCTGCTTGCCAGCCGAGCATGGTTTAAGAAAGTCTTTGACTGGGAAACCAGTCCATGGTATACGCCAGCTCATGGATCGGATTGACAAGTACAAAAGGGTGGAGGAGGACCAACAATAGGACAAGGGAAAAGGAAAGGTTATCCCTCAGGAGAGACGAGATTTCAGGTCAGATCGTTATAACAACAACAGGCATCGTAGAGATTTTATTGGGCAGTCTGAGCCTGCTGTTCCTTAAGTGGTGAATACTATATTCAGAGATCCAGTACATCAAGTGTTGGAAAAAATCAAGAGTGAGCCATATTTTAAATGACCAAACAAGATGAGTGGAGACCCTTTAAGGCGTAATCAAAGTCTTCATTGTCAGTACCATCAAGAGCGAGGACATACCACCGAGGATTGCTGCACATTGTGGAATCATTTGAAGCAACTGGTGAAGGAAGGAAGGTTGCAGCATCTCTTGTGTCACCCAAACGGGAAGGGAGACCAGTCAAGGTCTGGAAATCAGAGGAACATTTCTTCTAGGCCCTCCCTAGGCACCATCAATGTCATCTTTACCGCACCAGAGAGGACTGGCTCCCAACCCTCCAGGGTGATGTTTGTAGCTCGGGTTCCAGCCGAGGACATTAATTCTAGATTGAAGAGGTCCAAGGTGGAAGTTCGACCGGCATTGAGTTTTTCGGATGAAGATAAGGTAGGAATCATCCAGCCACATGATGATGCTTTAGTGGTAACTCTCAGAATAGGAGAGTATGATGTAAAGAAGGTGTTGGTGGATCAAGGCAGCGGCGCAGAGATCATGTATCCTGATTTATACAAAGGGCTGAACCTAACAACCGAGGATCTGACAACCTATAGTTCTCCACTGGTGAGTTTTGATGGGAAGGTTGCTATTCCTAAGGGACAGATAAGATTGCCCGTGCAAGTAGGCTCGGAGGAGGTTGAAGTGGACTTTATTGTAGTTGATGCTTTCTCTCCCTACATGGCCATAGTGGCCAGACCTTGGCTTTATGCACTAGGGGCTGTTTCTTCAACTCTGCATTAGAAGGTGAAATACTCATCAGGAAACCAAATTGAGGTGCTGGTAGGGGACCAATCCATGGCCTGGCAGTGCCTCGTATCTGCAATCTTGCATCAGCCAACGGCAGAGTCCTCGGCCTCAGTTAATGATGGTTTATAGCAATCAAAGTCTATGGAGTTAACAGCTAATGTGCCGGCCGAGGAGGCTAAATGTGAAGATCTTGAGAGATTTGCCATATGTAATGATCAGTAGAAGTTTTTCCAGGTTGGTGCTCGACTACCATCTCAGGAAAAAGGAGAATTGGTAAAATTCCTTAAGGAAAACATTGATGTTTTCGCGTGGAATGCTTACGAAGCCCCAGGGGTGGATTCGAGTTTTATATGCCATCACTTGAATGTCAATCCATTTGTTACCCCCAAGAAGCAAATACCTCGGCGGTCATCCAAGGAGCATTTTGATGCTATCAAGGACGAGGTGACGAAGCTTAAACAGGCCGGAGCTATAAAAGAGGTTTTTTACTCGGAGTGGTTGGCTAACACAGTGGTGGTAAAAAAGAAGACAGGGAAGTGGTGCGTATGCGTGGATTTTACAGACTTGAATAAGGCCTGCCCAAAAAACCCTTTCCCTATGCCTCGGATTGACCAATTGGTGGATGCGACTGTAGGCCATCCTCGGATGAGTTTTCTGGATGCTTTTCAAGGATATCATCAGATACCATTGACAGTGGACGACCAGGAGAAGACAACTTTTGTTATTCCTACTGGGAATTATCATTATAAGGTGATGCCCTTTGGTTTGAAAAATGCAGGGGCTACCTATCAGAGGATGATGACCAGAATGTTTGAGCCTCAGTTGGGGAAAAACATCGAAATTTATATCGATGACATGGTAGTGAAGAGTAAGGTGGAGTCTGATCATGTTAGTGACCTCGGTAATATCTTTGATACCTTAAGAAGACATAAGTTACGGCTTAATGCCTCCAAGTGTTCCCTTTGGCGTGGGATTAGGAAAGTTCCTGGGCTACATGGTCACACACCGTGGAGTCGAAGTCAATCCTAACCAGATTAAGGCTATCAACAACTTGCAACCATCTCGGAACCCCAAAGAGGTTCAGAGACTCATAGGAATGACAGCCACCCTAAATCGATTCATCTCTCGGTCAGCAGACAGGTGCAGGCTTTTCTTTCAGTTGTTGAACAAATGGAAGGGATTTGAATGGACCGAGGAGTGTGTTCTAGCTTTTCAGCAGTTGGAGGAGTATTTATCCCGGCCACCCATCATGTCCAGACTCGAAGTAGATGAGGGTTTTTTTGCCTACATCGCAGTGGCCTCCCATGCAGTGAGTTTGGTGCTAATATGAGACGATGGTGGTGTGTAGAGGCCAGTTTATTATGTGAGCAAGTCCTTGCATTAGGCCGAGGTTCGTTACTTGACATTATAAAGGGCCATTCTGCCCGTGGTGCATGCTATATGCAAACTTTCCCATTATTTTCAGTCACATACAATGGTTGTCTTAACTCAACTCCCCCTCAAATCTCTACTTCGGAGTGCTGATTACATAGGGAGAGTTGCGAAATGGGGGATAATGTTAGGGGCTTTCGACATTAAGTACATGCCTCGCACCTCGATGAAGGGTCAGGTCCTAGCTGACCTAATGGCCAAGTTCACTGAAAGCCCAACAGGAGAAAACACCGACAATTAGAATGTGGAAGGAAAATCGGTGGGGGTAATCTCTACACAAGAACCTTTAGCTTGGAAGGTTTACGTAGATGGCGCAGCAAATCACAAAGGGTCAGGAGTGGGGCTAGTCTTAATATTTCCAGAAAAGATCATGATTGAAAAATCCTTGAGATTGGGCTTCCCGGCTACAAACAATGAAGCTGAATTTGAAGCTCTGATGGAGGGAATGATCATGGTGAAGAAAATGGGAGGAAAAGCAGTTGAGTTGTTCTCTGATTCAAGATTGGTTGTTGGCCAGGTCCAAGCAAAGCCTTTAGGAGATACTGCTGCAATTTGGGAATAAAGAATAGATATTCTACCCTGGCATATCTGCAGGGGAATAGGTAGGCTAAAGCTGTGAATAAAGTCATAGTAAGTGGACTCAAGAAGAAGCTGGATGATGCGAAAGGGAGATGGGTGGAAGAACTATCGCTTGTCTTATGGACATACCGGACTACCCCTCGAAGGTCCACAGGGGAAACCCCCTTTTCCATGACTTATGGGGCCGAGTCCGTTATTCCTCTAGAAACTGGATTCCCCACACTGAGAACAAGTTCTTTTACCCCAAGTAGTAATGATGAACTGTTGGAAAGGAGCATAGATCTAATTGAAGAGCGAAGGGAAAATGCCATAGTTCAATTAGCTTATTACCAGAGTAAGCTCAAGTAAGGGTATGATGCTAATGTAAAGCTCAGGACGCTGACAGTGGGAGACCATGTCTTAAGAAAGGTTATAGGAACAGCCAAGAATCCAGCATAGGGGAAACTGGGACCTAATTGGGAAGGGCCATATCGTATAACATCAGTAGCTGGGATAGGTGCGTATTATCTTGAAGATCTAGAGGAGAGAGCTGTACCTCGTCCTTGGAATGTAAATAATCTTAGGAGGTACTACTATTAATAAAGAGTTCCTTCGTCCAATCTGGGTTTATTGTGTTGTATGCTACATGATTTTCATCGTTTATGATAATATCAAACAGAACATTGGTCATGCCTGGCTCCTCAGACCACATACCTTGGGAAAATTGATATCTTTTAATTAATTTTCTAAGTGTTAAACAGAACCTAAGTTATGTCTGGTTCCTCGGACCATCTGTTTTGGGAAAATTAACACGTTATGATATCTATGAGAATATCAAACAGAACCTTGGTCATGCCTGGCTCCTCGGACCACATACCTTGGGGAAAATTGATATCTTTTAATTAATTTTCTAAGTGTTAAACATAACCTAAGCTATGTCTGGTTCCTCGGACCATCTGCTTTGGGAAAATTAACACGTTCTGACATCTATGAGAATATCAAACAGAACCTTGGTCATGCTTGGCTCCTCAAACCACATACCTTGAGAAAATTGATATCTTTTACGTACTTTTCTAAGTGTTAAACAGAACCTAAGCTATGTCTAGTTCCTCAGACCATCTGCTTTGGGAAAATTAACACGTTATGACATCTATGAGAATATCAAACAGAACCTTGGTCATGCTTGGCTCCTCAGACCACATACCTTGGGGAAATTGATATCTTTTAAGTAATTTTCTAAGTGTTAAAAAGAACCTCAGCTATGTCTGGTTCCTCGAACCATCTGCTTTGGAAAAATTAACATGTTCTGACATCTATGAGAATATCAAACAGAACCTTGGTCATGCTTGGCTCCTCAGACCACATACCTTGGGGAAATTGATATCTTTTGATTAATTTTCTAAGTATTAAACAGAACCTAAGCTATGTCTGGTTCCTCGGACCATCTGCTTCTTTGGACCATCTGTTTTGGAAAAATTAACACGTTATGACATCTATGAGAATATCAAATAGAACCTTAGTCATGCCTAGCTCCTCGAACCACATACCTTGAGGAAATTGATATCTTTTGATTAATTTTATAAGTGTTAAATAGAACCTAAGCTATGTCTGGTTCCTCGGACCATCTGCTTTGGGAAAAGTAATACGTTATGATATCTATGAGAATATCAAACAGAACCTTGGTCATACCTGGATCCTCGGACCACATACCTTGTGAAAGTTAATATATTGAATTAATCTTCTAAGTGTTAAACAGAAAATAAATCGTATCAGGTTCCTCGGACCATAAATTCAGTATCAATTAAAACACTATCTATTGAAGTGTTAGTTATGATGTGCATGAAATATATACAATAAAGTACTCACATATCTACATATTTAGCCTTACTTTTATGTTATTTTGTGACTGACTATATAATATCTTTGTGTTGCAGGTAATAGGGGCTTTACATGCAAAGTGGGGCTAAGCTAATTGAATCAAGCCAACTTACATATAGCCAGGCATGAATTTAAGAGAAGGCCAATTTAATTGGAGAAGGGAATCAAAGGAAATTTGCACCAAATCCAAGTCCAATTCGGATTAGGATTCCAGCCTGCACATCAGTTAGTATTTTTGGTATAACTTTCGGCTCTAATGTCCAATCAAGATGATTCAAGTTGGGCTGAAAATTTAACTTAAAAGGCTACAACTTTGTAGTTTACCAAAAGCCCTAATTCTGACGTTAAATGGGCCAAAATATTCGGTTAAGTAAAGCCTAAAAATCTAGGATTTTCTCCAAATGGGAATTCAACTTGTAATAGGATTCCTTGACCTATTTAAAGGCTCTTTAGGGCAAAATTTAGAGGAGGCGGAGGCTAGAGCTAGGGCTGAATGTATAGAGAGTGCGGCTACTTCTTTGGTTTTCTTCCATGACAGTTAGTTTTATTTTATTTGTTTAGTTTAATGTTTAGTATTTTATTTTTGTGTTTTCTTTCAATTACTATGAGTAGCTAAATTTATAATTAGGGTTGAGGATGAAACCTTGTTAAGGATTATTAGTAATATTTATGTGATTTGATTTTTCCCACAATAGTTGTTCTTTAATGATTTAAATTGTTCTTACTTCATATCAATTGACTGAGATGGGATTCTAGATATGAGTTCAATCATGTTTTTCTCATGATTTAGGATTTGTCTTAATTAATTGAATACTTGGTTTATTAATTCTTGATTATAAAATTGGATATCGTTTGTGATTTTTCTGTCAATGGATATAATTTATGATTTGATTTTTAGAATTGGATATATCTTGTGATTTGTTTGGCTACGGATACAATTGATGATTTGGTTTTATACTTAAGAAGCGAAGAAGAACATGCTTTAGATTTTTAAACATAAGTTTTAATGATGATATTTTCCATGATCGCAAGATTGATTTCTAGATTATTATGCAGTGGCTGGGAAAAATTAATGATCATAAATATATGTTGATATGACTTACAAGGCGAATTCCAAAACCTTAATTCTTTTCCCTTGATTGTTTACATCTTTTTATTGATTTATATCTTTTGCTTAGTTTAACTATTTGCTTAATTTTATTATTTGCTTAGTTTATTCAATCTTAGAAAAACCAATTTTTATTAAATTAGATTAGGATTAATTTGGTTAAGATTTAATTAATTTTCCTACGTTCATTCAAGTCCCTGTGGGTTTGACCTCGTTCTTGTCAAACTATACTTCGGTATGGTTCGTACACTTGCGACTATTTTAAAATTTCACAACAAGTTAAACAGTAGCCCAAGCATTAAAAAGAAGCAAACTACTGATGCCCTCCTTGGGTTACATGATTTGTTATCACCCAATAAAGACGTAAACCAAAGTCCATGAGCATCACTTAAAGCGTTTTAGGGTGCCTTGGGATTGACTGTTGTTTGATCAGCATTTGAATATTTTCTTAAGGTTAGAAAATTTATCAAAATTTCTAAATCTGAGGTATGTATTGACAGTACTGTGAATTCACTAGTCTTGATCTACTCTGGTTCTCAATTAGAAATATGTGAAAGTTGTGCACTTTTATAGCACGTGGTTATGTTCAATCAAGAAATAATCAAAATAAAGATTGCATAAGAGAAGAAAATAACACTTACAAATTTGGGGAAGTAAAATTTAGATTCCATCAAAACATGTCTTAAAAAAAAAAGGAATTACATTACAGATATTGCAATTATGTTACAAAAATAAGGAGTCATCATTTTAACTTTATCTGAAGCCCAGCCTTGGAGGTCTTATCAGCTTGATTAGCTGCTTTAGCAGGAGTCACCTTCTCTTTATCCTTAGGATCTTCCTTAGCAAACATGGTGACTGAAGCTAAGACCACTTCAAAGCTTTGTGAAGCTGCCTCACCTTGTGGAATCTCCATAATCTTGTCCGAGGGCTTGTCCATATCAGAGGAGGTCTCCTTGGGAGCTTCAGATTCTTTTACTTGCTCTTGCTGATTGGGAAGAGGAGGATCTTGAGGCTGTGTTTCTCCAGCAGAGTTAGCGACTGTAGAGGCTGCTTCACCTTGGGAGGAGGAAAGGTCCAAGGCAAATATGGCTGGAGGGTAATAAATTTTCTCTGGTTTTCTCAGCTCAGAAGAAGCCTCAACCTCAACTTGGTTAAGAGCTTCATTCCAAGTCTGAGCGCAGTAGGTTCGACACATCGATGGGACCTCCGCCCTAAGGGTTTCCTCGGTCTTAGCCACCCCGACGTCGTAACCATGCTACTCAACCTCGTCCCTAGCCTTCTCGGCCTCCCCTCTTGCTTTGTCAGCCTCATTTTTAGCCTTCTCGGCCTGATCTCTCTACTTTTGGATTTCAGCTAACTTCTTCTGCAGAGCTGCAACTTGCTCTTTAGAAGAAGCCAACTGTTCCCTGGCATCACACAATTGCAGCCTTTGGTCCTCGGCCTGTTTTTGAGCACTCTCCAGAGCAGAATCAGCACTTTTCCTTGCTCGCTCTTCCTCTGTCAACTTTTTCCTTAAGTCCTTGTTGGACTGGTCAGAGATATTGAATGACTCCATAGCTGCCACGCGCCTGGATCTCTCATCATCCAGCTGTCGGTAGCAGGAATTGGTTATCTCCTCAACCCTAAAAGTAGCTTGGACAGCCTAACAGAAAAGGGTGGTCACCTTTTGAAGTTAAATAAAAATAAGAAAAAAGAGAGAAGAGAAAAGGAGGGAGTTGCATACCATGCCTAGATATCGTTTAAGGTTAAGGAAAACCTCTGGCCTCCTGATAGACCGCAACTCAGCCATATCAATTGGGAGTAGCAGAGCCTCCTCCAAAGCCGAGGCCACATGGCATCCAATGCCTCCGTGGAAGTCCTTGATGGATGCATCATCCCTCAAGGGCTCACCATTGATCATCGGGGCTGGAAGCCAAGCCTGAGGCTCGGGTGGCTGACTTTCTCTTCTCTCTGAGACTCTTTGTCCTCCATGTCCAGTTCTTTGCTGCTTTGCAGCACATTAGGGCTCTTCTCCTAGCGAATGGTGAGATCTCCCAGCATCAACCACGTCCTTACCTTTCTGCTCTCTTTTTCTCTTCGGATCAGAAGGTTCAACCCTAGGTGGCAGAGATAGCTGAGGAGGAGGAAGAGGAAGTTTAGGAAGGGGAGGAGGAAGTTTGGGCTGAACTGACCCCCTATGTGCATCCTTCCCAGGCTGGGACTCTATTAAATCTAGCAAACTTTTCTTAGACTTCCTTTGGATGCCCATCTCGCCCAAACTAGCTGAGGTACTCTCGGGGGATGGAGACCGGTTGAACACTTCAAATTCATCTTGGGAGTCTGACAAATTTATAACTCCCTCCGCTTCTTCTTTTTCTTCTTCTTCTTCTTCTTCTTCTTCTTCCTCTTCTTCCATAACAACGGGGCGAGATGAGGAAGCTCCTACTGAAGGGATACCCACAAAGAGTGGCTGAGTAAAAGGTGTACCCTCTAGGATTGGAACACCCTCGGGAACGATGAATCCTTCAAAGGCCACACTAATGCGGGGAAGACGAGGATCCTTGGCTTTTATTACGCACTTGGGAGCTTGGAATCCGCGGGAAATTGGTGTGTACCAAGGATTACATGCGTTGCTCGTAATTGACCGGCGGCCTCGTTGACAAACACCTCGAACCGTAGAATTTTGTCTAGACTCTCTCTGTTGGCTAAGTTGAGCCGAGGTCTGGTCGAACATTTGTCTGCACAATCATTAAGGAAATTTTGTCAGAAACAGAGATAGTGTGAAATAAAAAGGAAATGTTAGCCGAGGAGCATAAATTTGTGACTAAACCCCCACCTGGTGTTCCCTCTTCAGTTGGACAGGGTAGGCCATCATGCCATTCCCTAGAGAAGATTAAAAAATTTTCCTTTAACCCCTTGTTTGATGTAGGGAGGCATTGGATTAGTCTTACTTCGGGATACCTTGACTTAAGGTAATATCCCTGACCCTTCAAATGATGTAGGTTATATACCCAGTTGATATCATGGTGCGTCAGTCCCAGGTTCATTTCCTCGTTTAAAGCTTCTATACTCCTTAACACTCTGAACATGTTTGGGGCGCATTGTGTGGGGGATAATCTAAAGAATCTAAGGTAGTTTCTTGTAACATTACCCATAGGGATGGTCATCCCTCCCTCTATGAAGGCGATCATTGGGATGACCACCTCTCCCTCTTTCCTATCGTCTACCCATTCCCCTTGGGCAGCATATCTCATATCCACTATGGGTGGGATCCTATACTTAGCTCTAAATCTCTCTCTATCCTCTTCGGATTCAACTAAACACTTAAACCTACCCATTTTTCTAAGAAGTTTTGAAGAGAAATCAACAAGTTTGGAACGAAAAATAGAGCCGAAAAGAAACAAGTGTGATGAAAAGAAAATATTTGGAAAGAAACAAAACTAAGAGGGTTCGAGGAAACTTACAAGTTTGAAAAGAAGGTCCTCGGACAAAGTTTTAGTATTTGTAGACGCACGAGGAAGTAAGAGAGAGTGACAGATTCAATGTATGAGCTCTAAAATTGTGTGATTGATGGAAATAGGGAAAAGAATCGATTTGAGAAGCTATTTATAGTGACATGGAAGTTACAAGTGGGAAAATTCTCACTCGTAATCCCAGGAAATTCTCCACCGTTGGATTTGCATCGTGTCGTTGAACGTGGGGAACAAAAACGCCGTAGAATTTAATGAGGGCGCGCTCTGGATGCCCAAGCGTCAGGAGCGTGCCTTGGGCAGATAAAAAAGGCAATAGTACTGGCGGAGGACAAGACAAGATAAGCCCATAAAATACTCGAGAATATCAAAATCCTCCTTTCTACCCGAGGTGCTAAAAGCAGAATTTTGAGGGGCTATTGTAGGGGTGTTGGGCCTAAAAAAATTCATTATGTATTTGGGTTTTGGGCCTATGGCCCATGCTGAGGACATAACCCTGTCCGAGGAAGAAGAATCTTTATTTAAAGAAAGTACGATGGTAAGTAGAAAGGTTATATTCGTCCACAATGACTCAGCGGGATGAACCGAGGACAAATACATCCACAACAGACCAAGGTTGAAGTCCAAAAAGGTTATTTGCCAGCTAAAGGTAATACTCTAGGTAGATCTGTCAGTACAGGTTAGTATGGCAAAGACATCTGATAGGAAAGTACTCTAAAAAATCTAAGGTGAAAGCTGCTACATCCGCATTAAATGTACTGCACCTAACTCCCTGGCCGCATTAATGTGGAGGCGATACCTGAACAGTATTTTTTAGCCTTACAGCTACCAAATGGAGATGGATGAAAAGGATTGATGGGACAAGTATCAAGACTGATCATTTTGGATGCACGTGGCAGGTGGAAATAAAGAAGAAGGAGAGTATATAAGGAAAGGATGGAGAAAAAATAGGGGGGGGGGGGGGGGGGGGAAGGACTGTAACATCTTAGAACAAAGCTTGCAATTAAATTTGAGAAGAATATATAAGAATAGACCACCTCGGATCTTGCCGAGGACAAATTGTCTTCAATACAAACCTTTTTTCTGTTCAATATCTTAATACTTAGATCCCTTGTAGTGTCTGTTGGATTAACTAAGGATCAATATTCAACCCATTCTCTACAAATTCATTGTTTTGGGCTTTTTGGGCCTAAGTCCGTCTACGTAGTGGGCTTGGAATCCAAATCTGGTCCTTACATTGAGAAAGATGACATAGAAGTTTAGAAACTATAAATCATGTAAATTTAATAATATTGCATATTAGCTCCTAAGAAGAGCACTTGGTTCGCTGGTCATGGCTTCAGTCTTGCTTACAAGGTGTGAGAGCTCAAGTTCGGATCCTGGCAGCTGCATTTTTCTTTAATTTTTCCCTATTCCGTGACCGGTTGAACCAGCCTACGGTTCGTCCAGTTTTCCCAGTTAAACCATGGTTCGTTCGGTTCTCTCAGAACTCATATATACCCGGTTCTCTATGCTTAAAAAACTGGATTTCAGTCCGGTTCCCGGTTTTCCCGGTCGGACCGCCCGGTTAGGTCCAGTTTTCAAAAGCATGCTCTCATCCTCTCCATTGACATATCCTTGAGAGATACATTTGCCAAATCCTTATCTCACCATACCCATATTAGTGAGGAGGTATTTTGGTGCTTGGGAAGTAGTTCAAAGATGACCAATTCTTTTGGTTGATGCAATGGGCTTATTGCGGGATTTGGGAAGCTAAAGAGAACAAGGTTAAGCGTAACCTTGTTAGAGCAAGAAGCTTGGAGGGCTTAGGTGCATTGGGTAGGTTAGGCTTGGAGGGTCTTCTACTATTCATGTATCCCAACTTTATTCTTTAGTGGATCATTTGACCGCTTGGAGGGCAGCAGAGAGGTTTTTTGCAAAGTTCTTCAGTTTCCTCTTCGATAACATATGCCGGTGTTATCTTTATATTTGCATCTTTTTTCTCTTACTCTTTACCTTTTAATTGCTGCTGTGTTTGTGATTAATTATGATTTAGAGTGTTTTACCAATTTGGTTATAGATTATATTCATCATTCCCCACATATATTGTTTGTGTATAAGCCTGTGTTGGTATTGTTGAAATAAGGGGTCTAAACATTCATTAGTGTTTTACACACTAATTGAACTTTCAATAAACATGTACAAAAAGACAACACAAAGGTCTAACAATTCTAAACAAATGAATCCAACAAATTAATCGGGGAGAGTTTAGCAAACTCAAGTATACATGTTCAATGATGACAAAATCAAGTATCTATCACAATTAAATAAGAAGTGTCCGGCAAGGTGAAGTAAAAGAGTTAGCAAATTAAGTAACATAAACCTTACCAGTAAAACTCTATAAACACATGATTAATAATAAATCCAAGCTAATGAGTTCAAACAAAGTAGTAAGATAGAGAGAAAAGTGAATTAGAGATGGGGAGGACATGAGTTCTGGTGGTGCATTCAACAAAAATTAAGTTGCTTTCTCCTTTGCCTTGTTGGAAGTATTTTTGGTTCTGCTATTCTTGTGAATGGTGACCATGGAGGCCAATTAATTAATAAAAAAATTATTAGTGAACTTTGGTTGTTGTGCCTTTGCTAAATCTGAAATTCTAGTCTTACTGGAAGTTTAAGCAATGTTCTCTCACATGGGGGTTATTTAGCAAAGATGAATTTAATGAAGATGGTGGTGACAACGGTATATATGAGTGAGAAGCAATGTCTGGTATTTGGTTCATGACTAAATTCCCTTTTCATCACTTTGATAGAAGGATTTTTGGCGATGGATAAAGGGATTTGATAATATATATATATATATATATATATATATATATAAAAAGTGAAAAAGTTCCAATGAAGCCCATGAAAATATAATGGTTGGGAGAAGAGAATAAAAAGTTTCCTATTTGGGATTTTATTTATTGGACCCAAATTAGGTTTCCTTGATTTCAAATCATGGGTGCTTTTTGTTTTTATAAAAGTGAAAATTTGGTTTAGCTGGAAGGTCAGGTTACATGTGTGAGTGGATGATCAGAATCATCAGATAACTTTGATTTTATTAGAACACTACCACCTCTTAGAAGTGTGACTCGTGTGTTTGGGTTCCTGAAAAGTTTGGTATCTCCATGAGCTGTTGGATTCAGTCAAAAGACTAAGGATTTTGAGTGGTTTTACTAGGAGGCTTATTAGACCCGAAAGGCTGTGTGAATTTGGTTAGTCACAAAATATGAATTGATTTTTTGAAAGTGGGTTGGGCTGTGTTGGAGAGGCCTAACACACTTTTACTACAGTGTATATATAATGGGCATTTATTGTCTTAGAGGCCTGTATAGGTTACTTTTGTCCATTAAGCTAGTTGGGATTAGAGGCCCATCCACAAGATAACGAAAAAAAAAAAAAAGAATTCTCGAAACCTTTTTAATATATAATTGTAACGTTTTTAAAAGTAAGAAATTCAGAGTACATGCAAGAAAAAGCACTAATATATGTATGATTTAAAAAAAAAAAAAAATTGTGTAGCCTTTTCATTCCCCACCCCCTCTTAGTAAATATAGATTTAAAAAAAAACGAGCATCTAAGTGTGTTTTTCTTTTTCTTACTTTCTTGAAGTTTATTTAGCTTATTTGCTTTTATATATATATATATATATATATATATATATATAACTTTTTAAAAGTCCAAATCTTCTAAGTATAACTGTATTTTTACCTATTTTCAACAAATAACCAAATAAGTCCTATAAAAAAGGAAAAGAAAATCTAAATAAGTTAATACAAGTGAGAGCAAAATAATAATAATAATAATAAGGCCAGTTTTTTTTTTTTTTTTTTGGAAAAGCAAAATAAGGTTATCCTTTTGAGTTGATTTTGGTAAATTCATACAAAAATACAAAATAAGTTTTCCTTTCGTTTTCTAAGCATTTTTAACAAATGAACAAATAGCAAAGCCCATCAAAACACACTTTAAAAAAGTGTATATCTAGAAGAAGCAGTCCTCCAATCATATTCTTTATTTACTTTTTTTCCCTTACCTCATTTCTAAATTTTGTTAAAATTTAAAAGTTAGCACTCCTTCTAGTGTGTTCTTTCTTTCTTTCTTTCTTTTTTTCTTTTTTTTTTTGGGTCAATTCCATGTCTAATTTTGTTAAAATATAGAAGTGTTATGATGGAAATCAAAATTAAATAATTGAGAACTTGAACTAGAATTTCCTTAGAATTAATAATTAAAGCTGGAATTACAGAGAAAGATTAGAGAAATAGATTTTCTATCTTGGTTTGAAACTAAGTTAAAGTTACATAAAAAAAATTGATTATACTTTTACATGACAAGTCTATTATAATCTGTAACTACTAAAAAATAAACTAGCTAATTGTAACAGCTAGGCATGCTATCACAACGAAAGTTTTTTTTTTTTTGATAAACTTCAATATATTAATCAAAAGGAAACAGACAAAGCCAGGGCATCTTCCTCACAAACAGAAGCCAAAGTGGCTGGAAGATTGCCTGGAACCAAACAGAGAGAACTTAAACAAGCAATAGTGTACTTTGCTGTAGCATGGGCAGCAGAGTTTCCGCTTCTAATAGTCCAAAAGAAAACACAAGAAGAAAAGGACTTTGCAAAACAAATTGATGTCAAAAACCTTAGCTGAGATTGACCATCTGGGGTTGCCTGAACAATCCAAAATGGCGTCAATGCTAAACTTTGAGTCGCTTTCCACAATGATATTCCTCCAATTCTCCCCAAATGCAAGGTGCAGAGCCCACAAGATTGCTTCAGTTTCAGCAAGAAGGGGAGAACATAAAGGTATGATTTTAGTCCAAACCTTAACCACAGCCCCAACGTTGTCTCTAGCTATGACTGTATGAAGATTTACTGAAAAATGATTCTATTGATCTGAATGAAAATAGATACAATTACAGGTATTTATAGTATAAACCAAAACCAAAACTGACTAAAACTGATCTAACAAACTTCTAACAACCAACTAACAGAATATGTACAAGTAATCAGTCACGTGTAAGTCACATGCCCACTAACCAACACTATACTACACGCAGCTTTACACTCTAAGCTACTTGTCGTTGATCTCTGCTTCAGGTCTACAATTTGTGGACTCTTGTGATTGATTCTGTTGCTCTGATTTCGTTGACTTCTGATACTCCCCCTCAGGATGGACATCATGAGAATGAATATTTGAAATGCCCATCCTGGTAAGAAGACTGGAAAATTGATTCCAACTTAAAGCTTTTGTTAACAAATCAGCTATTTGACATTGAGTTCTAATATCCATTAGCTTTATAACTCCTGCTTGCACCTTATCCCTCACAATGTGACAATCTATCTCAATATGTTTTGTACGTTCATGAAAAACTGGATTAGTTCCTATGTGAATTGCAGCCTGTGAATCACTGAACAACAAGGCTGCCTGACTGTGTTTGACATTCAAATCCTTAAGCAAATACAAAATCCATGTCACTTCACACACTGCAACAGCCATTGCTCTGTATTCTGCCTCTGCCGTGGATCTTGACACTGTACTTTGCTTCTTAGACTTCCAAGATATGAGAGAATCACCAAGAAACACACAGTAACCAGTGATGGACCTCCTGGAATCAATGCATGCAGCCCAATCTGCATCTGCAAATGCTTTGATGTGTAAGGTGGATTGAGCTGAAAAGAATAAGCCTTGTCCTGAAGTACCTTTAAGGTATTGAATTACTCTATAAGCTGCTCTGAGATGAGGCTCTCTAGGTTTGGACATAAACTGACTCAGCCTATGTACTGAGTAGGTGATATCAGGTCTAGAGATGGTAAGAAACAGCAGCCTCCCTATCAATCTTCTGTACATGCCAGCATCAGTCAACAACTTGCCCTCATCTTTGCTTAGTTTGAGATTTATCTCCATGGGAGTTTTAACAGGTTTACACCCAAGCATTCCCACATCATTGATCACTTCAAGGGTATACTTTCTCTGGCACAAGGAAATACCTTTCTCAGATCTAGCAACTTCTAAGCCCAAGAAGTATTTCAAACTGCCTAGATCTTTCAGCTTGAACTGATTATTGAGGAGAACTTTTAGATCTGCTACAGATTGAGGATCATTGCTGGCAATAAGGATATCATCAACATATACTAAAAGTGCCATGAAAGAAGCTCCTGAGTGCTTGGTGAACAAAGAGTAATCTGCCTTGGACTGCAGAAAACCATATTGCAATAAAGTAGTTGAAAACTTGGAATACCATTGCCTTGAGGCTTGTTTAAGGCCATACAAGGACTTGTTTAACTTGCACACAAGCTCCCCCTTGCTGGGCAGGCCTGGAGGAAGACACATATACACTTCTTCATGCAAGTCACCATGAAGAAACGCATTATTTACATCCAACTGATGAAGAGTCCAGCCTTGCACAGCAGCCAAAGACAAGAAAAGTTTGACAGTCACCATCTTGGCAACAGGGGAAAATGTTTCAGTATAATCCAAACCTTCCTACTGAGTGTATCATTTGGCAACCAACCGTGCCTTGTACCTCTCTACACTGCCATCTGACTTGTATTTGATTTTGAAGACCCACTTACAACCAACAACCCTTTTATTTGAAGGCAATGGAGCAAGAGACCAAGTGTTATTGAGTTCTAAAGCCTGAAGTTCAGCTGCCATGGCAGCATCCCAATTAGGATCACCAACTGCCTGATGGTAAAACTTAGGTTCTTGAATGGTGGAGATACTATTGCAAAAATGAGAGTAAGAAGGAGAGAGTTTGTGACTAGAAATGTAATTGGTAATGGGATATTTGGTGGAAACAGCAGAGCACTTAAAAGCTTGAAGATAAGCAGGTGGTCTGGAGACTCTAGTAGACCTCCTTGGAACAATAATGGGTGAATCAGGACTGACTGGAAGAGAAAGAGGGACAGGGACAGGATCAATGGACAGTGAAGCATCAGGAAGAGGAATAGTAATGTCATTAGGAACAAAAACAGATAAATCCTCAGGAAGATCATTAAAATGTGCTTCAAGAATGGTGGAATCAACATGACCCAAGGAGGCTGGGACAGGAGTAGAATGATGAATAGAATCAGTGACAGGTAGAGGAGGAGCATTAGGAAAACAATCATGGAAAAATGGGTCAGGTTGAGATAAAGGAACAGAAGCAGGAAGAGACTTAAAGGGAAACACAGATTCATGAAAAAGAACATCTCTAGAAATGAAAGAGGATCTGGTTTGCAAATTCAAAAGCTTATAACCCTTAACCCCAAAAGGATACCCCAAGAAGGCACACCTAAGAGCCCTAGGATCAAATTTGCCTCTATTGTGAGAGAGAGTAGAAGTAAAACATAGACAACCAAACACTTTGAGATGGGAGTAGTTTGGAGGCTTATTATAAAGAAGCTCAAAAGGAGATTTGTTTTTCAAAAGGGGATAAGGAAGTCTGTTTATGAGATGTACAGCAGTGAGGACACAATCACCCCAATATGCAATAGGAATATTTGATTGAAGCCTTAAAGCTCGAGCAACACAAAGTATATGTTGATGTTTTCTCTCCACAACAGAATTTTGTTGTGGAGTGGCAACACAACTATGTTGATGAATGATGCCATGAAGCTTAAAGAATTCAATCATTTGAAATTCAAGTCCATTATCTGTCCGAAAGACTTTAATAGACTTATCAAATTGAGTTTTAACCATGGTGTAAAAGGATTGTAATAAGGATCTAGTTTCAGACTTAGATTTCATGAGGTAAACCCAAGTTGATCGAGTGCAATCATCAACAATGGTAAGAAAATACTTGTGACCAGCAACAGTAGGCACCACATAGGGACCCCATATGTCACAATGTATCAAATCAAAAGGAAATTCAGAAACATGATTATGAAATGGAAAAGGAAGCCTTTTATGCTTAGCCAAAGGACAAATTTCACATATCTCATTAGAAACAGAACAGAGATCAGGAAGTACATGTTTCAAAATAGAAATCTTAGCATCAGATGGATGCCCAAGTCTAGAGTGCCATACAGAAACAGGAATTTTGACACTATTGACAACATGAGATTTATTTGTACTAAAAATGGATTGAAAAACAGAATTGAAAACAGATTGAAAGGATGGAGTTGCCTGGGACTGAATTGGAATGGCACAAGTATCAGAGGGGCTATGTTGAAGAAGATACAACCCATCATGAACTTCACCCACACCAATCGTCCTCCAGCATTTGAGGTCCTGAATGAAACAGAAGGTAGACAAGAAAATGAGACAACAATGCATTTTCTTGGTAAGTTGGCTGACTGACAAAAGGTTGAAAGAAAAAGAGGGAACACAAAGCACATTGGTTAGGACAAGATTTTCAGATAGATATATAGAACCAATATGAGTTACCAAGGCAGTCTCACCATTAGGAAGAGCAACCACACAATCAACAGCAGTGAAATCAGTCAATAAATGAACATAATACACTATATGATCAGTTGCTCCAGTATCAATCACCCAAATATTACCACCAAAAGCTGTTCTATGTGTAATTTGAGCAGAAAAAACTGAATGCCTCAAATCAAGACAAGTAGAATTAAATATACCTGCCATGGAGAGAGCATCTGTGGTATTGGAAGAAGAAGGCACAGCCATGTTAGGCCTAATCACATTGCTGGCCATGTGTGTTTCCTTGTTTCCCAAATTGAACTGAGTTTCATTGCCACTAGAGGTGAGATGAGCAGCTTGCATTTGAGTCCCCAACATGGTCAAAAATTGTTGACATTGCTCTTGAGTGAAAGGAAAAGTAGCAGAGGTATGACCATTATCTGTGCAAGCTTCTTGAACATTGACTTGATTGACCATAAAGTTCTTCCCTTTAGGCTTGAATCCCGGAGGAAAACCATGTAGCTTGAAGCATTTTTCCATGACATGTCCAAGCTTCCCACAGTGAGTACATATAGGCCTGTCTCTGCCTTTGGAATTCTTGCCAGAAACACCAGAATTGCCAAAGAAACCAGGAAAATTGGGATTAAAATTGGCATTAGAACCCTTCACTGCAAGGGTAGTGGACTCTATGTGAACAGAATTACTAAGCCCTATGCTCCTCTGCCTCTCTTCTTGAATCAGCAAAGAGTAAACTTTGTTGATGGTTGGTAATGGTTCCATCAACAAGATTTGACCTTTGATCTGAGAGTATGACTCATTGAGCCCCATCAGAAATTGCATGACTGATTCTTGAAGACGAAGATCTTCAAGTTTCTGATGCATATTACAGGTACACTTCCCACAAGAGCAAGTAGGAGTGGGCCTAAAATTCTGAAGTTGATCCCAGAATAGCTTCAACTGAGTAAAATAATTGGTGATTGAAGACTCACCCTGACACATTGAAGCAATATCTTTTTGAATTTGGAAAACCCTAGGTCCATTCCCTTGAGAATGTGTATCCCTGAGGTCATTCCAAATTTCCAGAGCAGTGTCCTTGTAGGTGATACTCACTCGAATTTGAGGTGACACAGCCTTCATCAACCAAGAACCTACCATGTTGTCACAGCGAATCCAAGCATCAACTGCTGCTGGAGTCTTTATCAATGGCGAAGAGAGAGTAATACTACCATTGACAAAGCCAAACTTATTCTTGGCAACCAATGCTTTCCTCATTGAACGAATCCAAGCATGGTAATTCTCACCAATTAACGGTTCGGACACAAGCATGGCTCCAGGACTTTCAGCGTGATGAAGAAACAGAGGATTTGAGATATCCTCCACGAGTGCAGGATCTTGCACAGAGGAAGAAGACGAAGTATTTGTTGCTTCAGCCATTAACGAAGCTTCAAAGCTCTCAAGAACAAACCCTAGAAATTTGGGAGAAAAGAGAGACTTCAATGCTCTGATACCATATGAAGATTTACTGAAAAATGATTCTATTGATCTGAATGAAAATAGATACAATTACAGGTATTTATAGTATAAACCAAAACCAAAACTGACTAAAACTGATCTAATAAACTTCTAACAACCAACTAACAGAATATGTACAAGTAATCAGTCACGTGTAAGTCACATGCCCACTAACCAACACTATACTACACGCAGCTTTACACTCTAAGCTACTTGTCGTTGATCTCTGCTTCAGGTCTACAATTTGTGGACTCTTGTGATTGATTCTGTTGCTTTGATTTCGTTGACTTCTGATAGACTGCTAATGCTGCATTGGATTGGGAGAGAGCTGCATCGACATTCATCTTAATGGTGCCCACAGGAGGCGGTACCCATTTTGCACTGTTCTTTGCAGGTGAAGGAGCCTTGGAATGGGAAAAAACCCGACAGTATTCACTGAATTTTGCATTAATCCTCAATCGGGAAGCCTGTAGATCAGCGGGACCATTATGGTGGAGCACCTCATTTCGGATGAACCAAATCTCTTCCAAAGTGATTGCCATGTTAAGAGTAACACGCCACAACTCAAGGGCTTGACAGAGGGCTGGGGGAAGGGGATCTAGGATAGCCTTTATCAAATCACTAGGACTTTCTAAATGGGCTTCATCTGATCTGTAACCCCAACAAGCCGAGAACCAGAGTGCTTTGGCAACTTGGCATTTAGAGAAAAGATGGGTGACTGATTCGATCTCCTGATTACAGAGCACACAGCTCGGGTCATAAATATCCATACGACTCATAAGGTTCTCCCTCGTGGGCAGGGCATTGGCAACTACTCTCCATAGGAACATTCTTAGCCTTTCCGGCCCTTTAATTTTCCAGATTTTGCTCCAATTCACATCAGCAGTGTCCTGTGCTGGGTAAATTGACATCAACTCTTTGTATGCAGATTTAACTGAGAAACACCCTTTGGAGTCAGGAATCCAAATGATTGAACATGCTGAGAACCAATGAAGTTTTCTAGGTGTGGAGCTCATGGTTTATGAGATGGGCTACCTTCATGGGCAATTGGGCTGAAGAATCAACTCATGGAGAAGGAATGAAATTATGAACCCAAGGCACCCAAGGGTCCAGCCATATATCAACAGATTCGCCATTACCAATCAGGAAACAAGCTCTTTTCTTTACTACTGCCCTTGCTCCCTCAATTGCTTTCCAAGTGGGAGAAGCGTACTTAGTTACTTCAGCCCGGAGCCAGTCCTCTTTGACCTTGTACTTTGCTCTAAGGATCCTCAAACAGAGGCTATCCCTTTTAGACGCCACCATCCAAGCCAACTTAGCCAGTAGAGCGGAGTTGATACTTTTTGATTTTTTGAAGCCTAAGCCTCCAACACTTCTAGGGCAGCATAGTTTTTCCCAAGCTCTCTAAGCCATAAATCTGCCCTCCCGCTGATTAGGCTCCCACCAAAACCTTCTAGCCATTAAGTCCAACTTGTCGCATACTTTATTTGGGGTATTAAAGGTGGACATGGTATAAATAGGGATAGTTTGTGCCACTAAGTTGATGAGAGTCTTCCTCCCTGCCCAAGAAAGACATTTGCATCTCCAAACTACGAGTTTTGCTTCAAGCTTATCTTGGAGAAAAGCAAAGTCTTTTGAAGGTGCTCTAGACAAGAACATCGGAGCACCCAGGTAGACTGCTTCCTTCTTTAAGCTTTTTACTTGAAGAATGCTCTTTATCGACCTTCGTGCTTGGAGAAAAAAACCCCTGACTTGTTTCTATTAATGGATTGCCCCGACCATCTACAATATTTCTCCAAAGTTTTCACTAGGCTTGCTGCATCTTTGCTTGACGCCTTTGAGAACAAAACAACATTATCAGCATACATGACATGCGAAATAGTAGAGCCGCTGATACTTGTCTTGATGCCAGCATACATGACATGCTATCACAACGAAAGTTAAAACTGAAATTAATGAGAACAAATTATGGATCTAATAAATCAAAATAAAGAGTTGATTGGCTGCCCTAAGATGTTAGAAAGGGTGGCAGGTTGTTTTGGCTTAAAAGTAGAGAGTGGTTGGTTATTAATCTTAAGAGTAAGGGGAGTTGGTTGGCTGGCCTAGAGGTAGAGGGTGGCTACATCATGTTATTGCTTCCCCTCCTTTAATTCTTATATGGAGCTTTTTAAAAATAAAAGCAATGCATAATTTTTTAATTTTTTAATTTTTCCCCATCTCTTAACTTATTATAATTGTTGCTTTAATAAAACACATTTGAACATCATTTTTTTTTTTAAGAAACAAACATGCACACGCAAAAGGAAGTAATAATGAGTTATAACTTATAACATAAAGACATACTACAAATTCCACTTAAAAGATATGATAACTTTTAAAAAAGAATGAGAAAAAGAGAGTTTTTTATTTATTTATTTTTTATTTTTTTGAGACACAAACACACATACAAGGGAGAGGGAAAATGATTCTAACACGAGAAAAAAAGCGAGTTAATTAGATAATTTTCTCTTCTCCTTTATTTTCCTTATTTTGTGGTATTTTTAATGAATTCAATTGAAAAAGAGTGGTTAAAACTAGTTAATCTACTAATTTAATGGAAAAGGAAACAATGATGATTCATTTTTTGTATTTACTTTTCAAGGGAAGCTACTATAGGAAGTAAGAACCTCATTGACGGAAACTGGAAAAACTTACAAGAATGTTGAAAATTTTGGTCTTAAGCAGTTGGGACTATTCATGAAGAATTGAAAAGGGAGCCGTGCTTATTGACAATTTACTAATAATACTAATAAATTCTACAATTGTTAAAGTTAATTATAGATGCAGTTAAAAATAACCCATATTTTATTCTCTACCAGCTCGAATCTCTTTCATCATCCAATAAGTTTGTTTGACAACCTATATATTTAGGAAAAAGTTGCGTATGCTCAAGAAAATTTAGCCATAAAATAAGAACAATTATTTTCATATCTTAATGACTCTATGGGCCACCCTGCACCAATACAACTTTTTACACCGCACTATCGATCACTACTGTACAAGACCACATCTCAAGAGTCAAATCAGGTCCAATCTCCACCTAAAAAGTAGTTCACAACACTATGTGGTTTATTAACTCTTCCTTCACACAGACACACACACACACACATTTTCATACACAAAAGCTAGAGACAAAACAATGGCAGGAGGGGTGGTTGAGAGCAGAGAATGGCACTTGGCTGCATATGCACCCGAAGGTGTTCCAACGTCTGATCATCTCAAACTCCGTACAGTCACTTTATCACTCGATGTCGATTCAATTCCGGACCACCATCTCATTGTTCAGAACATCTTCATCTCCGTCGATCCATATCAACGTACCCTGATGTCTGGCCTTGAAGATGGCCTTTACTTTCCTCAGACCAAACTTAACGAGGTACTTCAAAAAGTTTAAATAAACACCACCCCATTCCATTTTTACAACTTTTCTAGCATATACTTTGATATCAACATACGTATATGTTTTAGTTCTTCGGTTCTTCGTAGATTATATATATGGTTTTTTCGGAAAAAAATTACATTTTTTTAAAAACCGGATCTTACTTCTGTGGAATCAATTTATTCAAAGTTTCATCTCTTTTGGCAGAATGGTTTTGTGGGTTCAAGACCAATCCACTTACCCAGAAAAATCATTGGATGTAAATTTATAGAACTAAAATTGGGATCCATCATCCGTGTTTGTTATATGTCTTTTTTTTTTGGCTTAAAATATGTTTCTTATATCTCTATGTAATTTTTGGCAAAAGACAATGTGCAATCCAAAACCTCATATAATGGTGGAGCTATCAGCCGTGTTTGGTGCGGCCATGGCCTCTTACAAACTCATTAAAATTTTTAATTTTTTGAGCTTTGAGTTTGATTCTAAAAAAATATGAGCTCCCCTCTCAAAAGAATGGGAGTTATATTTTTTTCAAATTCAAATATTAAGAGGTTTTTCAGTTTTTGAACATTTAAGAAAGTAAAAATTATTTTTTAAATGAGAATAAAGTAATAAGTATTTTAGAAAATTAAGTCTTTAAAAAATTTCTCCACATTGCATGATTTTTCATTGAGATTTATACAATTTTATATGCAAATATGATGTCTAATTAAAACTCATAATGTTAATAGTTCAAAAGAGAAATTAAATGAATAATTTTGGAATGTTATTAGTCTACTATTTCTCATAAAACATGAATTTTTTAATAGATATATCTTTTTATTTAAAAAAAAAAAAATTTTGACTTCGCCCCTGTCATAGATGTTTGTACCTTTTTTTGATAGAATAGATAATTCAAATGCTAAATGGTAATGTAGGTGGTAAGCGCATCTACAATTGCAAGGGTGATTGGGTCAAAGGACAGTAGTTACAGGGAAGGTGATATTATCCTCAATCCTTTTGGTCCTATTGCTGAATATTGTGTTATACCATCCGCGTTGCATTTAAGGAAGGTTGACCCAGCATCTGAGCTTCCGTTGCAAGAGTATCTCAGTTCTCTTGGTACTACTTCTTGTTCTTGTTCATGGAACCTTTTTTTCTTTTTCTTGGATAGGTACAGTAGAATTTCAACATATATAAAGTTCATTTCAAAATAACTGTTATTTATCATTAAGCCAAAACACCAATTTGGTTTTGGTGTAAACGGGGTTCGAACCCCATTTGATGATAAAAATTTACCAGTTGAACTAATTGAATCCATATTCTTGAGACTTTTTTCTTTTTTCTTTTCTCCTGGAGTTTCTTCTTTTTATTTAAATTTTTTTTTTATTATAGATTTTATCCTTTAAATATAGTATATTTATAAAAAATGAAAGATTAGATGACATATAAATGTATTGCAGGGCTACCAGGGTTTGCAGCATGGGTGGGAATAGAGGTACTAGGAGACCCAAAGCCAGGGTCAAATGTGTTTGTTTCGGCTGCGGCTGGAGGTGTTGGAATGTTTGCAGGGCAATTGGCTAAACTCAAAGGTTGCAGGGTTATTGGCAGCACTGGATCAGATGAGAAGGTATGTATTGCAACCATAAAAATATATGATAAAGGTGGTTTAGAAGCATTGTTAATATTAAATAAAATAATTAATAATATTAATAACTCGATAGCTAGGAAGGTTTAATTTTTTAAACCTATTTGCACAATTATCTTATATGCTAGACTGTGATTGATTGCTGTCACTCTCACATGAATTCGTCATTTTCTTTTTCACCACTAATAGTTAGTCATGTAGAATTTTTATTAGTTTGTTGAATTGAGAGAAGGTATTCCATCTAAAGTTTAGGTGGGCTGTTCTCGTAATACTTTCTTTGTTCTTCCCTTTAATGTGTAGTTGCCTAGTTGGAATGTGATTCCAATTATTCTCATGTAATTACTTTTTTATATAAAAAAGGGGAAATGAAATCATGAAAATTTAGGATAAAATATACTATTGGTGGATGAGGTGGTTTAGAAGTAATGATAATATTGTTTTTTGCTAAAAAGAAGTTATGATATATTAAATTAAAATAAAATTAGGTGGGCAAGTATTTAACAAAAAAAGTCAGCATGTATAGTTTGTCTAATTGATATAAGTTCTTCCATCTAAATTTCAGGTTGGATGTCCTCATAATACTTTCTTTGCTTTGTTGCAATTGAAATGTGATTCCAATTTGCTAATAATTATCTTTTTAAGTTTAAAAATAGAAAAGAAAAAAGAAAGGTGTTTTTCATGTGTCGAATTGATTTAAGTTTAGTGTTAACCTGTAACTCAATCAATTATTTTTGGGCTAGAACTTTTTCACCTATTACTAATTAAGCTGTTGGTTGAAGCTAAAGCTGCTAAACGCACGTTACGCAGCCCATTTTTTGGATGAGTGATCAAATTTTGGTCAAGGGTGTATGCTAGGCTTAAAGGCCGCAGATTTGGGGGAAGGGTCACTTACGAGGAAGCGGTAATTTTAATTCAAAGAGGGAAAGAGCAAAGATAATTTTAAATGCAAAATTATTTTGAAAATTATTATTTTTTATTAATTAATTAAATATATATATATATATATATATATTTGTATTTTCATATGTCAATTTAAGAGCAATAATGAATAAGAACATTCACATTGGTGGTGTTAAAATTGCTAAAAAGGCTATTTTAGCATCACAAACAACAAAATACATGCTACATTGGTGGTACCATATCTAAAAAAAATTGACAACTTGCTATAGTGAATTGGTACTAGTACCAGTTCACTGTAGCAAGTTGCTACTTGTTTATATTTATATATATTTATTTATTCCATTTCTCACTCATTCAATCTCTCTCTCTCTCTCTCTCCCTCTCATCCCTCTCTCCCAACTTTGATTGGCTTATGGCAGTTGGGTTAGGGTTTCGATTGGGCTGTGGGTTGTTGATTGGGTTGTGGGTTGTTGCGGTAGTGGTGGGTCATTGATTGGGTTGTGATGGCTGGGTTGTTATGGATCGTTGATCGGGTTGTGGTGGTTTGGTTGGTGGGTCATGCTGTGGGGGTTTATGGATGTGGTGGGTCACTAGGTTTATGGATGTGATCGGGTTGTGGTTTGTGGGGCGGTTTTTGGCTGGTTTGGGTCTCTAGGTTGTGATGTGGTTGGTGATAGTGTGGTTGTGGTATGGTTGGTGGTTGTGAAAGTGGTGGTGCGGCTGTGGAATGGTTGGTGGTTTGTTGTGAAATGGGTGTTTGGCTGTGGGTATGGCTCTTTATGGGTGTTCTGTGGTTGTGGGTTTGGGTGTTTGGCCTTGGGTATGTCGGTGTTCTATGGTTGTGAAATGGTGTTTGTGGGTGTTTCTAGTTTTTTTGTGATTTTTTTTATTTATTTATTTAATGGGTATAAATTTTTTATATTATTTTATTGGGTTGTATGCTAAAAAATAAGAGATGAGATGTAGGGTATATTAAAAAGTGAGGTGGTAAAATAAATAAAGAAAATAGCTTTTTGAGGTGCTAAAAACAAAGAGGAATGCTACAAACACAAACTATTTTATAACATTTTTACAAATTGCAGATGTGGCTTTAGTAATTTTCAAATAATCATTGATAAATATAAATGTGATATTAGTGGTGGACCCATATTAGAACTAATTAGAATTTGCCACATTAATAGTTTGTAAAAATGTTGTAAAATAGTTTGTGACTGTAGCATTACTTAAAAACAAAATGTTTTAGCACCATTGATGTGAATGCTCTAATAAAGTGAATTCATGGTAATTAAATGATAATTAATATATAAACTAATCACTAAAAGAGTAAATTAAAGATAACTAGATAAGTATTCAACATTTAAACAAATATATAAAACCACTGTGTACCTTTGGTGCGGTGGTCACTCCACAAATATAAATGCTTGTGGGGTGTGGGAGGCAAGGGCCGCGGTTTAAGTCTCCAGGAGGGAATTTCACACACATATACACTTAGATTAGGCTAGAATAAAAATTCTATTTTGTATAATATATATATATATATATAAAGTATAAATAAAAATCCTCACAATTTTAGGCTATCTCTCACTCTTGGGGGGATTGGATAACGATGGATATTATCGGTTTGAGCAGAAATGAAGTTTTAATGCTTTTTCGATAGGCCAACTTACATAAGGCCAATGTAGAAAGGCTTGCTATTTTTAAACTGTCTTACATGTATTTTAAATGAATTTTTTTTTTTTTTGTTGAGAAACCGGCTCCAAATTTTATAAACTGAAATTAGCCAAAGTCGGCTAAAAGTGCATCAGCAACTTGTGGTGGAACATCCTCCATCCACACCAAAACACCATCAATAGTTTTTGCGTATTTTGCTAAAAAATGAGCAACTGAGTTCCCCGACCTACGGGTATGAGAGAAAGAAACGCAATTACAAGAAAATAAAGAGTGCTTAATTGAAGAAATTAGATGACCAAAAGAGGAGAGAGATTCCTCTTCCCTTCTTAAGGTTGAAATAAACACCTCTGAGTCTCCCTCGACAATAAAAGAGGGTAGGTTGAGGTCCATAGCAAGGGTGATAGCTCGAACTGCTGCTAGAGCTTCAACTTCGTCTGAGGATGATGGGAGTGTGATCTTCTCTGCCAAGGACGCCAGCACCTGACCATGAGAATCCCGGACTACCACACCCAACCCAGCTTCCTCTGTTTCTTTGAAGACCGCCCCATCGAAATTAATCTTGAGGAGCGATGGAGGAGGGGGTTCCCACTTTGGCCGAGACTGTTGAGGGGATGAAGTCTGCACTGGAGCTGCTGGATGCACCTCGGAAAACTCCTGAAGCATTTGCTTAGCTGAAGGTATGATCTGCGATAATGGGAATGACCTGTTGCTGGTTCGAAGTTGGTTTCGCCGAGACCAGATAGTCCATGTGATTGACGCAAACAACTCAGGTTGCTGTTCTTTCTCCAACACGAATCTTGCAAGCTCGAAAAAATTTGTAAACTTCTTAGACCTGCAAAACAGCCACATAACGTTAGTTTCCCAAATGGCTGAGAGCTCAGAACAGTCCCACAGAGCATGGTAACCATCCTCAGCCTTCAGTTTACAGTGGCAGCAAACGTCTTCATCAAGGACTCTTCTGCGGACCAAATTTTTCTTAACTGGTAGAGCTTCCTTGCAGGCCCTCCAAAGAAAGTTCTTGACTTTGTTTGGCACCGAAAGCCTCCATATGCGTCTCCAAATACTTGTGGCTTCACCGTGAGAGAATTGATTTGGTAATAGGCCTGGTTTGTCTTTAGCAAGAAACCTGTATCCGGACTTCACAGAATAGACACCAGTAGGTACATGAGGCCAAATGAGCTTATCCTCAACATTAGTTGGGCTGAGTGGAATTTTTAGGATCAGGTCCGCTTCCATGGGAGCAAAATAGCCAGACAATACATTTCTATCCCAGCTTCTAGTTGTGGGGTTGATGAGACAATCCACCGTAGCTTCCTCTAAACCTTCTATGACTGGGGATAATATTCGTGGGTGCTCCACGCTAGGCAGCCACGGATAATCCCAAATCTTAATGGTCTCTCCAGTACCCACTCTCCATCAAGCCCCTCTCCACAACACTTCCCTACCCTTAAGAAGACTACACCAAGCATATGAGCCGCTTGAATTATCTGGGGCTTCCATAAATGAACAAGTAGGGAAAAATTTACTTTTGAAAACTTTGTGCAAAAGTGATTCCTTACTGTGAAGAAGACGCCAAGCTTGTTTGGCTAACAAAGCATCGTTAAAAAGAGCTAAATCTTTAAACCCCATACCTCCTGCAGACTTAGGTTGAATAAGAGTCTCCCATTTTACCCAATGAATCTTGCGCCTGTCTCCTCGCTGACCCCACCAAAATTTCCTGATTAGGCTCTCCAATTCACTGCAAAGACCGAGGGGGAGTTTGAAGCAACTCATGGTGTAAGTGGGTATTGCTTGCACTACTGCTTTGATCAATATCTCCCTCCCAGCCTGTGAGAGCAATTTTTCCTCCCACCCTTGCAATTTTCTCCAAACCTTCTCCTTGATAAAGTTGAAACTGGCTTTCTTTCTTCTCCCCACAAAAGATGGTAGTCCTAGATATTTCTCATACTGCTTGATCTCTGACACCCCCATGGCTTGTTTGATGTGCTCTCTAGAGTCTTCAGAAGTAAGCTTACTAAAGAAGATGGTGGTCTTATTCCGGTTGATTTGTTGTCCAGAACAACTCCCATACACATCTAGTATCTCCAAAATATTATTGCATTCCTGCTCTGTAGCCCTGCAAAAGAGAAGACTATCATCTGCAAAAAGAAGATGTGTTAGTCTCGGGCTATTTTTGCATAAAGCATAACCCTTTATTTCTCCACGATTGGCTGCTTGGGATATCAGACCATTCAATCCTTCAGTACACGATAGGAACAAAAAAGGAGATAGTGGGTCACCCTGTCTGATGCCTCGGGTAGGAACTATCATGCCTTTAGGCTCACCATTGATCAGGATGGAGTAGGATATGGTAGTAATGCAAGTCATCATCAATCTAACCCATCTTTCATCAAACCCCATTCTCCTCATCACCGCTTCTAAATAGACCCACTCCACCCTATCATAAGCTTTACTCATATCAAGCTTTATGGCCATATAATTGTCTTTCCCTGTGTGTCTTTGCATGCTATGTAAAGACTCAAAAGCCACCAAAATATTATCTGAAATAAGCCGGCTCTTTGTGAAAGCACTCTGGTTTTCAGTGATAATATTAGGTAGAATTTTTTTGAGCCTATTTGCTAAAACCTTTGAAAAATTTTTATACAACATATTACAAAGGCTAATAGGCCGAAATTTAGATACAAATTCCGGATTTTTAACCTTTGGAATGAGAGTAATAAAAGTATGATTAAGGTTAGCAGGCAAAGATGCAGTGTTAAGAAAATAAAGCACAGAAGAGGTGACATCCGCCCCCAATAAATCCCAATAATTTTGATAAAAGATAGGGGGCATACCATCCGGACCGGGGGCTTTTAGAGGAGCCATTTGCTTAATTGCTTCCTGCACTTCCACAGCTTCAAAATCAGCCACTAGACTTGCATTCATCTCATCATTTATAATGGGATATATATGCTGGGTAGTATTCTCCAAATTAGTGGGCCTGGCTGATGTAAATAATTCTTGGAAATAGGCCACTATTGTGTCTGCCACTTCATCTTGATTACTACACCACATGCCATCAGCTTTTTTGAGAGTGGAGATGGAATTTTTTCGAAACCTTTGTGTGGCTCTTGCATGGAAATACCTTGAGTTCCTATCTCCATATTTGGCCCATTGTACTTTAGACCTTTGCAGCCACATCCGAGCCTCCTTATCCATGAGTTTGTTGAGTTCAAACATGAGCTCCCTAACTCGAAAATTCTGACCGGATCTCATTGCTTCTCTTTCGGCCTGCACAATTTCCTTCTTCTTTAGTTCCAACTCTTTTCTCACACTACCAAAATTTTTCAAGCTCCACTTCTTCAGTTCGATACCACATCTCTCTACCTTTTTAATTACTTTTGTACCAGGATCAGCTGAATCACTCACTGCCCAAACTGCTTGAATAGTATCAGTGCACCCTTTCTCTGTTAGCCACATTTCTTCAAACCGGAAAGGTTTGGATGCACTCGTAGAGATCAAGGCTCTTGGCACAATCCAGATTGGACAATGGTCCGAAGAAAAGGATGGTAAATGGTGTACAATGGTCCCAGCAAATCTCAACATCCAATCACTGTTAGCCATACCCCGGTCTAATCACTCCCATACCGAATGACCATCATTGAAGTGCTTCTTCCAAGTAAATTGAGAACCAGTAAATCCGAGATCCATAAAACCACACTCATCAATGGCATCTTTAAACATCTGCATCTGTGTTTGGCTTCTAACACTACCCCCCAATTTCTCCGATTGTCGAATTATTTCATTGAAGTCACCCAAACAAAGCCAAGGAATTTTCATTCGAGAGTTGAGTTCTCGAAGTAGATTCCAAGACTCCATTCTTTTGTGTGTCACGGGTTCTCCATAAAATCCAGTAATTCTCCAAGCACCATCTTTCCCTTTATCCACAACCGCATCAATATGATTTTTAGAGGACGTTTCAACATGTAAGTTCACAGAATCCTTCCAAAGAAGAGCCAAACCGCCAGCTCTATTTATTCTTTCCACAAAGTGCAAATTGTCAAAACTTAAGTTTCTTTTGATTTCTTTTAGCCTTGCTTCATCTGCCCATGTTTCGGCTAAAAACACGACAGAGGGATCTTTTGCTCGGATTAAATCACCAAGCTCTCGAACTGTACATGGGTTCCCAAGCCCACGACAGTTCCATGCTAGAAAACTCATTGGTACTGGCGGGGCTGCTCTGCAGCCTCCGCCAATAAATTGTGATCTCCATTAGAAATCTGTATCTTCTTACAAGCCTGTTCTACCTCAACATCCCCCTCTACTACTATAGGACGTTTGCCTAAGGTTGGTGCATGCATGTTTTCTTCAGAAGTTTGTTTCAGACGTGCCAAACGTTTCCAAGTTCTCAAACGTTATTGGTTACCCTCCAAGTCACGTGGTTCATTAATGGAATCATGTGCAATATTATGGGACAAAAGAGTGGACTTGTCACGTGCATGTACCTGGTCAGAGTAAATAGACAAGCTAGGAGGCAATTCATCCATAATACTCGGGTTAGCTGTGCATGTAGTATGATTATCAAATTTATTTAATTCCATATCTATATCCTGGATTTGGACTTCAAAATTAACCATATCAGTATGCGCATTTGCAGGCAGCACGATGGGAAGAGATTCAGGGCAATCTAGATCTTTACCTGCATGGGAAGTTTGATTGAAAATATAGCCGTAGTATCTGGATTTTCTGAAATTTGATTATCCTCGGAAGATTCGAGGTCAACCATGTTTGTGACTGCTTCCTGCGGCGGCACCGCCCCTTGTGACCTCCCTTCAGTTTCACGTCCAGTCCTCCCAGGGATATCTTCCCCACCAAAATCACTTCCTGAGCCTGGAACAAACATAAAAGATTTCTTCCCAACTGAGAAAGGATCGGCTCGAAGCCATGGACCATATTCTTGTTGATCCAAAGACAATGAACCCTTACTGGATAACCATACATTACACTCCTTCGCATCGTGGGACACCATTCCACACCAGTAACAAAAGTTTGGCATCTTCTCATACTTAAAATTCACCCAATCCTTTCTTTCATTGCCAAGAAGAACTTTACGTCCTCTGCTAAGGGGTCTTGTGGCATTAATGCCTACCCTGGTTCTTAAGAAGTTACCTCCAATTAACTCACCGGACTGTGAGGCTCTTGATACTTCCCCCGTACTTCTCCCTATCCCATAGGCTGTCCTCTCATTTAGTTTGTTCACTGGGAGACCATGGAGTTGAACCCAGAATTTGACTGTATGAAATCTAATTTTCTGAATGGGGCAAGACCCATCATAGCGAGATAGAATAATAAGATGTTTATCATAACAAAAACAAAAAAGATATTTTTATAACTCTCTTTTTCCTTTGTGACCAAGGAGACGGTATTTGGTATCAAATAATACCATGTCAGCAGTATCAAAATTCAATAAGTGTGAGACATGTCTGCAAAAAATAACTACCTTACTAACAAATGAAAGGCGTGTTAGTGGGTAGTTATTTTTGCACATGTCTTTTTGTTTATTGGATTTTAATACGGATGACGTGGTACGAGAAGAGCCATGTAACTTAGTTGGATTATGCATCTCTCCAAAAAAAAAAAAAAAAAAAAGAAGAAGTTGCGTATACGCCTTTTGGATCCGTTTGCATGTCAGTCATATCCTTAAAAATCAATTTTATTGCCATGGGTGGGGTCTGCTGGGAACAACATTATAAACCCCATATTATTTGGTGTACCACTCTGCCAATTATAGAGATGGTGGGTGGGGACTTTTGGGACCCATTATAAACCCCATATTATTTGGTGTACCACTTTGTCAGTTATAGAGATGGTGGGTGGGTCTTTTGGGACCCATTATGCAAAATTCATTTGGTAGTTTCAATTAGTGACCTCATGATTAGCCTTTTGAAAAGTATTGACTACAAAAACTCCCTGGGAATTTCCACTATGTTGGCCTATGAATCTATCTCCCCTGTGTTGGTTTACATATAATAGATTAATAGGATCTCTAGCCCAAGCCTTGAGCGTGGTCACTTATACAGCCTTTTTTCGTTTTGGTCTATGGGCCGAAAAAGTGAACCTATCCCCTGTCTTTTATTATTATTCTTTTTTTGGCTTGAATGCCAAGGTAAAGCTTCTTCTCAAAAATTTCTCCAATTTGGCTTTCCAACATTGAGCTTAAGTTACATAAATAATTTGAAACATACAAATGCATCTATATATAGCTTTCGTTCTTGTTTTAAAGTAAATTGCTGCAGTTCAGCTAGTTAATTTGATTTTAAGTTTGTCTAATATAATTTCCTCTAAAAAAAAAAGTGTCTAATATAAAGGATAGAGGCCATAAATAACATGGTGGATTAGTACCACTCATAGCAACACTTAAGTTGAAAGTAAGTACAATTATTATATCACAGAGAACTTATTCCAGTCTGCATATGATTTATATAAAGTGAAGTGCTGTCAATTTTATTATTGTTAGATACTTTGACTACTGTAACCAAATTAGGAAACAAGAGGGACTCTTATATTTGGCAGTTTGAATTAACTGTTTTTCAAGTAGTTTAGTAGTTTATATTGGTGAAACTAGGTTCTGTATCCAAGTAACAAATGTGGATTGGAGGTTAGATATATTGCTTTCAGTGTGCGTGTGAAAACAAAGGTTGTTAAAATCAAAGAATAGAAAGGTGTTTCTACCAGCATTTAAGGATGTTTCCCATATTCTTGATTCTTATGGAGAAAGATATAGTAAAAATATAAGTATAGATCGCCAAACTTTAGGAAGAAAAAAATAATTGAAGTTTGGATTAAACGATCTCGACAAGGTAAGGAAATCTAGTAAATCTGCTAGCGTAATCCAATAATAGTGTCGAACACGACAAATTATCAGAACAACAACAAATTTGTTAACAATGTGACAAAGTTCAATCATTTTTAATGTTTTTAAAGTACTTTTTATGCGCGACAAATTACAATCATTTTTATTGTTTTTAATTTCGAAAAGTACCTTTGTTTGAGTTCTCTATTGGAACTATTATGTTTAGTTGCAAATGTTCCTGATGTTCAGTATTTTATATTTTCAGCCTACATTATGAAGAATTGATGCATTATGCATCACCTTCCAACATATACATCAATTTTGTTATGCATGCTAAATTTAACAATACCATTATGTTTATGTGCATTGTTACTAAGGAAGAGCTACCAATAAAAAAAAAAGACGGTGGAAGACTGGGGATTAAAAGTGATATAAAATTTGGAATCTAACAATGATTGACTGGCGTGTGGTTTTAGAGGTTGGAATTGGTGGCATGTTTAGATACCAGATTGTTGAAAGTTGAGGATATAGCATGATGCATATATCATATTTTTACTTTTTTGTATCAGACATTCTCACCAATTTCTCATTCTGATTTTATGTTATTTGTGATTCTTAGGTAAAGCTCATAAAGGAGGAATTTGGATATGATGATGCATTCAACTACAAAACAGAAACAGACTTAGATGCTGCATTAAGCAAGTAATTATTATTTAAGGTTTCATCTTTATGTAATTGATAATTTGTTTATAAGTTGAAATATCTCCTTATGAAGTTTAACTTGCGTTTGGATATCTTATTATATGTTATGATTATCACAAGCATATAATCTAGTGGAGGAGGCATACTTATTTGATCTTGAATGTTATAGGTACTTCCCTAATGGCATTGATATTTATTTTGACAATGTTGGTGGTGAGATGCTTGAGGCTGTCCTCAATCATGTTAACACGCATGCACGAATCCCAGTTTGTGGCATGATATCTCAATATAAGAAGGTGACTCATATGACTACACCATTTCTGTCATCATATTCCTTAACATTTTCATTTCAGCAAACACACACACACACACACACACAGCTACATAACAAGTAACCAAAATATATTAAAGTTTCCAACTTGTTTGTTTGATGCAGATCTGGACAGAGAGACAAGGGGTAAGAAATCTGCTTAATATGGTAGGTAAGGAGGTAAGGATGGAAGGGTTTTTGGTGGGTTCACATTTGAATCGTTTTGGGGATTTTGCAAAGGAAATGGAGAGCTACATAAAAGAAGGCAAGATTAGTTCCAAGCTCAAAATCTACCATGGAATTGAGAGCTACTTGGAGAGCTTAGGCTCCCTCTTCACAAGTTCTAATTTTGGAAAAGTTATAATTGAAGTTAAGAAATAATTTGGAATTACCAACTCCATGCTCTCCTGGTTTGAATAAGCAAATGCTGGGACTGCACTAGCAGTCATTGGATTTCTGAGCCATGTTAAGTGATTTGTATTAGTAAAACTTTGCATATTCTTATTGGAGTAATGCAGCCTTTTTTTTGCTTTAATTTCATTAAATACGGAACTGCTTCTATTCATAGGAGGAATTGAAAGAAAAATCATTAAATAAATTTGCATATAAAAAAAAAAAAACATTTAGGTAGCGTTTGGATTGCGTTTTCTGTGCACTGCGATTGCGTTTTTCCCTTTTTTTTTATTTATTTATTTAAATTAAGAAGCACGTGAACGTTGGACAGACCTGCTAGTGGGTTTGCACTAAAATGTGTCATAACAGTGGGTTCCGTGTATTGTTTATGGGACTTACAAACTTTTTTTTCCAGCAACTTTTTCATTAAAAATAGGTCTCACGATACTATTCAAACAGTTAAGAATTATTTTGTTATAGTGTTTTCAGTTTTCAGCAAAATAAACGGTATTCAAACGGACCTTTAGAATATTCTTTTTTAGAATAGGCCATCTTGTATTGTACAATGGTTAATTGAATATCTTCAATTGAATGCAATGCATGTTTAATAGAAGATTATATTGAATTGCATTTTCTTCTCAAAAAAATAAAACACTGAATTGCATTCAATTTTTAGGAGTGATATTTTGACAAGGTGATAATAAATTTCCTGCATACTAGACAGACTAAAAAATAGCTATGATCTGCTCAGATGGATATTTTAGCGGGGGAAAAAAAAAAAGATCTATGGAAGTAAATGATTACTAACATAGAGAATGTGCAACTATATTGATTTAAGGAAGCAGAGTCTCTACTCTCTAGCGAGTAGGAAAAACAATGAGGAAGTCTTTTTTGACGTGAAGAAAAACAAGACCAAAAACCATGATTTGAGAATATGAGGAGAGGTACACAAGGTGTTTGGGGGGCAGTGGTATGAGGAATCAATGGCTTGAAATGGGGTAGTGTGAGGAGTACCTTGGTCAGTGCATGAAGTGCATGGACAAGTATGAATCCACCCTTGTATTCATGCCATCTCTGTGCTCCCTTTAAAAATCCCATGAAGAGACACCAAAGCAAAGTGCAATGCACACATACGTTTGGGCACCTGCCTACTTTTAAGATCTAATGAAAATCTAGGAACATAAGCTCACCATCTTATGGTATTGGGATGCATGATTATGTTATTTACTATTCATTTCACTTCTTAGACATAAATTCAGGCTTAACCCTTACGCTACTATAGTCTATATGCATTTCACAAGCTCACTTTATTATACTCTCAATTTAAAGAGTCTATAATTTTAATTTTTATATAATTTTATAATTTGATAATTAGAAGAGGAAGGATTTGAGTATTGGACATTTCGGTTGGAAATACTAGGAAATTTCAGTAGAGCTATAATGTTCTTGGCAATTTTTATATCTAATAGGGTATATGATGTCATATTATTTAAAATTTGAATTGAGGTGGTACTAGATACGCCTTTAAATTTGTAATATTTAACTTAAAACATAATATAGATCCATTTTAAATAGAGAGGATTTTAATTCGTATAAGTTAGAAGTCTTAAGCTTATGTTTAAATTGCAGAAGATGTGGGAGGGAGTCTACCTAAACTTAAAAGGGTATTATTTTTAATTTCAATTAACGATGCTCACCAATCACCTAAGATGTTATTGTTTCAAAATGCCTAAACCATTGACCTCTTCTAATTGCCTTAATCGTTTTTTGAGAAACTTAATTGCCTTGATCCAAATGGTCAGAAGAAGAACAACCGACTTGTCCATTTACTATGTTTCATTTCTTTATCTTTGTTAATACAAGAAATAAAAACATTTGAGCATGTTTATAGATATTAACCCCATGCCTCGTCTCAAAAAGAGTAATTTAGTCTTATTTTGGGCATAACCCCCTATCAAATGAGGAATGAATTCAATTTTGAAAGGGCGACCCAAAGGAAAATAAATTGAAATCTTCAAGTGAATACGAATAAAGCAGCTTTTTATTTAGTAAAATTTTGAGCCTTTGAAGCAAAGCGTGTGACATATAAACCTCAAGATTGTCGAATAGATTTATTTACTTTATATTAGAGTTGCTGAACCTGAAGGGAATTGCAAAATGAGGATGGAATGAGAGAAACACGTTGTCTGAGTGACCCATAATCCAAGCAGCTCCTACCTTTGTCTCACATTTATGAATTGGAAACATTTAGAGGAAAGTGGGCGATGATTGGGGAAAGATGGTATGCGTGAAGCTTTTTCTTCTTACTTAAAATAGAGACGTTTCTTGAGTCATAAACAAGAATTAAAGCCAACCCAAGTTGAAGAAATGGCACATCAAGGCATGGGTAAACTTATCAGGTTAGCAAAGTTTCATTTTTATTTTTTTTTCCTAAAAAAAAGTTAGCAAGTTTTGCTGCTATATTTAGCGAAATTCCTGAATTAATATGGTGAATTTATGGTGAATTGGGTACCTCGTCCCTCACTTTAGGATATTAGGATATCATATTAAAGAAAATGAGCAATCGTGTAATACAAATATAGTCAATATATTTTTTTAGATAAATAAGATAGAATTTTAACTTATGGTATTCTAAGTCTTTACTAACATTAGTAAGGCATCTAAGGCCACATTTAGAACTTCAGATTCCGAAAAGTACTTCATTTCATAAAGGAGAAAAATAGTAAAAGAAAAAGAAGCTTTAGGTAATACCAAATACTTGAGGCTAATGTAAAAACTACTTCATTGACAATATATACAACAAAAACATAAGATAAGCCTTCTTTTGGTTATATGCACACGGCACTCTCATTAAACATTGTAACTACAACAGAAGAAAAGGTTCATAAGGCCTACTTTAAAGCTAAACTTATATTACAACAACATTAAACTCTAGTTTCTTAACCGCATGGACAATATTCTCTTGTCCTTAATCCATATGGACACAACTCTCTACTCTTTGGACCATATGGACACTACCAGACTACCCTATTACTATTGTAGGAAACACAAACGCTTGTAAGAAGCGCTTTAGCATATGCCAGGCAAGTTCTTCCAGTAGCAAGGGCTTAGGCCCCATTCGAGCTCTGGTTCGGTAGTGTTGGTGACCGGGGCTGGTGAAGCACTTTGTTGAGTGTCAAGCCTCACATTGTCACTTTCCACACCGGATGATTGCCCATTAGATAGGTGACGACCTCCACGGTACCACTCAGGAGTTGGCATTGCTGATGGGAAGTTTGTGAGCAGGCTAGCCAAGTCATCATCCATGGAATTCATCTCCTCCAGTGGATCTTCAGCTGGTTTCATACCTGTGTGAAACAACATAAGACCATTGAAGATAGCAAACAATAAAAGTTGTAACGCATTAATGTTAAATAAAAAATAAAATAAAACAGATGTGGTTTTCACATTTTTACTTATTTTCATGGTTAATGTTACAATGTATATGACATTAATAAAAGAGTATGTCCTTAATATAATTGAAATTTGAAACAATTCTAACTCAGTGAAAATTAAAAGGAATGTGATACCGCCAAGCTGAATCATAATTGATCAAAACTATTATAAGCTAAGAAAATCCAATATGAAAAATTCTTACTTAAAAATTTATCAAACATATTAAACAAGAAGGAATAGTAACTTACCAATTGATGATTGAGATTGAGATTGAGAAGAGCTCAAATCATCCCAGTGGTTCTCAGCACTAGTCTCACCACTAGTTTTGAAAACAGAATCCACATTCATTGGATCTTCCTCCTCGGTTGATGCTTCCACCATCACGCCTTTCCCTTTATCAGAGGCGACTGCAGACGAAACTTCTTTTCCCTTGGACTTCTCACATAGAGTTTGAGACTCCACCAACAAAGCATCCAACAATCCACTATTGTCAGGAGACTGAGACAATGGATTCTCGATTTCATAGTCATTAGCACTGCTTGAAGCTCCCAGTGGGTTCTCATCACCACTGCTATTGGATGAAGTATGAGTTATGGAGTTTAGTGGTGTTTGGTTTGAAGGGAGTTCTGTTTCTAGTCCTTGAACTAAACCAAACGGTTCATATGGAGCTGGGCCCATAACCACAGGGCTGCGATTGTATTGGCTACTGCCAAAACTATCAGAGTTGAACTCAACAAACGGAGCTGAAAGAGGTTGGGGTGCAATGTTTTGATTAAAAATAGGGGATGGTGATGACCCAAAAGGAGAAACGGGGGATAGAGGCAGAGTATAGGCAGGATTGTTGTTGTTTTCACTGAAAAACTTGAATTGGTTGCTGGGGTTGGAGTAAAAGCCAGGAGTGACTTGGTTCTGAATTGGGTTTGTGGGTGAGGAGAAATTCATGGTGTTGAAGACCGAAAGAGAGGGATTGTAGTTGAGCTTCCGAGGCTGAGAGGAGGAGAGGAAAGCTGAGAATGGAACAGAGGAAGAGTGAGGCTGCTTTTGGTGGTGTTGTTGTTGTAGGAGGTGAAACACTGCAGCTTCTTGCTGAACTTCTTGAGGATAAAGAGGTAACCCGGCTCTCTGTCGTCTTTTCATCCGAGTATTCCAGTAGTTCTTTATCTCATTGTCAGTCCGCCCAGGTAACTGAAAGGAGAAAGAAGAGGAATCAAAGTTAGAACAGAGAAGGTCATGGAAACAAAAAGTCAAAAAATCATGTGGTTAGTTTCACAAAAACCATAAAATAGTGGGGTCCAAACAAAATTGAGTGAGTGAGGGACTCAGAAACAAAAGTTGAGGTCAGCATCCTAGATGCAAATGATGCAATGTATTTGTTTATTAAGAAAATAGGAATCAGAAAGGAGATCATGGAATAAAAAATGGGGAAAAAACAGAAATGAGAAATTCAAATGGAATCCAAAAACTAAGTGAGGACCTTGTTTTAGGGGCAAATCGAAAGAGGTTTATTTTAACAATTAAAGATGATGTAAGCTAAGATGGTCAAAGAAGGAGAGTAAGACCACCAAAATGCATGTAGACCATCTTAGACATACACATAGCAAGTGAGTGAGCTAGAGAGAGAGGGGAAACACAGGTGGGATCATAAATCTTCTTTTTTGGGCAGGGGTGGAGACGGGTCACAATCAACACCAAAGACTAAATCAGATTTGAAAAACGAGACTAGTCATAATATATATATATATATATATATATATTGTTTTACTTAAAAAGGTCCAACTTTTATGTTTGGATGAAGAGAAGTCTAAGAGAGGAGACCATAGGAGAATAGGAGCTGATTGGAATATACTAAATTTTAATATATTCAGACCAGTTTCAACTTAATTTTCTCTCCTTTTATTCTATCTCCTTCTGTTCCAAACATATCATAAAACAATGATCTTACATCGACTATCAAAGAAAAAGAAAATAATCAAAGATAAACCAACACACAAAAGTTCCATAATCAAAACCAGAGAAATAAACAGAATAAAGGCCAAAACAACGAACATAAAATATACATGACCAGCCAAGATCAAGAAGAATAGTTACGGATACATGAATGCATGTGGCATATTATACCATGTAAATATGAACGAAATGCATACAAACCTGAGCGGCCATACGAGCCCATTTGTTGCCAAGCTTAGCATGAAGTTCAATGATAATCCTCTCCTCCTCACCAGAAAACGAGCCCTTCTTTAGATTAGGCCTCAAATGGTTAGCCCACCTGAGCCTGCAGCTCTTGCCACACCTCATCAACCCGCAATTCTTCTGCACCGCGTTCCAGTTCCCTTCACCAAACTTCTTCACGTACTCCATCAAGATCGAGTCCTCAGCAGCAGTCCATGGACCCTTTTTGAGCCCCGCCCGGCTCGACTCGGCTCCACCTTTTGCTGCTGCCATGGCTTCCTGGTTCTGTGCTCCTTCACCGCTTTTGCTGATCATCCTGGGCTTTGATAGGAAATGAAGCAAGCTAGCTACCGCACAAAACCTTGCACAAACTTTGTTGCTCTCCTTTCTGAGTTGGGAGTTGTGGTTGGTATGAGAGAAAGTGAGAAAAGGTTCGGTGCTTATGTAATGCTACAAGTTTTGGTGAGTATTATTATAATGAGATGGGATTTTGTACGTACTATAAGAAGGAGAGGAAAGGGGTAGGTTTGGAAAAAGAGTTCTCTCCTCTCTCTAAAAGTTGAGAGAGAAATGTAAGAAAGAGAGGAGAGAGAGAGAGAGAAAGAAATAAGTTCTTGTCCTCTCTAGAATTTCTTCTTTTTTGTTCTTTGGATTTAGACAGAGACACTGAATTTTTTTAAAAATAATAATAAAGAAAGTGAAATTATGTAGAGAGAGATAGGAAGAGAGAGAGGTGGGTTTCTTAGACAAAGAGAGAGATGGGTTTCAGAGAGAGAGAGAGAGAGCGGGACTAATGTTTGGGGTTTGGATTGTGGGTTAGAAGTGAGAGACCCCTCTGGGGGGCTTAGAGTGGGATTTATTTAGAGGTATGAGCTTTCATTTCGGTCCGGGTTGCATGCTAAGTGGTACGTCCATGTACGCGTTTTCTAACTTCACCTTGTTGTGTAAACACCACACTTCAATGTCCTTTTATCTCTAGAACACCACTTTGGTCATTTCACCTTTTCTTAACTCTTTTTGAGATGTTCCATACTAATTGTTAAAAAAAAAAAAAAATTTATCTAAACTTTTATCTTATTTGTTTCACTCTATATAATTTAAAGATATCTGACAATGACTTTTATGTTCCATAATTAAAATAATATTCTTACTATTTAGGGTCTGTTTGAAATCCGCTTATTTTGCTGAAACTAAAAACTTTTTGTTAAAAGTACTGTAGATAAAGGTAAATGTTAGTTGAAATAGTACAGTGTAACCCATGAATAGTAGCAAAAATAAGTTGAATAGTAAAATAAGTTGACAAAAAATAAGCTAGCCAAACAGACACTTAATATTGAAAATTCAACATTTTAAAAAACTAGATAACTATTAAGTTTTAATATTTGAATTTGATTTGATATTTACATTCTTTTTTTTTTCTTTTTTTCTTTTTACTCTAATAAATTGAGGGTACCTTATTCTTGGGATTCAAATTTGGGCTCTCCTAGTGAGGAAAGACGAAAATGCCATTGAATTAAGTTTCTTTGATTAATTATAAATATGTTTAATAAAGTTACCTTGACATGTGCGCATCTTCACATGCATCATGAAGTTAGTCATGTTTAGGTTTAATGTGGAATTAATCTCTAATAAATGTATTTTCCTGGTAATTATATAATTTTGTCGTTTAGGATTTAGGGTTTGGCAAAAAATAAGCTAGCCAAACAAACACTTAATATTGAAAATTCAACATTTTAAAAAACTAGATGACTTTTAAGTTTTAATATTTGAATTTGATTTGATATTTACATTTTTTTTTCTTTTTACTCTAATAAATTGAAGGTACCTTATTCTTGGGATTCAAATTTGGGCTCTCCTAGTGGGGAAAGACGAAAATGCCATTGAATTAAGTCTCTTTGATTAATTATAAATATGGTTAATAAAGTTACCTTGACACGTGCGCATCTTCACATGCATCATGAAGTCAGTCATGTTTAGGTTTAATGTGGAATTAATCTCTAATAAATGTATTTTCCTGGTAATTATATAATTTTGTCGTTTATCGCGGTTTAGTAATTGTGTTTTGGCAAGTTATCAACTAAATGCCCTTCCTTAAAATTTCATATTTAATTTTGAATGTATTAATTACAATTTAATTTAATATATGTATATTAATATTTAGGTAGTCAAATGATTCACGACAGGAAAAATATTAATGAGTCCGAGTTAAGCAATGTATTGCTTAAACTTGATTAAAAAAAAAAATATATACATATATTTCACAATTCAATAGTTAGAGGACGAGAGATTTGAACCATGGACGTCTTCTTTGGAAACACCCAAAGATCTCACCACATACATGTTTGGCTCCTCAAAAAATTTTGAAGTCTATTATGCTATATATATATATATATATATATTTTTTTTTTTTTGGAGGAAATATTATACTATATATAATTAAAAGGTGCTACATCCATAATATTTTCATAATACTTTCACAACAAATCCTAAGTGGTAAATTGTTACTTGTTCTAATTTTAACTCACCATTGAAATTACTTTTTTGCTCACCAATAACAACCTGTCACTTAGGATTTGTTGTGAAAGTGTTGTAAAAATAATATGGACATAAACATGTCTCTATCCAATTATCATATACTTCAAAGATTAGTTGGCTTATAAAATAGGAGTTAGCCCTCTTAAATATTAATAATTTGATATTTATTTTTACTATATTAATTACAATTTAATTTAATATATGTATTAATATTTAGGTAGTCAAATGATTCATGACAGGGCAAAATATTAATGAGTCTGAACTTGATTAAGTAACATTTTTTTTATTTAACAATTCAATAGTTTGGGGATAAAGGATTTGAATTCTGAATGTCATCGTTGAAAACACCTATGGACATAGCTACATACTTGTTCAGTTGTCCCCCCCCCCCCCCCCCCCCAAATTTGAAATCTATTATATCATATATAATTATGAAATAATTCAAATATTTGCTTATAAAATAGGAGTTGGTCCCCCTAAATATTAATGAATCGATATTTATTTTTGATTGTATTAATTACAATTTAATTTAATATATGTATATTAATATTTAGGTAGTCAAAGGATTCATAGCAGGGCAAATATTAATGAATATGAGTTAAGCAATATGTTTCTTAAACTTGATTATATATATATATATATATATATATTGTGGTCCCCAATCCTACCAAGAGTATGATTTTGATTGAAGGATTTGGGCCCCAATTAATTTATTCGTGGGCTTTCTTACGATCCTATGGGTTAGGCTTCAAGCTATCACTAGATTGCCTAAACTGTGCTTTTCTGTAAACCCTCTGGCCTCCAAGCCTCACCCTTTGTTAGATTTTCCTCCTCCCTCTTTTCCCATACTCCACTCTTTCTTTGAGTTTTTTGCTCCTTACTCAGTGTCTTTCCTCTCTCCTTTTTCCCAGTGTTTTCCCAATCTGTTTTCACTTACCCCTTCTCATGTGCATTCCTACTCCTTATATAGCCTCTTCTTAATGGGGCACTAATCATTATAGTCTCACCAATTTTCATGCATTTCCACTTTCGTTAGAATCCCAAGGAATCATCATTCCTTCTGAGGATTCTCTTGAAACTTGTTCCAGACGCCAAATAACGTTTGGCACCGAGTTCTCCAAAGGCACTATCAATTCTCGGCTATCGACCTTATCGTACTCAATTCTTATCCAGTTTCCCTAATCAATCGGTGTTAAACCGATCACTAAAGGATTATCCTTGAGCGGTTATCTCTTTGACCCTACAAACATGTTTATGGGCTAAGCCTACTCTAATAGGGCCTGAGGTCCACTTCCTTCTTACGGGCTGGGTTTGGCTACTCAAATTAACCTTGGGCCTTAGTAGGATGGGTCGGCAAGGATTTTCTAGGCCCAATTCAACCCCCCCCCCCCCCCCCCCCCCCCCACACACACACACACATATATATTTATTTATTTACAATTCAATAGTTAGGGGATAAGGAATTTGAATCTTGGACATATCCGTTAAAAACACTCAGGGGAGTAGCCACACACATGGCTTCCTCCTCCCCCCCACCCAAATAAATTTTGAAATCTATTATACTCTATATAATTATCAAATACTAAGAAGATTTTACTTATAGAATAGGAGTTGGCCCTTCCAATCATTTGAGTTACCCCCACCCTCAAAATAGTTTTTTTTTTTTTTTTTAATTGTTTTTTTGAGTTTGTCCAATGGTGCTCCCATAAAAAAAAATAAAGGAATTTTCCAGTTGATCTATTAAATATAAAGACAAGATATATATATATATATATATATATTTTTTTTTTTTTTTTTTCTAAATTTCATTTTTTATTTTAAAATTTACACTTATATTTATTAAAGTTTTGGATCAGTTTGTCTTTAAAGACTTTTATGATTTCATTGAATTCATTTATTAGCTTTGGTAATTTTTTTTTTTTTAATAATTAAAATGAAAATTTTAAGAATTTCACTATAATGATGGTAAAAGATGATTTTTTTTCCTCGGAAAGATCCTCATTGAGTATAAATTTTATAAGAGATACTAAGTTTTTGTTGTTGATATTTTTACATATTTAATATCAAACCAAACAACTTTTGTTGTTGGAGTTCAAAAGATTATAAGTTCATAGTTTATGATTTTGTATACAATATGAGTTATGACTTACTCTAGTACTAAAATATTAAAGTTTATATGCATGTGTGGGGAGATGGGGGGGGGGGGGGGGAGTTTTTCTTGACTAATATATAATTAAGTACCACAATTTGGCACCCCCCAAACAAAAAATCCATGTTGTGTCCTGGAAAACACCAAAAAGTGTTGGTTAAGATACAAGCCCTTGGTGATTAAATAAAACTATACCCTTGTTTAGGACGAGTGATAGGATCCTAATTGAAATCAATCATATTACCATACAATCTCTTTCTTTCAACTTTTCCCCTTTCCTCATGCATGTGAATCAACTACAAACCCCTAAAAATATAACAAATAAATTTAACTAAAAAAAATCACAAATGAACTAAAGCTTCATTGTTGGTGCTTGACAAGGATGTAAAAGTAGAAGGGGATGTCATCATTGATAGAGGATTACTAATTTGAATATATCTCAATATTGATGTTGAAGAAGCCCAAGATCCACACTTGTATAAGTAGATGGAAATGTTGACATTGATGGAAGGTCACTGATTTGAACATATCTTAATTATTGATGGGTGGTGCTAAACCTAAAAAGGGGTGCCATGTTGAAGAGGCCCAAGATCGACACTCAACTTTTCTTGCCAATACATTTATTGTCTTTGACGAGAGAGAGAGAGAGAGAGAGAGAGAGAGAGAGAGAGAGAGAGTGTGTGTGTGTGTGTGTGTGTGTGGTAGCAAATGAATGACAACTTCATAAAAGTTCACCCTAATTGTACCCCTAAAAATCATTGTAAATGCTTGATTTTGGCTATAAATTCTCGGTTTGGTAACATGTATTATGAAATTTTGCTCTGTGCAAATTTGAGGGCAATACTTGGTTAGTTGTGATGAAATGGTTTAAATACATTGTCACAAATTACTATGATTTTATGGTGGGATTGGGTAACTATACCTATTTAATTTTAGCACTAAACATAGGTCAAAGGGAGGTATCGAGGTCTTCTAATCTAATTACAGTCAAAGTATTGTCTCAAACTTGAAATGAGCCTAGGAGTTCGATTAAAAAAACAGTAGCTTAGGATTTTAGATATCATTTTAAAAATTGAGGGGTGATTACAAGTTAGCATTGGTATGTACTTGGAATTCCAATACAAACTGTAAGGACCATTTGTCTAGTTCACCATTTGGATCTTATTGCCCCTATTAGATTAGGAGTGATGTGATATGTTGGTTGATGAGGGGAAGAGTCTTAAAAAACACAAGCAAAAATGGCATTGTGTACGTTGCTTCACTAATGAAAAACTAATAGTAGAAATTCCTATTGTATTTTCATAGTGAAAATCCGATAGTATTTTGTTTGATTTTATATAATCATTTCCAAATGTAGTCTTGCTTAATTATCAGTATGGTTAGCTTAGTGGCATTTTTTGCTCTCTTCTATGAGGAGAACCAAGGTTCAAATTCCCCTTCCCCCATTGTTGTGATATATATATATATATATATATATATATATATATATTGTCCATCCTCGATTTGCGTGTTGGACCCCAAAATCATTTTCTTACTAGGGGACCATGGGAACATTTGGATTATCGTGATTTAATCCATTCGGGCATCGGAGTGCTCAAAGTGCCATTTTAGGTAAAAATGATCAAGCCAACGGGGCATGGCTTAGCTGGGTATGGTTCGTTCGCTCTGCCTAACACGCTCAGGTTCGATTCCCGCTACCAGCAAGAGTCCGTTGGTGGGCATCCTTAGTGGGGTAACCCCCCACACGGGTCGATAAAGGGCGAGCCCACTACGAAAGGGCGCGCTCTCCCGGCTGCCACCTGGCGCCTTGCCCGGGGGCTGAAGTAACCTATCTAACCCCCATTTTTCATTCTAAAAAAAAGAAAAAAGAAAAAAAAAGAAGGTAAAAATGATCAAAATGTCCTTAGTCAACCGAGAGTTGACCGAAGGTCAAAATTGGTCAAAACTTCTCCAAAACAACATTTTCAATGTTTCTACTTCAAATCCAAGGTTATTGGAACCTTTTATCAACTTTGACTTAAGGTTGACTTTTTTAGACGATTGAGAGTTGACTTTTGATCCGACCATCCGATCGGGATAAAACCAATGGCATTGCAAATAATATCTAATTACCTTTAAAACGAAGGCTCATGGGTTGAGATATCATGAAAGTAGCGCCAAGCGCGTCAGCTCGCTTCTCAAGCCTATAACTTTTTATCCGACCATTCGATTTTCAAGAAGTCAGATGATCTAGAAACTAGACATCCATATAATTCCAGTACCATCATAATCAGGTAAATTGGAGCTTGGGAATACCTTCAAACAAGTGACTGAATTTAGAATCGAAAAAAATAGGAAAAAGACAAGATTGCTGACATTAGCAAGTTGAATGGGTGCACATTAAGTGCGTGCCGGAAGCCGAAATGTCACAAATTGATTATATACAACCCCTACCTCCTAGGTTATAGGAAAAAAAAATTGATTTTTGGAGTCCTAGAGTAATTTTCTATAGCATTTCTCTCTCTCTCTCTTCGCCTAAATTCTCTCCCAAACACACACGAAAATCTTTGATTCTCTCATCCTGCATACATCAAGAGGTATTTTTATTACTTCCATCTCCTCGTCCTTGGTCCTTCTTCTTTGGTTTTGAGGGTGTAGATGTAGCTTTTTAACTACAATCTACACCAATTTAAGTTCCAGCACTTTATTGTTTTATTTCAATTTATTAGCATGTTTTATTACTTTATTTATTTGTAGACACCGCATTTTGTACCCCTTATGACTTAGGCCCCCGTTTTGCAATGATGTTGGAATTCTAAAGCCTAAGGTTGGTTTAGGGCTTGATCAGATCGAAATTGACTTGAGGAAGGTGTTTTTGGAAAAATATAACTTTTTTATGAACTAAATAAATCTATTTTTGGAAAATTAAGGCCAAGAAACCTTAGGGCATGTGTACGTATACACGCATATGCGCACGCATGTCCCCAAGCTGCGTACGCAGGTCTTATGCATGCGTACGCATACGCAAGCCTGCACACGCATGCTAGGGTTCCAGAAACTATGAAAGACAAGTTTTTCAGCATTAAGTATGAGGTTTGGAAGAATCCCACATCGTCTGGGAGCCATTCCAAACCCCCATTTTTTAAGTATATAAAGTCATATGTAGTAGCTTTTCAAAACACACAGAAAATCCTACTGGAAAATACAAGATTCACTAGAAATAGTAAATCAAAGAAGGAGTTTTTCACAAAACATCCTCAAGTCAATATTGTTCTGATTGAGGCCTTTTTTGGCCTTGATCTTGGAGTCCTAAGATTACTAATCACTTTCTTATTTGTTTGTGATAGATTTGATTGAGGGAAACGGTCAAAATCAAGCCAAGGAGGTTTTGTTTTTGAGGTATAAGTTCTAAAATTTCTTTTTCTTTTCTCATCCTTTTCCTGCTTTAATCTTTCTGTTTTCCTTGTTTCTTTTGTTTGTTTTTGCTATAATATGCTTGTTTAGATTAGGTTTACATAGTTTTTCTGTCTTTAAGTATGTTAGGTTGTTAGATTTGATAGTTTTAGTCTCTGCTTTATTTTGTGTTCTTGCTCTAGGTTAGGGTTTTCAGGGCGTGTATGCGTATGCATGCTTTCTGCATGCGTATGTATACTCAAAGTATGCGTACGTATATAGCTGGGTTGCGTATGCTGGTCCTGTGTATGCGCACGCATACTCGTGCCCAGAAACCCTAATTCAACATTTTTTTTCCTGTTTCTTTGTTTCTCTTATGTTTATGCTTTTGCTTTGTCTTGTTTCATGCCTATAAGTCTCTGCCTTCCATATTTGTTTGTTTGTTTGTCCTTAACATGTTATATTAGGGTTTCTTCTTTTCTCTTTCTTTGATATGCCATGAACATGCATATGAATGACCATGCATTGACGCATAGGTGCTGTGGTGTAGTAAGGTAAATAAGGTAAGGCATGCATTCATATGAACTTGCATTTGTTTGGAGATTTGATTTTAACCTTGCCTTGATGAAGATGATGTATTGGATATGATAACATGTTTCTTTAATCTTAATATGCCTATGTTTCTGTCTTGGATATGATATATGCTTGTTTGCTTGCTGCCATGTCTATGTTCTGCCTTGATCATGATATGATGAGATATATGATGCTATGTGTGATAGATGTATGCTAGGATATGACATGAGATGCATGATAGATGTATGCTAGGGTTTGGGATGAGAATGCCATGTTGTATGCTTAAATGTATGCTAGTGTGAATCTGTGAGTATAGAATACAATATTAAACTTGCCTTTAATGAGATTAAGACGTAAGACACAATGAGTGGAAGCTGACCCACGAGTCAGGTGGTCTTGGGTACCTAACATCTTCCCAAACCGTATCTAAACTTCGAACCCATACTCTGGTAGCAAGATCAGTCCTTCCATGAAAGAGCGCTATATATATGTGTTAGGACATATGTGGATTATGTTAGGAACATATGTCAATATTTTATGTAATTGGCTAATCCTTTGACAAAACGCACTTTACTTGTATTTGGGTAGATCTAGGATGTATTTAATACTTCAAGAAACAAGAGTTCAAGTCTCGTATTGAAGCCATGCAAATTTGTCCAAAAAACAAGTGAAGAAGTGCTGATTTTTTAAAGCTCGATAGCTGCTCGACACCTCTCCACAGCTAGGCTATCTATCGAGCTCTTCAGTTGATTATTATCGCAATCTCGACACCTCTCGGTAGCTGGTGGATCGATCGAGCAACTTTCTGTCTCCTCGATAGCTCCTCGATAGCTCTCGATAGCTCGTAACAGATAGGCTCGACACCTCCTTGATCAATCGAGAATTACTGAGCCTTACGAAAGTTAGATTTCTAGATCTGATTTTCGGCCCATGGTTATGTATTTGTGTAGGGTTTCTTTTCTCACAACCCTAGACCTATATAAGGCTTATTTTAGAGGCTGTCATATAAGAAAATACAAGGAGAACATATGCAAAAGGTGACCGATACCTTATTCTCTCTGAAAGAAGCTACTGCGTCTTTGCGCCTTAGGGTTTTGTAACCAAGTGCTTCTTGATCTTCATTGTTGATGAAGTGAAAAACTTTGCAGCCAACATCTTCTTCAAGTTGGTGTGTTAATCACGTATTGGGAGCCGTGCTTCATTGGTTAGTCACGTACTGGGATCCGTGCATCAACAAGGGTGGCGTTCATATATTGAAGAGTTTAGAGGTTCTGAAGCGGTAGAAGGTTTCTACTGTGAGTTCATCTACGGGGATTGTAGAGTCTAAAGACAAAGATTTTGTACTAGATCTGAAAATTCTCTTTACTATAGTGGATTGCTTTTTGAGAAGGTTTCCTCCCTGGTTTTTTACTGTGAAACTAGTTTGTTTCATTGGTTTTCCTGGGTCATCATATCTTGTATTATTTATTTTTCCGCTGCATGATTTTGACATGATATTGATGTTTGTTTGTTTTAACAAGTTTTATTCATAATAAATCTAATTAATAACTTGGATTTAAAACTTGTTAATTCTATTAACCGGGGTCTAAATTTCCCAACAATATGGTTCCTAAACCTAAACTAGGTGACGACTCCAATATCTTTTCTCTGCCCCGGTCCACTCGGCCGAGGGATACTCCCCCTCTCGTGTTGCACCCACATTATCTCTCTAGAATGTGTTTATTACTTTGATGATGTTGGCCTAGCTTTCTTGGGTTAAGATATGCCTAAATTTCTTGTTTGTGCTCTTTATGCCATATTTGCATGTTTAGATGCTTTACTTAAGTGCCTTTTGCTTTAGTTAAATTGTTTATGCCTTGATTTTGTGTCTTGTGTCATGGGTAAGGTGTAGATCTTGATTCATTGGTCAAGGTTTACATCCAAACGCCCAAGTTCAATGAAGTGTTTGAATTAGAGTCTTAATTGCTTGTTTGGCTACTTACATGCTCTTACTTGCTTTTATTCCTAGATCTTTTATCTTGTGATGCCATGTTTGGATGCTCCATGCTTAAATCCATGTTTTTCTTTAGGTCCATTCTTGTATGCTTAGATCTAGCTTCTTGCATCTTTAACATGTTTTAGATGCGTTGTTATCTCTTTTTAGTATGTGTTTGGTTGCACATTTTGTGCTTTTCCTGTCTTGTTTGGTTGCATATTTTCCCTTTGTTGTTTGTGCGGGTGCAGCCACTTATGAGAGATCATATATTGATGATGTTGGCATGTTTTTATCTTGCCTCTCTCTCTCTTGCATAGTTTTTCATGTTAGGGTTTCTCATGTTAGCCTTGAGTGTGTGTTATGACATGATTAACTTTTATCCTTGAGTGTGATAACATGTCTTGCCTCCTTTGTGCTTATTGCCTTGCTTGCTTTATGCCATCTTGTGTGATCTCATGTGTTGGTTGCACCTTTGCATACTTGTTTGTCTTGTTCATGCATGTTTTCTTGCTTGTTTGTTTGTGTCAATAAGCATTGCTCCAACTATTGATTTCGTGCAGGTTCACACCCGTCCTTATACATGAAATCTCGAGACCCGCTTTTAGAAGCTTTGCATGTTGGCACGTGTGTTGTTCGTAATTCAATCCAATGGATCTACGGACACTAAATCCAAACATACATTTTTCCTTTGTGGATATTCTCTCTCTTTGTTTGTTTGTTTGTTTGATAGCATCCTTCATTCCTTTGCTTGTTTGCTTATTTGTGTGTTTTTATCTCTTTGCTTGTTTCTTTGCTATGTGCTTGCTTGTCTATTGGCTTTGTTGCTTTGTGTTTGTTACATGTGATGGATGGAGCAAGCGCACAACTTTTAAAAGAAAGCAAAAGGGCATTGATTTGTAGATTAGGGGCTTAGCCCCTTCGTGAGGTTCATTCTTTCCTAGCCTTTCCTTTAGAACCATGTCTAGTCACTTTCCTAGATTAAGGTTCTTTTCTTGTATCTTGCTTGAGCCACACCTTCTGGGTGTGGATATGTCTACTTTTCCACTGTGTGTTGATATATTGTGCAAGTTATATATTGTAAAGGTAGTCATGCACTTCGGATGATGGACATCTGTGATTAGGAAGGCAACCCTTCCCTAATCATGGATGCTCTTAACCTTAGAGCGTGGATATGTATTCAAGGCTTGTGCTATAGATGCATATTCATACTTCATTGGGTGCATGATCTACTACGCGTGTGATTGCTCCTATCTATGTTAGCTAGTGACATCGGTTTCCCCATGTATACAACACGCATTATGTGTTTGGTGCTTTGGTAAGCCTTGGCATTCCTTAGTCTAAGCATATTGATGCATGTTGTATACATAGGCATGAAACTCTGTTGGGGCGTCGTGGCGCACCCAACGTGAAGCTTTGCTAGATTTTTGCTGTGAAAATGTGGCATCTTCTTGCTTTATTCTCATCGTGAAAGCTTGGTGAGGATAATGTTATGCGTGCCATGATGCACCTAACCTGAAATGCTGCTAGATTTTTGCCATGAAAATAAGGCAAAATGCTATTGGATTTTCGTTGTGGATGGAAATTTGGTAGTAATTCCAATTTGCTAGCAAAAAATTGATGAAGGCCACACACCCTTCCCAAATCCATCCTCAAATTAAAGCCCCGAAGTTAATACAAATAACTTGTTTTAATTTGCCAATGCCCAAAAATTAAGAGTTTATCAAAACAAAGGACTGTCCCATGACAGATGTTGTGGGATGCTTAACATCTTCCCACAGGTAACCAGACTTCTAAATTCAAGAATCAAGATTTTTTTTATCATCCATTTAGATTAGAAAAAACCGACTTTTTCTTAACCTAAGATTTGTAATAAAATTATCACCGTGTCAAGTGACCAATCATACCTTAGAAAAACTCAATGATTGGTGGTGACTTTTGAATCTTAATTAAAAATGACTCATTAGTCATAGTTCACACCCAAAAGTGTGCATCATTCTCAAAAAGGGGGAAGAGAAGGGAGAAGGGACACGAGAGCCCACCGCCCGTTTCCCCAAGCCCTATCCACAAGTGTGGAGAGCATGCATCGCCGTCGGGGGTGGTTGAAGGCTACGAGGCATCGACAATATATATATAAAGTGAAGTTACTTTGACGCATTGCATATCTTCATATGCCTTATGATGTTAGCTGTGTTAGGTTTTTAGTGGAATTATCTCTCTAATAAATTTCTTTTTCCTTTTTATTCTATAATTTTGTCATTTATCATTCATCAGTAATTTCGGTTTGGTAAATTATAATCTAAATGTCCTTCCTTTTAACTTGATACTCATGATGACTATATTAATTACAATTTAATGTAATTTATGTATATTAATATTTAAGTAGTCAAATGATTCACGACAGGGCAAAAAATTAATGAACCTGAGTTAAGTAATATGCTGCTCAAGCTTGATTAAATAACATGATTTAAGCTCAGAATAAGTTGTTTAAGTGCCCGTTTGATGCAACTTGTAGACACTCCAATTTATTCTCTCTATGACTTAAGTCTCTCGTTCCTTAATGACAACAATACAGAGGCCCGAATTTTGAAAGTTTAGCCGAATTGAATTCAAGACCCAAATGATTTTAAAAACTAATCAAACAGTGCATGCACAAGTTGTAATTCTTGCGTATGCGGCCTTCAGACTTCATAGACAATGTGCGGTTGGTAGAGTTTTTTAGGAGGATTCCAATAAGGATAGAGAGTCAGACTCCAGGTACTTAATAGCCATACTTTGGTATGGCCTTTCTTAAGACTAGGTCACACTACACTTGATACTATAGGCACCCCCTTTTACAGCCTTCGTTTACGCTCATTTTATGGGCAAAACTGTCATTTCATGACAACATGGTTTGATCTTCTTTTTTTTTTTTGGTTGAGAAAAGATGGTTTGATCTTCTAATGCTCCATTGAAAACAAATCAAGAAGTTTCAAAAAATCAAAACTATATATTATGTGCTTTCATCGGACCAAAGGATTAAAAGTTTCAACAATTAATATGAATCTGTATAATATGGTTAATTTATTATGATTTGTCGTTTAAAGAATTAATTATGATTAATGAGGTGTCATAATCTCATTGGTCTAGGCTTAGGACAAGGGGTGCACCATCATACAGATTGTTTAATTCTAATTGGATAAATAGCCATAGTTTCATATTTTAATTAAATCTCTTAGAATAAGTGTTTAATTTAACTATTTAAGTAAGTAACTTCCTAAATATCCATTAGCATTATCTGTTCACAAAATGGCTAATTTTTAGATACCAAAGTAATATGGAACTGAAAAGCTTATCAGAAAGATGTTAAATTGTAAAAAAATCAAAAACAATTTTAGACATACTGTGGGATGATTTTGGCATCCTAAATTTATGAATTAGGAAGGGATGATTTTGGCATAGTAAATTTATGAATTAGGAAAAGCCTATTTTAGCGAAAGTTGGTACACCCTGAATTATTTTTTGAATTCAACCAATTTCACCTCAATTCGATGTGTGAGTAAAAAGTTAAGCTCAAACCTCAAAACACTATGACATGCCAATCCGAAATTCAGCCGTTTGACTCTAGGGTCCCAAGTGTCGTTCAAAAGTTGGATTTGCCCTCTAAGTTCTGTTCGACACTTGGTTTCCTCAGCCCTCAATTTCTCAGTCATTTTCAAAAATTTGTTTTTTTCCTAATTCCAACTCTTATGAAGTCAATTTTTGAGATAAACTTCAGCATTTATCAGTTTTAGAGAGTTGTAAACTCATCCAAGCGTATCACAAGGCCCTCCCTTCCCTTTATAAATAGAGGGGAGATTCAAAACTCAAAAGGAAAATTTCCTATTGATCTAGAGAAAGCTTCCAATCGAGGAAGGTTATTATATTAGCAGTTGATGGTCCTTCATATTTGAGGTTATTATAGAAGTCAATCATAAACTAGTGCATAAGTGAGGCCCAGTAATTGCACTCCACCATCAAGAGCCAGCCGACAACTATGACATTGGTATTCTACCTAGCCCACTCACCGTGGGGATCAAGAATATCTGGTGGGCTTTCAAAATGATATTAACATTAGAAGACCATGCCGCTAGGCGCTAGTAAAAGACAGACAGTCGAGGTATGTGTCCCGTATTGAACGATTGAGGAGGTATTTTGTTCTATACTGCAGTGCAGGCTGCAGCAATAGCATCATCGTATTAATGAATTTGCTTCAATGGTTTATGATCAGATGACAGAGCGCTTCTATACCCAGAAGCTCACACCATTTGAGACTAATATGGTTCTAGAGGAAGCTCGTTTTGTACCTATCATGAAGAGGGGCTGGAAAGTGTCGGAGGAAATTAATTAGGAAAGCATTTGATGAGCAAGATCTAAAGTATTACATCCCCAGATACGGATTTATTGTGTTCGAATTTGGGAATGAATCAACTTATTAGAAAACAGGTTTGGGTAGGCAGACCAAATAAAATGGCTTCGGGTTGTTGGGTGCTGACATGGGAACAATAACTCTGCTTTTTTTAAACAAAAAATTTATTTATAAATTTTAGGGACTAATAACTTTCATTTTTGAAAGTTAAGGAACTAAAAGCGCTCCATAGGTACGGAATAGTCCACCAAAACTTTTAGTTTCTACTTTGAAGATTCACACTTTCATATTACCATGTTCCCTTAGCCGCTCTGTCACTACACTTTATTACTTTTATGACTTTCTCATCACTAATATGGTAATATCTCACCGAATTTATCAAAATTAGCTATGTATATTAGGTCAAATAAAGGTTATGCAAACATTAACATTCATACTGAGCGCAATGGGGGCTCTTGTTGTAGTATCCCCTTATTATATATCTCTGTTCAACATTTGAGGAAAATATCAAAAACCATCTGTGTAAATTGAGGAATTCACAAGTAATGAACTTGATTATATCAACCGCCCACAAGCTACTAGTGTGTGTTGCAAATCCAAGTTGTATGTATTTGAAGCTTTTATGCAATAAAATGGTGGTGGAAAATATAGTTTTTGCGAAAGCTTCTACTTCCTTTTCTAGTAATGTTGCTAAAATCAATTATAATTCCAAGAAGTAATTAAAAATACAGCATCTTCTAAAGCTTCTATCATGATGTATACCTCCAGACTGATATTTAGGTTACAGTCAATACTTTGCCGTTTCAACTATCTGGAATGGTATCGTTAACATTTTGATTTTCTTAAAATAAGGACAAGCCAATGAGAGGAGGTCATATGATCCTTGAATCCTTTACTTGAGGTGTGTGTGTATCACATTGAGCCAGAAGTTGCAGACTACATACATGTCATTGTATATTATAAAACATAACAATATGCAAGGATGTTTTAACCAATAAATCTTTGGTAACAAACAATCAATATGGAAGAGGCATAAATAAGAACCAAGAAGTTGGACAAGAACACGTGCAAAGAAGCTTAGCAAAAAAATGTTTATTCCATCTTTCGGTAATGTATTTTAACATATCCAGATTTATAAATAAAAAAATAATTTGCAAAATGCAAAAGTTTTTCTAGCAAAAATTTGAAACTTTTTAGAATGAACTATCAAGAAAGGAGTTACTACCTACATTATTGAGTTGAATGTTGGAGTACAAGCAACAAAAGACCATCCAAAGAACTTACAACTCGTGGCACCCAACAGATCTCAATTCCAAGCATCAAATAGAAGAGAATGTAACTATTATAGAAATCTTCAAGGATTTTCAGAGGAAAAGAAGATATTTAAGGTCACAACACGTTATGTTGCCAATAAAAAATTATAATCTACAGGACCATAAAAAGGATCCAGTACTGGATGAAAGATATTGAGAACAATTGAAATAAGTACCATCCATGTAATGTTTTGGGAAGAAGAAACCACATTATGTCAAGTATTTCCAATGATCTCAGTTTGTCCCCTCTGTGAGACTCTGCAGGCAAGCACTCTGATCCAACAACAGCATCACGTATGTTTCCCAAGCCAAATCATCTTCAAACTTCCAAAACCTTGGAAGCAATCACAACAAATCTTTTATGAAATCAAGATTGAGTGTGTCCCGGATAATAAGGAATAACCCTAGGAGTATAACAAGCATAATCCCAGATGACATAATCCTCTGCTCTAGTTCTCGAGGAAGCTTTCTCCCACCCCTAGCTGCCTCAATGAGGACCAAAGCCAAGGAACCACCATCTAAAGCAGGTAATGGAAGAAGGTTTATTACTGCAAGGTTAAGATTTATAACTGCAGCAAATTGGTAAAGCCCATCAATATTTGACCTTGCTACTTCTGCACCAACAGCAATAATAGCCACCGGACCTGAAACCTTACTAGCAGTTTGAGAGAAGTTAAAAAAAGTTTGTTTTAAGCTATCCAAAACAGTATATGTGAGACCCCAAAACTCTTTCCCAGCATAACTAAAAGCCTCGAATAAATTCTTCGGTATAATCTTCGAAAGCTTTAGATTTAGTGATAATTGAACACCAATTTTACCAGTTCCATCAAAATTCTCATCTGGGGTAACCCCAACATCAAAGTCCTCCTTCCCCCTTGCAACCTTGAACAACACATTTCTTTTTGGATTTTTCTTAATTACATCAACAAGCTCAGAAACTGCATTAGACCCTACTTTTGGAAATTCATTTCCGTTAACTGCAATTATTACATCGCCTGGAAGCAACCCACCCCGGGAAGCGGCTGAAAAGGATTGAACCTCGGGCACCAGCACCCCAGGAAAGACCTCTTTTACAGGCAAACCAACTGACAAGACTTGAATAAAGATGATCACATATGCAAAGATTATATTGGCAACAACACCAGATGAAATAACAATTACCCTATCCAATACTGGCCTATTTTTAAGCAGATTTTCATCATCAACTGGAATGTCACTATCTGGATCATTATCAGGAAAACCCACAAAGCCACCTAGGGGAAAAGCTCTGACAGAGTATTCAACATTGTTTGCATTGAATTTAGCTAAAATTGGACCAAACCCAACAGCAAATTTACTTACATGGATGCCTTGGAGATAAGCTGCGAGGAAGTGACCACTCTCATGGACAATGATTATGGCTGTTAACACTGCAGCTGCTTCCAAAACAGACTGAGCACTCTCAAAGTTCCCAAAATCAAATCCAGAAATTGCCCAAGACCTGAAATCAAATCTTTTCCCACATGGGTTTCTACTCCTTTCAGATAAAAATTGGTTCTTGAAACTAAGGGGTGATGAAGAGACTGAATAGCATTCAGAAGAAAAAGGAGTTTTTGAGAAGTGGGTTTTGTGCTTTAGTGAAAATTCTGAGATGGGTGACTTTGAATTGGTTAATTTGAGAAGGGAATAGGAGGAAGATGGTGGAGAGAATGAGAGGTTAATAACCATGGCTTCTTGGTTCTTTGAATGGGTATTAAGGAGCAGCAAGTTTGGGCTAACGGAAGAAGAGTGGATGGCATAGAAAGAGGGAATGGATAATTCATATTTTTTGGGTCTGTGGAGGGGAAAGTCACAGAGGTGTGTGATTTGTCTCCCTCTTATTTTACACAAGTTGGATTTCACTTCTAAAAGTAGCATTTTCCATTTCGAGGGTTTTTTTTTTTTTTTTTTTTTCAATAGATAGTCGTCCACTTATATTACATTTACTTGTTTCCAATCTAAATGTCACTATTCCAAAAAAAAAAAAAAAATATTACTAACATTTTTTAAGGAATAAATTTTCCATTAATCCATATATGGGTTGTTAAAATTGAGAATCAATTTAATATATTATTATTATTATTATTGATATGTCAATGTCAACAAGAAAAAAAGATTGATATGTCAAAATTATTATTTTTTGACGACAATTTTATTATTATTATCCATTTAGCCAACTAGAACTCATGTTATATCAAAATTATACAAACAATTGTCTTTATATAAGTGTGAGTACAGCGGCTTCCTCCTTAGGAATGGGGAGTATGCCTCGGCTGAGTAGACCGGGGCGGAGAAAAGATTGGAGTCACCACCTAGATTAGGTCTAGGAACCATTTATTAGCGCCCTTACGTGGAAGGACTAAGTCTTACTACCGGAGTATAGATTCATAATTTAGGTACGATTTTGGGAAGGTGTTAGGCACCCAAAACCGCCTGACCCGTGGGTTGGCTACTAGTCATTATGTCTTAAGTCTTAATCCTATTAAAGGCATATTCAACATTGTCATTCTAACTCACACACACACACACACACACTAGCATACATCTAAGCATACAACATGGCATCAATCATCCCAAAACCCTAACATACATCTATCATGGCATCATATCATCATAAACCCTAGCATGTTCCTATCTCATTACATCCAAGGCAGCAAACAAATCATGGCAGAAACCAAACATGGTAGCAAGATATATAAACAAGCATGTAACATTATTCAAGCATATCATCCAACAGATCATGTTCATATTCATCATTAAATATATATCCAACGCATGTTCATGTGAATGCATGACTTACCTTACTGCATCTTAGCACCTATGCATCAATGGATGGACATGTGAATGCATGTTCATGGTATTAATGCAAGAAAAGAAAAGAAAACCCTAATCTAGCATGTCAAAGGCAAACAAAGAATTAAACAGAGGAACAGAAACTCAAAAATATAAGAGAAGGTCAAAATAGAGGCATATGATGTAAAAGAAACAAAGAAGTAGAAGCAGGAAAACTCGGATTAGGGTTTCTAGGCTGAAGAATGCGTGCGCATACATAAGCCTGTGTACGTGGGCTAGTTGTATGCGTACGCATACTTCGAGCCTGCATGCGCATACGGAATTATGCATGTGCAGACATGCCCCAAGAACCCTAACCTAGAAATTTAAGACATAAAACAGAGCATAATTAAAAATGAAAGAAACTAACAACCTAACATGCTTTATAACATAGAAACTACTAAATCCTAGGCTAAACAAACATATTAAGATATAAACAAAGCAAGAAAATAGATTAAAACAGAATTAAAACAGAATTAAATGAAGAAAAGAAAAGAAAAGTTTAGAACTCAATACCTTTAAACAAAAGCTCCTAGGCATGATTTTGACAGTTCCCCACAGTCAAATCTATTCACAATCAAACAAGGAAGTGATTAGTAATTTTAAAACTCAAAGATCAAGGCTAGAAAAGGCCCTAATCAGAAAATATTGACTTGAGGATGTTTTGTGAAAAACTCCCTCTTTGATTCACTATTTCTAGTGAATCTTGTGTTTTCCCTTGAGCTTTTCTCCGTCTCCCCTTGAAATATACCATGTAAGGCTTTATATAGTTGAAAAATGGGGGTTTGGAACGGCTCCCAAACAATGTGGGATTCATTCCAAACCTCAGCTTTAATGCAAAAAACTAGCCTTTCATAGCTTTCTGGAACCCTAGCTGCATACGCAGGCTGAGGGTTTCCTTGGCCTTTATTTTCCAAAAATAGATTTGTTTGCTCATAAAAATTTATATTTTCCATTTTAACATTGCTCAAGTCAATTTAGAATCTGATTGGACCCTAAACCAACCTTGGGCCTTAGAATTTCAATATCATTGGGGAACATGGGCCCGAGTCGGAAGGGGTACAAAATGCGGTGTCTACAATAAGAAGTTATAGGATGATTGTAAAAGTAATATATGTGCAGTACAAGTAACATAGATTACAATGAGCCTAAAGTTCGTTGGGCTTGTTGTAGACACCACATTTTGTACCCCTTACGACTCGGGCCCCTATTCCCTAATGATGCTGAATTCTAAGACCCAAGGTTGTTTAGGGTCCAATTAGAAGTTAAATTGACTTGAGTGTTAAAATGAAAAATATAACTTTTAAGGAGCAAATAAATCAATTTTTGAAAAATAAGACCAAAGGAAGCCCTTGCTATGCGTATGCATGAATTAGGCTACGTAAGCGGCTTTCTGCATGTGTACACAAGCTTGATCTTGTGCACACATAGCGATTTCCAGAAACCTAAACAAGACAAGTTTTTTGCATTTATGTTGAGGTTTGGAACGAATTCCATATCGTCTGGGACTCATTCCAAACCCCTTTTTTCACACTATAAGAAGCCTTACATGGTATATTTTCAAAAGACACAGAAATCCCATGGGAAAACACTAAGATTCACTGGGAGTTTTTCACAAAACACCATCAAGTCAATTTTCTTTTGATTAGGTCCTTTTCTAGCCTTGATCTTTGAGTTTAATCTTTACTAATCACTTTCTTATTGGTTTGTGAATAGACTTGATTGAGAGGAACGGTCAAAATAAAGCTTGAAGAGCTTTTCTTTGAGGTATCTAGACTAAACTTTCTCTTTTTCCTTCCTTTCATTTTTTGCTTTTAAATATTTCTGTTTGTCTTGTTTTTATATGCTTTAACATGTTTTTCTAGCTTAGGTTTATATGTTTGTGTGTTTTAAATGCATGTTAGGTTGTTAGAATTCTCGTTTTGAGGTTTTGCCCTATTTTTGTGTTTTTAGGGTTTCTGGGTAAGAACCTGTGTATGCATAATCTTGCCTACGTACGCAGGCTTGTTCTTGCGTGTGAAAGCTGCTGCCCAGAAACCCTAATTTTTTTTTTTTTTTGTTTTGCTTTTGCTTTCACATGTTGTTTTGTTTAGCTTTTTTTTTTAATTTAATTTTTTAATTTTTTTTTTATAAATGTTTTTATGCTCTTGATGTCTATGTTTCACATGTTTAATTGCTTGTTTGCTATCACATGTTAGAATTAGGGTTTATTTTGTGTTTTTATTGTTTTGATGACATGATCATTCATTCATATGCTCATGCGTAATGCCATAGGTGCTGAATTGCAGCAAGGTAAGTGAAAGGTAAGTCATGCATTTGTAATGTTCATGCATTTGATATGATCTTGCTTAGGTTTAATGAAAATTGTGATCTTGATGCCTTGGATGATGACATGCTTTGGATTGGCTTTGTTCCTTCTTTTTGATCTTTTATGTTACATGTTGCTACCTTGAATATGATATGATGCCATGCTAGATAAATGATTAGGATGATGTGATGCGATGCAAAGGTATGCTATCATATGATGAAACATGCTAGATGGATGTTAGGAGATGCCATGATTAGATGAATGCTAGGGTCTATGATGATATGATATGCATGGTTAGATGTATGGTAGGCTTTGTTTGTGAGCATGATAGATGTATGGTTAGGGATGTTTGATGCCATGTTGATTGCTAGATGTATGTTTAGTGTGTGTGTCTAAGTTAGATGCAAGTATTGAGTATGCCTTTAATAGGGTTAAGACATAAGACACAATGATGGGAAGCCAACCTTAGGGTTGGGCGATTTTGGGTGCCTAACACCTTCCCAAGACCGTACCTTAACTCCGAAACCATATCTCTAGTAGTAAGATCAAAAGGTCCTTTCTCGAAAGGACGCTATATATATTGTTCCTAGACCATTGCAAAAACTAGGTGGCGACTCCATTTCAACCCGCCTTGCGTCCACAGTGGCGACTCCACTGGGGATATTGAGTTTAATTCCTATATGTCCTATGTCTTAACCTTAATAAAGGCTTACTCAATATTTGTTGCACACACATCACATGGTTCTTTTGTCCCTTAACCTCGGTTGGTGCTAAGTGGGAAGATGGAAGGCTTCATTTGGGCCCAAGTCTTTCGAAGTTCATCCCACCAACTCACAATGTGTTCCATTGCCTATGATGGGCTTTGTATACGTTAACGGTTTGCCACCAATCCACAAAGGTTTACTTAGGCCATCGGTTGGAATCATGGCCCACCTAGTTGTGAGTGACCTACTTATCTATCCCTTTAGCCTTACGGAAGCCTACCCACACTTAGAGAGATCCTAGATCCTATCAAAGGAGGGTACCCTTTATATATCTCTTGTTTGTTCAACCATATCTTGTGATCACCTAATTCTAAAGGACAAATAAAAGATGTAAAAATGGAAGGATGACCTTAAAGTTATGGCATACCCTAAGACAATGGGGATGAAAGAAAAAAAGTTCTCACATATAAGAGGCTTATCCCTAAATCCAAAGGTATGTCTTAACTTGAAAGGTTCATAAGACCAAGCCTAATTGCTATCATAAGCTCAAATCAAAAGACCCTTTTGAAAAATAGGACTTTGGGCCTAAGATAACAGTTATACTATGGACTTAGCATCCAAGATCCTACAAAGTCAATATGAACTTCCCTAATCTTAGGCATCTTTGTTGTATGCCTAGGCCCAAAATGATGAGAACTTCATGGACCTTGAGAGGAAGGCTACAATATATTCTAGCTAATGGGTCACTTCAAAAAAAAAAAAAAAAAAAAATGAAAATGAATAATGAAATGAAAAGAGAAGAGCCCGAAGGTGATGAATATGTTGTAAGCCTATATTTGAGACAAAAGGTTGGAAATCTCTAAGTACATTCTAATGAAAGCCCATGAGAGTAAGATGAGAGCATTGTTGTAAATGGACCAAAGCCCAATGAAATAAGAGGCAAGGTTCATAGGAGGAAAGGGAGTGATTTTGTAATTGGGCCTTCATTAAAATAGACTTAAAGAGTTTCCAAGGACGCCTAAAAACAAAAGAAACCTTTTAATTGGGACATGGACTTAATAAAATGGGATTTCTTTTCAGGCATGGAGAAAATGCAACTAGCCTTTCGTAAGGCCCAAGGGATGGATGATTGTCTCTATAATATGGGGGGCATAAGCTCCAAAACTCCCATTGCACTACCTCCAAAGTTAAAGATTTCTGATGTGGAAAAGTTTGATGGAACTGCAGATTCAAAGCAACATGTTAGGAGGTACCTAAGCATTGTCGAAATGAAAGGGTTGGATGAGAAGCAAACTTTGCATGCATTTCCTCTCTCACTTACGGGAGGTGCATCAAGATGATACTATAGTTTGGACCCTAGCAAGACTAAGGTGTGGAATGAACTAGTAGAGTTGTTTGTGGATCAATTCATCTTCAATACCATGATTGATGTAACTTTGAGAGATTTGGAGACCACTAAGCAAGGGGTAGGGGAGACATTTTCTGAAGACATGACAAGATGGAAGGGAAAGGCATTTAGGATGGTTAATAGGCCAAATGAGAAAGATCAAATTAACATGATTATCAAGAATTTGCTTCCGGCATAGAATAGTAGGCTTTTGTCATCGCCTATTAGTTCTTTTGGAGAGTTATGTGATTGTGGAACTTGGATAGAGGATGCCATCAATAATGGACAATTGGAGAAGGGTGAGAGCAAACCTCCAATCAAGAAGGCTTATGGAGGAGGAGCAACTACCTCTAAAGCTCCCAATCCCATGAATGTAAGTGGCATCATACCTCAACAAACCTTAGCATACCTAAACTTCACAAAGAAGGCCCGCCGAGAATTTTTTGACCTAGGAATGACCCTTGCCCAAGCATATGAGAATTTATCTTCCAAAGGATTCATCAAGCCACTAGATCCCACACCTATGCCTAATCCTATACCTCCTACTTGGAACCTCAATGAGTATTGTCACTTTCATTAGAAATCTGGCCATAAAACCGACAATTACTTTTGCCTCAAACACCAGATACAAGACCTTATAGACAATAGAACTCTCCCAAATCCCAACATCATCACCAAGCCTAGCATTAGGAAGAACCTTTTGCCTGATTATCATAGAGCTCCTCCTCCATATCAGAATTGGGTACAAATCGATGAGATTGAATGGGATTGTTCAAAGTTGATAAAAACCGTGGAAGTTAATACCGTAGAAGTTCAAGGAATATGGGATAAAGAAGATGAGGTTTTGAAGAATGCGGTGGCTATGTGGGGGATACTCCCTAAAAGAATGACCAAGCTAAAGAAAGGAATCATAGAGGACAATGTGTCAAATATTACTAGAAGTGGGAAACACTATAAACCATCTTTTTTGAAGAAGGTTCATCTTGGTAGGGACATAGAAGAAGGGTCCAAACCCACAGACCCTAAAGAGAAAGAGGAAGAAAATCGAGTTTTGACTCAATTGAAGAAAACTCAAACTCATGTATCGGTATGGGGCTTGCTAATGGCTTCTTAGAAGCATCATAGTGCTCTCTTGGATGCTTTGAATGGGAAAGAGGTGCCTATATAAACTACACCACAAGAAGTACTATCTCTCGTGGGAGTTAAGACCCCAACTTATCCCTTTTTGCCTTTTCTGATGAAGAACTTCCTCTTGAAGAAGCCACTCATACTAGAACTCTACAAATCACCGGCGAATGCATGGGTGCCAAGGTCCCTATGGTGTTGATTGAAAATTGGTCCACATTGAATATATGCCCTTTTAGGACCGCCCTCACTATTGGATTAGATGTGGAAACAATCATACCATCTCCTTTAACCGTTAGGGAATATGCTAATACCTCAAGTAAGGTTATGGGTACTTTCAAAGCTCCTTGTAAGATTGGACCAATATAAACAATTGTGGAATTTCATGTCATGGACATCACTCCTAACTACAACCTTCTCTTAGGAAGGGCATGGCTTCACCCTATTGGGGCTATTCCCTCTTCTCTACACCGAAAGATGAAGGTCCCATGGAAGGGAGGAATTGCTATAGTGCTCGGTGATGATGAGATCCTAGCACCAGTTTATGGACTTGAAGAAGGAGGAGGTGAGCTCCAAATGAGTGGTTTTGAATTCATGAACATGGCAGATTATGGATTGAAGGATGAAAGGTATACTTTGAATTTGGTCCCATATTGTAGCCATAAGGTGATTGCAATGATGAAGAACATGGGATATATGTTTGGTATGGGTCTTGGAAAAGAAGGAAGAGGGGTGGCTGAATTCCCCAATTTCAAGACTCAACTGACCAAGGAAGGTTTGGGATTCTTTGAAGGTTGTGGCAGAATCAAGAAGAACCTTGGCACCCTTAATGGAAACTTTGTGAAGGAAGGATGAGACTTCCCTTATTGTGGCTTTCCCGAACTTTGGGTAGGCAAGGATGGAAAGGTGTATCTGGGTTGGGAGATATTCTTCAATGAGAAGCTCACCTTTAAGGATAAGCCTTTAGTGGTGTTAAAGGAAGTTTAAGAAGAAGTCGACTAGATGGACTACATGGATGCTGAAGCAATGAAGACTATGCTGAAGATGGAGGGGGATGTGTTCCCCATCACCAATAAGGAGCCAAGTGATCCTTTTGCCTTCATCATGCCTATTGTGGGGCAACTTAATAATTGGATTTGGGTTGGGTTTTATGAAAATGTGGGAAAGAAAGTGTGTAATGCAAGTCCCAATGTACTTTTCAACATTTTTAATAAGATGAATTCTGATTTGGCTTATTTTGATGTGTTCCATAATATTGAAATTCTGCACTTAAATGATTCAAATGAATTTGAAAATGAAATTAATAAAAAATTGGAAAAGAAAATTGAATCTATGGAACCAACTTTTGAAACTTTTAATTTGGGCAATGATGAGAATTCACGTTTAATTAAAATTGACTTAACCTTAAATGAAAAAGAAAGAAAAGATCTCAAAGAGTTACTCACTGAATTTCAAGAGTTGTTTGCATGGTCCTATGAAGATATGCTTGGTATTGATCCCGAGATAGCTCAACATTACATTGACACTCATGCTCATTGTAGACACTCGATTTTGTACACATAATTTAATCTTGGAAGGTGGCTAGAGTGGCATTCATATACCTAAAAAATTTAGAGTTTCATTACATACATTAATTCATTTATTGCATATCATAAAAATGATCTTGAGATTCTAATGGTCACGACGGTATGTCCGATTCCTAAATCGCACCATCAGATTGAAGGATATCACATGATCAAGTTTTCTCAGTCTACATGAATTTTGTTTGGGTGGAACTGACCATGCATGATTAATTTAAATGAATTCTGATTGATTAAACAATTAAAATTTATTAAATAATTTTGTGATTGGTTGTTGGTTAGTGTAAAAAATAAGCTTGCTTGCATGGGAATAAAGTGGATAATTAGATAACAAAGAAGTTGTGGATAATTACGTCTTTTTTTGGAATATTTATCTTTTAGATAATTATCACTTTAAAGACTTGATAATATCAAGAAAAATGGATTAGTTTTTAGAATATGGATTCAAAACGCATCTAGGTGCAATTCTCAGCTAAAAAATCCTTAAAAAAGGAGTCCAAATTGAATCAAAATTGAAAAGTGGGCCTGGCACCCAAGAGGGCATGTTGGCACTCTTGGAGTGCCGATCGGCACATGGCAAGTGCCTATTGGCACTTCCCAAGTGCCGATTGGCCCAAATACGTGGCTCGGTCCGGGAACCTCCTGATTAAGATAAAACCTATCTTTTTCAAATTTTTAGAGATAAGGACGCATTTCAATTCGTATCTGATCTCATTTAGCTTATTTTTTAAGCATCCCAGCCTCTATAAATAGAGGAAAGAGATCAAAATTCAGGGCCTTCTTTTAGGACTTCTTTGCTCCCCTTACGTTAAGAACGTTCTAGAAGCTTTAGCTTTAAGAACTTCTTTTTTGTAAGTAAAGTATTTTAAACCTCAAAGAAGTGAAAATTTCTTCTATTGAAGGGTATGCTCATGCAAGAGGTATTTAGTTTCATTCTTCTGTCCATTTTTCTTTTCCATTAATTAACTTGTTGTGTTTGTTCATTGTATGAATTTGGTTAATATGTTTGATTGTATTATGTCTTGTTCTTAATTCATATTTGCCATGCTTATATGCTTAGTTAGAATTTTCTTTGATATTTTCTTTAGTTGATTGTATGTTTTAATTTTGTTTCTTTGATTTCAAAGTCTGCTAATAATCACCAAAACATTTAAAAAAAAAAAAAAAAAATACAAAACAGATCTGTATTTTCATTAAATACAAATCTGGAATTTTTTTTTCCGGTCACAAAACCGATCTGTATTTTCATTAAATACAGATCTGGAATTTTTTCTTTTCACAAAACTGATATGTATTTTCATTAAATACAATCTGAATTTTTTTCAACCACAAACAGATTTGTATTTTCATTAAATACAGATCTGAAAATTTTTCTGAAATAGTTTTTTCTTAAATTTGCAGATTTTGAAATTTCAAAGAATGAATTAAGAGTTAGGTCAAATTTTTTATTTTTATTTTTATTTTTATATGTGATGCATGCATAATGGATTTGAATTATGAATATGAGTCATCTTTTAAAAATCTCATTTTTTTAACATTACAAAAAAAAAAAAAAAAAAAAACAGATTTGATTTTTCTTAACAGAAATTTTCTTTTTAACCCTTTACAAAAAACAGATCTGATTTTTCTTATCAAAATCTTTCTTTTTACGCTTTATAAAAAATAGATTTGATTTTTCTTAATAGAATCTTTTTTTTACCCTTTACAAAAACACAGATCTGATTTTTACCAATCAAATCTCAATTTTTATTTTTTATTTTTTTTATTTTTACTTTTCAAAACAAATCTAATTTTTCTTTGAAAAGAAGGCATATTCATAAGACAAATTTGTTTAAATTAATTGTTTCCAAGTGTTTGTCATGTGTGTTGCAACATATCATTCAACATCATACAAAAGGGTATATAATGGTCATGTAGAGTCTAGAAGACCAAACTCTGTCTGGGCAGAATAGGTGCCTAACACCTTCCCATTTTGTAACCTAGCCCCTGAATTTAGGTTTTTGGATAGGTAGACTAGTGTTTTTTCTTTTGTTTTGGTAGATTGTAACTAGGACCAAAATTTTGTAATTTTTACATAGATTGTATTAGGACCAAAGCCTTGTAAAGTTATTCTACCATGATGTAATTGTATTTCCATAATAAATTAATAACATTCGAGGAATTTTTGGACATGTAATTGGATTTTATTTTTTCTTATTTTTTTTTGTAAAAGGTACCCTAAGCACCCAAATCTCTTTTTTGAGAGCATCCCTTCCCTCAAAAGAAGTGTGGTCTCTCACACTCACATGGTACCCATCAAGCAAAAGTTGAGGTGTATGAGAACCGAATGGCTTTTAAAGATCAAAGAAGAGGTCACCAAGCAATTGAAGGTAGGGTTCATCAAACCCGTACACCAAGCCGAGTGGATAGCCAATGTTGTGCCCATACCCAAGAAAGATGGGAAGGTAAGAATGTGTGGATTTCAGGGACTTGAACAAAGCTTGCCCTAAGGATGACTTCCCTCTTCCTCACATAGATGTCTTAGTGGATAGCACAATCGGTAGTGCCTTGATGTCCTTCACAGATGGTTTTTCTGGATACAATCAAATCAAGATGGCTTATAGAGATTTGACCAAGACTACCTTCACCACAGAATGAGGAATCTATTGTTACACCGTGTTGCCATTTGGGCTCAAGAATGCGGGTGCGACCTACCAAAGAATGGCCACAACCTTGTTACATGATAAGATGCACAATGAAGTTGAGGTGTATGTTGATGATATGATTGTGAAATTCAAGGAGAGAGAAGTTCACATTGTTAACTTGAAGAAGTTCTTCGAAAGGATCAAGGAGTATAGGCTGAGATTGAACCCACATAAATGCACATTTGGAGTAATTGCAGGGAAGTTGCTAGGCTTTTTAGTAAGTGATAGAGGGATAGAAGTTGACCCATCAAAGATCAAAGCCATATTAGAAATGTCTCCACCCAAAAGTGAGAAGGAGATAAGGGGATTTTTGGGTTGATTACAATACATTAGCCAATTCATTGCCAAACTCACTTCTACTTGTGAGCCCATCTTCAGGATCTTAAGGAAGAATGAACCTCATGAATGGAATGACGAATGTCAGAAAGCTTTTGAGTTCATTAAGGAGTATCTCCTCCATCCACCTATCTTGGTACCCCCGATGCATAGAAAACCACTACTCCTCTAACTTTCTATCATAGGAGATGTAATTGGAAGTATACTTGCACAATTAGACGATGATAAGAATGAGAGGGTCATATACTATTTGAGCAAGAGGTTCCATGATTATGAGGCCAGATACACACACCTATAGAAAAATCGTGCTTTGCTCTTGTATGGGCCGTACAGAAATTGAGACACATTATCCTACCTTTCCAGATATGGATAGTGGCTAGAATGGATCCATTGAAGCACTTGTTTGAGAAGCCCGCTTTGAGTGGAAAATTGTCAAGATAGTCGATCCTACTAGAGGAATTTGATTTGAAGTATGTGGCAAGGAAAACCATCAAAGGAAGTATCGTATCAGATTTTTCTGCCGAAAACCCCATGGAGGGAAAGGATGGTAGAGAAGATTTTCCAAATGAGGATATTTTGGATATTGAGCTACGAGCATGGAAGATGTATTTTGATGGAGTCATGAACCAATATGGAAATGGGATAGGAGTACTCTTGATCAATCCTGAAGGATATCACATACTCTTAGAAGTTAAGTTGAACTTCGAGGCAACCAATAACATGGCAAAATATGAGACTTGTATCACCAGAATGGAAGCACTCTGAGAATTGGGGGTGAAAGAGGCCGAGGTCTTTGGTGATTCGACTTTGGTCATAACTTAAGCACAAAGGTGGTGGAAAGTGAAGGAGGAACAATTAAAATCCTTATCAGCAACACTTAGAGGATTTGACCAAAACTTTTGATAGAATTGAGTACACGATCATCCTTAGGGCTCAGAATCAGTTTGTGGACACTTTGGCTACCTTAGCTTCCATGGTTCAAATACTTGAAGAAGTATGGACACGACCCTTAGAAATTGAACAAAGTTATGGGATGGTACACAGAGAAGGCCGAAGCTTCAGTCTTGGTTATAGAGGAGGAAGGAGTTCCTTAGTATTATGACATCTTGAAATTTTTGGAATTGGGGGTATATTTGGATGGTGCCGACAAAAGAGAGCATCGTTTGATTAGGATGATGGCAATGCAATACATCTTATGTGGAGGTCAGCTCTATAGGAGATCCTATGATGGTATACACCTTCGTTGTTTGAAGAAAGAAGAAGCTGAGAAAGTTATGGAAGAAATTCATCAAGGAATTTGTGGTCCTCATATGAATGAGAAAATGTTATCCAAGAAGATCTTAAGGATAGGGTACTATTGGAACACGATAGAAACCGATTGTGTAGACTTTGTGAAGAGTTGCCACGATTGCTAAATGCATGCAAACTTGAATCACGTGCCACCTAGTGAGCTATATAACATGACCTCTCCATGGCCTTTCTCAGTCTGGGGCATAGATGTGATTTGAAGAATAGTCCCTAAGGTCTCAAATGGGCACGAATACATCCTAGTGGCAATTGACTACTTCACTAAGTGGGTGGAAGTGGCCTCCTAATCCATGTTAAAAGCTAAGCATGTGGCTTGATTCATAAAGAATAACATCATTTATCAGTATAGGGTACCCCAATAAATCATCTCGGATAATGGTTTCCATTTTCAGGTAGAGGTTAGAACAATCATGGAACTGTACAACATTGGGCATCATAAGTCTTCACTATATTGACCACAGACCAATGGGGCCAATAAGAACATCAAGAACATCCTAGCTAAGAAGATAGTGATATACAAAGACTGGGCTGAGAAGCTCCCATTTGCCTTGTGGGGTTACAGAACTTCTATCCGTGCATTAACTGGGGCAACCCCCTACTCTTTGGTCTACGGTAGTTAAGCAGTACTTCCCATTGAGGTGGAGATATGATCTTTGAGGCTACTAGTAGAAACCAAGGTCCTAGAGGAAGATTGGGTGAAACAAAGATATGAGCAATTGGCTTTGATAGATGAGAAGAGAGCTAGGGCACAATACCATGCACAAGGATACCAAAAGAGGATTGCTAGAGCATTCAACAAGAAGGTGAGCCCTAGAAACCTTAAAGAAGGGGACTTGGTTCTAAAAGTGCTTAGAGATGAAACTTTTGATCTGAGAGGAAAAATGAAGCCAAGATGGTCTGGTCCTTTTATTATCAAGAAGATAATGTTTGGAGGTGCTACAAGAATTACAGATTTGGATGGGGAAGAGATGCTTTGCCCAATCAACATGGATAGACTTAGAAGATACAACATTTGAAAAGAAAAAAAGAAAAAAAAGCCTGCTAGGTTGAAAACCCGAAAGGGCAACCTAGGCAAAAGTTAAGGCAAAAGGACCCCGCCAGGTCAAAAACCCGAAAGGGCGATCTAGGCAAAAGATAGGGGCAAAGACCATGGGCATGGCGAAAATTTCTCAAAGGATGTCATGGGAAAAAGTTACATGGCATGGAAAAAAGAAAAGAAAAAAAAAAAAGAGAAGAAAAAAAAATTGATGACAATAAGCAAAGTTAATAAATGGGTGGTTATCTCATTGCTCAAATTAAAAGATGATAAATTATTTTTATAAGGGATGTGGAACATTCTAGTCTTTTATAAAGTTCATAAGAAAATACATGAGAATCCTAAAGTGCTAAAAAGTAAAATTTGTGGCATATCAAGGTGGTTGGTTAGTCTTTTCTTTTGATTGGACATTTTGTAAGCTTTCTTTTTTATGTGAACCCACTTCATGAAAAACTTAAGTCGTTTCTTATATCCTAGAGTTGGATAAAGTAGTTGGAGCCTACCATATGTCCATGTTCGGAAGAAGCAAGAGAGGGAGAGAAGACGTGAGAGAAAGGAAAAGGCAAAGGAGAGAGAAAGATAAGAAAAAAAAATGATGAAAATGAGTTCAAAGACGATACAAGGAGCCTCGATGGGTTGAAAACCGAAAGGCAATCCATGCAAAAATTAGAGGAATCCTGCTAGGTCGAGGACCTAAGAAAAAATTAGGGATTGAGAGAAAAGATTCATTCATTTTAACTTGGTGATATGCGAAGGTACAAGAAAGAGACTAAAAAGACTACTCGAGGCACAATTCAAGCACAGAGTTTCCAAGAACAACGAAATGACATAAAGTTCCCATAAGTTTGTAATTTAAGTACATATCCCAAATAAAAGCATGAATGTAAAAGGTGTTCTTAAAATACAACCCAATGTCTCAAAATGAATATAAAGTGCAAGCATGTATGCTAAAAAAGAAAATGATAAAAGCAACAAAAAGCAAAAAGTATGCTATGCTATGTCTGTGTCTGTCAAGATCACCAGAAGTACCTCTTCCTCTGTTGATGACTTGGAGTCGACTCTGAACCTCCTACACCATCGCCGCCATCATCATCATCATCATCATCATCCTCATCATTCCCGCCTTCGTATAGCTACCGGGAGTACTAAATCAACTCTAGCTTGAGGTTTCCCGCAAGCAAGACGAGCTCCTCATGCTTTTGAACAGTAGGCTGAATTTTGAAGGAAAGGTTGTTAGAACAAGTATTCAGATGCAAAGATAGAAAGGAAAGGGGACAAGGATGAAAGAAAACTCATAGCCCTGGTGCCTTCAGGGAAGGGGTGGCTCGTTACATTAGTGTTACGCCCAACAAGATGCCCCTGAGCAAAGCCATCAGGGTCGTAAGCATAAATTGACTAAGGTAAACGAGGAGGATCAATGATAGCGTTTGCAGCAGGACCCTCCTGACATAAGTGTTTCATTTGAGTGTTACTAAGGTATAAGAATGCAAATGATGACTAATTGAAGGAAATAAGAGAGAAAGAACACATACCAGAGCAAGGAGAGAAGGCATGAGGTGAGTCCCGCTAAACTCCTCATAATATGACTTGCCTATAATTCGATTAGTAAAAGGAATGCCCTGCCCCCACTAGCTGTACTCCGTATCCGTCATGGAATGAGGAGCAAGCATGAACACTAGAAGGTCCACAGGAACCCGAGGCGTGTCCTCCCCCGCCAGCTAGCAGCACACCTGCTCTGCCAAGTAGATGACACTCAATCCACCACCCTCAAGGGTCTAGGAGATACTAGAAGAAACTATGGCAGCTGCCTCCAGGCCTAAGTCCGCTATAAGGGCAAGTCTAGCCTAAGGACTCCATATGATCTGTAACAACACATGCAGTTAGAAAGAGAACCTTAAAGAAGCATAAAGCGGAATGATCCTTCTCAAATCCAACTCAGCTCCTCTAGCAATGAAACCATACTCCACGGCCCAACGCTGAAAAATGGTAGTGTATAAGGTTCAGAAAAGAACAGTTTGCAAAATTGCAGTTTGCAAGATGGCAGTGTGCAAGATGACAGTATGCAAGATTCAGAAATTATAGTTTGCAAGATGACGGTTTGCAAGAGGTTGTGGTACATTTTGCAAGAAGATAGTTTGCAAGGTTCAATTATGGTACAGTTTACAAGATGTTAGTTTGCAAGGTTCAAATATGGTACAGTTTGCAAGACACATATGGTAGGGTGACAGTTTGCAAGATATGGGTAAGAATGCAGGTAATAGGAATATAGTACATGATCCTAACCTATATGGCATGTGGTTGTATGACTATAAGAATGAGAATGCATGAACTACGAGAGAAAAGAGAGAGAAACTAATCTTAAGGAGCTTCCAAGGCCTCATTAGCCAGCGCAGTGTCCCTTGACTAAGAGTGTCCAAAGAAGAGTACGAGTAAGCCAAGCATTTGGACCCCCAGTTGGCAGCCCGAGCCCTCCCAAAGTCTCAGAAAAGGTCCAACCACCTTAAAGACACCGTCTACCTACTTGTGGCAAATAGGTACGCCTCCACTAGGAACAACAGAAAGGCCCTAGCCATTCAAGGGCACTCCTCAGCCGTCTGCTATGGACGATGCATAAAGTCTGCCTTAAGGTCAATGTAGCAGATCATCTCAGTAGCATACCTCCTCCCCAACAAGTCTGCACCCAACCGAACACCCAACTTGTCCTCGAGATTGATCGGGACTCCATCAAACCGTAAGCCAATCACGCGGTGGAAGTCATAAGGAGTGATGGTCATCTCCTGGCTAGCAATGTGGAAGGTGTGGGTAGTATCCTACCACCTCTTAGCCAAGGTCTGCACCAAGACAGCACTGGCAGAACTCTCGGGCATCAAACGGATGACGGACTCGAAACCCGCAGCACGGACATAGCCTTGAGTCTCCTTATTCAGAATAGAGTACCACACCAAAACTTGGCTGGTACTTCCTCTACCAGAATATGAGGCTAGGACCTGCAAAAGAGAATGAGATTAAATTCTTGATTAAGTGAAGGAAGCAGTAGAAAAGGTGATATTGGATGCACAATAGGATGAAATGTGACATGGGACATACAATCAAGTACAAAAGTGGTGAAAAATGATGTTAAAATGCCAAATAGATGAGAAAAATGGTGAAAAAGGAGCTAAAATACCAAAGTAGGGTTTCTGCTTGGCGCCATGCGCATGCAAGAAGGACCTTGTATACACAGAATACTGCATGCGCACGCAGAAAGAATTAGGCGCATGCATATACTGAAGAACAGATACACGTATGCATGAACAAGCCTGTGTACGCATGAATTCAGGTTGCATATGCAAGAACAAGTCTGCGTATGCAGGTCTGATTTTGCGCACGCAAGAACGAACACAGAAGGTTGTCCTTCGATATTTTCCAAGTTTTCTCAACCAAAACTCAACCTAAACATGTTCCTGCCCTTCCTAGATTGTCAGGTTTTCATCTAAACCTATCCCAAAGCCAAACCCAAGCATTTGTAGTCATAAAAATGAATTAAAATAGAAGATCAAAGGAAAACTTGAAAAGTGAGAAAAGTTTAGAAAACTTACTGATCCGGTCCTTGCACCCTCCGAAATGTGTTGTTGTGATCTATAGTTCAAAGGAGGGGCTGCCGTTAGCCTTATGGCTCCATTACAGCAGGTGAGATGGAGAATGTTGGTGGAGAGGATGTAGGAACTTTTGCTAGACTTGGGTGCCATTGAAGGAGATGAGAGAGTTTGAGAGAGAAGTTGAGAATGAAGAAAAAGATGGAAGTTAGTTTGTAAGGGAGTGAGAAAGAGGGCAGAAGCTTTTGTAGGGAAAAAGAAAGAAAAGAAGTTGAAGAGTTAGAGAATATGAAGAGATGAGGGAGATGAAGAGTCTGAAAAGAAAAAAAAATGGTTGGTAATTGTTGGAGAAAAATGAAGAGACGGGAACACACCTGGTGGCTAAACTACACGTAGTTTAGGCTTCCCCGCTAAACTACATGTAGTTTAGCACCAAAAAAAAAATTCAAAAATTCAAAAATCCCCATAGAGTTCCCAGAAGGTTAGAAGTGCAAAGGAAAATTCAAAAGTACATAAAAAAATGGCAAAAATATCCCTAATGGATCAACATACAAGGCATCCCCAAGGAATTAAGATCATTCCCCAGCGAATTGAAACCATCAGAAATATCCCAGTGGATCAAAGGCACCAAACATCCCTCAGTGGACCAGAAATCGTCATGAATACTCCTCTGTGAGTCAAGATCATCAACTAAATCCCAAGAAAATCTAGTATCATAGACGAACTCCCTCGTGGGTCCAAGGCGCAGAAGTAGCTCCCTCGAGAGTTGCAAAACAAAATTTCCCTAGTAGAGTTTGGTAAAGCCCCCTTAAGGGTGGAGTTAACATCAATCCTTAGTGATTTATGAGAAAGAAGAAGATAATCATTTCCCCCGTGGAAGGAAGTTCCCCAATGAACAACATACCATTAGAAAATCCCCAGTAAGCTACCCCCTCCTCAGTGGGCCATACATCATCAAGACTTCATGGTAGGTTGGAATCATCACCAAAACACTTTTCAACTGAATCATACTCCCCAGTGAGTCCTCCAGCATCCCAATGGATCTTTCAACCAAAAATAGTCAAGCAAGTTAGAATACAGGCCTTGTGCACATATCCTACAGGAATTGAATATGCAGGCACAGATCTTGTCCACGTTAGAATACAGACCTTGTGCACATATCCTATAGGAATTTAATATGTAGGCATAAATCTTATCCAAGTTAGAGTGGTGCACATACCCTCCGGGAATTGAATATGCAGGCATCAATCCAATGTAACACAGAATTCGAGCACATATCCTACGGGAATTGAACATGCAGTTACGAAACCCCATATAAGTCAGAAAGTCAGAATGCAGATCTTGTACACATATCCTATGGGAATTAAATACGTAGGCACAAATCCTATACAAGTCAGAAGTTGTGCACATATCCTTCGGGAGTTGAACATGTAGGCATATTATACGAATTTCGTGCAAATATCCTACGGGAATTAAACATGCAAGCGTGGTAGAAGAGGTAGAGGTAGAGATAGAGATAGAGACCAAGGTCAACCTGAGGCAAGAGCCTCACAAGAACAAGTATGGAGACAGAAGACACGTACCACCCGGAGAAGTTTGAGGAAAAAGTCCCAGATGGACACCACACACACACACACACACACACACATAGATATATATATATATATATATATATATCCTTTTAAGCCCATAAGAGCACTTTTGTTTGATTGTTTGAGCTCGTAAGAGCACCTTTGTTTTTCATTTTAGTGACTCTAGGATAGTGAGTCACTCGCCTTTTGCTTGCAATTGGAAAAACTGGTTTTGGGATAGCGAACCTGTCGTTGTTCATTTCCCGAGCAACAAAGGTGGGAATTCAGACATACGAAATCCTACACAACTCTTCGGAGTTGTACCCCCCTATGTATGTGTGATGTGTGTCGTATACAGGGGTTGGGCCTGAGCCATACGTCGAAACAAAATGTTTTGTCTCTTATTCTTTTGATTCCGTTAGTGAAGCTCATGAATCAAAAGAGGGGCATCTGTAGACAATATTTTGTACCCCTTACGACTCAGGCCCTCATTCTTTAATGATGCTGAATTCTAAGACCCAAAGTTGGTTTAGGGCCCAATCAGAAGTTAAATCGACTTGAGAAATGTTAAAATGAAAAATATTACTTTTAAGGAGCAAATAAATCAATTTTTGAAAAATGAGACCAAAGGAAACCCTCGCTATGCATACGTAGGAATTAGCTTGCGTACATGGATTTATGTATTCGTACGCAGGCTTGATCTTATGCACACATAGCGATTTCCAAAAACCTAAACAAGGCAAGTTTTCTACATTTATGTTAAGGATTGGAACGAATCCCACATCATCTGGGGATCGTTCTGAACCCCTTTTTTCACATTATAAGAAGCCTTACGTAGTATATTTTCAAAAGACATAGAAATCCCACGGGAAAACACTAAGATTCAATAGAAATAATGAATCAAAATGGAGTTTTTCACAAGGTCCGTTGCTCTGGCTTGAGCTCTGTAGCTCGGCCTTGGTTTAATATCCTCCAAGGGCAATCCAGATGCATCAATAGAAGTAGATCCTACAGAGGCAAAGGTAAAAGTAGCCGTTTCACCCCTACCTCCTAGCAGTAGCACTAATGGAGCTTCTGAAAGTCCAATAGGCGATCCCAAGTGAACAACTATAACCACTGGAATGAGCAACACCCACCGCGAATACCCACGTAGTTACGGCCACCTAGGTTATAATTATGACTTGGTAATAGGAGGAATGGCTGATCATTCATTGTATGAGGTTTTTAAGACCTCGCTAATCAGCCTTACACTTTTTAGTTCATAATGAATGAAGTGCACCCTCGGATGAAGAGAAAATCTCCCCTCCCTTTTACTAAACCATGGGGAGCCCCGAGTAGTTTACAGAGCAAATTTGGTTGTCGTGATGATACCTTTCTTAGTGGAAGATCAGAAAAGACTTCTCTTTATCACGAGATTGATTGGATCTACCGTAGACACCTAAGACATCCCCACAAGGCAGGCTAAAAGAGTAAGAGGACAATAAGCAAAGAGTTATGCTTTCATTCTTTGTTGAGAAACACCCTCAAGTCAATTTTCTTTTGATTAGGGCCTTTTCTGGCCTTGATCTTTGAGTTCAATCTTTACAAGTTACTTTCTTATTGGTTTGTGAATAGAGTTTTCTAAGGGGAACGGTCAAAATCAAGCTTGAAGAGCTTTTCTTTGAGGTATCTAGTCTAAACTTTCTCTGTTTCCTTCCTTTCATTTTTTGCTTTTAAATCTTTCTTTTTGTCTTGTTTTCTTGTTTTTATATGATTTAACATGTTTATCTAGCTTAGGTTTATATGTTTGTGTGTTTTAAATGCATGTTAGGTTGTTAGAATTCTCGTTTTAAGGTTCTGCCCTGTTTTTGTGCTTTTAGGGTTTCTGGGCAAGAACCTATGTACACATAATCTTGGCCGTGTATGCAGGCTTGATTATACGTACGCAGGCCTGTTCTTGCATGCGTAAGCCGTTGCCCAGAAACCCTAATTTTTGTTTGTTTGTTTGTTTTGCTTTTGCTTTCACATGTTTTTTTTTTTAGCTTTATTTATTTATTTATGTTTTATGCTCTTAATGTCTATGTGTCACATGTTTAATTGCTTGTTTGCTATCACATGTTAGAATTAGGGTTTATTTTGTATTTTTATTGTTTTGATGACATGATCATTCATTCATATGCTCATGCATGATGCCATAGGTGCTGAGTTACTGCAAGGTAAGTGAAAGGTAAGTCATGCATTTGTAATGTTCATGAATTTGATATGATCTTGCTTTGGTTTGATGAAAATTGTGATCTTGATGCCTTGGATGATGACATGCTTTGGTTTGGCTTTGTTCCTCCTTTTTGATCTTTTATGTTACATGTTGCTGCCTTGAATATGATATGATGCCATGCTAGATGAATGATTAGGATAATGTGATGAGATGCAAGGGTATGCTATGATATGATGAAACATGCTAGATGTATGTTAGGAGATGCCATGATTAGATTAATGCTAGGGTTTATGATGATATGATATGCACGATTAGATGTATGGTGGGCTTTGTTTGTGAGCATGATAGATGTATGGTTAGGGGTGTTTGATGCCATGTTGATTGCTAGATGTATGTTTAGTGTGTGTGTGTGTGTAAGTTAGATGCAAGTATTGAGTATGCCTTTAATAGGGTTAAGACATAAGACACAATGATGGGAAGCCAACCTTAGGGTTGGGCGGTTTTGGGTGCCTAACACCTTTCCAAGACCGTTCCTCAACTTCGAATCCATATCTTTGGTAGTAGGATCAAAAGATCCTTCTTCGAAAGGACGCTATATATATGGTTCCTAGACCATTGCAAAAACTAGGTGGCGACTACATTGCGACCCCCCTTGAGTCCACACTTGTACACTAAAAGTTACTTTGTTTATTCTATTACATTTGTTAACCCATTAATTTAATAAATTAGGGTGAAATACAAAAACTACTCATGAGGTTTAGGCTAATGCCATTGCTAGATACCACCAAGACTTTTGAAAAATATTTAATTTGCTCCCAACAACAAATGATACTTAGAGTTTGTTTGGTATTAGTTTTAAGGTCTAACTTTTAGCCTTTAGTTTTTATGTACAGCTTTTTAAAACCTCACTTTTCCTCCTCTTTTCTCACTTTTTCAAATTTTTTCAAGGTACAATTATACTTTGGCATACTTTCAGTAAAAAAATTTCATCAAAAAGCTAGATAACATGTTCCCAAGGCTCCTAATCCTCCTAAAGGCAAGTTGCAAGTTAAGCCTTCTTGGGTTTGTCATTTTTGTGGAAAGTCTGGGCACATTCGTCGAAACTGTTTCAAGTTGCAAGCTGCTAAGCGAGCAAATAAACCAAAAGTACCTGTGCCTCAAGCACAAGATCCTATGGTACATATTGGTGAATTGGTAAAGGCTCTAAACCTTTATTCCAATCCTGGAGTTGGTTATCATTCTAATGTGAATAAGAACTCCAATGCTCGAGGTGCATCTAAAAAGCTTTGGATGCAAAAGGCTTAATCTAATTGAGTCTTTTTGACATGGTCCTTGTACTTCATCGCTCTACTCTTTGTGACCATTTTTCTTGCTGTTTTGTTTTCTCTGTTTTCTAGGATTTGCATTGCATAACATTCATACATTTCATTCTAGGTTTATTTTTGTTATTTTTTTAATAGAAAAAAAAAAGGGAAAACAGAAGCATAATGTGTTTTGCATGATTTTTTCTTGCATTTGTGTTAGGTTTTAAAGATTTAGGATTTTATGTATTTAGAACTCTAATGTGTAATGTTGGCAAACCATGATCAAAACAATATGTTTAGTCTTGTTTAGGCTTGCTCAAAGTATGTTTATTTGTAAAATTGGAATCGAGTGATTGCAGAATTTATTGGACTAAATCTGTAAGGCTCGATCGATCGAAAATTAGACTCGATCGATCGAACCACGTACAGATTTATTTTTCTGCAGAGTTCCAGTTCAGCCCAAACTCTACTTAAAACGTCTTGGGGTTCAAGTAAAATACTCCTATATATAAGGAAAACCCTAGAACGTTTTTGGGACTTTGAGAGAGAGAGAGATTAGAGTGCCTCTTGTGCCTCCTTTTATTTTTAGGGTTTTGTACCCAAACCTCTCTAAGTCTTTGTTGTTCATATTTTCTGTTTTGTGTAAATCTCTTATGAGATCTTAGAGGAGCTTTCCTTTACACAAAGCTTAAGGTTTTCAAGGTAGAGATTATTATCTACATCTTGATGATCAACAAAGTTGCTGCCATTGAAGCATAAAGAATATCAAGCGTGGGTGCTTGTAGTTGATCAAAGAATTCAAGAAAGAAGGAGTCCGTGGATTCGGAGCTTGCACGGGGTTGTGTCAGTAAGTTCTACTGGTAGGTAGCATTAGGAAGTCGAGCGGGGAGCTTGTAAGTCCTTTTGTATGAACTTCGATTCTTTCATAGTGGATTCAGGTTTGCCTTGAGGATAGGTGGGTCAAATCCTCCCCAGGTTTTTACCATGTGGTTTCCTGGGTGATCATATCATGTGTTATTTATTATTCCGCTGCTATATATTTTCATGATATGATTGTTTGATTGTTTTAACCTAGAATTGCTTAATTTGACTAAGTAACAACTTGGCTAATTAACTAGGCTACTCAATCTGGTTGTGTTTTAAGGGGTCTAAATTTACAACAATTTGAAATCAAGGTTGGCCAATTTATTTTTACATAACATGTTTATGTACCTTGTTTAGCTTTGATGAGCTTATTTCTTGCACTTTACTAGTTTGAGCTTAGTAGTGCATGTTGTGTGGGAAGATGTTTATAGTTTTTGATCACTTTGTCTTGATCTTGAAGTCAAATGCCTTTGATTGTCGGACTTGATCTTATTGAGAAAGGCATAAATAACTATCTCACCACTGTTTACTAGCCAATCATGAACACCTTAGTGCATATCGTAAGATTTTTGTGCTCGAGAAAGTGTAGCACATGCACAAAAAGTGTTGGGATTAGTGCCCTAGAATCCTATTGTATGATGTTATGTATGATATTATGTATGACATTATGTTTGACATGATGTATGACTTAATATTGTAATTAATAAAGCTGTTTTATCATTATCTAAAATAATGGTAACATGAATATTCAGACATTATCATTTAGTCCATGAGATGCATAGTATGTGATTTAGTCACAGAAGATATAAGTCACAAGTTCTTTGTAAACTCAGAATTTTAGTTCGTAGTCGGTGATGAAATTGGGCGTTTCATCTGCGAAGACTATAACATATCAACTAAGATGATTTGTCTTGATCATGGAAGTGGATACTTCTAGTTGATATGTTTTAAGAGTTAAGACATATTGAACTGGACCACTGTGAGATTTATTATTCTCCTAATGACTGTCAATTGAATAATAAATCTCACGACTTATATTTGCATGAATTCTTAATCCTGAAAGAATAATGGACCTGATCATGAAGTGTAGGTTGCTTTGATATATCAGGAGTGAGATCTAAAGTAACGGTCAAAACCTCAGTATGTTGGGCAGTCACATTTAGTGTTGATGGAACATATATTCTTAAGATGAAATTCATAGTCTCTTAACGGAGATATAAAATATTCCCTTGAGATAAGTTTAATGGGTTCAGTTATTCAGAGAGTTAGGCCTGACCACTTTAGTAAGAAATTACTAAAGTATATATATATATATATATTTATGAAATTAGATTTCATAAATATATGGTGAATAACTTAAAAGGATTAAATCGGGTACTCAAGGATTAAGATGTAGTAATTTACAAAGTGGTAGTCTATTTTCATAACTTTGTATTACTAAGAATATTTTATGAAGGGGTTGCATGTATAATAAAGTCTTGTGATATAATTTATTAATAAGGCCTAGAGTATAATTATATTTGTATAGTGGTATTAAATATAATTAATGGTAACTTTGGACTTGTCAAGAGTTGATAGAAAAGCCCAAGGACCATTGGAGCTAGTGTCTTATTGGTCCATTTTGGACCCACTCCAAGCCACATACTAAAACCCAATTAGAAAGGCCCAAAAGGCTAGCTCAATTAGAAAATCAGTTATTAGGAGAGAAACATACAGAATTTGATAACACACAACAAGTTTGTAAAATGGTGTGTATGTGTGAGTGAAGACACTCAATTACTCTCCATTGGAAACTGATTGAGAGACCACACATCTTTGGCGATAGTGGAATTGGAGTGAAGATTGAAAGTGTACCTGAGAACTTCTGATCTTTGGTTTTGAAATTCACTACACCAAGGTACACTCTTTTGTTCTATATTCTGAAACTTACTTAATGCATATTATATATTCGTAATGAAGTAGATCCGTTATTTTTCCGTTGCATACATGTATATTTCCAACAAAAAGAACATAAGGTGTAGCCTCGGTTTAAATGCTAAAATTGGTGTGTACATTATTGGACTTTAAGTTAAAGCAATCAAATAAAATTGGTGTGTACATTATCCCGACTATTTTTTATAAGTTTCTGCTCAATCAAAATTGGTATGTACAATATGAGGCAAATCAAGAAACTTACATGATTGCAAGCTTTTATTCTAGGAGATGTGAGAGTTATATGATGTAACTCTTTAGGTGATAGTCTCTTTCAAATTCTTTGTGACGAATTTTGTAGACTTTGTGCTTGATTTCTATTTACATATCACCTCACATGTATCTCAAGCTTTTGCTAATTGGACACATTACACAAGTTACTCTTTGCTATACTTTGTACATATTATTGTGTCTGATTTTGGTTTGGCCAACCAAGTTTGAAAATTCCTTGAGTTTTATGCAAAACATGTTTGCTCTTTGAGAATTTAAGGTGAATTGATTGAAAATCTTAATTTTGGGAAAACTGGATTCAAAACATGTGTTTTTGAAAAGCATTTCATCTCATACTCATGCATTTTATTCCTAAAATTCAATGCTTTGAGGAGTTTCTGCATAAAATTGCTTTGTTTTTCAAAAATGTGATTTTTCCAGAATTTTGACCGATCGAACCTATTTTTCAATTGATCGAAAATTGTATAGAGAGTTTTTTTATAAACTGAGTTTCTCACGTGTTCATACACTATTTCAAAAGTTTCAAAACTATTTCTCTCTCTATTCGATCGGTCTAAGGGTCAAAGCAAGATTTTTGTCGTTTTCCATCAAAATTCTTTTAAGGTTTTTCTCATCTAAGGCCGGTAAGACCTTTTTACCCTTCCTTTTGTATTTATTTTCATGTTTCATGCATTAAATCATGCATTTTGGGGAAAATTTTGAACCAATGGATTTTTGGGATTTTTGATGATTCAAGCTGTTTTTCTTAAAATTGATCAATGGGTTTTTGTTATAAGATGCTATATACCTGTTCTTGATGGTTTAATTTGATCAATTTGGTGATTTATGAGAAATTGAAAATTCTAGGGCTTGAATATACCCGAATTGGGGGTTTTGTTAAATTGAGCTTTAATTGATGAAATTGGCTTGTTTGATTGATTGATTTGATCATTATAATCTGTTATCTATCTTGTTTAATGATCAATTGGTCCAATTTCTTGAAAATTGTACAAGTGTTTTTTTTTTCAAATTTTTGGGGTTTTTGATATAAACTCTATGCTCAAGCCAATTTTGTTATTTTAAAGTTCAATTGAGCATATTCTCACTGCATTAGAGCATGCATCATTTGCTTTTACTGTTCATGCATCATATAGAATTGTTATTTCTATATTTTTGTGCTAACTTGTAGTCTGCCCTTGGGTTTTCTTGTTTTCTCTTTCCTTGGTTCTTTTCTGTTTGTCATATTCCAACCTTAGATCATGGTTATGAAGACTAGAGCCCATAGGACACCTACCTCCACCTCTGCTCCTTTTGATAATGAGAGGTTTCCGAGTGAGAAAAACCAAGAGACGTTTGAGAAGCTGAACCTTAAGAGAAACATTTGGGCTGAGAGAAAGGTTTTGTTAGATGAGCTTGAACCTGCCATTAGAGCTATCCTTGAGTGTAGGGGCTGGTTGCCATTGTTGGATATTTCTTGTGGCTTATCTCTCATCTGCACACTATTCCTTTGGAGCGTTGTGCATTTTTGTATGCCTTAGTTACTGATGCTCCTATGAGTTTTCCTCATCTTTTTATTCGTTCTTTGAACGAAGTTCATAGGAGTAGTTCTATTGCTCATCCTCTTTTTTTCCCTGTTTTTATTCATAGGATTCTTTTGCATCTAGGTTTAGATGAGTTTTTGGTGTCTAAGCCTGTCCATGTTATTGCTCATATAAGTGCCACCTTTCTTAGGTAGAGGGCTGCTCAGTTGAGACCGAGCTCTAAACGCCCTAGGGTTGAGTCTTTTGGTGTCGCACCTCCTCCTCCCTCTTCTACAGGTACTACTTCTGCTAAGGCGTCTGTTGATCCTGCTGCTGCTGTTGTTGTTCCTCCACCATCTACTTCGGATGATTCAGACATTCGTCATACGTTGGAGATTGTCATGACCATTCAGGTGGCTCATGGTCAGCTTTTGGTGGACATGCTTGATGAGCTTCGTGCTTTGCGAGCAGATTTGGAGCATTTTAGATGATCGCCTCCGCCACCTCCTTTTGATGATGAGTGAGTGCCCTTTGGCAATTCATCACAAAAAGGGGGAGTACATTTGTAGAGGAGATTTTGTTGTTAGGGGGAGATTTTTGTATGTGTGGAGCTTGTAGATTGTATCTAGGTGCTTCATTTTGTATTTATCATTTTTTTTTGGCTGATGATGTATTTTGTTTGGGTTGTCCATGATAGGGGGAGATACATTGTTGATTTATGTTTCTTGTTTCACATTGTGTATTGATTTATATTTATGAGTTATTCATGATATATGTCTTTATTTTGTGTTATGTGAAATCAAGAAGTTATTTTGTTTTACTTGTATTTTCCACACATGCGTTTATGTGTTTGTTGAGTGTTTCAGGAAATATACAGGTTGATTCAGTCGTACTGCTGTCTGCACTTGCAACTAATAGATAGTAGTTGAGTTGAATTTGTTTTGTTGGGCAATGTTTTTGTAATAGGCTGTTTGTGTAAACTTTGAGCATTTTGTTAGTTTGTGTTTTGTCATGGATTGCCAAAGGGAGAGTTTGTTAGGTTCTAAGAATTAGGAACTAATGTATTAGAACTCTATTTATGTAAAGTTGGAATCGAGTTACTGTAGAATTTATTGTGCAATTCTGTCTGGCTCGATCGGTTTAGAATTAGACTCGACCGATCGAAACTCGGACATAACATTTTTTATGCAGAATTTCCAACTCAGTCCTAGCCCGTTTGACGTGTAGGGTTTTATGTTTTACTCTTAGTATAAAAGGGAAAACCCTAGCCCCGTTTTGATGTTGCTTTTTATGTTGTGTGTGTGAATCTTCTGTGAGATTTAGAGGTGTTTGCCTTCACATATACTTAGGGTTTCCAAGATTCAAGATTATGTCAAAAACTTGGTGATTGTTTTAGTTGTAGATTCAAGAGCTTAAATATACACAAGTGGGAGTGCTTGTACTTGCTAGGAATCCAAGAAAGAAGTAGTCTGTGGACTCGGAGCTATCATGGGGTCGTGGTAGTAAGTTTCCTACTTGAGGTAGCAATAGGATGATAGTGGTCTAAGTCCCTGTAAACTTCAATTCTTTCATAGTGGATTTAGGTTTACCTTGAGGATAGTTAGGTTAAATCATCGCCAGGTTTTTTACCGGTTTGGTTTTCCTAGGTCATCATATCTTTGTGTTCTTTATTTTTCGCACTTTAATTCTTTCATAGTGGATTTAGGTTTACCTTGAAGATAGCTAGGTTAAATCCTCGTCAGGTTTTTTACCGGTTTGGTTTTCTTGGGTCATCATATCTCTGCGTTCTTTATTTTCCGCACTTTACATTGATATGATATATTTGTGTTAACCTAGATCTGATAATTTGACTAAGTAATCACTTGGCTAACTAACTAGGTTAATTTGATTGTGTTTTAAGGGGTCTAAAAACAAACACAGTCTTTATGAGAATTTGATTTTAGTTTTTTGACATTTAGTTGTTGGAAAGCTAATCTTTTTCTCATAATTTCTCAATTACATTAACTATTTTCTTGATCATTTAACCACCTTAGTTTTCTCCATCAAAATACCCAAAGATATCACCTTAATTCAAGTTGTCGATTCACATACATAGTTGCAATAGTCAATTTTAACCGAGAGGCTAATTATTTACATCACTGTAAGGTGCTAAAGATGGAGGTATGAATCTTTTTCATGATCAATATTCTCCTCTTTGAAATTTTTAGTTGTCTTCATGTTATTTTATAGGCGAAAAACTCATTTTAGTCCCTACATTTTCATACGATTTCCACTTTAGTCCCTAACTTTTTTCTTCGCTGATTTTAGTCCCTATCTTGGAAAACACATCTCGTTTTAGTCCCTGACGTTACATCAGAGACAAAAATTGCACAACTGACAAACGGAAAAAATTAAAAATATTAAAATAATGCACACTGTGTCCACGTGGCTTTCCACATCAGCTCTAAATTAAAGAAAAAAAAAATTTATTAATTTTTACTAAATAAAAAAATTAAAAACAAAAATAAAAACCAAAACCAGCAAGAACAACAAATTTCAAACCCTGCAAATTTAAAACCCAGCAAGAACAAGATCAACAAAGCACAAATCCAGCAAATTTAAAACCCAAAAAATTAAATTCAAACTCATATTCAAACCTCCACACCACCAAAACACTCCGGAATCCACCATACCCATGGCCGAAAATCTAAACGAACTATCAGAATGGGCATCAGTATTGAAATGGGTGCATATAAATTTACTTTATGCTACATGAAAAGCATAAACTCCATAAGACGCATGGAATAAAGTTAATAAGAATTGGAAGTTTTGCATTTATGGGAAACGAAATCCTTGACCTGTGCTATCAACTGAGGCAATTCCGGAAACACATAACATCATGTCTGGGTACTCGATTAAGCGAGCCTGTTACCCAGATTTCTTCAACCACTCATAGTAACTCCTCTGCCCATCCTGTAACGGGTCAAATCCCCCAACAAACACAACCGTTTCCGGATACTCCAAACCCGAAATATCAACCTCGTTGGGCCCGTTCACATTGACTGCCTCATGATCCTTATCCGACCCTTGAGACAAAAACACTTTCCAAAGCCAGTCAGTTCATTCCAACGAAATGATTGGACTTTTCTGCAACTGAATCTCCGAATCTGTTCTCTCCTCTCCTCCGAAAAATGGTTGGATCGAAATCAACCCGATAATTTTAACGACCTGGTCTTAAGAACTAGAACTGGATCTGGATCTGCCACAGTTCTTGGCAGATCCGTGAAGTGATGAGAGGTTGGGAACCACCATCGTGGTGGTGGTGGCTGGGCTTCACGACGGAGCTAGGAGGCTGTGCCTTGTTTAGATCAAAGAGAGGGTGAGACCGATCCATAGTGAGAGAGATGGGTTTTGGTGGTATGGGGGTTTGAAATTAATTTTTTGGGTTTTAAATTTGTTGGGTTTGTGTTTTGTTGATTTTGTTCTTGCTGGGTTTGAAATTTGTTGTTCTTGTTGGGTTTGGTTTTTATTTTTGTTTTTAATTTTTTTATTTAGTTAAAATTAATAAATTAAGTTTTTTAATTTAGAGGCTGACGTGGAAAGCCACGTGGACACAGTGTGCATTATTTTAATATTTTTAATTTTTTCCGTTTACTAGTTGTGCAATTTCCGTCTCTGATGTAACATCAAGGACTAAAACGAGACTTGTTTTCCAAGATAGGGACTAAAATCGGTGAAAAAAAATGTTAGAGGCCAAAGTGAAAATCGTGTGAAAATGTAGAGATTAAAATGGGTTTTTCGCCTATTTTATATTTTATGCTTTCAGTATGATGTGTGATAACATGTTGTTTTGTTCATTTTCTGCAAAATAAAATGAAATTGGAAATCTCCCCAAAGGTGCATATGCATTAAATCATAGGCGTACACAATCTTCAATTTGGTTCACGCCACTTTTGGGTTGATTAAGGTCTAGAGTAGTGGAAGAAAACAAATATACATCTAGCCATAGTTGTTCAAGTGTTTTAGAGAAAACTAATTAAAAAATAATTTATAGATAAAAGAGTTCTTCTAGTCTGTGCCATTTACCACACATAACCTTTTGATGGATAACATATGCTATATTAGCTAGACTGAGGGCCCTTTTAATATACGATTTGTTTTGTAACACTCCTTCCATTGAGGAGTTTAATCAGTTGTAACTCCAAGATGGTTACTCACCATAGGGGTTATTCCAAGTTGTTATCACCAATTAAGAATTACTTAGAAATTGTTATTTACCATAACATCTTTCACAAATAGAATCCTTAAGACAAGAGTTCTTTATTAATGTAAGCTTTTAAGAAAACTTTATGTGGTCCATATTTAAGTGATAGATAATGAACTCATCTTAAGGATTCTATTTGTGAAAGATGTAATGGTAAATAACAATTTCTAGGTAACTCTTAATTGGTGATAAAACTTTGAAGACACTTTGAAATAACCCCTATGGTGAGTAAACACCTTGGGAGTTAAAATTGATTAAACTCCTTTGATGGAAGGAATGTTACAGAACAAATCTTAAATTAAAAGGGTCCTTAGTCTAGCCAATATATAGCCTGTGCTATCCATCAAAAGATTATGTGTGGTAAAGACCATAGACTAGAAGAACTCTTTTATCTATAAATTATCTTTTAGTCAATTTTTTCTAAAACACTTGAATAACTATGGCTGAAGGTATGCTTATTTTCTTCGGTCGCTTTAGATTTTCTTAAATAGGGTTCTTGTTTTGGTCATTGTTTCTAGAAAGTTGATTGAAGCCCAGACACATACACCTGTAGAATGGTGTGTACGTGTCCATTTTGTGGCATACACATTTATGGGCGGAACTCAGATTTTAATTTCTTTTAATTTGACCTTATTTAATGTTGTACACTCTTTCCTTCTCTTTTACTTACATTTTTTTCGTGTAATGGATTTATTTTCCTATTTTGTTTGTTTATTTGTTTTGTTTTAATTTACTTTCCTTCTCTTAAATGGGGTGTCTACAATGCTCTGGAAAAAGAAAAATATGATTTGTTTGAAAACCATACTGAAAAAACAGAAGTATAGAAAAGTTCTTTAAATCTTAGAAATAATCTCTTAATAAATTTGTTATTAGTGTCAATGCCTCGTAGCAGTCGACCACCTGCTTGAGCTCAGGTGATGTGAAAGAAGGGTAAAGCTCTGGTGTGTGATTGAATTGAGTCAATTTTAACCTATTATTACCAAAGGTAGTGAAGTTGTCACCAATCATTGGATTTTTTTCTAAGGTGAGACTAGTCACCTGACTCTATTTGATTTTATTACCAATCCTAGGTTAAGAAAAAAAGGTAATTTTTCTTAATTTAATATGGATGGGTAAAAAATCTTAATTCTTGAGTTCGAAAATTTGGTTACGTGTAGGGAAGGTGTTAGGCACCCCATAAAACCTATCTAGAGACAGTCCTTTATTTTGGTAAAATCTTAATTTTCAGAGATTGGCAGTTGAAAACAAGCTATTGGCGTTAGCTCTCAGGGCTTTAAAAGAATTGGGCTTTGAGGTTTGATTTTGGAAAGGGATGTGGCCTTTATCAATGCTTTTCTAGCACCTTTGGAATTGTTGCCAAATTTCCACGATGAAAATCTGGCAACATTTCGTCTTAGGTGCGTCATAGCATAGGAAATACTATTCTCACCAAGCTGTCGCTATGAGAATACGGCAAGAAGATACCCCATTTTCATGGCAAAAATCTGGTAGAGTTTTGCATTTGGTGTGCTATGGCACACCGGCAGGGTTTCATGCCTATGTATACAGCGTGCGTCAGCATGTTCATACTAAAGCGAGCTAAAACTCACTGAAGCATCAAACACACTGATGTGTGTCGCATACACGAGAGAAACCAATGTCACTAGCTGACATGGATCAAGACAATTACACCATGATGATCATGCACACAATGCAGCACAAATATGCATCTACATCAGTCACTTTGAGTGCATACCCACACTCTAAGGTCAAGAGCACCCATGATCACGAGAGGGATACTATCCTAACTATGTGAGTCCATAATACAAAGTGCATGACCATCCTTAAATAAGCAGATACACACACACACACACAAGTATGCACAATTCAAGCACACAGAGTAGGAAAATAAATTAGACATTGCCAATGTTCCAAAAATATGGCCCAGCAAGATACAGTGATAGGCCAAGAATGTATTGACCCCTTGTGATGAATTAACAAATTAATTAATTCAATTAGCATGCAATACGCGTGGTAGCACAAACAAATCACCAACTAAGTTAAAGTGTAGCGGAAAAATAAATTGACATGGTGATTTGTTTACAAATGGGGAAAACCTACATGGCAAAAACCTCACCAGGTGATTTTAAGGTCATCACTCCTGAGAATTCACTATTATCATAACAAGCAGTTACAAGTAAAGGAATCCCAGTACCTTATACCAACCTACAGTTGAACCCTTGCCCCAATATCCAATTGGACTTTTTCTGTAGTGACAATCTCTCCTTTTAATGCACGACTCCCAGCATGTGACTAACCAATTCGTTGCGCAGATCTCAGTACGCAGCTTACTCATCAACTTGAGAAAGATGTTGGCTATAAATCTCTTCAGTTCATCACATGATGAAGATCATGAAACTCCTTGGCTACAAAACCCTACGGTGTACAAACATAGCAGCTTCTTGAATAAAAAGATGAATAAGGGCATATGTCTCCAGTTCACAATATGCTTGTGAAAAACTTTTGCATTGAGTTGCATCAGCTGTGATGGCCCTTAAAAGAATCCTTATATATGTTTAGGATTGTGAGAAAAGAAAGCCCAAATATCTATTCATGGATTGGAGTGAAATCAGCTCTGAAAAATTGAATTTCATAAACCTTGATAGATAGCTTATCTGTTGAGCTAGCTGTCGAGCATCAGGCTTCAGCAGCTTTTTAGACCTCGATAGATACTAGCTGTCGAGCTTTAAAATCCAGCACTTCTTCACTTGTTTCTTGGATAGACTTGCATGGCTTTAACATTTGATTTTGAAACCTTGTTCATTGAAGCATTAAACACATCCTAAATCTACCCAATTACAAGTAAAGTGCGTTTTGTCAAAGGATTAGGCAATTCAATATTGACATATGTTCCTAACATTGATTCACATATGTCCTAACATACAGGAAAGATAAATCAAACATTGCCATATCTAAGGAACGTGGCCCAACCAAGGTATAGGAAAGATAAAGCAGACATCTCCTACATCCAAGGGTATGATCCAACAAGGTACAGGAAATGTAAAGATCAGAAATTGCCATACCCTAAGAATGCGGCCCAGGCGAGATTCAAGGAAAGAAAACCCTAATCTAGATACATGGTTCTAAAGAAAAGAATAAGAGAGAGAAAGAGATAGCCACACAGGGAGGCTAAGCCTCTTAATCTACTGAACATTGCCTTTTTTGGGCTTGCATCATTTACTTGTATTTTTGCCCTTTTCAGCTTGCATTTTAGAAGTTACGCCCTCGCTCCGAGCTTGTACATGTAACAACAAAGAAAACACAAAGCTGCGAACAAGCAAAAGATATAGCAAAGAAACAGATAAAGCATAACATAAACAAACAAGATAAACAAGGAAAGGAAAAGAGACATGCAAACAAGCAAACAAAAGAAAAAAAGCATGCAAAGGAACAAACAAGCATATTATCAAACAAGCAAACAAGAAAGGGTGTCCTAGAAGGACAAATGTAGGTTTGGATTTGGTGTCCGTAGTTCCATTAGATTGGAGTACAGATGACATGTGCCCTATCAAGCAAAGTTCCCAAAAGGGACTCGAAATCTCATGTACAAAGATGAGTGTGAACCCACACAAGATTGTAGGTAGGAACAAGGCTTGATAACAAAAATAAGCACACAAAGACACATGCATGAACAGATAAACAAAGTTGCCAAGATGCAAACAAAACAATGAAAGCCAAACAAGATGGCACAAAGCAAGCATAGCAAGCACAAATGCAACAAAGCATGTTATCACACAAAGAGGAAAGCTAAACATGTTATAAGGCACCAACAAGGCTAACATGAGAAACCCTAAAATGTAAGACCTAAACAAAAGGAGAGAAAGGCAAGCCACAAGCAAGCCAACATCATGAAGATGTACTCCCACACTTGGTTACATCGAAACAAGCCATAAAAAGGGAAATGATGCAACCAAACAAACAAAGAGGCACCAAAGATGCAAGCATATGAACTCACAAAGAGAAACCGAACATGAACATGGCAAAGACCTAGAACTAAGCATACAAGCATGGATCCAAACAAAAAACACATGAAACAAGGGTAAACAAAGCACAAACATGCAAAAAGGAACTAATCCAAACCCTTTATTGAAACTTAGGTGTATGGATGTAGGCCTAGACCATTAGGTGTAGATCTACACCCTACCTTAAAGCCAAAACACAAGAAAAAGGCATAAACAAGAGATATAAAGCTATAAGAGCACTAAGCATAACATCCAAACATGTAGATCTAAGCATAACATCCAAACATGTAGATCTAAGCATAACATCCAAACATGTAGATCTAAACACATAAACATGGCAAGAAGCACATAAACATGGCAAAGAGCACAAACAAGAAATTTAGACATATCATAGCCCAAGAAGACTAGGCCAACAACATCAAAGCAATGAAACATGTTGAAAAGGCAAGTAGACATGCTAGGTATGGGCACAACACGTGCTGAGGAGTACGCCTCGGCCGAGTTGACCAGGGCAGAGAAGAGATGAACTGAGTTGCCACCTAGTTTTATGGCTTAGGAACCATGTATACAGTGCCTTTACATGGAAGGACTGATCTTACTACTAGAGTATAGGTTTAGAGTATGGGTTCGGCTTGGGAAGGTGTTAGGCATCCAAGACCGCCCCACTCGTGGGTCGGCTTCCACTCATTGTGTCTTATGTCTTAATATCATTAAAGGCACGTTCAATATTGCATTCTAACTCACATACACACACTAGCATACATCTAAGCATACAACATGACATCAATCGTCCTAAAACCCTAGCATACATCTATTATGTCAAACTCACATCAAGCCTAGCATACATCTATCATGAATATCATACCATCACAAACCCTAGCATATTCTTATTAAGACATTGCATCTCATATGACATCATATCATGGTCAAGGTAGAACATAGACATGGCAGCAAGCAAACAAACATACATCACATCCAAGAAAGAAAGATAGGCATATTTAGATCAAACAAACATGTTATCATATCCAAGACAAGATGTTTATAAAAACACCAGGGCAAGATCAAGATCATATCTCAAACAAGTGCATGTTCATGTAAATGCATGACTTACCTCACTGCACCACAGTACCTATGCATCAAAGCATGGCCATATCATATGCATGTTCATGGAAAACTAACAAAATGAAAGATAAACCCTAATTTAGCATGTGAAGAAACAAACAAAGCAAGCAACATAGAAGCAGAGACTTAAAAGCATAAAAAGAGAACAAAACAGAGGCATATATTATAAATGAAGTAAAGAGACAAAAGCAGAAAACTTAGATTTAGGGTTTCTAGGCTTGAGTATGTGTACGCATACATAGGCCTGCGTATGCAGGCTAGTTGTATGCATACGCATACTTCGAGTCTGTGTACGCATGTATGAAGCATGCGCACGTAGACACGCCTTAAACCCTAACCCAGAAACTTAAAAACGCAAAAAACGGAGCAGAACTTAAAAACTGTAAATCTTGCAACCTAACATGCTTTAAAACAAAAAACAACTAAACCCTAGACTGCCTAAACATATTAAAACATAAACAAAGCAAGAAAAATGAATGAAAACAAAATTAAAACAAAGAAATAGAAAGAAAAGGGTTAGAACTCAATAGCTCCAAACAAAAGCTCCTAGACTTGATTTTGACCATTCTCCTTAGTCAAATCTATTCCTAATCAAACAGGGAAGTGATTAGTAACCTTAAAACTCAAAGGTTAAGGCAAGAAAAGGCCCCAATCGGAAAATATTGACTTGAGGATGTTTTGTGAAAAACTCCCTCTTTGATTCCTATTTTTAGTGAATCTTGTGTTTTCCTTTAGGATTTTCTATGTGTGTTTTGAAAAGCTACTATGTATGGCTTTATATAGTTGGAAAATGGCGGGTTTGGAACATCTCCCAGATGATGTGGGATTCATTCCAAACCTCACACTTAATGTTGAAAAACTTGTCTTTTATAGTTTTTGGAACCCTAGCATGTGTGTGCAGGCCCTTGTATGCATACGCATGCATAAGACTTGCGTACGCAGCTTGGGGACATGCGTGCGCATACGCGTGTATGCGTATGCATGCCTTAGGGTTTCTAGGCCTTAAATTTCCAAAAATAGATTTATTTGCTCATAAAAAATTTATATTTTCCATTTTAACATTTTTCAAGTCAATTTGGAATTTGATTGAGCCCTAAACCAACCTTGGGTCTTAGAATTTCAGCATCATTAGGGAATGGGGGGCCCAGGTCGTAAAGGATACAAAATGCGGTGTTTATAGATGCTCCTTTTTTGATTTGTGAGCTTTGCTAACTGAATCAAAAGAATAAGAGACAAAACATTTTGTTTTGACGTACAGCTCAAGCCCAACCCATGCACACGGCACATAACACGCATACATGGGATGGGGTGCAACTCCACAGAGTTGCATGGGATTCGTATGTCCAAATTCTCACCTTTGTTGCTTGGGAAACAAGCAACGATAGGTTCACTATCCCAGAACCTGTTTTTCCAATTGCAAGCAAAAGGCAAGTGACTCACTATCCTAGAGTCACTTAAAAAGAAAAACAAACAAGGTTAACGACCACAACCATCAACCAAAAAAGTAAGGTGCTCTTACGAGCTTAAAAGGACACATTTGTGGTGTCCAACTGGGGCTCTTGCCTCAAACTTCTCTAGGTGGCTTGCGCCTCTGGGTAATACTTGTCTTCTTCATCTCTATCTTTACCTGCTCTAGTGAGGCTCTTGTCTCGGGGTGACCTTAGTCTCTATCTTTATCTCTACCTCTTCTACTGTGCCTACATGTTCAATTCCCTCAGGATATGTGCATAAGTTCTATATTCTTCTCTTCTAACTTGTATGGTGTTTGTGTCTGCATGTTCAATTCCCGGAGGATATGTGCGTAAATAGCCTTGGTGTTTCAACTCACAAGGGAGTCTTTGGTGAAAGATCCATTTGGGAGGTGAAAGACTCACTAGGGAGTATGATCTGCTGAGAAGTGTATTGGTGACCCACGGGAGAGTCTTCTTGATATGTAGTTCACTAGGGAAGATAACTTGCTGAGAAGTTTGGTGGTGACCCATTGAGTCTTCTTGATGATCTTGACCTACGAGGAAGTCTTTGATAGTGGGCGATCCACTGTGGAGGAAAGGCTCACTAAGGATTGTGGGTGGTCCACTGGGAATAAGATAACTTGCTGAAGAGTTTAATGGTGACTTTGACTCACTAGGAATTCTTTGATGGTTTTGACCAACGAAGAAGTCTTTGATGATGAGTAGTCCACTAGGGAAAATTTATTTTCTTCTCCTTCATGACTTACTGGGGATATTTCATGGATTACACTCTCGAGGGGGTTTTATCAACTCCATGGGGAAAGTTTCTTCATAACCCTCGAGGGGGTTGTCTTTGTGCCTTAGACTCTTTGGGGGAGGGGGGGGGGGGGGGGGGGAGGGTCCTTTTGTGATACTATTCTTTACTGGGGATTTGGTTGATGATCTTAACTCACGGGGGAGTTTCCTTGATGATTTTCGATCCATTGAGGGATGTTCTTGACGCTTTCAATCCACTGGGGATGCTTTGAGGGTCTTTGTGTCTTTTACACAACTAAGAGTATTTCTATCATTTTTGATGCATTCCTAAATTTTCTTTTGCACTTCCTATCTTCTGGGAACCCATTGGGGATATTTTTGAATTTTACTTTTACTAAACTACACGTAGTTTAGTGGGGGCCTAAACTACATGTAGTTTAGCCATCAGATGCATTCCCGCCTCTTCATTTTTCCTCAATAGTTACTAACCATTTCTTTTTTCTTTCTTCATCTCCCTCATCTCTTCACATTCTCTCTAACTCTCCAACTTCCATCTTTTCTCTACAAAACCCTGCCTTTCCCTCATTTCCTCATAACTGATCTTTTCCTCTCAAACTCTCTCATCCAAAACTATCTTTCTTTCTCAAACTTCATGGCGCCTAAGTCCAAGAAAAGCTCCTATGTGATTTCCTGTGATGTGTTCAATCTCACTGGAACGGGGTTGTGAGGTTGAATGATCCTCCCTCCTTGACCCATAGGCCGAATGATCATCTCTTTGATAATGCATGGACCGGATTGGTGAGCTTTCCAAACTTTTCTCATTTTCGAGTTTCACTTTGATCTTCCATTTTAATATGTTTTTGGACATATAAATGCTTGGGTTTTGTTGTCAGATGGGGCTAGATGAAAACCTGACACTTTAGGAAGGGTAGGAACATGTTTAGGATGAGTTTTGGTCAAAAGGTGGTTGAAAATGTCGAAGAACACTTCTCTGTCTGTGATCATGCATACGCGGATATCAGCTTGCGTACATAGCCTTCATTCATGCATACGTGTACTTAACTCATGTGTACGCATACTTAACTCATGCGTACGTAGGCCCTTTTCATGTGTACACGTCTGTGTTTTTCAGTTTACAAGGACACATGATCTAACTCGCGTACGCGTGTGGTTCCCTGCGTACTTAGACGCGGGCCCGCATGTGCATATCGGCACTTAGATACCCTATTTTGACTATTTTAACTCCTTTTTCACTTATTTTCTCACCCAAATCGTCATTTTAATGCTCTATTTTCATCCTTTTGCAGGCCCTGACTGCTTTCTCAGGTGGAGGTAGCACCAATCGTGTTACTTCATGGTATCAGATCATGACTGAGGAGACCAAAGGTTACATATGTGCTGTGGGCTTTGAGCACATAATTTGTTTATTGCTAGAGACCTCTACTAGTGCCATCTTGGTGTAGTGCTTGGCTGAGAGGTGGTGGGACACTACCACACCTTCCATATTGCTGGCCAGGAGATGATGGTGACTCCCTATGATTTCCACCAGATGACTAGCCTTAGGTGCAATGGGGCGTTCATCAATCTTAAGGGCGAGTCGGGTGTGCAGTTGGGCATAGAGTTGCTTGGGAGGAGGTACTCGATGGATACAATCCGCTACTTTGACATTGAGCCCGTCTACCAACCCCTTCCGTAAGTGACTTTTGAGGATTGTGCCCGCATGGCTAGGGCATTTCTACTATACATCTTGGGGGCCTATCTTTTCGCCAACAGGGGGCAGATAGTGTCCTTGAGGTGGCCGTCTCTTTTTTGTGACTTTGAGGGGGCCCTAGAGGCCAACTGGGGCTAGACATGTCTTGAGTATCTGTACTCATCCCTCGACACTCTCAACCGGAGGACGTTTTGTCAGTTGGTGGGGCCTTGGAAGCTTCTTGAGGTTAGTTTTTTCTTCTTTTTCCTTTGTAGCTTCTTACAAATGTACTCCATGCCTTTGCAAATTATGTTCATCCACACGTCACCTAGGCTTAAAAAAACTGTGCCTCATGTTCTTGTAAACTGTATTCATACCTTTGTCTTACAAACTATCATCTTGTAAATTGCATTCATACCTATATCTCGTAAACTATACCTATTCATCTCGCAAACTGTCATCTTGCAAATTGTACCCATTCATCTTGCAAACTATCATTGTGCAAACTATATTCATTCATCTTGCAAACTGTCATCTTGCAAACTGTACCCATTCATCTTGCAAATTGTCATCTTGCAAACTGTGTTCTTTCTTTTTAGCGTTGGGCTATGAAGTACAATCTTAGCACTCGTGGATCGAAGGTGGATCTAAAGAGTTTCTCCTTGGTTAGGACTTATTTTGACAGCCTTTCTTTTGAGAAGATGAGTTAGACATTCACTTTTCCTTGTTACTATCTCTTGCATTCTCTTAGGATTCTTCTTCTAACTCTATGTGCTGTTACAGGTCATTTGGAGTCCTTGGGCGGGTGCACTTGCTGTTGCGGACCCAAACTTGGAGGCGGCCATTATCATCACTTCTGGGATCACCTATCCTTCGAGGGTGCTGGCCTGAGGGTGCTATTCTTGGTAAAGAGAGTATGCTGCTAGTTGGTGGGTGAGGATTCCCTACAGACGAGTAGGATTATGAGGAGTTCAACGATACTCACCTCATGCCCTCTCTCACTCTTGCGGTATGTGCTTTCCCTCTTCTCATTCATTTCCATTTTTCCTTTGCATTGTTTCACATGATGATGTTCAAATGGGATACCTATATCAGGCTGGCCCTACTACTAGTGCTCCTATTGACCCTTCTCACTTACCCTAAACAGTCTATGCCTACGGTCCTGATGGTTTTGCTCGTGAGTGTGCGGTGAGCCGCAACACAAATGTTATGGGCTATCCCTTTCTTGAGGGTACACGAGTGGTGAGTTCTCCTTCATTCTTGTCCTTTCTCTTATTTTCTTGCATCTCCCAACACTTGTTCTAACACCTTCATTTTTCAATTCAGCCCACCGTACAGGAGCATGAGGTGCTAGTTTGGCTTGCAAGGAACCTTAAGTTGGAGATGACTAAGTGTTCCAAGTAGATCTATGGTCTTGGAGGGTTTGCCTACCTGGGTGATGATGATGATGATGATGTTCATGATGGTGGTGATCCAGAGGCCACCCCCAGCTACCAACCGAGGAAAAGGCGTCACCAGTAATCTTGCAGTTCAGACAGACATATTCATAGACACACAACATATTTTCTCTTTTTCTTTCTTCTTTTCTTTTCATTAGCATGTATTTTTAGATTTTATTTGAGACCTCAGGTTGTATTTTAAGAACATCTTTTACATTTATGTTTTTATTTAGAACATGTACTTAATTTACAACTTGTGGAGATAATTGCACAAATTTTCACAATATTGCTTTTCTTGGTCTTTAATGCTTGAAATCTGAGCTTGAGTGTGCTTTGAGTAGTCCCTTAGGCTGTAGGAATCATAGGAGGAGTCTTGGTGGAGGAATCACACTCCAAAAAGGAAAAGGAATTTGGCTCTGCCTTCCTCCATGTGCGCGTGTACACGGGCCTGCATACGCAGGTGTTGACCATGCGTACGCATGTCGCGGGCCTAAAAACCTTAGCCGCCTCTTTTAAGTATAAAATATCCGCTAGGAGTCCCCAAACCCTCACAAAATGTATTCTAAGCTCAGAAAACACTTCTTTAAGGCTTTCCAATGGCATAATTCTCCCATTTAGAGGTCTCGGCATGGATCAAGAAGCTTTGCCCTAGTTTCAAAGAGGCCCTCATTCCTTCTAGTCTCTCTTGCATCTTCCTATATCATCAAATCAAGGTGGATGAACCTCTTCTTCATGCTACTACCAACTTCTGGATTCCTACTTAGCATGTTTTTCACTTCAATGGTGTAGAAATATGCCCCACTATTGAAGAGTTCAATGCGATCATGGGTGAACTTAAGGTTAACACTTTCATTCTTCCTACTATTGGTGGGGATCTTGTTGCCTTAGCTCAAGCTCTTTTGGGGGTTTCTTTTGACACAGCGCAGCACTGGTGTGTGTTTGACAAGTTGAACATTCGCATGATTTTTGTGTACTTCTCTTAGTTGACTGTTCCCACAGCCGATAGGTCACATTCTTACTATCTCAATGCTTTCTATATGTGCTTTCTTGTGAGATACTTCTTGGTGCATGAGACAGTTCGGATAGATCGAATGTTGTGCTTAGTGGTTGGTGATCTGAGGGTGGGAAGCCCTATGGGCATGATCTTAGCTTTTCAATGGTTTGGACGCGGTTCACAGGAAGGAAACAAACTTCTTGTTGGGGAGACCTCTCCTTCTTCAGGTATAGTCCTTCATTTTTGCCTAGATTCTCAACCTAGCAGGATTCCTCTAATTTTTGTATGGATTACCTTTCGGTTTTCAACCCATCGAGGCTCCTTATATCGTCTTTGTCATGTCATTTTTTTTTCTTTTTTTTACCTCTCCTTTTTCCACTCATGCTTTCTTTTTCTCTTCTTCTCTCTTTTCTTTTTCAAATATGGCTATGTGAAAGGCTTTGATTGCTTCATCCTCCCACCATTCCTCCTAGCCAATACCTCCCCAAGCATTATCGTGACTGCAGGTCTAAGTGCACTGCGATGGACCTTGACGAGTTCATTGAATTCATGAAGCGCATTGAAGTCTTAGATATTCAATGGGTAGTGGACTGGTGGCGTATTTCAGGCATGGTCCATCGCAGCTTGAAGGATAACTGTGTTCCTTTGGTTGGGCTCTGTTGTTGCTCTTACTACTCTACATGTCGTATTGCAAGGAAGTTTGGCGACCGTTAAGGAGCTCTTAGTGATGATGGTTCCTTCCATACCTTGGCATTTACTGAGAGGATCTTAGGCAGAATCCATGAGACTTGGATGCGACAGAGGGTAACCAAAGGCATCCGCTTTCCCCAATTCCTTCATCCAACTTCAGGGTACAAGAAATGGCTAGAGGCTAACATGAAGTGGGTTCATATAGATGAGAAAGCTTACAATAGGTCTAACAAAAGAAAGAAGGCTAACTGACCACCTTGATATAGCTCACTAGGTGGCACGTGATTTAAATTCACATGTGTTTGGTAATCATGGCAACTTTGCACAAAGTCTACACAATTGGTCTCCATTGTATTCCAATAGTACCCCATCTTTAGGATCTTTTTGGCTAACATTCCCCCATTCATGTGAAGACCACAAATCCCTTGATGAATTTCATCCATGAATCTTTCGGCTTCTCCTTTCTTCAAGCAATGGAGATGTATACCAGCATAAGATCTCCTATAGAGTTGTCCTCCACATAGGATGTATTGCATAACCATCATCCTAATCGAACGACGTTCTTTCTTATCGGCGCCGTCAGGATGCACTCCCATTTCCAAGAATTTCATGATGTCATAATACTAAGGAACCCCTTCTTCTTCTATAGCCAAGACTGAAGGCACACCCTTCCCCTTGTGTACCAACTCATAACTCTATTCAATCTCTAAGGGTCGTGTCCATACTCCCTCGGTTATTTCAACCATGGAGGCTAAGGTAGCCAAGCATCTGCAAACTGATTCTGAGCTCTAGGGATGATAGTGTATTTAATCTTATCAAAGGTTTTGGTAAAATCCTCTAAATATTGTTGATAATTCTTCAAATGTTCTTCCTTTACCTTCCATAATTTCTGTATTTGGGCTATTACTAAAGTTGAATCTCCAAAGGCCTCTGCCTCTTTTACCCCTAACTCTAGAAGAGCCTTCATTCCAGTGATACAAGCTTCATATTTCGCCATGTTATTAGTCACCTCAAAGTTCAACTTGATTGCCAAAGGCACATGAGATCCATTGGGACTGATCAAGATTACTCCTATTCCATCTCCATACTGGTTTGAGACTCCATTGAAATACATCTTCCATGCCCCTAGTTCGATGTCCACAATATCCTTATCTGGAAAATCCTCTCTACCATCCTCTCTTTCTATGGAGTTCTCGACACAAAAATTTGACACAACGCTTCCTTTGATAGTCTTCCTTACCACATACTTCAAATCAAATTCTGCTAATGGGACTAACCATCTTGATAACCTTCCACTTAAGGCGGGCTTCTCAAATAGGTACTTCAAAGGGTCCATTCTGGCTACAATCCATATTTGGAAAGGTTAGATGATGTGCCTCAGTTTCTACATGGCCCATACGAGAGCAAAGCATGATTTTTTATTGGGTGTGTATCTATAGACATCGTATTTTGTACCCCTTACGACTCAGGCCCTCACTCCCCAATGATGTTGAAATTCTAAGACCTAAGGTTGGTTTAGGACCCAATCAAATGTTAATTGACTTGAGAAATGTTAAAATGAAAAATATAACTTTTAATGAGCAAATAAATCTATTTTTGGAAAAGTAAAACCAAGGAAATCCTCGGCCTATACATGCAGGAATCAACCTATGCGCGTAGCCATGATGCATGCGCATATAGGCTCGAGCTTGCTTGCACATATAGGGTTCCAGAAACTTTGAAAGACAAGTTTTTTGCATTAAAGACTGAGGTTTGGAACGAATCCCATATCATCTGGGAGTTGTTCTAAACCCCCATTTTCACAATATAAATAGCCATACATGGTACATTTTCAAAACACATAGAAATCGTAAGGGAAAACACTAAGATTCACTAGAAATAGTGAATCAAAGAGAGAATTTTTCCTAAAACATCCTCAAGTCAATTTTCTTTTGATTGGGGCATTTTCTGGCCTTGATCTTCGAGTTTAAGATTACTAATCATTGTTGTTTTTAATTGTGAATAGATTTGATTGAGGGGAACGGTCAAAATGAAACTTAGGAGCTTTTGTTTTGAGGTATTGAGTTCTAAACTCTTTTCTCTCTTTTTTGTTTTAATCTTTTTGTTAATTTGGTTTCTTTGCTTGTTTTATGTTTTAACATGTTTGCATAGCTTAGTTTTAGATAGCCTTTATGTTTCTAAGCATGTTAGGTTGTTAGTCTCTTTATTTTAAGTGTTGCTTTATTTTTTGTGCTTGTTCCATTTTTGGGCTAAGGTTTCTGAGTAAACCTGCGCATGCATGCAGTTAGCTCGCGTATGCAGGTCTTTGCATGAGTGTGCATACCGCTGCCTAGAAACCTTAATCTAGATTTCCCCTTTGTTTTCTTTGCTTATTTCACATGTTATGCCCCTGTTTGATTCCTTCTTTTTCTTTTTCTTTTTTTTCTTTCTTTTTTTTTTTTTTTTTCCCCCGGTAGGTTTTAGTCCCTATTCTATGTTTCTTGTTTGTTTTCCTTTCACATGTTTAAATTAGGATTTATCTTTTATTTCCTTTTTTTTTGTTAGGACATATGTGGTTCACTTGTTAAGAACATATGTCATTCTTTTATGTAATTGGCTAATCCTTTGGCAAAACGCACTTTACTTGTATTTGGGTAGATCTAGGATGTGTTGAAATACTTCAAGAAACCATGTTTCAAGATCAAGTGTTGAAGCCTTCAAGCCTGTTCAAGAAAACAAGCTAAAAGTGCAAAGTTACTAAAGCTCGACAGCTAGCTCGATAGATGCTTGACAGCTTCTATCTGTCGAAGTTTATAAAATCAGAATTTCTGATCTGATTTCTTGGGATCCGTCTTTATGTGTTTGGACTTTCTTTTCTCCTAACCCTAGATATATAAAAGGATTGTTTTAAGGGCCATCAAAGTGTTCATAAGTTGCACAAGCATTGAGCAAACTCTGTTCAAGCAAATTGTGACTGGAGACAAAGTTTTGACCTAGTTCATCTCTTCTGAAGAAGTTGCTATGTATGTTCACCTTTGGGTTTTGTGACCAAGCATGATCTTCATCGTGGATGATCTGAAGAACTTTGCAGCCAACAACTCTTTCAAGTTGGTGATTGAAGTCGCGTACTGGGATCCATGCATTGGTTAGTCACGTACTTGGGAGCCGTGCATCAAAAGGGGAAATTGTCACTACAGAACAAGCCCAATTGGGTATTGGGGTAAGGATTCAATTGTAGGTTGGTAAGGTACTTGGGATTCCTTTACTTATAACCGCTTGTTGCGATAATAGTAGAATTTCGGGAGTGGTGACTTGAAAATCACATGGTGGGGTTTTTGCCGTCAGTTTTTCCCTTGAAAATCACGCATACTCCTGTGTACGCAGCTAGGGTTTCATAAGCATAAAAAATGCAAGTTTTTTGCAATAATGACCGAGGTTTGAAATGAATCCCACATCGTCTAGGAGCCGTTCCAAACCCCATTTTTCCCACAATATAAAGTCTTACATGGTACATTATCAAAACACACAGAAATCCCACGGGAAAAATACAAGATTCACTAGAAAATAGTGAATCAAAAGGGAGTTTTTCAGAAAACACCCTCAAGTCAATTTTGTTTGATTGGGACCTCTTCTGGCCCCAATCCTTTTAGTTTAACGCTGCTAATCACTTTCTTATTGGTTTGTGAATAGATTTAACTAAAGGGAACGGTCAAAAATCAAACTTGAAGAGCTTTTCTTTGAGGTATTAGTTTTAAACGTTTCTTTTCCTTTCTTTCATTTTCTGCTTTTAAATCTTTCCGTTTGTTTTGTTTTTCTTGTTTTAATATGCTTTAACATGTTTATCTAGTTTAGGTTTGTATATTTTTTTGTTTAAAATGCATGTTAGGTTGTTAGAATTCTAGTTTTGAGGTTCAGCCCTGTTTTTGGTGTTTTTAGGGCTTTTGGGCAAGAACCTATGTATGCATAATCTCACCTGCATACACAGGCTTGATTATGCATACGTAGGGTTGTTCTTGCATGCGTAAGCCGTTGCTTAGAAACCTTAATTTTTGTTTCCTCTTTGGTTTTTCTTCTGCTTTCACATGTTTGCTTTTTTTAGCTTCTTTTCCATGGTTTTATGCTTCCAAAGTCTCTGTTCCACAATTTTGTTTGCTTGTTTGCTATCACATGCTAGAATTAGGGTCCATCTTGTGTATGCTTTGTTTCAATGCCATGATCAAACATTCATATGCTCATGCATAATGCCATAGGTGCTGAGTTGCTGTAAGGTTAGTAAAAGGTAAGTCATGCATTAGAAATGCCCACGCATCTATGATATGGTCTTGCCTTGATGATAGAGATGAATATGCTTGTTTGATGTGTGATTTCATGTCTAAGAGTCTGGAATACATGTGATGATCCATGTTTGCTTGCCATGTCTACTTTGCTACCTTGTTTTGTTGCTTCCTTGGTATAATATGATGGAGTTTGTGATGGAGCATGCTTAGATGTATGATTAGGGTTTGTAATGTGATGAATGCCATGATGCCATGAATGCTAGGATTGTATATGTGTGATTGGGTTCCTTATGCTTTATGGATGGATTTGTATGTGTTTTGGGATGAATAATGCCATGTTGTATGCTTAGATGTATTCTAGTGTGTGTGTGAGTTTAGACGACAAGTATTGGACATGATTTTATCGAGGTCAAGATGTAAGACACAATGATGGGAGGCCAACCTTAGGGTTGGGCGGTCTTAGGTGCCTAACACCTTTCCAAGAATGTACCTAAACTCCGAACCCATATCTCTAGTAGTGAGCATAATGGTCCTTCATTGAAAGGAAACTATATACATGGTTCCTAGACCATTGCAAAAACTAGGTGGCGACTCCACGATTCTGTTGTGTCCACACTTCCCACTCGTAGTAATGTTTGCCACATTGTCTTCAACGACTCTTTTCTTTAATTCGGTTATTCCTATGGGGAGTATTCCCTACATAGCCATCGCATTCTTCCAAATTACATCCTTGACATCTTATATCCCTTGGACTTCTACCGCATTAACCTTTACAGTTTCTATCGACTTCAAATAATCCCATTCAATCTCATATATTTGCACCCAATTCTAATACGAAGGAGGAGCTTGGTGATAATCAAGCATAGACTTCTTCCTAATGTTAGGCTTGGTGATGATGTTAGGGTTTGGGAGAGTTCTATTGTATATGAGGTCTTGTATTTCATGCTTGAGGCGGAAAAAATTGTTGATCTTATGGCTAGAGTTCTGATGGAAGTGGCAATATTCATTGAGGTTCCAAGTAGAAGGTATTGGATTAGGCATAGGTGTTCGGTCTGGAGGTTTGATGAATCCCTTGGAGGTCAAATTTTCATATGCTTGGGCAAGGGTCATTCCTAGGTCGAAAAATTCTCAGCGGGCTTTCTTTGTGAAGCTTGGGTAGGCTAAGCTTTGTTGGGGTAATGTGGCACTTACATTCATGTGATTGGGTACTTTGGAAGTAGTTACTCCCCCTCCATATGTTTTCTTGATAGGAGGCTTACTCTCACCTTTCTCCAATTGTCCATTATTGATAGCATCTTTTGTCCTAGTTCCATAACCACATAATTCCCCAAAAGAACTAATAGGTGATGACAGGGGCCAACTATTATATGCCGGAAGCAAATTCTTGATAATTATGTTGATTTGGTCTTTCTCATTTGACCTATTAACCATCCTAGATGCCTTTCCCTTCCACCTTGTCATATATTCGGAGAATGTCTCCCCAAGTCCTTACTTAGTGGTCTCCAAGTCCCTTTGAGTCATGTCAATCATAGTATTGAAGATGAATTGGTCCACAAACAAATCTACTAGTTCATTCCACACCTTGGTCTTAGTTGGGGCCAAGCTATAGTACCATCTCAATGCACCTCCCATAAGTGAGAGAGGGAAGGCATGCAAAGTTTACTTCTCATCCAACCCTTTCATCTCGGCAATGCTTAGATATCTCTTAACATGTTGCTTTGAGTCTCTAGTCTCATCAAACTTTTCCGCATCAGAAATCTTGAACTTTGGAGGTAATGCAGTGGGAGTTTTTGAATTTATTCCCTCCATGCTATAGAGACAATCATCCATCCCTTGGGCCATGCGAAAAGCTAGTTGCATTTTCTCCATCTTTTCTTTCATGGCCATAGTATCTGTGATAAGCTTCTCAAATTGGTTTTTCCTTTCATACTCGGCCTTATCTCTTTCATCCCAACCTTCTCGTTCTTCATCATCATGAATCTCCATATGTGCCATCTTTTTGAGCCTCATCTCCTCTAGCTTAGTAAGACGCCCTCCCATTTTCTTGAGAACATTGTTTTGCTCTTCCATTGCCTTGAATATCTTTTGTGCGGTCTCATCATCAATTGGAGCCCTCTATCTTGACCAAGCGTCTTTTGTGTTTCTCAACCTAGCGGGATTCCTCTAATTTTTGCATGGATTGCCTTTTGGTTTTCAACCCATCGAGACTCCTTATATCATCTTTGTCATTTTTTCTTTTCTCTTTTTTTTTTCCACTCATGCTTTCTTTTTCTCTTCTTCTATCTTTCTAGATATGGTTATATAAGAGGCTTTGATTACTTCATCTAAGGGTACTGAGATGAACTTTGATGATTTCACTAAAATCATGAAGTGTATTGATGTCTCAGATATTCAATGGGTAGTGGAATGGTGGCATATTTCAGGCACGGTCAACCACAACTTCAAGGATAACTATATTCCTATGCAAGGCAATTTGGTGACCGTTAAGGACCTCCTAGTGATGTGGTTCCTTCCATACTTAGGCATTTACTGAAAGGATCTTGGGTAGAATCCGTGAAAGTTGGTCGTGAAGGATGGTGACCAAAGGCATCTGCTTTCCTCAATTCCTTCATCCAACTTCAGGGTATCAGAAATGGCTAGAGGCTAACATGAAGTGGGTCCTCACAGATGAGAAAGCTTACAAGAAGCCCAACAAAAGAAAGAAGAACGATTGACCACCTTGATATGCCCTAAATTTTACTTTTGTGTACTTTATGATTCTCATGTCTTTTTTAAATTTAATAAAGGACTAGAATGTTCCAAATCCCCTATGGAAACAATTTATTATCTTTTAATTTGAGCAATAAAAGAATCATCCATTTATTATCTTTGCTTATTGTCATTATTTTTCTCTCTTTTTCTTTTACTTTCATTTTTTCATGCCATGTAATTATAGCCTGTGACGTCCTTGTAAGAATTTTCGCGGTCTTTTCCCCTATCTTTTGCCTAGATCGCCCTTTTGAGTTTTCAATCTAGCGGGGTTCTTTTGCCTTAATTTTTGCTTAGGCCGCCTTTCGAGTTTTCAACCTAGCAAGCTTTTTTTTTTTTTTTTTTTTTTTTTTTTTTTTCCATATCTTCAAAGCCTATCCATGTTGATTGGGAAAATCATCTCTTCTCCATCCAAATCTGTAATGCTTGTAGCACCTCCTGAAATGATTTTTTTGATAATAAAAGCCCCCGACCATCTTGGCTTCATCTTCCCTCTTGGATCAAAATTTTCATCTCTAAGCACTTTTAGGACCAAGTCCCCTTCTTTAAGGTTTCTAGGTTTCACTTTTTGTTAAATTTTCTAGCAATCCTCTTTTGGTACCCTTGTGCATGGTATTGTGCCCTAGCTCTCTTCTTGTCTATCAAAGCCAATTGTTCATATCTCTCTTTCATCCAATCTTCCTCTAGAACCTTGGTTTCTACTAGCACTCTCAAAGATTGTATCTCTACCTCAATGGGAAGGAATTCCTCGCTTTTGTAGACCATAGAGTAAGGGGTTTCCCCATAGGGCGAATGGGAGTTTTTTGGCCCAATTCGTGTATGTCACTACCATCTTGGCTAGGATGTTCTTGATACTCTTTATTGGCTACTTCTACGGCCCCATTAGTTTGTGGTCGGTATGGGAAAGACTTGTGATGCTCAATATGGTATAATTCCATGATCTTTTGAACCTTTCCCTCAAAGTGGGAGCCATTATTTGAGATGATCTCTTGTGGTACCTCATACTGGAAAATGATGTCATTCTCTATAAATCGAGCCACATGCTTGGCTCTTAATACGGAGTAGGAGGCTGCTTCCACCCACTTGGTGAAGTAGTCAATCGCCACTAGGATATACTCGTGTCCATTTGAAGATTTAGGGGCTATTCTTCTAATCTCATCTATGCCCCAGACTGAGAAAGGCGAAGGAGAAGTCATGTTGTATAGCTCACTAGGTGGCACATGATTCAAATTTGCATGTGTTTGGAAATCATGGCAACTCTTTAGAAAGTCTACGTAATTGACCTCCATCGTATTCCAACAATACCCCATCGTTAGGATCTTTTTGTCTAACATTCTCCCATTCATGTGAGGACCATAAATCCCTTGATGAACTTTTCCCATGAACTTTCGACTTCTTCTTTCTTCAAGCAACAAAGGTGTATACCATCATAAGATCTTCTATAAAGTTGTCCTCCACATAGGATATATTACATGGCCATCATCCTAATCAAATGATGTTCTTTCTTATTGGCACCGTCAGGATACACTCCCAATTCTAAGAATTTCATGATGTCATAATACCAAGGAACCTCTTCTTCTTCTATAGCCAAGACTGAAGACTTAATTTTCCCTTTGTACACTAGTTCATAACTTTGTTCAATCTCTAAATGTCGTGTCCATACTCCCTTGGGTATTTCAACCATGGAGGCTAAGGTAGCCAAGGCATCTGCAAACTGATTCCAAGTTCTAGGGATGGTAGTGTATTCGACCTTATCAAAGGTTTTGGTCAAATGCTCTAAATATTGCTGATAAGGCTTCAAATTCTCTTCCTTTACCTTCCACAATTTTTGTGCTTGAGCTGTAACCAAGGTAGAATCTCTATATACCTCGGCATCTTTTACCCCCAATTCTCAGAGAGCTTCCATTCCAGCGATACAAGCTTCATATTCCACCACGTTATTAGTTGCCTCAAAGTTCAACTTGATTGCCAGAGGCACATGATATCCATCAGGGGTAATCAAAAGTACTCCTATCCCATTCCTATATAGGTTCATAGCTCCATCGAAGTACATTTTCCATGCCATTAGTTCAATATTTTAAAATTGCCTTATTTGGGAAATCTTCTTTTCCGTCATCTCCTTTTATGGGGTTCTCGATTGTGGACACAACGAGGTTTTGGAGTCGCCACCTAGTTTTTGCAATGGCCTAGGAACCATATATATAGCGTCTTCTCGAGGAAGGACCTTTTGATCTTACTACTAGAGATATGGGTTTGGAGTTAAGGTACGGTCTTGGGAAGGTGTTAGGCTCCCAAAACTGCCCAACCCTAAGGTTAGCTTCCCATCATTGTGTCTTATGTCTTAACCTTATTAAAGGCATACTCAATATTGTATCTAACTCACACACACACACTAGCATACATCTAGCAATCAACATAGCAACAAACATCCCTAACCGTACATCTATCATCGCAATCAAACAAGGCCTATCATACATCTAATCATGGCATACTCTATCATTCATCTAGCATACATGTCATGGCATCAAGGCATTCATCATACCACGAACCCTAATCATACACCTAATCATGCTTCATCATATCACAAACCGTAACATTCATCCAATTGTATCATATCATATTACATCATCTAAGGCAGCAACATGGGTATTTAAAAGATCCAAACAACATGTGATAAAGCACAATCCACTCAAAGATGCATGTTCATGTGAATGCATGACTTACCTTTACTTACCTTACAACAACTCAGCACCTATGGCATTATGCATGAGCATATGAATGCATGATTGGTATTGAAATAAGGACAACACAAAAGTGAGCCTTAATCTAAGCATGTGAAGGCAAACATCTAATTAAACATGTGAAATAGGAGCCTTAAAAACACAAAAACGTAGAAAAGAGCCTAAACAGAAGTATACATGTGAAAGCAGAAGCAAAAACAGAAGAAAACAAAATTAGGGTTTCTGGGCTGGTTCATGTGTACGCATGAACAACCCTGCGTGCTCATAATCAAGCCTGCGTATGCAGCCTTGATCATGCGCACGTGGGTTTTTACCCAGAAACCCTAAAAAACATAGAAAATAGAGCAAGATTCAAATTAAAATTCTAGCAGCCTAACATGCTTAAAACATAAAGAAAAAAAAAAACTAGTCTAAGCAAACATGTTATAAGGCATAAAACAAAAAAAGAAACAAAGCAATATATAGAATTAAAAGCAAAGAAAAAAAGAAAAGTTTAAAAAGAATACCTCAAAGCAAAAGCTCATAGGCTTGATTTTTGACCATTTCCGTCAGTCAAATCTATCACAATCCAATAAGAAAGTGATTAGTAATATTAAAACTCAAAGATCAAAGCCAAAAAAGGCCATAATCAAATAAAATTGACTTGGGGATTTTTTGTGAAAAACTCCCTCTTTGATTCACTATTTCTAATGAACCTTAGTGTTTTCCCGTGAGATTTCTGTGTGTTTTTGAAAGGTACCGTGTAAGACTATTTATATTGTGAAAATGAGGGTTTGGAATGGCTCCCAGATGATGTGAGATTCGTTCCAAACCTCAGTCTTTAATGTAAAAAACTTGCCTTTTTGGTACTTTTGAAACCCTACCTGTGTGTGCAGGCTTACATGCTGCGTACACAGGTTCATGCTTGCTTACGCAGGCTTAAGATTTCTCTTGGCCTTTATTTTCCAAAATTAGATTTTTAGCTCATTAAAAAGTTATATTTTCCATTTCAACATCTCTTAAGTCAATTTGTAATCTGATTGGGTCCTAAACCAACCTTGGGTCTTAGAATTTCAGCATCATTGGGGAATGGGGGCCCGAGTTGTAAGGAGTACAAAATGCAGTGTCTACATGTTGAAGACAAATTATTCATGTTGAGGTATGAAAAAGTTATAACACCAAGTAGGGATGGCAATTTTTTCCCGACTCACAGGTACTCGGCCCAGTGCGACCCTAATGGGCTGGGTTTTAGCCGGTCCGATTAGGAATAGGGTTGGGTATGGGTTTAAAAAAAAAAACCCGAAGCAGGTCTAGGTCGGGTCCAGGTTTTATCAAAAAAACCCAAAACCCGACCCGAAACCCGGCCCGGATATAACCTGATTACCCTGAAATTACAAAAAAACCCTATATATATATAGCTATAACTAACCTTAAGTCCTTCATTTGTTCAGCAGCATAACAACTCATACCTCCTTCACAGTGCCTCACCCTCACAGAAGCACACTCAAGCTCTCATTCTCACTCTCATTCATCCTCACAGTCACAGCCATAACCTCCCTTAAGCCATCACTATCACAATCTCACGGTCTCACCCACCCGCATGGTCATCACTCCCCTCAAGCACTCACTCTTACCCACCCTTACGGCCTCACTCTCACTCAGCCACTCCTCTTCCATGCGTTTCCACGTCCACCCCGCTGTCAATGCCAAGCCAACATTCCTCCCTCTCTGATCTGTCACCGCTCACCGTAAGACCGTGAGAGTGAAATTTCCTAGGTTTGCATAAAATTTTTTATTTTGGGTTAATTTCCTAATTCTTACATGATTTCTGTTATTGGGTTGGGTTGTATTGTTTTTGGTTTGATAATTGATAAATTTTGTAATTTTTTTTTTTTGGTGATTTGTGATGTGAAGTGTGGAAAATGAAAGCATGGGTCTTGTGATCTGTTACTAGCTTACCATGCATTAATGAAAATGGCTTGTTATGATTTGTAATTTTGTGATTTCTGATGTAAAGCCTGGAATTTTTTTCTTTTTTTAATCGGGTCTGGGCCATAGGTCTTGGCCCGCGGGTCAGGTTCAGGTATGGAAAAACCCGGCCCGAACCCGACCTGTTGCCATTCCTAACACCAAGGCCCAAATAGCATAGTGCACTCCATGGAAAGTAATAATAAAAGGGTTGATCTCACCACAAAGAAAAGGATGGTGATCCCAAGTCCATTAAAAAAGATTTAAAGCTTAAGAGTCATGAAGGGATAGGCCTTAATGCCCATGAAACGAAGGGAAGAAAGAAGAAAGCTCAGCTTGCCAAGATCAGAAGGTCAATAGGGAATTCAGTGATAAGAATTGGGCCAGGATACCCAGGGATTGCCAAGAGCTCGGGGTCCTCAGGACATGCAGCAAAGGTAGGATGAGATTAAGACAGCACAAAAGAATTGCCAAGAAACACAAGAAACGAAGGGCATATACGTCCTTATCAACCACCCAATGATGCAGAAAGGAATCAGAAAGCTTGGAGACTAGCAATTCATGAACAAAGGGTTGGTACCTCGGGGAACCCAGAGAGAAGAACCATGAAGGGAAAAAGTTGGGAGAACTTTCAACCTAGTAGGGATGGAATCGGCTCATTCTAGAAAAACGAAAAAAGGAAAGGCAGCAAAAAAAGCTGAGTTTGAAAAGGTAAGAAAACCTTAAAGGAAGAAAGATTAGAGGTCAGCTCTCTAGGGACGCCCCAGAACAGAAAGTCAGCAAGAGGCTTTTTGGGGAGAAAGCACCAAAAGAAGAAAATAATGAGAAACTAGGAAGGGGCTAGCCACCAAAGTTGCTGGCACAAACTTGGCTCTGGTACCCAGGGGAGCAAATGAGGGGAATTAGTGGTACCCCGGAACCCTAGGATGACACTATAAAAGGGGAAGCATCTAACATTGAAGGGGCATTCAGCAATAGTGAATCAGAATAGAATCATTGAGAAAACTCTATCAAGAAACTCAAAGAAAGTAGTAAAAGAAAGAGAAATATTGCCCGGTATCCCAAAACAGCTACTATAGAACACGCTTAGATTCAAAGTGATTCAAACTTTGCAAGTCTTAGAGGCTTAGAGGGCCATCTAAGTCTGTAATTTTTAAGCTTATTTGGACCTTGTAACACGTCTTAGTGAGCACATTGTAATTCACAAATTAAGAAAAGTAATGAGATATTCCATATTGTTTTGAGGATCCTTAACATTTATTTTGTGTCTGTCTTTATACATCATTCCTTTACTGTTTCTTGTTGTCCAATATATATATATATATATATATATATATATTCTTGCTTGCTAGTGTGTCCGTATTATAGGATCCCTACTATGTGCACCACTTGGTTTGTAAACAGCCCATTTAGCTGTGGTGAACCAAGCCTAGTCCTTTTAAAACAACAAATATAAGGCCCAGAGTCCTTATTTCCACTTAGGCCTGGACACTGTCCAAAAAGGGACCCTCACATTTTGGCGACTCCACTGGGGACTACGTAAAGAAGAGGGAAGAAGCAGTCCCTTCGCAAAGCATGGCTCTAAGACCAAGGAACAGCAAAGGTACTAATGCGCCACCTGTGGCCTCTGAGCCCGTGGGAGAAAATGAACTGGCCTCCAGACAGAGGAACGAGGTATCTCTGATAAAATAGGAGGTCATATCAGGACAGAGGTGCGTAGGACAAGAGCTAGACCTTGTGGCTCGAATGACAGAAATGCTGAAAGATTTGCGGCAAAAGATTTGCCTCCTTAAAGAGGGCAGGACCTAGGAAATCAGGGATAACGTTCCCCCTATGGTCAACTAGGACAGAGCCCAACTAGAGGGAGGGTCAGCAGTAGGAAGGGGAGCCAACCCCTAGTATCTAACGCTAACAGATGTCAATGCCCTTTTGGAGCAGGAGAGGGAAAAACTCTCGGGGATCCTTAAGCAATTTTCTCAGGATCCCCCATTTTTGCTAGAACTCCTTGGCAAGCCGTGTCCCAAAGGATATGAACCCCCGAAGTTCCATCCCTTTGATGGAAGAAATGGAAGTGCTGTGGAACACGTGAGTAGGTTTATTCACATTATGGGCCCTTACGCAGGAGACAGAGAGCTGTGCTTAAGGGAGTTTGCTAAGTTCCTAGTGGACAGAGCATATACATGGTACACCACCCTGAAGCCTGGGTCCATTAAGACCTGGGACGAAATGATGGAGAGAATCTGTGCAAAATACTACCTAGGTGAGGACAAGGTCACCTTCTAAAGCTTTCAGATGGCGAGACAAAGTCCTGGAGAGGATCCTGTCCAGTTCATTAAAAGATTTGAAGATTTTTCTATGGACTGTTATGGAGACCTGCATATCCAACATGCTCTGTGATTACAGGCTCAACCTCAAAAATTTATGTATAATCCAGTTTGCTGACCTGCTGCAAAGAACTAGAAGGATAGCACAGACTATAAGAACAAAGAGGGTGCCAGTAACCCAGGCCATGACAGCGTTAGGTGGAGAAAAAAGGAAGAGGCTTGAAGGGAAAATGGTCGAGGAGCCACCCGTGATCCCATGTACTGTAGAGGAATTGAATCATATCTTGGACAAATGGATTGGAGATGGAATTGTTAGGCCATTTACTGTGTCTTGGCCACTAACTGAGGAAGAAATGAAGAATTCCTTGTTTTGTAGGATTCATAACTATGTCAAGCACTCTACCAAGGACTGTTGGACCCTCCGTAGGCTCTTTCACAAGAAGCTTAGGGAGCAAACCTTAGAGCTCACTCAAAAGGAACCTAAAATGCAAAGGAACCCTCTACCCAACCACAAGGGAAATTGAGTGGTGGTGGTGGCTTGTAGTAATCCACAGGAACCCAGTGGAAGCAAAAGAATCTGAAGGATCCTTCCATCCAAGCACAGTCAGGACCTTTCAGAAGAACCCCAAGTTCAGATCGCTATTCAACCAGTTGGGATTTGGGCCAGAAGCAAGAAGGGTGGCCACAGAGTCCCTCATGAGTATAGTAGCAGATTTAGGAATGGAATGTTTCACAGCAGAATCTCATGCTAGTCGAGCTTACTTGGAGACAACCAATGCAATAACCTTCATTAATAAGGACATGGAGGTTGAGCATCCAGACTATTGCAGACCCTTTTATCTGATGGCCACCATAAACGGTGTCAAAGTCAGGAGAGCATTAGTAGATACAGCTGCATCACTTAACCTCATAGCCCTGAGTAACCTAGAGGCCGTGGGCCTAACTGGCAGGAGGATCCTAGGAGATAACAGGATTTGGAGGATCAGCGGAATCAACTGAGGGATATGTGCAGCTGGCCTTAAGGGTAGACCCAATAATAGCCCTAACCAGATTTCATGTGATCAACTCAGAAGTTTCTTACCATGTGTTGTTGGGGCGCCCATGGTTCCATAAACATCGCTTTATTCCTTCCACATACCACCAATGTGTTAAGGGGAGATTGAATGGGAGGCCTATAAGGATCCCTGCCAACCATAACCCTTTCAGCCAAGGAGAAGTGAACTTTGTGGAAACAATGTTTTATGATAAGTTGGAACTAGATGATGAAAGCCCTATGCTGGGGACCCCAAGAGCACTTATCTTAGAAGAAGAAGAAGGAGGGGGTACCCACGACTTGAGAAACCTCTTGGAGAGAAAAAGCAAAAGAGGGAGCCCAGCTCCTCAAGATCCTAGGAATGTGTGGTGGTACGAGAACCTGGAGGAAGGTTAATCTATTATTTATGAAGGTGCGCGAGGCCTGAATGCATCATGCAGAAAGGTCCTGGACTACCAGATTGTATGATGGTTCAAGAAGAAATCCTAGAGGACCCAGTCAAGGAAGCAAAAATTCAACTTGAGGAAGAATCGAGGGAGATAAACTTGAGGGCTGAGTTGGGGTCCCAGAAGCCTATTTTCATTAGTACTCAGTTGACAGCACAAGAGAAGGAAAAATTAGTGGTCTTACTCAAGAAATATGTGGATGTGTTCACGTGGACCTATGATGAGATGCCTGGTAAGGATCTAGGACTGGTGGTCCATTCTCTCAACATAGACCCAGGAGCCAAGCCAGTAGTTCAATTAACTAGGGTCTTTCACACTGATGTAGAAGCTTAGATAACTCAAGAAGTCAAGAAGCTGCTAGCAGCCGGTTTTATCAAGCTCATCCAACACCCCAAATGGCTTTCCAACATAGTACCTGTGAAGAAAAAGAATGGCCAAATCCAGTGCTATGTGGACTTTCGCAATTTGAACAAGGCATGTCCAAAAGACGAGTTCCCCCTTGCCTAATGTTGACCTCTTAGTAGATTCAGTTGCAGGAAGCTCTATGTTTTCATTTATGGATGGCTATAGTGGGTATAACCAAATCTACATGGCTGCCAAAGATGCAGAGAAGATAGCATTTAGGACTCCAATTGGGAATTTTTATTACACTGTAATGCCTTCTGGCCTCAAAAATGCAGGGGCCATGCACTAGCGAACCATGACGGCTATCTTCCATGACATGATGCATAAGGAAATGGATGACTATGTGGATGATATTGTGGTAAAATAAAAAACCAGGGTAGGACACTTTTAGAAACTTGAACAAGTTTTTGAAAGATGCAGGAAGTACAAATTACACATGAACCCCATGAAGTGTGCCTTCGAGGTATCTGTTGGAAAGTTTCTTATGTTCCTAGTACATCACAAAGGCATAAGTGTGGATCCAGCCAAAGCCATAGCCATTGCAACAATGAAAAGGCCTACAACTATGAGAGAGCTCAAAAGCTTCCTGGGGAGGGTCTCCTACATCAGGAGGTTTGTGCTAGGATTAGCTCCAATCATAAGTGGTTTATCCAAACTACTGAAAAAAGGGGCTGAGTTCACTTGGGGAATTGAGCAGCAGGAAGCTTTTCAGAGGATCCAGCAGATCATGAATCATCTTCCTACCCTCCAAGCGCCATGATGTGGGCGACCCCTGTTGCTATATTTAGCATCAAACTCCCAGGCTATAAGAGCCCTGCTAGTGCATGAAGATGATGATGGGAATGAGCAACCCATTTTTTACGTAAGTAGGACACTCAAGGATACCGAGACTAGGTACCCCAGGATAGAAAAAGCGTGTCTGGTGGTTATCTATGCATCCCAAAGGCTAAAATGATACTTCTCAGCCCACCAGATCCTCTTAGTGACTAAATCACATCCCATAAAAGCACTCCTTCACCAGCCTCTCTTGACAGGAAGGATAGCACAGTGGCTGGTCTTGCTCACTCAATATGACATCGGCCTCAGGTTCCCTAAGGCTGTCAAAAGTCAAGCCATAGCAGATTTGCTAGCCCAGTTCCCAGGGAAGGAAGAATGCTCACTAAGCGAGGAGATCCCTAGGGAGGTGGCGGTGGCAGAGCTCCTGGGAAAGAAATGGACAATGAGATTTGATAGGTCAACAACGACAACTTCAAATGGACTAGGGTTTGTGCGAAGATGGGGACACCATACCCTTATCTTTCAAACTTGGGTTTTCCTGTTCGAATAATGCAGCTGAGTACGAGGCATACTTGACTGGGTTAACTATAGCACTTAGCATAGGAGTAAAACATATGAGAGTTTTAGGAGACTCCAATCTTGTGGTCTCCCAGGTGAAAGGTGACTTTGCACTAAGAGAGCAGAGTTTGGCAGCCTACAGAACTTCGGCGCAAAGACTAGAGCAAGAATTCTAGACCTTTAGTGTGGAGTACGCCCAAAGGAGCAAGAATAGGTTCGTTGATGCACTAGCCACCTTGGGATCCCAAGTACCATTTAAAGGAAAAGACACTCTGGTAAGAGTAAGTAAGCAGGAATATTCCATCATAGGGATCCTCAAAAGGATGTTCCCTAAAGAACCAAAGCAGCAGGATCGAAGAAATAAGGTCAAAGGAAAAATAAAAGGGGCAGGACATGGAGGAAGTATCAAGGAACTGAGGGATTACACTTTGATAGAAGGAGAGCTGTACAAAAGGCTGCCCGAAGGGATCCTATCTAGATGTATCAGTGAGAACGAAAGAAGGCTGAGATTGGAAGAATTGCATGGCCAAGTTTGTGGGGTTGCAGAAAAAAATCAGCCTATATAGAAGGATGCAGCGTATGGGGTACTACTGGCCAAATATGAACAAAGAGGCTGCAACCATACATGAGAAGTATCAAAGATGTAAACTCTCGGTAGACAAGGAAGAAAGCTATGCTGTACTTGTCACAGAAGATTGGAGGACTCCATTCATGGAATACTTGGCTCAAGGGATCCTACCAACTGACAAGGCATTAGCTCATCGGCTCAAGAAACTTGTAGTTAGGTACTTCTTACAGAATGAGATCCTGTTCAAAAGGGGATACAACGAGGATCCCCTAAGATGCTTAGGGTCGAGGGAAGCCAGAGAAGTAGTTAGGGAAGTCCATTCCGGAGACTGTGGAAGTCACCCAGGGAAAAGAAGACTCTACAAGCAGTTGTTACTGTTGGGTACTATTGGCCAACAATGAAAAATGACTCCGAGGAGTTGGTTAAAATGTGTCATGCATGGCAAGTACTTGGAGATGCAATCCACACTCATCCAAATGTGCTGCAAGATATGACAACACCGTGACCTTTCCACACTTGGGGGCTTGATCTTATAGGGCCTATAAACCCTCCTTCCAATGGTTACATATGGATCTTGGCAGCCACCGAGTACTTTACAAAGTGAGTAGAAGCTATCCCTTTGAAAAAGGCCACTGGAGTGGCTGTGGTAAATTTCATTTGAGAGCACATCATTACAAGGTTCGGGATCCCCAGGAGGCTGATCAGTGACAATGGGACCCCATTCATAAACAAAGACATAAAGAACCTAACTGAGGCATATTACATCAAGCATGGAAGGTCCACACCATACTACCCACAAGGAAATGGTCAGGCTAAAGCTACTAACAGGGTGATACTGAAAATCCTTAAAAAAAGAAACACGAGTATGGGGGAAAATGGAGTGACCACTTGGCAGATGTACTCTGGGCATGTAGGAGCTCTATGAAGACAACCACAGGATTCTCACCATTCTCCCTAGTTTATGGGATAGAAGCCATCAGCCCTGTGGAGTTAGTTTTCCATATGCCAAGAGTAGTGCTTGAAGAAAGCCAAGAAGGCATAGAGGACACAAATAATGAAAGAAGGGTGGCAAATCTAGAGGGGTTAGAGGAAGAAAGAGAAATGGCCAGAAGGAGAAGCCAGAGATACCAGCAGAGGATGACTAAGGCATATGCACAGACTGTACACCCAAGGGCCTTCACTGAGGGGTAGTTGGTGTTGAGAAAAGCAGAACATGTAAGGAAAAACCTCACAGGACCCTTCAAATTTGCCCCAAAATAGGAAGGACCTTACATCATTAGAGAAGCCAATGATAGTGGGTATTATGACCTCACAAAGGAAGATGAGACAGTCCTGACAGATCCTATAAATGGGAAGTAGTTGAAATAGTACTATGCATGAAAAGGGAGAGACCTCAGTACACCGAGACCTTTTTGCCAACTCTCCAACCTGCTAAGTGTTTTATCGTTCTTTACTTTTTGTTATGAATTTTGTTTAAGTACCTTTTTTGTTTAGGAACCCATGGTAGAAGGACATTCTGTGATCCTTACTATCTTTGACAACCCTTTTGTGTTCCTTAGATGATAACTTTGCTTTGATTCAATGAAATTTACTTTTATTTTCTTTTAAGCTATAGCTAAATTAAATGTTACAAAACCCAAATATGGGTAGATTTGGAGGGGTACCTGGGCCAGTGCAAAAAAAAAAAAAAAAAAAAAAAAAAAAGACCTTGATACATGACCTAGGACTCATACCACAATTAGTTCAAAGTACATGACCTGGGACCACGGGTAGAAGCAAGTACCCGGGATACCTAGCAATTTGTGACCTAGGACATGGAAAAAAAAGAAAAAAGAAAAAAAGAGAAAGAAAGCATCCAATGTACCCAGTTTGGTACCTGTGTAGCAAAACAACCACCAAGGTACCTGACTTAGGACTTGCAGCAAATTTTGTAGGGGCCATGGCCCAGGACTCAGTGCAAGCAAAAAAAGAAAGAAAGAAAAGCAGCAAATAGAAAGAAGAAGTACAGGTCCACATGCTACTTGTTAGGACATATGTGGTTCACTTGTTAAGAACATATGTCATTCTTTTATGTAATTGGCTAATCCTTTGACAAAACGCACTTCACTCGTAATTGGGTAGTTCTAGGTGTTTTTAATACTTCAAGAAACAAGGTTTCAAGATCAAGTGTTGAAGTCATCAAGTCTGTCCACGAAACAAGTTGAGAAAGTGTAAGATCATTAAAGCTCGACAGCTGTATCTATCGAGCTTAAGAAAGCTGTTCCAGCCCTGTGTGCTCGACACCTGCTCGGCAGCTGCTTGACACCTCCTATCTGTCGAGGTTTAAGAAAAACAGATTTTTCTGTTCTGTTTTCTTGGGATCCGTGTTTATGTGTTTGGGCCTTCTTTCTTCCTAACCCTAGACATATAAAAGGATTTTTTTAAGAGCCGTCAAAGAGTACACAAGTTGCACAAGCATTGAGCATAGTCTGTTCAAGCAATTTGTGACTGGAGACAAAGTTTCGGCCTAGTTCATCATTCTTGAAGAAGTTGCTGTGTATGTGCACCTTTAGGTTTTGTGACCAAGCATCTTCTTGATCTTCATCGTTGGGATGAACTGAAGAACTTTGTAGCCAACAACCTTCTACAGTTGGTGATTGAAGTCGCGTACTAGGATCCGTGCATTGGTTAGTCACGTACTTGGGAGCCGTTCATCAAAAGGGGAAATTGTCACTACAGAACAAGTCCAATTGGGTATTGGGGTAAGGGTTCAACTGTAGGTTAGTATAAGGTACTAGGATTCCTTTACTTGTAACCGCTTGTTGTGATAATAGTAGAATTTCAGGAGTGGTGACCTGAAAATCACCTGGTAGGGTTTTTGCCGTGTAGGTTTTCCCCATTCGTAAACAAATCACTGTGTTATTTATTTTCCGCTGCACGCTTAGTTTAATTGGTGATTTGTTTGTGCTACCACGCGCTTTGCATGCTAATTTGATTAGTTAATAACTTGGCTAATTAATCAATTGATTTAATCACAAGGGGTCAATACGTTTTTGGCCTATCACTACTGAAAATTAGAAGCAATCTTAAAAAAAGAGATCCATGTCGCAGAAAATGGGGAGGGAAGGTCAGAAATAGTATTCAACGGGAAGAGACGGAACTTATACAACCCAAATTGTCTGAATATATATATATATATATATATATATATATATATATATATACATCTAAACTAACTAAAAGGAAAAAAGCTAAGGAATAAGGCCGGCTAGCAAAGAACTGTCTAGAGAAATAGCAGGAACAACTGGGGAAGAGAGAACCTGTTGCCTTTTAACCTTCAAGTCCTACAAAACTTTGTGAGCACGAGCTAAATCCTCCTTAGCAGCAACAATTTCAGCATCTAGTCTCCTGGAAGCCTGCCTCTAGAATAGCATATGGGCTAGTGAACGCAAATGCTCTAGCAAGAAGGACAGATTGAATTTTGCTTCTATGAGTTCCTGCACCACTCCCCTCCATTCCAAAAGATTTTCTTTAGATAAGGAGTCAAGAAAGGAATCCCTTAAAGAGATTAGCATAGCACATAGCAGCTCCATCAAAATATTGCCTAGGAATACACCTTCCCCGAACCCACTAGTGAAGTCTCCATGGATCTTGAACAACCCTTCCAGCAATGGCAGACCCTCTATAGGCACAGAGAAGCGTAGGAAGTTACCAAAGTGAGGCCAAAAGGATGAAAGTGGCTTGCAGGGAGACTGTTGAACTCCAAGAGATCGAAGCGAGCCAAGAAAGTAGGGAGCCCTGAGACAGGATCTAAAACAGTCACCTCTGGAGCCTCCCCCATTGTTGTGTCTCCACTAGCAGGAATTAAGGAGCTTTCAACCCTTGGGATGATTTAGGGGGTGTTGAGGACCAAAATTTCACAAGAAAGTCTATTCCATGAATAGTAAGGAAAGACCATGGGCCTTAACAAAAGAAGGCCCAATTCATGAAGTTAAGAAGGACCATGAAGGCCCAAAGTTCCAAAAAGAAGGAAAAAAGAAAGAAATAATAATAATAATAAATAAAAAAGAAGAGGATCTCGGTCAGGTTAGAGGACATGCAGCAAGGATCCCGATCAGAGGACATGCAGTAAGGATCTCGGTCAGGCCAGAGGATATGTAACAAGAAGAATCAACAAGGCCCTATGTATGTTCAGAAACACACAAAGGCCATTAAAAATCCAGCAAAAACTAGGTATTATCTTTGTAACCCATGGTCCAAGCCCGTGGGATCCCGAGTGGATAGTAAGGGAGGAATGGTTTGGTCGGTAGGGGAGTGATTTCTGGTGAAAGGAGGATCCCAAAGCTTTCCCTTGGTTCATATATTTGCTTGGAATGCATGAACCAACGGAAAACTCAGTTCCCCCATGTGCATGACACCTTCCCACAATTTCCTCTCAATTGTCATTATCAACAAAGCTGTCACAGTACATCGAGCAACGCACCCACTGTTTTGACTTTCCAAGAAGGAATCTTCAATTTGTAACTAAAGCCAAATGTGAGTTATAATTGCCTAAATAAGCTAAACCTCTGCCCAATGCACCTTTTCAGGTTCCAGAGGGCATGGTTTTACCCAGCAGACCTGGGGCGTCCTCACTCGGGGTACCAGACCAGGTCTGCTATAAAAAGAACACTAAGGCACAGCAGAAAAGGGGGATTCGAAGGGGTGAAAAATGGGGATTCCGGGGAAGATTTCAGAGGTTCAAAACATATATTCTTAGAGTTTTAAAAGCCCAGCAGGGAAGAGAAAGAAAGAAAAAAAAAATAAAAGAGCCAAGGTGGAGGAATTTGTCCCATATCCTTGAGTTCATTCAAAATATCACTTAGCCTCCAAAGAAACATATGCCAAAACATGCACACATCAGATATCACTCTCTCCTACAAAAATCCTTCTCACCTAACTATCTTGGAAGGCAATGCCCAAGCAAAGCCACTTGGATTTGAGTTCCAAATCCCACAAGTCTTGTGCAAAAGCACTAAGTCTGTGAGAATTGGGGCCAGGATCCTCGTGGCTGAATCATTCTCATGAAATTCATTTACATATATGTATATGTATTAAAATGTATATCCTAATCTAAGAAACTAACATTTATTTGAAGATATGTGTATTGTATAGTGTGTTCTTATGCAGGACCTATAGAGGTAAAGAGAAATGACAAAACTCTATTGCATAATAAGCATGGAGAAAGATCGTACAGTTCAGAAAATCAGCATTCTGGGTTCTTACAGGCCTAGTACGTCTGGGGTACCACGACAGTACGCCCGAGGTACCAAATGAAGGAACTCTTTTAAATGTTTATACAATAAAAGATAAGCCTTAAATATTCTATTTCAATCTCTTTCTCATTGTGAATAATTATTTTACTTGTTTCGTAAGAGTAAAGGGTCATTTTATGACACTAAAACACTTATAATGGTATTTTATTGATTAGGAAGAATCGCATTTTTGCCTTGAGAAGCTTTATATGACTTGCGCACAACTTGGTTTGTAATCAGCCCCATTTAGCTGTGGTGAACCAAGCCTAGTCCACCAAAACAACAAGTAAAGGAACTAGGATCCTTGTTTCTACTTTGGCCTAGATACTATCCAAAAAAAGACCCTCACAGGGGGTCCCTGCCTGAGACTCAGCAACCCGGATGTCAGAACCAGATTCCACAACTACCTTAGGAATCACGAGCTCAGGACCTTTGGCACCCGTGTCAGCACCTGCAGAAGCAGACAAAATTCAGAAAAGGGGGAAAGGACCAAGGAAGAAATGTAAATTGGGAAAGAAAAAGGAAGCTAAAAAAAAAAACAGTGTCAGCTCCCTGTGGTAGAGCTTCCTCCTCTTGCCCCTCCGATTTCTTGGGAGACTCTGTGAAAGGACACACAGCACATTGGAGAAAGGGTGAGGAAACTTTGACAAAATGGCTAAAGGAAGGGAAGGATACTGGGGGCTTCGCCATAGAAGGAAAAGGTAGGGGAAAAGTATAAAAAAAAAGGGGGAAGAAAAGGAAGCCCAATAAAGGTGAACAACATGCACCTTCAGAACCCTTTGATTCCAAGGAAGGGGTGGACTCAGAGGCAAATTGAGCACTGGTTTGACCTAAAAGAAGAAGGGAAAATGAGAACTCAAAAAAAAAAAAAAAAAAAAATATATATATATATATATAAGGTTAAGCATATTTATAGGGGGTGAATGAGGCTCACTTGCTTGTATGGATGAAGACGCGCCCCCTAAGGACTTTTTGCCTAACACAGGCTTAGTCATAGGTTCAAGTAACACAGTTTTGGTAGGATTGAAAGTTTGCACTGGCTGGGGATCTTGGGAAATGAAAGGCTGGGGAGCTTCAGGGTCTTGAGCAGCTAGGGGAATGGAAGACAAAATAGGCTGGACATCCTACATTGGCTGCCCAACCTCCTCAGTCACACCACCATTAGGGGGCTTCTCTTCCACCCCTAAGGGAACAACAGAGGGAGTTGTAATTACTTCTTCCACTAGGGTCCCACCAGTCATGGGAGGAGATACCTCCACCTGCAAAAGGAAAAGAAAAGAAAGTGGTAGAACATCACAAAAATACATTAGTACACAGCACTGGAAAAGAGTAAAAGAAAACAGAAAAAGGCACGAATAGAAGAGGGTCATACCACATTATCACTAAAAGACTAACTCCTGCCTCTTTTAGGATCTGACTTGCGTTTGGACTACAAGGAAGAAATCACCATTCATCAGTTAAAAAAGAAAAGGAAAGACACAGCAACAACAATGAGCTAATACAAAATAAAAGAAAGAAGAAGGAAAGAGGCTTTGCCCTTCTCTCTCTCTCTCTACAGATTCTCCAATGGTCTTTTGTCTACTACGGGTATGCTCAGAGGGTCCTGAGGGAGATTGGGGCATAAAATTAAAGGACCTCGAAGAACCCTAGGCTGAGGAACTCATAGGAACCTGAGAGAGAGAAGACTTTACCCTAGTCTTCACTCGAGTCCTTGAAATTAAGGGATGGCCAACTTCCTTTCCTACTGTAAGGGGGCTCACTTTCTCGAGTTCCTCAGAAATTACTATCTACTTCTGAGATCTTGCAGTCTTCCTCTTCTTAGTCTCAGGGGTAGCCTCAGTACCCTCAGCACTTTCTTCAAGCTTTGCTCTATTAACCTTTTCCTGTTTTATCTTCTTTTCTTTACCTTTGCCTATGGGAGTAGCAGCAACAATTGCCTCTACTGCCCCTCTCTTAATTGGCACACCAGAAGAGGAACCAACAATAAGGTCACACCCTGAGCAAGTCTCTAGAAAATCTTGCATAACATACCCAACCACCTTTAAAAGCATGCCATTCCGTGAACCTTGTCTTACTGCTTATGGTAGCAGATACAATGCCAGCAGTAGGGAGAGATAGGTGCCTGTTGGAGGTAGGAGCAGAGAGAATATTAGGATTGGGAACTCTCCCAATCTTGCCAGAACCAACATAATCAGAGAAGGACTTCTGAACTCTTTTCCAATAGCCAGCAAAGCCACTGGAAGTAAAGACTCCCCTCTGGGAATTGGGCACAACAAATTGAGAACTCCTCAGCGACCAATAAGAGAAGGCCTAAAGCCTTAAGAACGGGTCTAGAGAAGGAAGAGAAGGCACTACATCTTTAAACACTGGCGGGATGTCCTGATCAAAGCCAAATTGCCGGAGTACCCGGTGTGTTGAGTAGTAGGTGTACCTAGGGCCACTTGAGGAGGGCACTTGAAGCCATGAAGGACTAATACAAGCCAAGTAGGCTAAACTGCCTTCATCACCACGGCGTAAATTAAAGGTAATTCCCGCAGAATTGAGAAAATAAGCCAATACAGAGTCACAGGTGAACCCAGGGTTGAACTCTCGGGGAGAACGCCAACTTAAGTGCCCTGCTTGATCAAATAACTCAACCAGATTGAGGCTGCCACCTTTTATTATTACTTTCCATGGAGAGACAAAGGCCTGGAGAGGATCCTGTCCAATTTGTTAAAAGATTTGAAGATGTTTCTTTGGACTGTTATGGAGACTATGAAGAGAAAGAGCTTCTGGAGACCTGCATATCCAACATGCTCTTTGATTATAGGCTCAACCTCGAAAATTTATGTATAACCTAGTTTGTTGACCTGCTGCAAAGAACTAGAAAGACAGCGCATTGGGGAATAGGGGCCCAAGTTGTAAGGGGTACAAAATGCGGTGTCTACATCAACCTAAAAATCTGACACTACACTTCCTTTGATAGTTTTTCTTGCCACATACTTCAAATTGAATTTTGCTAATAGGATTAATCATCTCAACAATCTTCCACTCGAAGTGGGTTTCTCAAATAGGTACTTCAATGGATCCATTCTAGCTACTATCCTTATCTGGAATGGTAAAATGAAGTGTCTCAACTTCTACACGGCCCACACGAGTGGAAAACATGACTTTTTTATAGGCGTGTATCTAGTCTCATAATCATGGAATCTTTTGTTCAAATAGTACACTGCTCTCTCATTCTTATCATCATCTTCTTGTGCAAGTATGCTTTCGACTGCGTCTCCTATGATAGAGAGGTATAGGAGTAGTGGCTTTCCTTGCGTCGAGGGTACTAGGATGGGTGGATGGAGGAGGTATTCCTTGATAAGTTCAAAGGGTTTTTGACATTCATCATTCCATGCATGGGGTTCATTCTTTCTTAAAAGTTGGAAGATAGGCTCACAAGTGGAAGTGAGTTTGGCAATGAATCGACTGATGTAGTGTAATCGACCCAAGAATCCCCTTATTTCTTTCTCACTCTTGGGTGGAGGCATATCCAATATGGCTTTAATCTTCGATGGGTCGACCTCGATCCCTCTATCACTTACCAAAAAACCTAGCAATTTTCCTGTAGTTACTCCAAAGGTACACTTTTGGGGGTTCAACCTCAATCTATAATCCTTAATCCTTTCAAAGAACTTTCTCAAGTCAATGATATGACCTTCTTTATCCTTGGAATTCACAATCATGTCATCAATATATTCCTCAACATCATTATGCATCATGTCATGTAACAAAGTTGTGGCCATCCCTCGGTAGGTTGCTCCTGCATTCTTGTGCCCAAACGGCATCACGGTGTAACAATAGATTCCCCATTCTATGGTAAAGATAGTCTTAGTCATATCCTTAGGAACCATCTTGATTTGGTTATATCCTGAGAAACCATCCATGAAAGACATCATGGCACTACCAGTCGTATTATCCACTAGGACATCTATGTAGGGAAGAGGGAAATCATCCTTAGGGAAAGCTTTGTTTAAATCCCAAAAATCCACGCACATTCTTACTTTTCCATCCTTCTTTGGTATGGGCACTGTTAGGATTAGTGCACTTAAATCCTATTGTATGATATTATGTATGACTTAATGTTGTGATTAATAAAGTTGTTTTATTATTGTCTAAAATGATGTTAACATGAATATTTGGACATTATCATATAGTCCATGAGATGCATAGTATGTGATTTATGTGATTTAGTCACAGAAGATATAAGTCACAAGTTCTTTGTAAACTTAGAATTTTAGTTCGTAGTCGGTGATGAAATTGGGCATTTCATCTGCGAAGACTATAACATATCAACTAAGATGATTTGTCTTGATCATGGAAGTGGAGACTTCTAGTTGATGTGTTGATATGTTTTAAGAGTTAAAACATACTGAATTGGACCGCTGTGAGATTTATTATTCTCCTAATGACTGTCAAATGAATAATAAATCTCATGACTTCTATTTACATAACTATTAATCCTAAGAGAATAATAGACCTGATCATGAAGTGTAGGTCGCTTTGATATATTAGGAGTGAGATCTAAAGTAACGGTCAAAACCTCAGTATGTTGGGCAGTCACATTTAGTGTTGATGGAACATATATTCTTAAGATGGAAGTCATAGTCTCTTAACGAATATATAAAATATTCCCTTGAGATAAGTTTAATGGGTTCAGTTATTCAGAGAGTTAGGCCTAACCACTTTAGTAAGGAATTACTAAAGTATATATATTTATGAAATTGGATTTCATAAATATATGATGAATAACTTAATAAGTATTAAACTGAGTACTCAAGGATTAAGATGTAGTAATTTACAAAGTGGCAGTCTACATTCTTGACTTTGTATTATTACGAATATTTTATGAAGGAGTTGCATGTACAATAAAGTCTTGGGATATAATTTATTAATAAGACCTAGAGTGCAATTATATTTATATAGTGGTATTAAATATAATTAATGGTAACTTTGAACTTGTCAACAGTTGACAGAAAAGCCCAAGGCCCATTAGAGCTAGTGTCTTATTTGTTCCCTTTTGGTCCCACTCCTAACCACATACTAAAGCCCAATTGGAAAGGCCCAAAAGGCTAGCCCAATTAGACAATCAATTATAAGGAGAGAAACATACATCATTTTGTAAGAACATGAAATGGTATGAATGTGAGGGTTAGACACTTTTTCATTCTCCCTTGAACTTACACATATAATTGATTGAGAGACCACTCTTCTTGGGCATCAAGTGGAATTGGAGTGACGATTAAAAGTCTTCCCAAGTGCTTTTCATCTTTGGTTTTGAATTTCACCCCATCAAGGTACACTATCTTGTTCATATATTCTAAAACTTACATGGCACATGTTATCAATTGTGAATGAAGTAGATCTGTTATTTTCTCGTTGCGTACATTCATATTTCCATCAATTGGTATTAGAGCGGTCTTCAATTTCCAATATGTATAACATGTTTTGTGAGTTTTGGAATTAGAGAAAATAGTTTCATGATGTTAGAAGATTATATATATATATATATATATTGAATTTTCTGCATGGTTGTTGAAACTATGGTTTGATGAAAATTGATATTGATGTTATGATGTTGTTTAAATTTGAATTTAAGTATGTTAAATTGAACTTTAAGGCTATAGCATCAATGGAATTCAGTTTTGATATAAAATTTTGTCTATCATGTTCATATGGTGGTTGTTTATTCATGAAAATGATTGAAAATTGTTCAGATCTTCCCTTTAAAAACTGAAAACACGGGTTTTTCGCGGGTTAGCTTCTCGCGAAGTTACTCGCAAAAAATGCCTCTGAAGTACAAAACTTTTCGCGGGTAAGCTTTACTTGCAAAAAAGTCGCGAGACAGTAGCGAAAGTTTCTGTCTGAATTTTGTGTTTTCACTATTTTGCCTTAACTCATTTCGTGGGAAGAGCTTTACTTGCAAAACAGTTACGAGACAGTTGCGAAAGTTTCTATCTGAATTTTGTGTTTTCACTATTTCATTTTCGCGGGAAGAGCTTATTCGCGAGATTCTCGCAAAAATGCCACTGCAGGGAATTTTGAACTTTTTCTATGTGTTTTCAAATGTTTAAAGTGCAAGGCTGTGTGTGATTAGATTACACATATTTACAAAATAAAAACCTTTAATTTAAAACATCTAGTGGGAGAGAGATACAAGGGTTGGATCTCATGGCTTCCATTATCAGTTCATTGTAGTGTGGGTAAACACCTCATCTTGGTGTATATGCCTCGCGATCCCAAAGGAGGGTGTTTACTTCATAATACTACAAGATTGAACTAACCCGTTTAAAGTAGTGTGGACAAACACCTTGTCTTGGCGTATATGCCTCGCGATCCCAAAGGAGGGTGTTTTGTTCCATGGTACTACAAGTTTAAACATTATAAGGAAGACGAAATGTGGCTACACATGATTCATGATAATGGTGTACACTAAACTAAGTGTAATGTTAACCTCCCAAAGGAGCTATGTCATTATTACTTAAAGGAAAAAGGTAATACGGCATATTATTAGTGTATGATAAGAGTTATCATGATACCACTAATAATGAGAATAGTTCTCAATCAATTAATGTGTTTATAATAAACTTGCTACCAAGGAATTATAGACATGGATTAGGTTGTCGTTGCATATATTATTTTATGGTTTTATAAGGTTCCATATTATATGTTTATATGCTAAATTGATAATGTCCAGTTTACTTATTATATTCATGTTTATTATTTTCAGATTTGAACATGGCATCATTTAGCCCACTTGTTACTATTCTTAATCAAAACAAACTGACTGGATCTAACTATGTTGACTGGAAAAGAAATTTGGACATTGTTCTTACAGCTGAAGAGCACAAATATGTGCTTACTCAACCATGTCCTAACTTTCCTTCATTAGATGCTCCTCCTGAGGAAAAATAGTGATATGATCGTTGGCAGAAATCTAATGAGATGGCCAAGTGCTACATCCTAGCATCTATCTCAAATGTTCTACAGCATCAAATGCAGGATGTAGAACTAGCTTCGGACATAATGTGTAGTTTGAAGGAGATGTTTGGTGAGCAAGGCCGTTCTGCAAGGCAAGAAACCATGAGGCAAATTTATAATACCAAAATGGCTGAAGGCGGTTTAGTGAGGGAGCATTGTCTTACAATGATCTCTAATCTGAATACACTGGAAGTTTTAGGTGCCGATATTGATGGAGAATCCCAAGTGGATATGATACTACAGTCACTACCGAAATCATTCAAGGAATTTAGACTCAATTATAATATGAACAAAAAGATTTATTCTTTGTTTGAATTAATGAATGAATTGGTAGTGACAGAAGGCATTCTTGGTACTTCTAGTGTTGATGCTAATATGACTGAAGCTTCTACTTCTCAACATAAGTCGAAAAGCAAGGGTAAGAAGAAGAAGAAGAAGAAGGACTTCACCAAGCAAGATGGTAAAAAAATTACCTTAGGAGTTGCCGACAAAGGAAAGAAGATCAAAGGAAAGTGTTTCCATTGTGGTGAGAAAGGACATTGGAAGAGGAATTGTCCAAAATTCAAGGCTGCCAATAATAAGGGTATGAGAAGTTCATTCCTCCTTGAAATATGCTTAGTACAAAATCTCACAGATTCCTGGTGTGTGGATTCAGGTTGCACTAATCATATATGCATTTCTTTGCAAGGGTTCCAGGAGACTAGAAAGCTTAATGAAGGGGAATTATTTCTTACTTTGGTTGATGGGAGCAGGATTCCGGTTGTAGCTGTTGGAGTGTTTAATTTATGCTTTGAGTCTAGGGTTTTAATATTGGAAGACTTGTTTTTATGTACCTAATATTCATAGGAATTTAATTTCTGCAACTTATTTAGGTAAACATGGATATTGTGTTATCCTTAAAGACAATGTTGTAATAAAGAAGGATAAAGTGTTTATCTGTTCTGGCAATATTGTGGATGGTCTTTATATTTTAATTCCTGATAAGCATGAATTATATAATTCTGAATTAGATAATAACTCTCATGTAAAATCATTAAAGAGAAAGTTTCCTTCTACTAATGATGCATATCTTTGGCACTTACGTTTGGGTCATATTAATCCAAACAGAATTCAAAGACTGATCAAAGATGGACTCTTAGAACCTTTGGACTTTGATGAATTTCCAGTTTGTGAATCTTGTTTGGAAGGCAAAATGACCAAACGAACTTTTAATGCGAAAGGTAGAAGAGCCCAAGAGTTGCTTGAATTAGTCCATACGGATGTATGTGGTCCTATGTCAACCTAAGTAAAAGGAGGTTATGGGTACTTCATCACTTTTACCGATGATTACTCAAGATATGGTTATGTGTACCTAATGAGACGGAAGTCCGAAGCCTTTGCAAAGTTCAAAGAGTTTAGGGCTGAAGTTGAGAATCAATTGGGTAAACGCATAAAGGCCATTTGATCTGATCGTGGTGGCGAATACCTTCTTGGGGATTTCAAGGATTTCTTAGCTCAAAATGGGATTGTATTCCAATTGACTGCACTTGGAACTCCCCAACAGAATGGTGTAGCAGAAAGAAGGAATAGGACTCTTTTGGAAATGGTTAGGTCCATGATGAGTTACTCAACTTTACTAGTTTCTTTTTGGGGATATGCACTAAAAACTGCAATGCATATTTTGAATTTAGTTCCATCAAAATAAGTTCCCAACACACCTAAGGAATTTCTCTCACCCTTCTCCAATTGCACATTATTGATAGCATATTCTATCCTAGTTCCACAATCACACAATTCCCCAAAAGAACTAATAGGCGATGACAGGAGCCTACTATTACATGTCGGAAGCAAATTCTTAATAATCATGCTTGAACGGTTTTAGACTCCTTAAAACAACCAGATTGATTAGCCTAGTTAATTAGCCAAGTTGTTACTTAGTCAAATTATGCAATTCTAGGTTGAAACAATCAAATAATCATATCAAACATATAAAGCAGCGGAATAATAAATAACACAATGATATGATCACCCAGGAAACCACACGGTAAAAACCTGGGGAGGATTTGACCCACCAATCCTCAAGGCAAACCTGAATCCACTATGAAAGAATCGAAGTTCATACAAAAGGACTTACAAGCTACCCGCTTGACTTCCTAATGCTACTCACCAGTAGAACTTACTGACACGACCCCGTGCAAGCTTCGAATCCACAGACTCCTTCTTTCTTGGATTCTCCAATCAGCTACAAGCACCCACGCTTGTTATTCTTTAAACTCCAATGGTAGTAACCGAGTTGATCATCAAGATGTTGAAGTAATCTCTACCTTGAAAACCCTAAGCTTTGTGTAAAGGAAAGCTCCTCTTGATCTCACAGGAGATTTACACAAAACAGCAATGTATGAGCAATAATACAACAGGAGCAACTCTAAAAACGTGGCTAGGGTTTTGCCTTATATACCTAGGGCAAAAACATAAAACCCTAAACGTTTAATGAGTTACAGCTGAGTTGGAAATTCTGCAGAAAACGCATTTGACCCGTGATTCGATCGATCGAGCCTAAGCTTCGATCGATCGAGACAGACCGAAATGCACCAATACATTCTGCAGCCACTCGATTCCAACTTTACAATAATTAATCAACTTTGAGCAAGCCTAAACAAGACTAAACATATTGTTTTGATCATGGTTTGCCAATATTACAAATTAGAGTTCTAAATACATAAATTCCTAAATCTTTAGAACCTAACAATCTCTTTAAGTGTGGGTAAGCTCCTTAAAACTAAAGGGACAGATAAGTAGATCACTCACAACTAGGTGGGCCACGATTCCAACTAAGGGCCTAATTGGACCTTTGTGGATTGTTGGCAAACCGTTAACGTACTCAAAGCCTATCATAGGCAATTGCACACATTGTACGTTGGTGGGATGAACTTCAAAAGATTTTAGCCCGAATGGAGCATGCTCATCTTCCCACTCATCACCAACCGAAGTAAAGGGACAAAAGAACCAAGTGAAGTGTGTGCAAACGAATATTGAATAAGCCTTTATTAAGATTAAGAGATAAGACATATTGGAATCAAACTCTCTATCCCCAGCGGAGTCGCCACTGTGGGCACAACACGCGTCGTGAGGCCAAGTGGACCGAAGTAGAGAAAAGGAGTCGCCACCTAGTTTTATGGTCTAGGAACCATTAATATAGTGCCCTTACGTGGAAGGACTGATCTTACTACCAGAGTATGGGTTTGGAATTTAGGCACGATTTTGGGAAGGTGTTAGTTACCAAAAACCGCCCGACCTATGGGCCGGCTTTCACTAATTGTGTCTTACGTCTTAATCTCATTAAAGGAATGTTCAACATTGGATTATATACTCACACAAACACTAACATGAATCTAACAATCAACATGGCATCAAATCCCATAACTGTAACATACATCTATCATGGAATTTCATAGCATCACAAACCCTAGCATGCTCTTATCATACATATCATCCAAAGCAGCAAATAGATCATGACAACAAGAATAGGCATGGCAACAAGGTATTAATGATTAAATATACCCCAAACATCTAGACATGAAATCAAGCACAAAACAAACATATTCATTATCAAAATGCATGTTCATGTGAATGCGTGACTTACCTTACTGCATCACAGCACCCATGGCATCAATGCATGATCATGTTATATGCATGTTGGTAAAACAAAGAAAACATAAGAGAAAACCCTAATCTAATCATGTTAAGGACAAACAAACATTTAAATAGAGAAACAGAGACTTAAAAAACATAAAAATGAACCAAATAGAGGCATATAATGTAAAAGAAACATGGAAACAGAAGCAAGAAACTCAAATTAGGGTTTCTATGAGTCTACGTACACAGGCCAGTTGTATGCGTACACATACTACGAGTCTACATATGCATACAGAATCATGCGTACGCAGACATGCTTGATGAACCTTAACCCAAAAACTCAGAAACACATAAAACAAGGTAGGACTAAAAACAACAAATCTAGCAACCTAACATGCTTTAAAATAGAAAAAAACTAAACCCTAGGCTAAAAAAACATATCTAAACACAAACAAAGCAAGGAAACATGATTAAAAAACAAGATTAAGGCAAAAATGAAAGAAAAGAGTTTAGAACTCAACACCTCAAAACAAAAGCTCCTAGGCTTGATTTTGACTGTTCCCCTCAGTGAAATCTATTCACAATCAAACAAAGAAGTGATTAGTAATCTTAAAACTCAAAGATCAAGGCTAGTAAAGGCCCTAATCAGGAAATATTGACTTGAGGATGATTTGTGAATAACTCCCTCTTGGATTCACTATTTCTAGTGAATCTTATGTTTTCCCTTAGGATTTTCTGTGTGTCTTTGAAATATACCATGTAAGGGTTTATATAGTTGAAAAATGGGAGTTTGGAACAGCTCTCAGACGATGTGGGATTCATTCCAAACCTCAGCTTTAATGCAGAAAACTTGCCTTTCATAGTTTTCTGAAACCCTAGCTAGATGCGCAGGTCTATGTCTGCATACGTATGCATTAGACTTGCATACGCAGGTCCTTGCCTGTGTAAGCAGGCCGAGGGTTTCCTTGGCCTTTATTTTCCAAAAATAGATTTATTTGCTAATAAAATGCTATATTTTCCATTTTAACATTTCTCAAGTCAATTTAGAATCTGATTGGGCCCTAAACCAACCATGAGCCTTAGAATTTTAGCATCATTGGGGAACGGCGACCCGAGTCATAAGGGGTACAAAATGCAGTGCCTACAAGGGGCTCGAGTCGTAAGGGGTACAAAATGCAATGTCTACACTAAGAAAGAAATAAAACATGTTAGGAAGCAAGATAAAGCAATAAACATGCTAGGAAATTAAAAAAGAGCAATAAACAAGCATAAAGTTAAATGGGTGTAGATCGCAGCTATGATCCAAGGTAGAAGGACCAAGGAGAGGAAGGTAAGACCAAGAGCACTACCTCTTGATTGATGGGAAAAGTGAGAAATCAAAGGCTTTTGTGTGTGTTTGGTAGAGAATTCAGAGAGAGAGAGAGAGAGAAAGAGAAAATGCCCCAAAATGCCCAAAATTTGTTGGTTTTTTTTTTTTTTTTTTTGTTGTTGTTGTTGTTATTATTTGTAAAGTTATTATTTACAACTATTTGTTTTTGTTGGCTTATATTCTGTGCCAAATTTGATTGTAATTATACTCAATCTGTTGTACCATGTATTTGTTGTGGGATTTCATTGTAAGGGTTGTGTGTTAGAGAGAGAGAGTGTGAAGACTCAAGCATTTGAAGATTGAAGATTTCTCGCGGGTGTCTCGCGACTTAGCTTCCCGCGAAGTGATACATGTGCCCTGCATATGCTGGAATGCGAAGAGTCAGGCCAGGTGGAGACAACTGTGCCTTCCCGCGAGACACCCGCGAGGCATTCTGTTTTGATAGGCCACAATCTGAATAACCCCTTGTGATTAAACCAATTAATTAATCAGCCAAGTTGTTAATTAATCAATTAATCATGCAAACGCGTGGAGGCACAAACAAATCACCAATAAACTAATTAAGCAGCGGAAAATAAATAACACGGTGATTTGTTTATGAATGAGGAAAACCCTTGCGGCAAAAACCCCATCGGGTGATTTTCAGGTCACCACTCCCGAAACTCCACTATTATCAAATCAAGCGGTTACAAGTAAAGGAATCCCAAGTACCTTACCAACCTACAATTGAACCCTTACCCCAATACCCAATTGGACTTGATTTGTAGTGACAATTTCCACCTTTGATGCATGGCTCCCAAGTACGTGACTAACCAATGCGCGGATCCCAGTACGCGACTTCAAAACACCAACTAAGAAGGAGAGGTTGGTTGTAAAGTTCTTTAGTTCATCCTATACGATGAAGATCAGGAAGATGCTTGGTTACAAAACCCTTTGGTGCAAATACACAGCAACTCCTTTAGAGAAGATGAACTAGGTCAAGAACTTCGTCTTTTGATCACAATTTGCTTGAACAGAGATTGCTCAATGCTTTTGCAACTTGTGTACAATTTGACGGCTCTCAAAACAATTCTTTTATATGTTTAGGGTTAGAAGAAAAGAAAGCCCAAAAGCATATTCACGGATCCCAAGAAATCATATCAGAAAATCTGAAATTATAAATCTCGACAGATAGCAGGTGTCGAGGTAGTTATCGAGCAGGTGTCGAGCTTTAATGAAATTGCACTTCAGCTTGCTTTTTCTTGGACAGACTTGATGACTTCAACACTTAACCTTGAAACCTTGTTTCTTGAAGTATTAAAAACACCTAGAACTACCCAATTACAAGTAGAGTGCGTTTTGTCAAAGGATTAACCAATTTACATAAATAAGTGACATATGTTCTTAACAAGTGAAAACACATATGTCCTAACATGTTCTGCTAGCTTGTCCAGTTTGATTCACACTTTCTGTACCCACACTATATATACCCATATTACCCACAATTGAGATGAGAGCCTCTGAGAGAAAACCCCAGCCAAACACCTTGAGAGTTAGAGATTGTTATACCCACAATCCTCTACACATTTGTTTTGGGAATTTCCTCATCTCCTACCTCTCTATTTCCATACCATTAAGAGGTTGATAGCCCAAACACTTACCACACCCTTTGAGAGTGTCAAGTGACGTTTTGGTGCTACTGGGAAGCATTGGAAGAAGCCGATGATGGCAGATGCAACATGGAGCTTGTTGCGGGATCTGGAGAACTAAGACAAGACACGGTTCCGAGAAGCCTTGTTGGAGTAGGAGCTTGAAGGGCTTAGGTACATCGGGTAGATTAGGCTTGGAGGGTCTCTTGCAAACCCATGTATCCCAACTGATTGTCAAGTGGATCGATTTCCGCTTGGAGGGCGGTGGAGAGGTTTTTCGCCGAGTTCTTCGGTTTCCTCTTCGATAACACGTCTCGGTGTTATCTGTGTTTGCATCTCTCTTCCCTACTCTTGTTCATTTCATTTTTACTACTGTGTTGCTTTAAATATGGATTAGAGTAGTTGTCTTGCTTATACGCTTGTGTTTACACTATTCCGCACTTAGTATTAAGTTAGTATAAAATCAACCAAGTCGTAGTTTTAATTTGGGGGTCTAAACAGCTCTTGTGTTTTTCAACACATTTTCGAGCTTTCATTATTATTATTATTTTTTATTTGGGGGTTTAGGGGTGTTTATAATGCTTGGAAAACTTCCTGAGGCTCGGCAGCCTTTTAAGGTGCGCTGGGTCGGGTCAGCAGCCCTTTATGGTGTGTCAGACCCATATGCTGACGTTAACAGTTTTGTCTTTTCCTAGTTTTGACTTTGATCACATATTTAAAGGCCTTCTTGGACTCCGATTGAGCTCATCTTGATGTCCCTGGAAAGGTATGATTCTCTAGTTTCCTAAACACTAAAGAAAATGAAAATCAAACGGTCGGGTCAAAAGTTATGACCTCGGGAAGCAAGTTGACATGCCCAACATGGTTTTCAAGATATCTCAACTATTTTAACTCTGATTTCGACCCATGAATAGTCATTGGAAAGAGAATTCAATAATATTCACAATGACATTGGTTCCAACCCATTTCGATGGTCAGATAAAAATTAGGCTTTCGAGTGCTCCTAAGAGTCAACCTCGGGTCAAAGTTAGTCAAAATTGATGAAAATCTCCAACAAGCTCGAGTTTGATGTAAAAACATGAAAAATATTGTTTTGGGGTGGTTTTGAACAACTTTGGCTTTTGGTCAACCCAAGGTTGACAAGGGGCATTTTGGTCAGTTTGACCTAAAATGGCATTTTGAGTGCTCTAATGCCCGAACAGATTGCACCATGTCAATCTAGATGTTCTCACGGTCCCCCAGTAAACAATTGATATTTTTGAAATTTTCGAAGTTCGGCACATAAATTGATGGCGGACAAAATACGATATCAACAATTAGCAAAAAAAAAAAAAAAAAAATATATATATATATATATATATATGGCAAATATTGTCTTAATCTTAAATGTTTTCTCAAACATGGTATTTATTATCTGTATATATTAAGAAGATTCAGAAAGTTAGTTATTGCGTTTTTTCTGTCAAAAATACCCATAAATTAATTAATTAACAACTTAAAAATGGGGTTAAAATAGTAAATTGGCAAAAGAAAGTTAGTCATTGCTTTTTTTACTGTAAAAAATACCCCTACCTAAAAGTCTAAAACTTAAAAATGGGGTTAAAATAGTAAATTGATAAAAATAATAAATTCCTACTTCTACGTTCCCATTCCTACTTCTACTCAATAGCTTTAAAAACTCTCCACGTATTTACCTTCCCCACATTTTCTGAATAGAATTTCTCATAAAAAATAAAAACGTGTACAATAAAACTTCCTCACATATCTATACTACTACTATTTAAGGGGCCTCCTCTGTTTAGATCGGATTTTTTTTTTGTTACTTCTACGTTCCCATTCCTACTTCTACGTTGATATAAATTTCTACTTCTACTCAATAGCTTAAAAAACTCCCCACGTATTTACCTTCCCCACATTTTCTTAATAGAATTTCTCATAAAAAAGAAACGTGTACAATAAAACTTCCTCACATATCTATACAACTATTTAAGGAGCTTCCCCTGTTTAGACTATATTTTTTTTGTTCCAAAATACCCCTACACTTGGACAAATTTGGAGGACAATCCTATAATTCTCAACAACCCACTACAAAATAACTTCACATCCACTAATCCACTACTAAAGCCTAAACAATAGGGTTAGACATGTAAAATTAGTAATTTAAAAACTCCTAAATTTTAGCCAAATTTAAAAAAAAACTGTTTTTCTTCCCACCTCTACATTTCTCTCTATTGTTATTTCTAATTGAAAAAGATTTTTTGTCAGTTGCACTTTAACAACAAACGCATAATACTCATCAGATTTTCATCACACCCCTAGGTTTCTTTTTTGTGATTCGAAAATGTAGTAATCCCAAATTATAATGGATGTAAATTATTAAAATTTACCCAAAAAATAGAAGAGACACTGAGCACGGGCATGAGCACGTGCTCAGAGGCTAGTGATATTTAAGGTTTAGATTAATTTCTAGAACCAAAATTTTAAATATAAGTATAACAAGTAGAGGAAAAAATTACTTTAATTGATGACTAAATTATATGGGAAGACTTAATTACTTTATAATATTTTATTTTATTTTTTGAGAATTCTTACAAAATTTTAATGACATTACATTTTACAATTGATAAAAAGAAGTTTTCAAAATTAAAATTGAAAAACAAAACTAACTAATATTGACTACATCACAATAAATATTAAGGATTGGTCACAAGTAGATGTTAGCAAAACTTGAATACACAATTTTTATAATTTTATAAAAAAAAAAAAATTAATTAGAAATTAGGGAGAACTAAGCTTCAAATTTTTCTCTCTCATTGTTGTAACTACCAAATTATTAGAATTAAAAAAAAAAAAAAAAAAAAAAAGGTACTTTGACGCTTTTGTCTGTTCATGTGGCAGGAGTATTATTTAAAAACATTATTAATTTTATAATATTTTAATAATAAATTATTATTTAATAGAAACATGAATTCTCCAGTGACATAACAAAAATCAAGTTGATTAAGCAGTACTGCTTTTTAATAGAAATTTAAATACAATACAAAATTCTATTTGTAGGAAAAAAAATATTATGTTAGAATTCATTATACAATACTTTAAAATCTAAAGATATTAGAGAAATTGTAGAAAGTTTTGTAGAGTACTTACGGAAATTGTTAAAGGATAAATTTTTTATGTAGAAAATTATGCAATTTAGTACAATCTTTTTGATTGAATGATGTTCTTCTTGCCAATATCGGGTAATTTTCTTTTGATTGAATGCAGTATTTTTTCTCAAAAAAAGTATATTCTTTTTTTTCCTTGCATGGGTCTGATTATATCTACTCCTTTACTTGGATTTTTATTGTGCTAGGATTACTATTTAAAAAATTATTAGTTGAAAATTTTTTTGATAATAATTTTTTTTATCCACTAACACAAGTTACACAACTAAACATAATTTCTTTCAGCATAATTGCTTTGTAGTGAGATTTTAGCATAATAATAATGCTATTTTTCAGCAAAAATATTTTCTACCAAAATTCGTTATGCCATAATTTATTCTACCTGAATTTAAAATCTAATTAGAGTAGGTTCACCCAAAAAAAAAAAAAAACTCTAGTAAGAGTAATGTTACCAAAAGCATCCGTACAAGCCCAATGTATTCATTTTATTTTATTTTTCTTCTTTAAAAAAGTAAATAATAAATTTGGGCCATGAGGTAGATTGGGCTACAATTTTTAGTTCCAATTATGTTTTTCAGATGGGTCGTAGTTGGAACTGCTCAGGCATAGCCCACCCCATTTCGCTTTGATATCGTTTTCATGTTGGGCAGCTCATGTCTTGTAGTCTACTAGTCATGCTCTACAGTAAGGAATGGCAATGAGGCGGGACAGGTTCGAAAGATGGCTTCTTCATACTCACCCTGCATAGTTTTATCTTATTCCATCCCTGCCCCACTTCGCATGACGGGAAAAATTTTCTTACCCCATCCCCACCCCTTGGGGCCCCACAAAACCCCGCACCACTCCGTAAAATTCTACTTCTTGTTAATATGCCCACTACTATTACAATTGGTTTTAATAAAATATGTTTCGTTGATAAAAATATATTTAAAATTACAAATAAATTTATCCCATCAAATTAAACTAATTTTTAGCAAAAATTGAATAATATTATTAAAGTGTTGAACAAGATAATAAAAATATATATATATATATATATATATATATATATATATAATACAGAATCAATGATTCAATAGTATATAAATTGTTTATAATAAAGACAAAAGAAAATGTTAAAATTGGTACCTTATTTCCAATCTTGCTAGAGAAAAAAAAGAGGCAGAAAGTGTTGTTGGGTAAAATAAAATAAGCTGATAATATGTTTGTTTAAATAGTAGGATTTAGAGTATGAAAAATTTACAATTTAACCCTTATTAATGTGGGACAGGGCGGGGGTGGGGTTGTGTCTAAAATGTCTAAACCCATTTCTGCCCCACCTTATGGTGCGAGGCTAAAATCTCCCCCCATCCCCACCCCACCACCTTTACGGGGTAGAGAAAACCTGTGTGGGGCAAAGCGGGGAGGGTCAGGTCAAGCAAGACGGGGCAAAATTGCCATCCCTATACGTACAGTATACCACCAATTTTTTTATTTAAATAGTGCTATGGATACTAGGCCTGTCCACGGGTCGGTTCGGGTCGGGTTTGTGCCCAACCCGGAACCGACCCGACCTAATCGGGTCTCCCAAACCTGGACTCGTCGCCGACCCGCCGATGGCAGTGGTTCGGGTGGTCGGATGTCAGCGGTTCGCCGGTCGGGTATCGGTCGGTTTTGGACTGTGTAAATAGTTGCCGGATTTTGCAGAAATTGTCGCCGGAGTTCGCCGAAATCTTTGGTTTTTGCTAGATCTGACCGAATCTCGAAGAGATCTCGGTAGATCTCAACGAGATCAGGTCGGATCTCAAAGAGATCTCGGTAGATCTCAATGAGATCAGGCTGGATCTCGAAGAGATCTAGTGAGATCTCAACGAGATCAGGCCGATCTCAGTGTAAAATCGACGGAGAACAGGTTTTTCGGTCGGGTCGGTTGAAAATCGGGTTTTCATGCTTAAACCCGTCAACTGACCCGCCGGTCTCGGGTTTTCTGGGGGGAGACCCACTGTCAACCGTCGCCAGCGTCAGTTCGGTCGGTTTTTCGACCGGGTTGGGCGGGTTGGTCGAGTTCCGAGTCTGCTTGGACACCCCTAATGGATACTGCAATTTTTACTATATCGAGCTTACAAACTGATGTATTACTAACTATAAATAGGCAACTCAAATATTTATTTATTATAAGATGGTTGAAACCCACTAATCACATTCATTGCCACATCAGTCTATAAGTTTTATGTAGTAGAAGTTGTTGTACTTTTAACTTCTTCTTTTTTTCACAAGTGTATGAAGTCTTAAATCCTATCATACTTTAGAGTTCATGGGATCTTCATCCCCATTTTGTAATTATGCATTCTCTTGTTTATTAACTGAGTAAGGCATTCGCATAGAAACTCCATTATGTGGAAAATGTTACATAATAATCTAAATTTGATTCTCAAAAAGAAAAAGAAAAAAAATCTTTCTAAATTTAAATTTCAAAGCTTTTTTTGTTTTTTTTTTGTTTTTTGTTTTGATGGGGATAAATTTCAAAGCTTATGGTATCTATTAAAACAATTTAAAATTATTTCTCATTAATGTCACTATATTTGGGAAAATAATGTCAAATTTTATAAGAAAGAGCTTGAAGAGGAAAATGACATTTGGGAACAGGCCCATCAACCTTTGATAAAACCTAGAGGGGAATGGTTGAGATGAAGAGTGTGTTTGGGGAGTAATGAGACTTGAAACTTATTAGATATTTAACTTATTTTTGCTACTATTCATGAGTCTCATTACACTTTTGGTACTATTCATGGATCTCATTGTATTATTCAGCTAGTTTTTAGATTTTTTTTACATTACTTTCAACAAAAAGTTTTCAGTTTCAGCTAAATAAGTTGTTTCCAAACGAACCAAAAGTAAAATTTTAAGATCCTTAAATCATACAAAAAGAGACCCAATGGGCCAAATAGTGAAATAGAACATTATACATTTAAGGGGGGAGGGGGGAACTAAAGGGAAAAAGCATCAGAATACTGAAGAAGGGGCTATCTTCTTTATTAGTTGTTAGTCACAAAATCCATGGCATCAACTATAGATAACAAACATTCCACAACAACCAAACCCCCCCCATCCCCCCCCCCCCCCCCCCCGGCGTCTAGATGATAGACCTTCATGCCTATTAATCTCAATCATAAAAATGAAGATCATTGAAATGTTTGACAAAGCAATATATTTCTCTCATTGCTTCACCAATCAAAGACCATTTGAATAAATATTACTGAGCAAGGATTTTTTTTTTTGGTTGTTGTTGCTGTTGTTGGATGATCCTTGCTAAATAGATGTGAGGTTCGTGTGAGATTGTAAAGCTCGATACCGTCAATAAGTATTTTGAATGGTTGATGGTGGCTACAAGTGCACTCTTTGTTTTTGCCATGTCAGAATATCTAGAAAGGGATTGTGATAAAGATGATACTTACGCAAATAGTAATTTTCATGCTCACATTTAATAATGATAAGGAAGATTGTGAGAGTTAGGTGAGTAGTAGGACAGCGGATACTGAACTGTGTTGCTAAATGGACGCTCCAACAGTTTTGTATAGGTGTTATTAATAGACCTTTTATTGCTTCTCTGTGGAGTATCTAGGACTATGTTCCTATACTAACGAGTTGGCAGCTCTTTGTCACTGATCTATTCAATTCAAATGTGCTCCTAGAGAGGCAAATCAAGCTGCTCATGATTTGACTTCTTGGTCTTTTAAAAACAAGTATCCAGGTTATTTTGTTCTTGGTTTTGCCCCTCTTGTTTTTTGTGATGTGTTAGCTCTTGAGCAAGGTAGAATTGGTTTCTTAGCTCTTGTTTCTAGCTCCTTTGTTTATAAAACTTTTTTATTAAAAAAGAAAAAAAGAAAAAGGTGTAATCCCAATTTTCCGGATATGATAAATCAAGAGGCAAAGTTGTTCTTGCATTGCAGACCAATATAGATTTCTCAACAATGAGTAAACATCTCTCTTGTTATTATTGTTTGATAAGAAACCTCTTTCTCTTGGGAGGGAGGGAGGGAGGAGGTAATTCAAGGCGGAGCTAGAATTTTTTGTCAAATTGTGGTACTTAATTATATATTAGTCAAGACAACCTTTCCCACACATACACACACACACACTCCCTTTAACAAAATGCACTTTACTTGTAATTGGGTAGATCTAAAATGGATTAGTACTTCAAGACATGTTGTTCAAGTCAGGTATTAAAGACATGAAGATTGATTCAAGAAAAAAGTGAAGAAAAGCTGTTCATTATATCTCAACAGATAGCTCGACAAATGCCTGCTATCGAGACTTAATGTGATGCTCGATAGATAGCTCGACAGTAGCTCGATCTATCAAAAATTACGATTTTAGAACTTTCAGATTTGAAATCCGGTCCAAGCTTTTGTATTTGTTTAGGGTTTTTTTTCTCACAACTGTAGACATTGCATTTTGTACCCCTTACAACTCGGGCCCCCATTCCCCAATGATGCTCAAACTCTAAGGCCCAAGGCCAGTTTAGAGCCCAATCAATTATCAAATTGATTTGAGAAGTGTTTGTTTAGGGTTTCTTTTCTCAAAACTGTAGACATCACATTTTGTACTCCTTACGACTCGGGCCCCCATTCCCTAATGATGCTCGAACTCTAAGGCCCAAGACCAGTTTAGAGCCCAATCAAATATCAAATTGACTTGAGAAGTGTTAAAATGGAAAATATAACCTTTTAAATAAGCAAAAATCTATTTTTGGAAATAAAAAACCAAAGTGGCCCTCGGCCCACATATGTAGGCAACAGCCTGCGTATGTGGGCCAAAGCATGCGTACGCAGGCACAATCTTGCATATGCAACTAGGGTTTTAAAAGCATGGAAAATGCAAGTTTTTAGCAATAATGGCTGAGGTTTGGAATGAATCCCACATTGTCTGGGAGCCGTTCCTAACCCCATTTTTTCCACTATAAAAACCTTAAATGGTACATTTTCAAAACACACGGAAATTCCATAGAAAAAACCTAAGATTCACTAGAAAATGGTGAATCAAAAGGGAGTTTTTTACAAAATACCTTCAAGTCAATTTTATTTGATTGGGACATTTTCTGGCCCCAATCCTTTTAGTTTAACATTGCTAATTGCATTTTTAATGACTTGCGATAGATTTGACTGAGGGAAACGGTCAAAATCAAAGCTTGGGAACTCCTTTTTGAGGTATCAAACTTCAACCTTTCTTTTCTCTTTTTAATTTTTCTTTTATTATTTAATATGTTTTTAGTTGTTTTGTTTGTGTTATAACCTGTTTGTTTAGAGTAGGTTTATGTTTTTCTTGCATGTTCTGAGCATGTTAGGTTGTTAGAATTAGGGTTTTCTTTTATGCTCTGTTTTTCTGTTTCGTGTTTTTGGGTTTGGGTTTTGAACAAGTCCCATGCACGCATGCCATAAGCATGTGTACGTAGATTAAACCTTGCGTATACAAGCTTCTGGCTGTGCACGCAGGTACTTGCCCAGAAACCCTAATTCAGATTTCTTGTGTTGTTTGGTTCGCTTGTTCCATATGTTTTGTCTCTATTTAAACCATTTTCTTATGTTTATACATACCTGAGTTTCTGTCTTGTATGCTTGCTTATCTTTAATGTGTTTAGATTAGGGTTTCATGTTTATATCTTATTTAAACACCATGATCATTCATTCACATGTCCATGCACAATGCCATAGGTGTTGAGATGCTGTAAGGTAAGTAAGGTGGGTCATTCATTCATATGTACATGCATGTTGTTTGTTTAATCCTCTCTTGATATATGTGTACGAAGTTGATACCTCGTTTTTGATTCATGATATGACTTGCTTGCTGCCATATTGATGTTTATTGCTTTGCTACCATGTTTGGTTTGTTGCCTTGCCTTGAGATGTATGATAGGGTTTCACATGCTAGGGTTTCTCATGTGTTTGACTCTTTATTGCTTTATGGATAGATATGTGTTTTGGGATGAATGATGCCATGTTGTATGTTAGATGCATGCTAGTGTGTGTGTGAGTTAGAATACAAGTGTTGAATTTGTTTTTAATATGGTTAAGACATAAGACACAATGATGGGAGGCCAACCTTAGGGTTGGGCGATCTTGGGTGCCTAACACCTTCCTAAAAACATACCTAAACTCTGAACCCATACTCTAGTAGTAAGATTAAAGGTCCTTCCTCGAAAGGACGCTATATATATGGTTCCTAGACCATTGTAAAAACTAGGTGGTGACTCCGAAAAGATCCCTTGTGTCCACAAGGATACAGAGACTAAGAGACTTATTTTCTCTGTGAGAAGCTACTGAATTTGTATGCCATAGGGTTTTGTAACCAAGTGCTTCTAGATCTTCATTGTTGATGAAGTGAAGAACTTTGTAGCCAACTGATAGGCCAAGAATGTATTGATCCCTTTGTGATGACGGCCCTCAAAACAATCCTTATATATGTTTAGAGTTGTGAGAAAAGAAAGCCCAAACATCTATTCACGGATTGGAGTGAAATCAGATCTGAAAAATTGAATTTCATAAACCTCGATAGATACCCTATCTGTCGAGTAGCTGTCGAGCGTCGGGTTGAAACAGCTTTTTAAACCTCGATAGATACTAGCTGTCGAGATTTAAAATCCAGCACTTCTTCACTTGATTCTTGGACAGACTTGCATGGCTTTAACACTTGAACTTGAAACCTTGTTCCTTGAAGCATTAAACACATCCTAGATTTACCTAATTACAATTAAAGTACGTTTTGTCAAAGGATTAGCCAATTCGACATATGTTCCTAACATTAATTCACATATGTCCTAACAATCTCTCCCTTTGGCAATCCGTGACAAAACCACAACAAACAAATGAACATATAAGAGAAGTCATAAATCACTCAACTCATACTCACTTGTTGAATACAATAAAATCTATCCTAACACAAACTCTTGAAAAACTTTGCAAGAAGAGAGTTTATGACTAGAAGACTTTAACAACCTGTATTTCTGAAACACTTTAAACAAAACTTATCATGGTATCTTAGTGTGAAATAGAAATAAAAGATTGCATACAATATATAAGAATCATGTGCATAAAGAAAGAAAAGAAACAACACATGCTGGGCCTCGCTCCGTCGAACGGTAATAGCATCCATGGCACACATAACGGAAAAGTGTGTAGACTTTGGATAGGAAACGAAAAAATGGTGAAGGATCCGCGTGATAGCCGAAGGAAGAATGAGCTTATCACGGGTTGTCGTATCCCTATAGATATTTATAAGGGATAGCATAAAGTGAGAAGGGAAATCAATAGAAATGTCCTCTAAGAGGGATAACAAAAATTGAGCACGAGACTCTGTGATAGAGTTATAGTGAGACAAAGGATGGAGAATAAATGTCATCACCATGTTAAGGAATCTCAGACCTTTTGTAAAGCCCAAGCAAGGGGTGTTTTAACGGTCACCCCAAGATGAAGGTGTCTCACAGAAAAGAGACGAGAGTTCGTCTTTGGATACAGTCCTCAAGCGATCACAATCGGGGTAGTTAGGATACGCTACCCTTGGTACGTGTAGTACCTCAGATATAAGATCCAGAGTAACTACAATGTGCATACCTCGAACGTGAGTATCAAACTGAGGTACTAAAGTATTGAATTCGTGCAAGTTGGAGTAAAACTCCTGTATGATCACAGAGGGACAAGTGACCGAGATGCTACATAGTGACTCCCAACCCCAACTGTAGATGACAGTGGGAAGGTCAGTATCAAAAAAGTCCGATAGAACGGCTTGGCATTCCGAATGAATGCCTCGTCGTGAGAAGTTATCCGAAAAGTCCTTACAGGCTTTATCATCATGGAACCGTACATGAGAAGGAGTGGTGTTAGAAGAAGAAGATGCCCCAGAATGAAGAGGGTTTTAGGATGAAGTGGATTTTAGTTTAGGTGCCATTGAGCAACTAACTGAAAGAAGGGGAGAGAGAAAGAAACACGCAAAAAAGCACCAACACAAATCAAAATCAAAATAAAGATAAATGAAGGTACGTATGTATGAAAAATGCATGAACATGTGACATGTAAACTCAAAAACATCATAGGCTTAGCCCAATCAAAACCTACCCACACACATCATTGCAACAAAGTAAACACACATCTAAAATGCATGAAACATTGTTATAATGTAGATGTGATGCAATGCATGATGATTTAAAATCATTTAAGCAAAACCCAACCCAAACATTTTGCAAAAACCCTAAAAGTTAGGTCAAAAAGAGATGAATGCATGATAAATGAAAGAGAAGGAATCATACCAAAGAAAGAAAAAGATCTCTAGGCCGAAAAGCTTCTGGGATTGAGGTTTAACGAGAGAGAGAAATGAGTTTGGGAAAGAGAGGAGACAAGATCTGTCGAGAGAGATTAGGGAGAAATGAGAGAAAATCGTGCTAAAGCATATACATAAAAAATCATAAAGCTCGATGGATCGAGAAGTGTCGAGAGGAGTCGAGCTTTAAAACGAGAGAAATAGCTATCGAAGAGTTATCGAGGATCTTTCGAGAGGTGTCCACAACAAAAGGGGCTCGATGGATCGAGAAGCTATCGAGCATACAGAAACTTCCTCGATGGATCAAGTAGCTGTCGAGAAGCTATTGAAAATGTGATAAAAAGAAGCTGAAATGGCTCGATAGATAGCTTAGCTGTCGAGAGGTGTCTAGCAGCTATCGAGATTGCTTAAAAACAGTTTTTCAAGAAGAAAAAGACACAGATATGAATGCAATCAAGCATGCTACACAACCAAAGATCCAAATAACATTTTAAACTCTCAAAATCATCTCTCAACAAGAAAAATGTCAAGCATTTAGCAAAACATGCACACACTAAACAAGTCTAACCAATTTTATATTTCAAAAACAAGTTAAGGCAGTTTAGTGAGCATACATTAACACATGTATTCCTTGTGATGGCCAAATCACATTGTACCTGTACAAGTATCAAGAGTAGCAAAGAATATTGTGTGTTGTGTATGAAAAACATCGCAAGATTGCATAAGTGTCTACATGTTATTAGGATTTGAGATATGAGAAAATCACTTTTAACTCACACACAAACATAACTGTTTGATGGGGACTATCACCTTCGAGGTACATCCTATAACTCTCACATCTCCTAGAAGACACGCTTGCAATCATATATAAAACATTTTATTCTTTTTGCTTTTATTTTTCTTTTCATATTTTTATTTTAATAAGCATATCATGCATGAGCATATAAGAGAGAGAAAATTGATACCCAATGAAGTTAAGCTTTTGACATTACACTTTTGCTATGCCGAAGCATACAGATGTCATTTCATGATTGGCACGCAATAGTGGTGAGATAGTTATTTATGTCTTTCTCTTAGGATTTTCTAGTTCTTCCCGTAAAAAAGAGTGATACGAGTGTTAAGTACAAGAGATTACTTAATCTTACTCATCACAAACATGAGCCACAAAGCGCACTTGCTTAGTTGTGCATAGAGAGGCTCATCTAAGTTACAAAAGGTACAAAGTTAAGAAAATTTTGTTTTAATGGCCATCCAAGGTACACAAGTACCAATGTACACAAACACACACTGTTTTTGTATTTTTCTGATTTTTCAATTTTTTATTTTATTTCTATGAAAAACAAAATAAAGAAAATCTGAAAAATAAAAAAACAAAAACGTGTTAAACAAAACAATGCATAAAACTAGACTGACTCAAAATATGAAAGCAAAACACACAAGTAATACAAAAACAAAAACTAGAAGGGAAGAGAGAGAAAAAGTGACTAAATCACTTAGAGCCTTTTTCCTTCCACACCTTGGAAGAACCTTTTCGTTTAGCAAACTCTTGATCTAGTGATGAAGGAGAAGAATTGAAATCGTTCAAGTTCAAAAGGAACATGAGGGCTTTGAGAAGATCTCTGAAAGCTCGGAAATGTGTCGAAAACACATGAGCAGTTTAGACCCCCAAATTAAAGTTACGGCTTGGTTGATTTTACACTAACTTAATACTAAGTGCGGAATAGTGTAAACACAAGCGTATAAGCAAGACAACTACTCTAATCCATATTTAAAGCAACATAGCAGTAAAAATGAAATGAACAAGAGTAGGGAAGAGAGATGCAAACACAGATAACACCGAGACGTGTTATCGAAGATGAAACCGAAGAACTCGGCGAAAAACCTCTCTGCCTCCCTCCAAGCGAAAATCGATCCACTAGACAATCAGTTGGGATACATGGGTTAGCAAGAGACCCTCCAAGCCTAATCTACCCGATGTACCTAAGCCCTCCAAGCTCCTACTCCAACAAGGCTTCTCGGAACCGTGTCTTGTCTTAGTTCTCCAGATCCTGCAACAAGCTCCATGTTGCATCTGCCATCATCTGCTTCTTCCAATGCTTCCCAGTAGCACCAAAACGTCACTTCACACTCTGAAAGGGTATGGTAAGTATTTGGGCTATCAACCTCTCAATGGTATGGAAATGGAAAGGTAAGAGATGAGGAAATTCCCAAAACAAATGTGTAGAGGATTGTGGGTATAACAATCTCTAACTCTTAAGGTGTTTGGCTAGGGTTTTCTCTTAGAGACTCTCCTTTCAATTGTGGGTAATGAGGGTATAAATAGTGTGGGTACAGAAAGTGTGAATCAGACTGGATAGGCTGGCAGAACAGAATGCCTCGTGGGTGGCTCGTAGGAAGGCCTTACCCACGAGATACTCGCGAGACACAGCTGTCTCAACTTGGCCTGACTCTTCACATTCCAGCATGTGCAGGGCACATGTATCACTTCGCGGGAAGCTAAGTCACGAGATACCCGCGAGAAATCTTCAGTCTTCAAATGCTTGAGTCTTCACACTCTCTCTCTAACACAGAACCCTTACAATGAAATCCCACAAGAAATACAGGGTACAACAGATTGAATATAAATACAATCAAATTTGGCACGGAATACAAGCCAACAAAACATATAGTTGTAAATAATAACTTTACAATCTCCCCCTTTGGCTATTCCGTGACAAAACCCCTAAAACAGACTCTAGACTTAAACGTGAGTTTGGGAACATTGGCAAAACTCACTCACACCTAATCTAGAAACTGTGAAGCTCTTGATCCATAATGACAAGTACCTCCTGAAACACAACAACACAATAAGTTCATGGTTATGTAGAAAACTTGTAATGAAAAATAGAACAAGCACAATGCGAATAAGCAAAATGGAATAAAGTACTAGACCATGGCTTGACCAAACATGCAATCACTATACAATAGTAATCACAATGCTCATTCACACAAAGAATGAACATCCGAACATGCAAGCTAATAAGCTTAATTGCAAACTATCATTTGCATGTCCAACACTCAACCAATGCATAAAAACATATATGCATCTAGGAACAATCCTACAAGGGCATAAGAGTGAGGTACTTAAGACATAATAGCAATATCTTAAAAGTACAAAAGAAATGCTACAAAAGCATTGAGACAATCACAAACTAAACTGAAATAAAACTAAGAATAAAACAGAGTATTTAAGCTTTAAACAAAAGCAGTAACAGGAAACATAAAACATCAAACACAAGAAATAGTAGCTTCTTCTTCTAGCTTCTTCTCCCCCTATCACCATAGTTCCCCCATCAAAGGTCACCATACTCCCCCTTTTTGTCATGGAATAGCTAGTCATTTTCTTCTAGCTTCCGTTGAATTTCGTCCAATTAAGTTTGGAGTGATGTGAACTGTGAATCAAAATGACTGTGGTGAGAGTACATGATAGATGCCAGCCCGGACATCTTGGTACTAATCTCTTGAAGAGCAGTGGAGATATTGTCGAACTTTTCATCATAGGTATGGAGTGTAGAGCTTGAGGTTCCCGACGGTGCATGAGTTTCTTGCTTGGTGGTCTTCTTGGTGTGGCTCATACTTGCATGGAGAGTACGAATGTTAATTGGACTTGGCCTTGTGTATGGGCGCTCATCCTCCAATGGACGGACACCTTTGAGCTTCAAAATCCTTGAAATAAGGCGACAGAAAGGAATACAATTCCTTGAAGCAGTCCAGTCAACTATTTTTGCCAAGATGTGAAAAATATGAGAGCACACATCAATCTTTACGTCAGTGATCAGATCATTCAAGAATAATGCTCGACCAAGATTCATATATCCGGTGCTAGACAAGGGATAGAGATTGCTACACATGATCATTGAGAGAAGTCTTAATTCGGGAGAAAGGGATGCCACATTGATTGACTTCTTATTTGAGGAGAATTCCAAATTAGCTCCTAAAGACTTTTTGAGAAACTCTTCATCTGGGTTCAGCTCATCATATACCGGCGGTATGGGGAGTATTGGCCGGTTAATGTGTAGAATTTCCGCCAAGTACAGTGGTTTTACAGAGAAACTTTTTCCTCTAAGCCAACATTTTATCTCTTCTCCGACGACAATGGCATTGGCATAGAATTCCTTAACCATGTTCTCGTACGCTTCCTCGAGAGTTGAAAGCAGAAAGTTCTAATCTTTCGTGGCGAACCAAATGGGTATATTTGTGTCACGGACTAATGGCTGATCAACGCCCCTTTCAACTAGCAAAGGAGCGCCCCGAAAATAGTTCCAATAGTTCTGAAAAGCAACATAAGATCTAAACAGATTAGGATCATAGACTTCAGTTGAAAAATGAGGCCTTTTTGACCTTGGTGATGGTTCATCAACATCAATAATTGGCTCTTTCCCTTTGCTGCTGCTTCCTTTCACTGCGAAGCGTTTGAAAGGAGACATCTGCACAAATTTCATAAGGCGGACAGAAAACAAGTGCACAAACACAAACCAGAACACAAAACTTGATTAGATTCAAGTTAGTTCCAAAACAGAGGTAAAATTAGCCTAAAACAAAGCATAATCAACTCTAAACAACATGCTAAACACATAAAAACATAAACACAATGCATGAAAACAAGTAACTGTGCATGTGTGTGCGTCTGTGTGCATGTTCAGATGCATGTGTGTGCAGCATGAGATGCATGAGGTGAGCCTAGAAGGTGCCTAGGTGTGTGCCTAGTGTGTGCATGGCATGGCATTGAGGCACATCATGGGCAAAGTGTGTAAAACACATAGCCATTGACTAAAGCATGAAAAACATGACAAATAAGACCTAGAAAAATGATTGGAACTAAGTTTTGTCCAATTCAACACACAAATGTTACTTATACATTTTGTCAAACACCTAACATGAAACAAAGCAAAAACCACATGAATAATGCATGAACATGATGAAAACATGCCTAAATACATGTTAAAATGCCTCAAGGGGCTAACACGGATGCACAAAAGACAAATGGGACTCAACCCAATCAAAGAAATTGAAAAAAAATTCACTTTAAAAGGAAACCCAACCAATTTTTTGAAAATCCCCAATTTTCAAACCCTAAGCATAAGAAAAACTGCATAATCCGAAAATAAAAGATGAGAAAAGTGTAATAGGTACATACCTTGAAAGGATTGTGCAGAAATTTTGCTTGAGAATGATGGGGTTTGAATGAAATAGTGATTTGGGTTGAAAATGGTTCGAGAGAGGCTTAGTGAGGGAAATGAGAGATTTTGAAAAACTGTCACATCTGCTACATATAAACTAAAAACACGCGTTTTTCGCGGGTTAGACAGTAGCAAGACAGTCGCGAGAATGGCCACTGAAGCACATAAAATTTCGCGAGAAGTTCTAGGTCGCGATACAGTCGCGATACCCTCTGTCTGAATTTGGAAAAATCCAGTTTTTGCCAAATAGCATTTCACGAGAAGCTGTTGGTCGCGAGGTAGTCGCGATACATTCGCGAGAGTTTCTGTGTGACTTTGATGAAAAAATTATTTCCCTCAAGCTCTTTTCGTGGGAAGCTCTAAGTTGCGAGCTTCTCGCGAGAAAACCTCTGAACCAGTTTTTGAAGAAAAACACAAAAGTGCATTTTGAACAAAAACAAAGAACACGAAAGTATAAAATCACTTTCAAAAACAAATAAAACACTCAAAAATCTTTTTGGGTTTGATGATCAAGTATTTGAGCATACACATCACATTTGAACATGTACAATCACACAAATGAGATAAGCATTCATTGAATCAAAGTCTTGTGTGTTGTGGGTGAGTATCAAGTGTGAAATAGTCCTTAGACCATAGTGAAACTTCAATGATCAATTCAATCGAGTCATACACAACTGATACGAAATCAAGTGGACTATCTCAATTATAGAAATGAGTATATATGACCTCCCACAAATTGATTACATAGCTTAGAAGCTTTTCATTTGGCTTCTGCATAAATCATAAACTGATTACATTTGATCCATTTTGGATGATACATCTCCTTTTTGAGATCGGTGCTTGATATTTTTGATATATCAACATTTAGGATTAGCCTTTGGCTTTTTGAGCACCATACATTTCAAAACGCAAGTCGCTTTCCCTTTATCCTAGTCAAATACTAATATGTGCAACAGGCTTTTGCAGCTCGATATCTCTTTTCATTTGGAGATTTACATTTAGAGAGCTCTTTTGCAACAAAAAAAAAAAATAATAATAATAATAAAATGGGAAGAGATATAGGCACAAGTCTATGCATGTATCAAGACCATCAAGACTATTGACCAATCATTCATGACAAACTTGAAGATCTATTTACAACAATCACACATAATTTTCAAGATTTCTTCCACACAGATCAATGTGCATACATAACAAGCTAAGCTCGTAAATGCACTACGCCATAAGTACGAAGGTACTAGGCCAAACTCACATGAGATATGCACAAAACGAGCGATCAAACTTTTTGAAGATTTTTCAATTTTTATGGGTTTTTTTTTTTTTTTTTTTTTTTTTTTTTTTTTTTTTTGTTTTTGTTTTTGTTTTTTGAACACACTAAAAAACAAATCGAAATGAAGTAAGATCGACAAAACAAAACAGGCACAAACCAAATAGGTAAAAGAAACATGCTATAAAATGAAGGCAATGCATGATAAGATGCAACAACAAATGTCCCTAAGCATTGGAAGAATTAGTGCATAGACATGTTATAATGCTTATGCATGAGTACCCCTCTTCACCCACACGTCACATGCGTTTGGGGTGATATCCTTGACAGATTGGGTACGAGAGTTGGGACTTTCAAACCTTCGTGTGAAGCTTTCTAAACAATTGGTGAAGGCACCAATCATCTTCATCACTTCCATCACTCCGGGATCACGGTTTTGACTTCTTGTTTGCTCACCACCCCAAGACCTCTCGTCATTTCTCCTTCCTCGTGACCGAGGAGTGCTTGCATTGTTCAATGCTCTCAGCTTATGACAATTGGGTCTTGTATGTCCTTGTAATCCACAAAAGTGACACAAATGATTCGTTCTAGGACCCTGTTGTGATCTTGGAAGTGATCTTCCTTTAGATCCAAATCTAGCTTCTGATTGATTACGGGACTTATTAAACACCCGTTGATCAGCCACATTCTTCTTCTTTTCAGCCTTAACTTTCTCAGGAGTCGGCTCTTCTACAACCGTATCTTTGGCCTTCACGAACTTCACTTCTTTAGTGACATTGGCTGATGAGCTGCTCCCTCCGGTGTATCCCAGTCCGAACTTGTCTGAGGCATGTTTTTGAGATGAAATAACACCATCTAGCTTCTTGGAGGAGACCCTTTCTATCTTGGCATGTACTTGCACTCAAGAAATCTCACTTTTGTGTAAGCTTCTGATAGCTCACCATTTAGTGTTTCAATCTCACACTTCACCTCTTTATATCGCACCAGAAGGCTTTTGTAATCCTCCTCAGCCCTCTTCATCTTTTTAATGGCTGCGTTAGCCACCTTTGCATATCCACCGGTCTTCTCAAGGAGGGAATTATAAGTCTCTTGCAGATCCACTTCTTCTCCATCTACCTCATCTTCAGATTCCTCAACTATTCCAATTGATTCCAAATCAGAGTGCTCACCAAGCTCCTTCACAAGTGCACCCAAATCATCTGAGGAATCCACATGAGCAATGGTCATAAATGCGGAGTAGTTTCCTTCTTTGTCACAGCTCTCTTCAGAATCTGAATCACTCAGCGTTGTGGCATATGCCTTACCCTTTCCTCTTAGATAATTTGGACACTCCTTCTTGAGATGTCCATGGCCATTGCATTCATAACACACAATATCTAAAGGAGATTGAGAATCCTTCCCCTCTTTCCTCTTAAACTCTTTCCTATCACCTTTTAAAGATGAAAACTTCCCTCTGTTGAATGGTTTCCCACTATTCTTCATCTTCAGAAATTTGCGGAAGTTCTTCACAAGAAATTCTACTTCCTTCTCCACTCCATCTTCTTCGGAGGAATCATCCATTCTTTTGGTGATGGTTTTAAGAGCAAGCGATTTACTCGTCTTATGGGAAGGCAGTCCTAGCTCATATGTTTGGAGAGACCCAATTAGCTCTTTGATTTTGATCTCATCCAAGTTTTTACTCTCTTCTATGGCTGTGACTTTTGCTCTAAAGCTTTCAGGCAAGAATCTCAAGATTTTCCTCACCACCTTAGTATCTTCAATCTTCTCACCAAGATTAAGCTTAGCAATAACAATTTCGTTGAGCTTCCCATAGAACGAATCGAAAGATTCATCATCACCCATCTTGAGCTCTTCAAATTTGGTGGTAAGCATCTGGAGCTTTGTGTCCTTAACTTTCTTTGTACCTTCATAGGTAGTCTCCAAAATCTCCCAAGCTTCCTTGGCAACTGTCATGTGAGATATCTTGTGAAATTCATCTGGAGACACACCACAGAAAATAGCATTTAAAGCTTTACTATTAGCATTAGCCGCAGTAAGAGCTGCCTTATCCCAAGTCGATTTTGCAGCCTCCGGCCTAGTCCAACCTACTTCAACCGCATCCCAAACGGTATCCTCAATAGAGCATAAAAATGCCCTCATTCTGACTTTCCAAAAAGCATAATTGTTACCATCAAAAACTGGTGGAACATTTAGGGATTGAGACCTATCCATCTCAAAAAGGGTCAAGGATCACACTCAAGTATTTTAACCACAGTCAGTGTACCCGCTCTGATACCAATTGAAAGCTCGGAAATGTGTCAAAAAAACACGAGCAGTTTAGACCCCCAAATTAAAGTTACGACTTGGTTGATTTTACACTAACTTAATACTAAGTGCGGAATAGTGTAAACACAAGCGTATAAGCAAGACAACTACTCTAATCCATATTTAAAGCAACACAGCAGTAAAAATGAAATGAACAAGAGTAGGGAAGAGAGATGCAAACACAGATAACACCGAGACGTGTTATCGAAGAGGAAACCGAAGAACTCGGCGAAAAACCTCTTTGCCGCCCTCCAAGCGGAAATCGATCCACTAGACAATCAGTTGGGATACATGGGTTAGCAAGAGACCCTCCAAGCCTAATCTACCCGATGTACCTAAGCCCTCCAAGCTCCTACTCCAACAAGGCTTCTCGGAACCGTGTCTTGTCTTAGTTCTCCGGATCCCGCAACAAGCTCTATGTTGCATCTGCCATCATCGGCTTCTTCCAATGCTTCCTAGTAGCACCAAAACGTCACTTCACACTCTGAAAGGGTATGGTAAGTGTTTGGCAATCTCTAACACACAATCTCTAACTCTCAAGGTGTTTGGCTAGGGTTTTCTCTTAGAGGCTCTCCTTTCAATTATGGGTAATGAGGGTATAAATAGTGTGAGTACAGAAAGTGTGAACCAGACTGGACAGGCTGGCAAAACAGAATGCCTCGTGGGTGTCTCGCGAGAAGGCCTTACCCGCGAGATACTCGCGAGACACAGTTGTCTCCACCTGGCCTGACTCTTCGCATTCTAGCATGTGCAGGGCATATGTATCACTTCGCGAGAAGCTAAGTCCCGAGATACCCGCGAGAAATCTTCAGTCTTCAAATGCTTGAGTCTTCACACTCTCTCTCTAACACAAAACCCTTACAATGAAATCCCATAACAAATACAGGGTACAATAGATTGAATATAATTACAATCAAATTTGGCATGAAATATAAGCCAACAAAACATATAGTTGTAAATAATAACTTTACAATCTCCAAGAGGAGCAAAGGAGGATGGAAACTGATTCTGGATTTCTGATGAGATCATACTTTTGCTCTGTTGAATGGCTAACCACTTGTAGCAATTAGGTCGAGTATATCCAGCTGCTCCATAGTGATGACAGAAATGCTGCTTCTTCTGTTTAGGCTTTTGAGTGTTTCCCTTCTTAGCCCTAGGGTTCTTAATCTCTTTCTTATCAAGCTTAGGGGGTGCTCCTAAGATATATTTACCATTATCTATGTTCTCACTAGCTAACACATTTTTCACATCATTGTTCTCAGATTCAACATTATTAGTAGGAGAAACAAAAACAATATTGCTAGTAGAAGCAATACCAGAAGAAGAGAAATCATACCCTAAATCGGTTTGATCAGAAGCAGATTTCTGAAGACTAAGCATCTCGTCAAGCTTTACACATGAGGTCTTTTTCAGTTGAGCTCTGACTTGGAAAAATTCTGCCTCAAACTTCTTGGTCTTCTTAGCTAAGAAATTATTCTCAAATCTCAGTGCTCCAATGGTCTGGTTGGCTTCATCAAACTTTGTGGAAATTTCTTCTCTTTCAAGCTCCACTTCACTAAGCTTCTTGGTGGCCAACCTATACAACTTCTCATGTTTTTTCGAGATCTTGTATAATTTTGCATAGGCTGTGTGGATGTCATCTTGTTCATCCATCTTCTTAAATTTAGACTCCACCAAGTCTTCTTCTTCATCCACATCTTCAACAATCCCTTTAGTAGGATTTACAGTGGCAGTGAAGGCATTTAGGATTCCATTATCCTCACTGTCAAAATTATCTTCAGGCTCGGTATCGCTCAAAGTAGCAACAAGTGCCTTACTTTTCCCAATGGTCTTGAGATATGTAGGGCACTCTTGTTTCATGTGTCCAAAGCCTTAACATCCAAAGCTTTTTGGTCCTGAGGGAACAATGTACTGACCACCATCCCTAGTATCCTTCTTTCCTTTGTCCTGGTTCTTGAACTGAGACAAGCTAGACTGCTTATGGTCTTTGTCAAATCCTTTAGCATTAGCGTTCTTCATAAACTTTTTGAATTGTCGAGTGATATGAGATTTCATCTTAGAATCTTCATTGTTTGAAGACTCATCAGTGTCACTGCTCTTGGCCTTCAATGCCATGCTCTTTCCCTTACTAGATTTCCCTATCCTTGTCAAACCCAACTCATAGGTTTGCAGATTGCCAACCAATTTTTTCAAAGGAATTTTGTCAATATCCTTCAATTCCTCAATTGTGGTGATCTTGACATGAAATCTCTCGGGTAGAGATCTAAGCACCTTTCTAACAATCTTGGGTTTAGGAATGGTTTCCCAAAGATTAAAGGCTGAGTTCACTATGTCCTTAAGCTTGGCATAGAACTCATCGAATGACTCATCCTCCTCCATCTTAATCTCTTCAAAGCTCATGGTAAGCCTCTGAAGCTTTGAATCCTTGGCAGCCTTGGTTCCTTCATAAGTTGTTTGGAGGATGGTCCATGCTTCCTTAGTAGTTTTAGTAGAGGATATCTTCTTGAACTCCTCATCCGTGACTGCACTGAATAAAACATTCAATGCCCTGCTGTTGAAGTAAGCTGCCTTGATCTTAGCATCATCTCAATCAGCCGGTGCTTCCTTAGGCTTGGTCCAGCCTATCTCCACAACTTGCCAGACCTTTTCATCTAATGACTGAAGAAAGCCCTCATGCTTACTTTCCAGTATGCATAGTTAGTGCCATCAAATAAAGGAGGCATAATAAGAGACTGTCCTCTATCCATGACAAACAAGGGTCAATGGATTTCCAGTATGCTTAGTTAGTGCCATCAAATAAAGGAGGCATAATAAGAGACTGTCCTCTATCCATGACAAACAAGGGTCAATGGATCACACAGCAAAGATTAAAACCTAATTAGAGTGTGCCTGTTCTAATACCATTTGATAGGCCAAGAATGTTGATGTGCATTGATAATAGCTTAATTTTGCATATTTATATCATTATTAGAAAGCATTATCATACATATTTTGAGTTAATTCATGCATTTTATATTTGGTTTTGGAATAATGTTGAATAATCAATTTTGTGCTTAATTGAATCTTATTGCATGAATTTGTCTTTTGTAGGAGAATGGAATTAAATAAGTGGATTTGTGCAAAGAAGAAAGCTAATGGACTTTACTTTTACAAGGGCCATGATGAAGTTAAAGAAGGCCAACCCAATTAAATTTAAGTCCAATTGGAGTAAGGAATCAAAGGAAATTTGCACTAAATACAAGTCCAATTCAGATTAGGATTTCAGCTTGCACATCAGTTAGTATTTGTAGCATAACTTTCGGCTCAGATATCCAATAGAGATGATTCAAGTTGGGATGAAAATTTAACTTAAAGGTCTACAACTTTTTAGTTTACCAAAAGTCTGAATTATGATGTTAAATGGGCCAAAATTGCCAGTTAAATGAAGCCTAAAAATCTGGGATTTTCTCCAAACGGGAATCCAACTTGTAATAGGATTCCTTGACCTATTTAAAGGCTCTTTAGGGCAAATTTCAGGGAGGCTAGTGCTAGGGCTGAGGGCTGAATGTATAGAGAGCTGCGGCTACCTCTTCCATAACAGTTAGTTTTATTTTATTTGTCTAGTTTAATGTTTAGTATTTTATTTTTGTGTTTTCTTTCAATTATCATGAGTAGCTAAATTTATAATTAGGGTTGAGGACGAAACCTTGTTAAGGATTATCAGTTATATTTATGTGATTTGATTTTTCCCACAATAGTTGTTCTTTAATGATTTAAATTGTTCTTGCTTCATATCAATTGACTAAGATGAGATTCTAGATATGAGTTCAATCATGTTTTTCTCATGATTTAGGATTTGTCTTAATTAATTGAATGCTTGGTTTATTAATTCTTGATTATAAAATAGGATATCGTTTGTGATTTGTTTGTCAATGGATACAATTTATGATTTGATTTTTAGAATTGGATATATCTTGTGATTTGTTTGGCTACAGATACAATTGATGATTTGATTTTATACTTAAGAAGTGAAGAAGAACATGCTTTAGATTTTTAAACATAAGTTCTAATGATGATATTTTCCATGATAGCAAGATTGATTTCTAGATTATCATGCAGTGGTTGGAAAAAATTAATGATCATAAATATATGCTGATATGACTTACAAGACAGATTCCAAAACCTTAATTCCTTTCTCTTGATTGTTTACATCTTTTTATTGCTTTATATCTTTTGCTTAGTTTAACCATTTGCTTAATTTTATTATTTGCTTAGTTTATTTAATCTCAGAAAAAACCAATTTTTATTAAACTAGATTAGGATTAATTTGGTTAAGGTTTAATTAATTTTCCTACATTCATTCAAGTCCCTGTGGGTTCGACCTCGTTCTTGTCAAACTATACTTTGGTATGGTTTGTACACTTGTGAGTATTTTAAAATTTCACAACAAGTTTTTGGCGCCGCTGCCAAGGACTTGTTTAGGAAAATAAATTAAGTTTTAATTGAATTTTTCCTTCTACTAGTTGTAGTTAAAATTTATTTTTTTTTAAAATTAAAAAAAAAAACAAAAAATTGTTTATTTCTTTGTGCATGGTTTATGAGAACTTGGATATGTGATAAAGAAAATCATCTTGTTAGTTTTGATTATTCATCAACAATGGGAGAAATAGGAGATGATTCAAAAACTCTTAGGGAGTTGTTCTCACCCATAACCACCAACCCTCCATCTTGCATAGTATTGCCTGCAACCACTGCAACAAATTTTGAGTTGAAGCCACAGATAATCCAACTTCTTTCTACTTTTCATGGATTGGATAGAGAAGACCCTTATATGCATGTAAAGGATTTTCTTGATGATTTGTGCTACTTGTAAGTTCCAGAATTTCATTGATCACTCTGTTCGCTTGCGTTTATTCCCTTTTTCCTTGAAGGATAAGGCAAATTCATGGCTTAATTCTCTATAACCTGGATCTATCACTTCATGGGAACTGTTGGTCACAAAATTCCTCTCTACATTTTTTCCAATGGCCAAGACCAATGCTTTGAGGAGAGAAATTGTAGATTTTTATTAGGATGAACAAGAGAAATTTTATGAGCGTTGGGAGAGATTTAAGGACTTGATCTTAAAGTGTCCTCACCATGGTTTTGAAACATGGAGACTAGTACAATATTTTTATAATGGTTTGACTCAGACAAATCGTAACATGATTGAGTCCATGAATGGTGGTGGATTTTTGAGTCTTGTAGATGATGAGGCATACAAATTTCTTGAGAATTTTTCTGAAAGTTCAGAACAATGGGATTTTTCCAATCGTAGTGAGAGATCTGCCCCTACAATTAAGAAAGGAGGATTGTATGAAGTCAATGAAGATTTAGACATAAAAGCTAGGTTGGACAATCCCACTCGTAAGGTTGAAGTTTTAGCTTTAGGTCGAGGGATGAATTCTGTCAATCAAGTTCAAAGTGAAACATGCTCTATTTGTGCAAGTCCTATGCATACAACACAAATGTGTCCTTCCACAGTTGGTTACCATGAATACTATACTGAGCAAGCAAATGCATTGAATAATTATGGAAAACCACTTGCTAGTCCATTTTGAGAGACATATAATCCAAATTGGCAAAATTATCCTAATCTCTCTTAGAGGCAGAACCATTCCCCCACAAATGGTAGATAACAAGTGCATCAACAAAGTCAATTTCGTCCACCTACTCAAGCATTCCCTCCCATTCCTCAATCAACTCCTCAATTTATGGCATCACCAAGACAACAATCATCTTTGGAGGAGTCTCTCAAAACTTTCATGCAATCAACTAGCCAAGCCATTCAAGAGATGAAAAGTTCCACCCATTTGAATACTCAAGCTATTTCAAACTTGGAAAATCAAGTTGGCCAGTTAGCAACCCAAGTTGGAGAGAGGGAAAAAGGAAAGTTTCCTAATCAACCCATACTAACCCAAAAGGACAGTATGCCATCAATGGTTCTTCTAGTTCTACTCATGGACAAGAACATGTTCAGTCTATTACTACCCTTAGGTTTGTTAAGCAAGTTGATAATCAAGTGAAAATACTAGAAGTGGAGGATGATGAACATATTATGTTAAAGGAAAAAGGAGTTCACAGTTCACAGGATGATCATAAAGAAAAGAAAGGCAACTCAACCTTAATTCCAATTCAAGATCTTAGTTCTCCTCTTGATAAGAAGTTTGTTCCTAAAGCTCCATTCCCTCAAAGTTTAATCAGTCTTAAGAAAAGTGCACAATTTGGAGATATTTTAGAGGTTTTTAAGCAAGTGCAAATTAATATTCCATTTCTTGATGCAATTCAGCAAGTTCCTGCTTATGCTAAGTTTCTAAAAGATCTTGTGACAATGAAGAGAAAGACAAATGTTCCTAAAAAGGCATTATTGACAGAGCAAGTCAGTTCAATCATTCAGAATAAATATCCAGTGAAATGTAAGGACCCTGGATCTCCTATAATTTCATGCAAGATTGGGGATTGTCTCATTGAGCGAGCTTTGTTAGATTTGGGGGCAAGTGTGAACCTAATGTCATATTCAGTTTATTTATAGCTAGGTTTGGGGGAGCTAAAACGCACAACCATGACACTTCAATTTGCTGATAGGTCTTTGAAAATCCCTAGAGATATTGTTGAGGATGTGCTGATTAAGGTGGATGCATTCTACTTTCCTGTTGATTTTGTTATGTTAGACACTGAGCCTGCTCTGAATGCTAGTACACAAATCCATGTCATTTTGGGTCGCCCTTTCTTAGCCACATCCAAAGCTTTGATCAATTGTCAGAGTGGTGTGATGAAGATTTCTTTTGGGAATATGACTATTGAGCTTAATATCTTTGACATAAGTAAGCAAGTACTAGCCAATGAGGATATATGTGAGGTTAACATGATTGGGAGCCTAGTCCATGATACTTTCCTACAATCAAGTTGTTGAGGATCCCCTAAAGGCTTGCTTAACCCGTGTTGATTGCAATTTGGATACTGAAAAATCAATTGAGTAGGTCAATGCATTATTGGATTTTGTTCCTCTCTTAAGTATTGATAGTTGGCAACCAAAAGTGGTCCATTTTCCACTTTCTTCATCCCCATTCCTATCTATTGTAGAACCACCAAAGTTGGATGACTTTTGGGAACACCAATTGATAAGTATACTTCAAGAACATAAGGAAGCTATAGGTTGGAAAATTGCTGATATCAAGGATACTAGTCCCTTTGTGGTTATGCATAGAATTCACTTGGAAGAGATTGCTAAAGCCTCCCAACATGTTTTTGACCCAGGTAAGTTACAATCTCATTGGACTAGTCCATTCATAATATGCATTATTTATCTCCATGGTGTTTTTGAGGTTTGGATGGTCATGTTTATCAGGATTAATCTTCAATTGTGTTAAATCTTTTTGCAAAAAAAAAAAATTCTTTTTCTTCTTTATTTTTTGCTTTTAGATTAATATTTTTGTTTTTAGTTTTATATTCTTTTGTTCTAGCTGATATTTGACAAAAATTAAATTTTTTAACAATTAGCTTGATCAAGGTACGTCTCCTCCTTCTCTTTACCTTACTTGTTTCTACTTGGTTCTCATGTTGCATATTAATATTTTGTTCTCATTTCATTCAAGACATATATTTGAGAGTATCATTTTTAACATTGAGGACAATGTTTGGTTTAGGTTTGGGGGAGATGTATATAAATTTCTACCTTTTCATTTTGTTTTGTTTAGTTGTGTTAAAAAAAAAAAAAAATTTCTTTTGCCTAGCTTGAGGTTTGTGTTTTGAGTTCGTTATACTACTCTTGCTTAAAGAATTTCATCGCTTTCATGCTCAATTCATTGCACATGCACATAGCCACCCAGACACGACTTGTTGTTGAAGGATAAAAGTGATTAGAAAATCTTAAAGATAACAATGTGGAGACTGTAATCCTTATGAGTTTTGAGCCAATCATTATTTTTGGAGGGTTATTTATTGTTTCTAATCTTAAAGTTCATTTGGAAGTGCGTAACATATTTCCCTTGTTGTAGTCTCATTGTTCTTTCCTTTGGCCAAGAAAAAAAAAATGATTTTATGCCACACTTGAATCTTTTGAAGTCATTGATATTGAATGAACTACTAGTCTTGAGAGATGAGATTAGGCCATTTTTGTCTACTTTGAGCCATATATGTGTTTTTCTTTTTCTTTCTTGATACATTACCGCTAGTCACCCCGTTGAGCCTTTTAATTAGCATTTCCTTCTTAAAGCCCTTATCCATAGTGTTTCAAGATGGAATTTGATCAGTTTGTTTCAATGTGGTGGTTTATGCAAGAATTCAAAAAAAAAAAAAAAAAAGAAGAAGAAGAAGGAAAGTGTCAAAAAGAAGAAAATAAAAAGGGTTCTCATCAAATTTTGAGAAGTGAAATGTAAAGAAGGAGTATTGCTTTGAAGAAGGAGAGTTGAAAAAAAAAATTGTTGAATGGAAATTCCAAAAAGAGTTGACATTTCGACAAATCTTGAAAACACTTCTTATTATTTACCTTTACCTATTTTTATTTCATTCCCTTTGCATTTACCCTACATTACGTCCTAATAAAGTCCTTATTTGATCTTGAAGATTGTGTAGTTCAGATATTGATATGACTGAATAAAAAGTGTGGTATAAATTCTTTTTGGCATCCTTTCATGAGACTACTTGTTCTTTCTTGATTAAGCGTTTATCATGTGATTTATATGTGAGGTGTTTGATTTTGCTTACATTATCCTGCTCACATATATTGTTTAGAGTGTTACACCTCATTTCAGAGTGATTTCATTTATTAAGTGATAACACTGGAAAGATTTGAGTTGAAGCATACTTTCAAATAGAGATACGAGTCAAATTTATTCTAAAACTAAGAGTATGTTTGGGTTGGCTACCACTTTTCACTCACATTGAGTTCAATCATGTTTTTCTCATGATTTAGGATTTGTCTTAATTAATTGAATGCTTGGTTTATTAATTCTTGATTATAAAATTGGATATCGTTTGTGATTTGTTTGTCAATGGATACAATTTATGATTTGATTTTAGAATTTGATATATCTTGTGATTTGTTTGGCTACGGATACAATTGATGATTTGATTTAATACTTAAGAAGCGAAGAAGAACATGCTTTAGATTTTTAAACATAAGTTTTAATAATGATATTTTCCATGATAGCAAGATTGATTTCTAGATTATCATGCAGTGGTTGGGAAAAATTAATGATCATAAATATATGTTGATATGACTTACAAGGCAAATTCCAAAACCTTAATTCCTTTCTCTTGATTGTTTGCATCTTTTTATTGCTTTATATCTTTTGCTTAGTTTAACCATTTGCTTAATTTTATTATTTGCTTAGTTTATTTAATCTCAGAATAACCAATTTTTATTAAACTAGATTAGGATTAATTTGGTTAAGGTTTAATTAATTTTCCTACATTCATTCAAGTCCCTGTGGGTTCGACCTCGTTCTTGTCAAACTATACTTCGGCACGGTTCGTACACTTGTGAGTACTTTAAAATTTCACAACAAATGTATTGACCCCTTTGTGATGAATTAACCAATTAATTATCCAAGTTAATTAATTCAATTAGCATGCAATAAGCATGGTAGCACAAACAAATCACCAACTAAGTTAAAATGTAGCGGAAAATAAATTGACACAGTGATTTGTTTACGAGTGGGGAAAACCTACACGACAAAAACCCTACCGAATGATTTTAAGGTCACCACTTCCAAGAATTTACTATTATCACAACAAGCGGTTACAAGTAAAGGAATCTCAATACTTTATACCAACCTATAGTTGAACCCTTACCCTAATACTCAATTGGACTTATTCCGTAGTGACATTCTCTCCTTTCAATGCACGACTCCCAGTACATGACTAACCAATTTGATGCGCAGATCCCATTATGCAGCTTACTCACCAACTTGAGAAATATGTTGGCTACAAAGTTCTTCAGTTCATTAACACGATGAAGATCACGAAGCTCCTTGGTTACAAAACCCTACGATGTACAAACACAGCAGCTTCTTGAAGAGAAAGATGAACTAGAGCACATGTCTCCAGTTCACAATATGCTTGTGAAAAACTTTTGCATTGAGTTGCATCAGCTGTGACGACCTTTAAAACAATCCTTATATATGTTTAGGGTTGTGAGAAAAGAAAGCCCAAACATCTATTCACAGATTGGAGTGAAATTAGATCTGAAAAACTGAATTTCATAAACCTTGACAGATACTAGCTGTCGAGATTTAAAATCCAACACTTCTTCACTTGATTCTTGGATAGACTTGCATGGCTTTAACACTTGAACTTGAAACATTGTTCCTTGAAGCATTAAACACATCCTAGATCTACCCAATTACATGTAAAGTGTGTTTTGTCAAAGGATTTACCAATTCTATATTGACATATGTTCCTAACATTGATTCACATATGTTTTAACACCAACAACATCTGTTCAAGTTGCTAGAGTTTGTCACTTACTGGGATCCGTACAAAGGGTTAGTCACAAATTGGAGGTTTGTGCATCAAGGGAAAGAAGGCTACTACAAGATCAAGTCCAATTGGCTATTAGAGCAAAGGTTCAACTGTAGGTTGGTATTTCAAGATAGGCTAGGGTAGTTGGTAAGATTCCTTATACTTGTAACCACTTGATTGTTGATAAGTGGATTCTTGGAAGTGGTGAACTTAAAATTAGCTGGTGGGGTTTTTGCCTTGCGAGGTTTTCCCCATTTATCAACAAATAACTGTGTCTAATTTATTTTCCGCTACATTTAGTATTTTTGGTGATTTGTTGGTGCCTTCACGATTTGCATGCAATTGAACCTAGTTAATCAACTTGGGTAATTGAATTAATTAACCAGGGTCAAGCTTTCTTAACCCAACAAGTGGTATCAGAGCGGGCACACTCTGATTAGGTTTTAATCTTTGATGTGTGATCTATTGATCCTTGTTGTCATAGAATCAAATTGCATGAAAAGATATTTTTCTTCTAATATCTCTTGCGCTTCTAACCTTTATATGTTTAAGTTTTTCAGAACATGCAAGTCAAAAAGTTATTTGAAAGCTCTATTGATGATTATTGAAAAAGGTCTATGTGTGAGTAGAAGAAGACTAGACTGTCTCAAATTGTTCCTTTACAAGGGCATATGCCTTAGAAAGATAAAGGCGAGGGTAAAATCACGTGGCTATCAAATCAAAGAAAAGACAATACTTGATGACTTAACAAATAAGCATGAAGTATGCTTCATGATGCACTCAACCTTCAAAGTTATGAACACCTCTCTATAGTATCTTGATAGTGGTTTGCTCAAGACACATGACCGAAGACCGCACTTTTTTCAAAGAATTTTAATCAAGAAAGGTGGAAATGTCACCTTTGGTGATGGAAGCAAATCCCAAATAAAGGGAAAGGGAATATTCTTTTTACTAGGACTACTAAATATTGCAAATGTGTTGTATGCAGAAGGGCTGAGAGTGAATCTATTGAGCATAAGTTAGATTTGTGATCAAGAATTCATGGTGTTGTTCTCAAAAGGGAAGTGTCTAGTTTTAAATGAGTTAGGTGAGCAACTCATAAGTGGAATTCGCAAACTAGACAACTGCTATGGTCTAGTTCCTGTTGTTGAGATTCTATGTAACAGCATTCGAATGCCAAATGAAGACTTATGGCATCAAAGGATGGGGAATGCTGGCTACAAGTAACTATAAATTGTGTCCAAAAATGATGCTGTTCTGGGAATGCCTAAACTCAATAAGGTGACAAATACTGTGTGTGGACCATGTTAACTTGGAAAACAAACAAAAGCTCAACACCATGCCACCTTGACCACAGCCACAGCCAGACCTCTCGAGCTTCTTCATGTCGATCTTATGGGTCCAACAAGAACAAAATCTCTTGGAGGAAAGAAATACATCATGGTAGTGGTCGATGACTTTGCTAGATTCATTTGGGTCATCTTGGTACGATCTAAGTCTGAAGCTCCTCATTACATTGAGTCATTATGTAAAAGGGTACAGAATGAAAAATGATTGAAAGTTGATAGAATCCAAACTGATCATGGCAAAGAATTCGAAAACTCTCAATTGGAGTCTTTTTGCACAAGTGTTGGCATAGCTCAGGAATTCTCAACTCCTATCACTCCTCAACAAAATGGTGTTGTAAAGAGAAAGAATAAAGTCATTCAAGAAATGGCAGGAGCTATGTTACACAACAAGGATGTGGCAAAAGATCTGTGGGGAGAGGCGGTTAACATTGCATGTCACATTGTAAATCGAGTGTACTTCAGACTAGGTACAAAGAAGACTCCCTATAAACTATGGAAAGGAAGAAAACCAAATGTGAAATACTTTAGAATATTTGGTAGCACTTGTTTCATTCTAAAGGATAGAGAGAACGTGGAAAAGTTTGACACATGAAGCGATGAGGGAATCTTTCTTGGATACTCCTTCACTAGCAAAGCTTAGAGGGTGCTGAACAAAAGGACTAGAAAGGTCATGGAAACTGTCAATGTTGTGATTGATGAAGCATTAACTTTAAAGTCTTCAAAAGCTGCTGAGCAAATGCCAAAGTCAATTCTCCTTTAACTTTAGAGACTGACCAAGAAGTAGGTGACCAAGATCCTTCTTCTCCTGCATTACCTAGTGCTATACAAGTGCCAGAAGACTTTTCTACATCTCCTCAGCCTAAAGATCACTTGGAAAGAGAACCTTTATCTAGAATCAAACTGAATCATCCTCCAAATATAATCATGGGAAACATGAATGAACTAACCTTGAGAAAGGGTACAGTTGATAAATATATGGCTAACTTTGTTTCTTATTCATGTTATTTGTCTCAGGTAGAACCTGCCAAGGTTGAAGATACTCTTTAAGATGAAAGCTGGGTTGAAGCCATGCATGATGAACTTCATCAATTTCAAAGGAATGATGTCTAGACACTGGTACCTAGGCCGGAGGGAGTGAACATCATTGGCACAAAATTGATATTCCGCAACAAGACTAATGAGAAAGGAAATGTCATTCACAACAAAGCTAGACTTGTGGCCCAAGGATACACTCAAGTAGAAGGAGTGGACTTTGATGAAACTTTTGCCCTGTTGCTCACATTGAATATATAAGAGTCTTACTTGCATTGCCCTGTCACTTGAAGTTCAAGTTGTATCAAATGGATGTGAAAAGTGCTTTTCTGAACGGTTTTCTCAAAGAGGAAGTCTATGTAGCTCAGCCGAAAGGGTTCATTGACCCACACTTTCTAGATCATGTGTTTTACCTTAAGAAGGACTTTATTGATTAAAATAGGCAACGAGAGCGTGGTATGATCGCCTCACTAAATATTTGGTGTCAAATGGCTTCATAAGAGGACAAGCTGATCGAACCTTGTTCATTAAGAAATTTGATGGAGAACTGGTCGTAGCTCAAGTTTATGTAGATGACATCATCTTTGGATCTACAAAAGATGACTTGGCTCACTCCTTCTCAAGCATGATGCAAACTGAATTCGAGATGAGCATGATTGGAGAATTGAACTACTTCCTTGGATTGCAGATTCATCAAAGTGACTTAAGTATTTTCATCTCTCAATCTAAATATGCTAAAAACCTTGTGAAAAAGTTTGGTTCAGAGTCTGCTAGCTTTGTTAGAACACCTATAAGTCCAAATGCTAAACTCATTGTTGACTTGTTAGGAAAGTGTGTTGATCCCTCATTGTATAGAAGCATGACAGGTAGTCTCCTTTACATTATTGCTAGTAAGCCTGGCATTAGCTACAATGTGGGAGTGTGTGCTAGATATCAAGCTAATCCCAAAGAATCTCACATTACTACGGTAAAATGTATTATGAAATATGTTAAGACCACCAGTAACTTTGGAGTATGGTATGATAAAGATACTAATGATGTCTTAGCTGGATATTTTGATGCGAACTAGGCTGGGAATGCTGATGTCCAAAAAAGTACTTCTGGTGGGTGTTTTTACTTAGGTAATAACCTTGGTTCATGGATGAGCAAGAAACAAAACTCCATCTCTCTCTCTCTACTACTGAGGTTGAATACATTGCTACTAGTAGCTATTGTATCCAACTTCTTTGGATGCAAAAACTCCTTCTTGATTATGGTATTTGTCAAAAGCATCTCACTATATATTGTGACAATACCAATGCCATCAACATCTCTAAAAATCTTGTTCAACATTCTCGAACTAAACACATTGAGATCCGACATCACTTCATTCATGAGTTGGTTGAAGATGGTACTCTCACCCTTGAATTCATTCACACTGATGATCAAAAGGCTAATTTGTTCACCAAGCCTCTAGATGGTAGACACTTTGAATTCTTGAACCAAAACATTGGTGTTATATACATGGATTGATCTCTCTCTCCCTCCTTCTTCATGTATATGCACCTAGTTTTTATGCTTTCTTTTTAAATGCTTGCTTTGTTTTTTTTTTTTTTTTGTTTGTTTGTTTGTTTGTTTGTTTGCTTTAATAAAAAAAAAAGGGAAAAATAAGAAAATTACAAAAATAGTGTCTGTTTGTGTATATTGGTACTTGAATACCATGGATGGCCTTTGAAACAAAGTTTCTCAACTTTTTATCATTTGTAGCTTAGATGAGCATCTTCATGCACAACTAAGCAATGTGAGCTTTATGGCTCTTTATGTTTGTATGATTTGGTTGATCTTTTATCTTTCATATCTTAAATCACTCTTTTTGATGGGAAAGACTAGAAAATCCTAAGAGAAAGGCATAAATAACCATCTCACCACTAAAACTCATCAATCATAAAACATCTATGTGCAATTCATAAAAGCCGTGCTCGATAAGGTGTAGCACTTGCACAGCAAAATCAAGATGTTTATCTTACATAATTGGGTATTTTCTTTTCTCTCTTATATGCCCATGCATGATATGCTTAAAACAAAAATATGCAAAGAACATGAAAAGCAAAAAGAATCAAAATGCTTTTAATATGGTTACGAGTATGTTTCTAGGAGATGTGGGAGTTATATGATGTACCTCAAAGGTGATGGTCTCTATCAAACGATTATGATTGTGTGTGAATGTATTTGATCCTCTTATATCATTACCTTTCATATAATGATTTACTTATGCTCTCTTGCAAAAGTTTCACACACAACATGCATACTCTTTGTTACTCTTGATACTATTGTATAGGTACAATGTGTTTTGGCCATCACAAGGGATTCATGTGGTAGTATATACTCTTTAAACTGTCTAAACATGTTTTTGCAATAAAATTGGTTAGACTTGTTTGGTGTGTTTTTGATCTAGGAATGCTTTGCATCTAGAGTTGAGGATGTGTTTTTATGCTAAACATGCTCTTTGATTGCTTGTTTTGATGTCTATCTTGATTGCATTCATCTTGTGCTGCTTCTCTTCCTTGAAAACTCCCTTTCAAGCCTCTCAATAGAAGCTCAATACCTCCTTGATAACTGCTCGATAGCTCCTCGATACATGCCTCTTCTATCGAGATTTCTGGGTTTGTTCTCGATACCTCTCGATAGATAGCCCGATCCATTGAGCCAATTCTTTGGAGTCTATGTTTGCTCGATAGATGCTTGATACCTCCTTGATCTATCGAGATCATTTTTCCATCAATACCTCCTCGATACCTCTCAATCTATCGAGATTTTGTTCTCAATAGATGCTAGATACCTTCTCGATTTATCAAGCTGCATTTTATATATATATATATATATATATATATTTGAGGTCTGACCTGGTTTTGCTCAAAATCAAATATCTCTCTCTCTCTCTCTCTCTTTATTTTCTTTTGATCCAAACCTTGTCTTTTCACCAAAATCCTTCTCCCACTCCAGATTTCGGCCTAATCCAAGCCTCAATCCCTTGGTAAGTTTTCTATATCTTTCCTTTTCTCCTTCCTCATGCATTTTCATGCATTTTGTGACCTAGGTTTTAGTTTTTGGGAAATTTTTGGGGGTTTTTGAGTTTTTATGAAATATTTTGGGTTGGGTTTTGTTTAATTGTTATCACATGTTCATGAATTGCATTCTATATTCATTTCATGCATTCTAGGATTGTGTGACTAATTATATCTTATGAGTGCTGTTAGTTTGGATTGGGTTTTTGCCCATGATGCAATTTCTTTAGCACATAACATACTTAAGCATTATCATGCATTGCATGTTGTTTTTTTTCTTCTTTTCCATGCCTTATGTTTCTGTTGTGTTCTCTGTTTCTCTTCTCTCTCTCTTGTTAGTCTTCTTCTCATGGAACCTAAAAAGTCTGTCCCTTTTAAGAACTTGATAAGACATCGTCATTCCTCTTCCTTTTCTTCTGCTCCCTTCCCTCCTGATTCTGTTCGGTTTCCAGACACTCATCTACCCAGTGCATTTAACTCTCGGGTATGGGCTTCTCTATGTGAGAAACCCTCGAGGTGTTCGGATGTGTTCATAAAGGAGTTTTACTCCAAAATGCACGCCATTGATACCTCTGTACCTTGGTTTACTATGGTATTCTGTGGTACACATATCGTAGTAACCTCAGAACTCATTTCCGATATACTACGTGTCCCTAGGGTGGATCATCCAGATTACCCTTGACATCAACATCTCTCTTTTATCTCTAGAGACGAGTTGGCCTCACTCTTTTGCGAAAAGGCCATGTTGTGGGGAGGTACCTTAAATTTCTCCACAACTAAGTTTGCTAAAGGTCCAAAGATCCTTAATATGGTGATGACCTTTGTTCTCACTTCACAGTCACATTATAACACCATCACATATGATAGTATCTATTATAGATTGCTATCAAGACATAGCTACACGTGATAAGCTCATCTTTCCTTCAGCTATCACATGCATCCTCACACACATGCACATCACCATTCCTCCATCTCCTCTCTTCCATGTCATAGGTGCCATAAAAGCCTATCTGGAGGAGTGCAACGCAGCTGGCTACAAAGCGACCTCATATGGATATGACAGATGTAGCCCCTACCCCTCGACCTTCCTCTACATCTGCCCTTTCTTCCTCCTCTAGGGTAGATGTCTCTTTCGCTGACATCATGGATTAGCTTCAGCACATGTGTGCTGATTTTGGTAGTCGTCTTGACCATCTGTCTAATAAGATGTGTTAGATGAACACCAGAATAGGTCACATCACTCGTCGCCAGTCTCGCCTTGATGGTTTCGCGCCCTCACCTTTACCCGAGCCTGCTGAGGAGTCCTCTTCTGGTGGAGATGATGATGATGATAATGCTGATGGTTCTGGCTCTTCTAGTGATGATGAGATGACGACCTCTCAGTAATGTACCCTTTGTCACTCGTGACAAAATGGGTGAGAGTTTGGTATATGAGAGTAGTCATTTGTTAGGGGGAGAGCTAGCATAGGATATACTAGATAGGGGGAGAGTGCTTTAAGGGATGTAGTGTGGTTTTGTTGTATCTTTCTCTCATTACATGTATCGCAGTCTTGTGACCATTTTTACATACATTGTATTCTTTGATATATATATGATGATGTATATTTTTCACCTTATCTCTCATGTGTTGTTTCTTTTCTCTCTTTACACACATGTTTCATCTTTTATACAACTTGTCTATGTTTCACACTTGATGCCTTGATGAAACTTGTTTATATGTTTCAGTTAAGACAGGTTGCAAGTCTACTATACCATGATCTCTTTTCTTGCAAAGTTTTTCAAGAGTTTGTAGTAGGGTTAGACTTATGTACTTTTGTAAGTTATGGGATAGTTGTGTTAGACTTCTCTTATAATTGTTGTTTGTGGTTTTGCCATGGATTGCCAAAGGGGGAGATTGTTAGGGTCATATGTTTTGTAATTGGCTAATCCTTTGACACAATGCACTTTACTTGTAATTGGGTAAATCTAAGATGGGTTTGGTACTTCAAGAAACATGTTGCTCAAGTTAAGTATTAAAGACATGAAGATTGATCCAAGAAACAAGTGAAGAAAAGTTGTTCATTAAGTCTCGACAAATAGCTCGACAGATGCCTGCCATCGAGACTTAATGTGAAGCTCGATAGATAGCTTGACAGCAACTCAATCTATCTAAAATTACGATTTCAGAAGTTCCAGATCTGAAATCTGGCCCAAGCTTTTGTATTTGTTTAGGGTTTCTTTTCTCACAACCCTAGACATATATGAGGTTTATTTTAAGAGCCGTCACACACAGATACAAAGACCAAGATACTTATTTTCTCTGTTAGAAGCTACTGCATTTGTACGTCATAGGATTTTGTAACCAAATACTTCCAGATCTTCATTATTGATGAAGTGAAGAACTTTGTAGCCAACAACATCTGTTCAAGTTGTTGGAGTTAGTCACGTACTAGGATCCGTGCAAAGGGTTAGTCACAAATTAGAGGTTTGTGCATCAAGGGAAAGAAGGCTACTACAAGATCAAGTCCAATTAGGTATTGGAGTGAAGGTTCAACTATAGGTTGGTATTTCAAGATAGGCTAGGGTAATTGGTAAGATTCTTTATACTTGTAACTGCTTGATTGTTGATTAGTAGATTCTTAGGAGTGGTGACCTTAAAATCAATCGGTAGGGTTTTTGCCTTGTGAGGTTTTCCTCATTTTTCAATAAATCATCGTGTCAAATTTATTTTTCGCTGCATTTAGTATTTTTGGTGATTTGTTGGTGCCTTCACGATTTGCATGCAATTGAACCTAATTAATCAACTTGGATAATTGAATTAATTAATCGGGGTCAAGTTTTCTTAACCCAACAACTTTAATAGTTTAATACTAGAGTTGTTTGGTTTGATATTAGACATGCACAAAAATATCAACAACAAAAAAAAGCTTAGTATATCCTATAAACTACGTGTAGTTTAGTCATGAATAGTAAAAAAAAATCAATCTCAAGATTGCCCTAATTAGTCATAGAGTCACCAAAGACCCCCCAGTAAGCAGCAAAGGAAGCAAAAGACTCTTCCCTTGATGAAGCATGTACATCTCAAAACCATTTTCAATAGATCGCATAAACTTCAGAACACTATCCCCAGTAAGGAAGCAAAAGATTCGTCCTTAGTGGATCAAGCATATCTAGAACATTATCCCTATGGAGGAGGCATAAAATTCTTCCCAGATGGATCAAAGCATATTTAAACAATCCCCAGTGAGGAAACAGAGGATTCTTCCCCAGTGGTTCAAGTACACCTAAAGTATCCCTAGCGAGGAAGCAGAAGATTCTTCCTCAAAGTCCTCAGCATACCATGAAGGAAGCAGAAGATTCTTCCCAAGTGGATCACTCATCTACAAAGTTACACTACTCCTCAAGGAGTCCATTTCTACTACTCCTCAGCAAGTTTCTCATCTCCAAGTAAGTCATGGAAGAGGCAAAAGATTCCTCCCCATACATACCTAGTCCTTAGCGAGTTTTCACCACCCCTAGTGGATCCAACAGTCAAGATTACTCATGCACATATCCTCCGAGAATTGAACATGCAAGCACGGTGGAAAAAGGTAGAGATAGAGATAGAGAAAGAGACCAAGGTTAACCCAAGGCAGGAGCCTCACTAGAAAAGGTAGAGCAAGAAGTGAAGAAGACAAAAGGAGCGAGTCACCTGGAGAAGTTTGAGGTAAGAGCCCTAAATGGACACCACATAGACTGTATCCTTTTGTTGTTTGTTGGGTTAACTCGAAGAGTGCCCTTGTTTGTTTCTTTTTCTTTTTAAGTGACTCTCAGATAGTGAGTCACTCGCCATTTACTTACAAGTGACAAAACAGGTTCTGGGATAGCGAACCTGTCGTTGCTCATTTCCCAAGCAATAAAGGTGGGACTTTGGACATATGAATCTCACGCAACTCTCCGGAGTTGCACCCCACCTCATGTATGCGTGATGTGTGTCGTGTGCATGGGTTAGGCCTGAGTCGTATGTCAAAACAAAATTTTTTGTCACTTATTATTTTGATTCCATTAGCAAAGCTCACAAATCGAAAGAGGGGCATCTGTAGACACTGTATTTTGTACGCTTTATGACTCGGGCCCCCGTTCCCCAATGATACCCGAAATCTTAGGCCCAAGGCTAGTTTAGAGCCCAATCAGATATCAAATTGACTTGAGGAGTGTTAAAATGGAAAATATAACTTTTTAAATGAGCCAAAATCTATTTTTGGAAATATATGACCAAAGAGGCCCTCGGCCCACGTACGTGGGTGGCAGCCTACGTATGTGAGCCAAAGCATGCGTACGTAGGCATACTCCTAAATATGATGCTAAGGTTTCAGAAGCATAAAAAATGCAATTTTTTTGCAATAATGGCTAAGGTTTGGAATGAATCCCACATCGTCTAGGAGCCATTCCAAATCCCATATTTTTCCACTATATAAAGCCTTACATGGCACATTTTCAAAACACAGAAATCCCACAGGAAAAATACAAGATTCACTAGAAAATAGTGAATCGAAATGGAGTTTTTCACAAAACACCTTTAAGTCAATTTTGTTTGATTGGGACATCTTCTAGCCTCAATCCTTTTAGTTTAACATTGCTAATCACTTTCTTATTGGTTTGTGAATAGATTTGATTGAGGGGAACGGTCAAAAATCAAGCTTGAAGAGCTTTTCTTTGAGGTATCAGTTTTAAACTTTTCTTTTCCTTTATTTCATTTTCTGCCTTTAAATCCTTATGTTTGTTTTGTTTTTCTTGTTTTAATATTCTTTAACATGTTTATCTAGTTTAGGTTTGTATGTTTAAAATGCATGTTAGGTTGTTAGAATTCTAGTTTTAAGGTTCTACCTTGTTTTTGGTGTTTTTAGGGTTTCTGGGCAAGAACCTACGTACGCATAATCTCACCTGTGTACTTATGCGTACATAGTGTCTTTTGGTCTTAGAACCAATTCCCATACATCATTTCTAACAAATTGATGTAGTTCTTAGTGCATGAATTCCACCCAATTTTCATCTTTCAAGGCTTCTTCCACCTTCTTTGGTTCAAATTGAGTAAGATAGCAATGATACGTCACATGATTCACACTATAGCTAGGTCCTCTTCTCAAATGAAGGCCCTCATCCAAATCTCCAATTATGTTACTTTTGGGATGATTTTGACTCACTCTTGATGATGGTTTCTTTGAAGTGGAAGGCTCATCATCACGAGAAATTGGAGGTTGGACTTCTGAAGGAGTGAGTGGACTTGATGACCCTTAGGTTGATCTAGTTTCCCTTCTTGATGTGGTAGGATTACTTTCCTTTTCCGGTGATTGTCTCCCAACATCATCACTTTGTGAAGAGTTATCGTCATCATCATTCTTCTTAAGGCTTAGAGCTTCTCCACCTTCATTAACACTTTTTTCCAGAATGGCATCATTTATGACCACATTTATTGACTCCATAACCGTCATTGTACGCTTGTTGTAGACTCTATAAGCTCGACTATTCACGGAGTACCCTAGTAAAATTCCTTCGTCGCTCTTGGCATCAAACTTCCCAAGATTATCCCTATCATTGAGAATGAAGCATTTACTTCCAAAAACCCAGAAGTATTTCACCTTGGGCTTCTTTTCCTTCCATATCTCACATGACGTTTTCTTTGTTCCCACTCAAAAGAAGATTCTATTCCCAATGTGGCATGAAGTATTCACCGCTTTAGCCCAAAATTTTTGTGGAATATCCTTGTTAAGAAGCATTACTCTCGCCATCTATTGTATCACACGGTTCTTCCTTTCAACAACCCCATTTTGTTGCGGAGTTTTTAGGCCTGAGAATTCCTTCTTAATTCCATGCACATTACAAAATGCTTCAAACTTTGCATACTCAAATTCCTTCTCGTGATCACTTCTTATTTTGACGATGGGAACTCCCTTTTCATTTTGAAGCTTCTTGCAAAGTTTCTCCATCTTTTCAAATGCTTCTAACTTTTTTCTAACAAATTCCACACAAGAGTATCTTAAGAAATCATCAATCACAACCATAATGTACCTTTTGCCACTCATGATTTTTGTTCTCGTTGGACCCATTAGATCAATGTGAAGCAACTCCAATGGTCGAGATGTGGCAACAACATTCACTTTGGGATGGGTTGATTTAGTTTGTTTTCCCAATTGACATGGGCCAGAAACATTTTTCTCAATCTTTCCAAACTTCTGCAAACCAATCACGGCTTCAAGCTTCGAAACCTTCACCACTTGCTTGTAATTGGCATGTCCAAAGTGTTGGTGCCATAGTTCCAAAAAATTAACTCGGGCACTCCAGCATGATACATTTAGCTTGGGAATCACACCATAGCAATTGTCGGTGGTCCTAAGTCCCTTCAAGACTTGCACACCTTCTTCACTGAGGATTAGACACCCTTTCTTGGAAAATTGGACCAGAAAATCTTCATAACAGATTTGGGTGATGCTCAGCAGGTTTGCTTTCACCTCTTTGATGTATAGAACATCGGTCAACAAAGGAAGTCCTGAAATGTCAATAGTTCCCTTTCCAAGGACTTGTGAGTGGCTACCATCCCCAAATGTCACATAACCATCCTCCTTTTCTTTAAGACTTTTAAAAAGAGATTTATTGCCAGTCATGTCAAGATACCACAAACATGAATTAAACACTTTTAATGCAGTATGAACAAAAAGACAAGCATGTGATAAACATTCTTGTTTTTCAAAGCAAGACTCATCTTCCTTTACATTTTTCTCGGATGAGTGAAGCTTTCTTTTTAAACCATCAAGCTTATTACACAAATGTCTATTCCTCCTTTTATATTTTGCAATCAAGGAATTAGACTCACACAAGCTATTATGAAGCACGTGATTTCTATGCTCTAAACATTTTAGCATGTGTATGAACATTCTAGCATGTTTCTTAGACTTTAATAACTCTAAGAGCTCATTACTAGGACAATCTCCAAAGATGCTCATGGAATCATTATCAAAAACACATGAACCACAATTCATGTTAGCCTTTTCCATTGCCATATCCATACCAATGAGGGGTCTAGGATCACACAAGGATAATGAAATCCGACAAATGTACCCTCTCTGATACCAATTGAAAGCTCAACTTTGTGCTAAAACAAAAGAGCTTGTTCAAACCCCTAATTACAAATTATGGCTAGATTGCTTTTACTCTTACTTAATCAAAGTGTGGAACAAGAGTAAATGTGAGCAATGAACCGATAACACTACTCTAAGTCATATCAATTCACAATTGAAAATAAAATAAAAACTTAAAGAGTAGAGAAGAGAGATGCAAACACAAGATAACACCAAGACGTGTTATCGAAGAGGAAACTGAAGTACTCGGTGAAAAATCTCTCTGCGACCCTCCAAGTCGAAATCGATCCACTAGAGAATAAAGTTGGAGTACACGAATAAGAAAAGACCCTCCAAGCCTAGTCTACCCCATGTGCTTGAGCCCTCTAAGCTCCTAGTATCAATGGACTTTTCGAAGTCTTGTCTTCTCTAGCTTTCCGAATCCCGCAAATCAGCCCGATTGCATCCGCCACTAAATGGCTCCTTCCAATGCTTCCCAACAGCACCAAAACCTCACTTAACACTCAGATCTGGTGTGGTAAGTATTTGGGTTAAGAACCTCTCAAGGATGTAGAGATGTGAGGTAGGAGTTGAGGAAAACCACAAGAAAATGTGTAGATGATTGTGGGTATTACAATCTCTAACTCTCAAGTGTATTTGCTAGGGTTTTCTCTCTGGAAAGCACTCCTTACAACTAGTGGGCAAGAGGGTACTTATGGTGTGGATAAAGAATTTGGTAAAGCAACTTAACTTTTTGCCAAACAAAATGTTTCACGGGTACTTTGCAGGATGGCCTTTCTCGCGACACACTTGCAAACTTGACAACCTAGCGTGACTTTTCAGCTTCTAGTCATGTGCTTCACATGTGGCCTTTTCGCGGGTTGCTTCTCGCATGCTTCTCACGAGCTAGTCGTGAATTGCACTGATTCATCTTTTGAAGCTTAATTCTTCACTGATATCTCACACTCATCCCTTACAAATAAACCCACATACATAAAGGGAAATGATTGAAAAAGTCACAATCAAATTTGGCATAGAATTATAGCCAACATAAGCTAGTTGGAAATCACAACTTTACACTAGAGACAACATTAACCAAACTAATAGGTCGATAATCTAACATTTGCTTAGGATCATTATTCTTTGGAATCAGCACAATATGTGTATAGTTCATTTTATGCAACATATGCCTGGAATTTAATACTGAGAGTATTGCATTTGACACATCAAGACCTACAATATTCCAATATTTCTAAAAGAAAAAAAAAAGGCATACCATCAAGTCCCAGAGATTTTGAGGGGTGCATCTAGAAAAGGGCTCTCTTGACTTCCTTTGATGTGATCACCCTATCCACCAAATCCAACACACTCATCAAGTTCACCGAATTTGTAAAAGTGAACAGGTCCTAGAGATATTGCTCCGCTACTTGGGCTATATGATCATCAGTGGTACACCAAGCTCCATTCTTGTCAGTTACTTCCGAGATGTTATTCTTTCGATGACATTGGCTAGCCCATTGGTGAAAATATTTGGTGTTTTTATCACTAGCTGGTAACCATATAGATCAAGATCTCTGTCGCCAAAAGAGTTCATCTTGGTGGAGGATGGTATTAACTTCCATTTTCAAAGTCTTGATCATGGGAATATGCTCGACCCTATTCTGTAATGCGATTCCCTCCAACACAGCTTGTTTCTCTTGTAGCTTAGTTTTGAAATTTCCAAAGATGGTTCTACTCCAATTTACTAAAGCAAGCCTACATCTTTTTATATTCTCAAAAAGTCGAAACATAGGGCTCTCATTAAGAACCTCTAGTTCCCAAGCCCCACAGATGATCATCTCACAGTCAGGATGAGAAGCCCACTTCTCCTAAAATCTTCTTGGTAGCTTATTTCTCCATCCACAATTATCCAATTTTGTTGTTGTAATAAGAACAAGCACATGGTCGGAATATGAGGCTTGGAGGAAAAAGCTCCTTCCATGCTACAGTTACCCATGCCCTATCTAGAAGTTCCTACACAAAATCATCCCCCAACTGGCCTTAATTCCATGTGAAAATATTTCCCTGAAAACCCAAATCCACAAGCCCACATTGTAGTAGAGCCTCCCTAAATACTTCCATAGGCTAAAGTCGCTTGGGTAATCTTCCTTGCTTCTTCCCCGAGGTAAGTATCTCATTGAAATCCCCACAACATAGCCACGGGACCATGTATCTAGAATGGAGATGTTTGAGTAGCTGCCATGATTCATGTTTTTAATGTTCCTCTGGCCACCCATAGAAACCAATAAGTCTCCAAAGGGAATTGGGATCAGTAAGTATGAGTGCATCAATATGATTTGGTGAGTATGTTTGAATATGTAGGTCTACTCATTCCTTCCATAATAGCGCCAACCCCTCACTTCTATGTATACTAGGAACTGCTAACATACAACGATAAGGTAAATTAGCTTTGAACCACCGCATCTCTTCCACTGATTTTTTTGTCTTCATCAGGAACAAAACCTTGGGAGCTTTTTCCCTCACTAAATGAGAGAGGACATCTATTGCACTTATTGTGCTTGGTGCGGTTGGGTATTAGCCTCCACCGTTGAAATAACTGTTAGGTTCTAAAGATTTAGGAATTTATGTATTTAGAACTCTAATGTGTAATATTGGCAAACCATGATCAAAACAATATGTTTAGTCTTGTTTAGGCTTGCTCAAAGTTGTGTAATTCATGTAAAGTTGGAATCGAGAGGCTGCAGATGCATTGGTGCATTTCGGCCTGGCTCGATCGATCGAAAGTTAGACTCGATCGATCGAAAGTCGGCCAAAATGTTTTTTCTGCAGAATTTCCAACTCAGCCCTATCTCATTAAACGTTTAGGGTTTTATGTTTTTGCCCTAGGTATATAAGGCAAAACCCTAGCCACGTTTTAGTGAGTTGCTCTAGTTGTATTGTTGCTCATACTTTGCGGTTTGTGTGAATCTCTTATGAGATCCTTGAGGAGCTTTCCTTCACATAAACTTAGGGTTTTCAAGGTAGAGATAATATCAACATCTTGATGATCAACTCAGTTGCTGCCATTGGAGCTTAAAGAATAACAAGCGTGGGTGCTTGTAGCTGATTGGAGAATCCAAGAAAGAAGGAGTCCGTGGATTCGGAGCTTGCACGTGGTCGTGTCAGTAAGTTCTACTGGTGGGTAGCATTAGGAAGTCAAGCGGGGAGCTTGTAAGTCCTTTTGTATGAACTTCGATTCTTTCATATAGTGGAGTCAAGTTTACCTTGAGGATAGCTAGGTCAAATCCTCCCCAGGTTTTTACCGTGTGGTTTCCTGGGTCATCATATCATTGTGTTATTTACTTTTCCGTTGCTTTATATTCTTGATATGATTGTTTGATTGTGATAACCTAGATTTGCATAATTTGACTAAGTTAATCACTTGGCTAATTAACTAGGTTAATCCAATTGTTGTTTTAAGCGGTCTAAAACCTAACAAGTGGTATCAGAGCGGGTAGCTCTTCTGTTTTAGATCTTTTGATCTAAGAGCTGATCCTTGACCCCTGTTATCATGGATAATTTGAAGTGTCTTTCTGCTCATGTTTGTGATGCTTTGAATAAAAATGACACTATTGTTTCTGTTGATTTTTTTGATGCTTTTGAAACTCTTCGTAAGGAATTATCTAAATCTTTGAAAATTTCCAAGAAATTTAAAGAAGAATTAAAATTAGCTAATCTTGAAAAAGAGGAATTGATTATAAGATTAGATGAGTCTAATAAAAAGAATGAATTTTTGAGAAATCAAATTTCCTCTCAAGATGAGAAGATGAAAAGCTTGGAACAAGAGTTGGTTGAATCTAAAGCTAAAATTGAAAATTTGACTAGTACCAAGCCTGTTGATGATAACAGAAGTGTTTCTGTTTCTCTTAAGGCTAAATCTGAGAAATTTTATATCCCTCCTTTTAAGAGGAATAATAAAGAAAATACTTATTTTGCTAGGTTAGACAAAGGTAAAAGTTCTGATATAGACGCTGAAGTTTCTAAACCTAAGTCTAAACCTACTGTTAGAGAGCATAATAAATCTGTTTTTGTGTCTATCTGTCACCTTTGTGGTGTTTTGGTCATATTAGACCAAATTGTTCTTTGTTGAGGCAAAAACCAAAATCTGAGAATCGATTTGCTGTTAGGAATACTGATGTTCCTAAATTTGTTCCTGTTTGTCACTTTTGTGGTGTCTCCGGTCACATTCGTCCTAATTGTCATAAATTGAAATTTAAGCATTCTGTGTTTCAATCTAGGATATGTGATGATATTTCTCTTGCCATAAGTCCATATAAATTGCTTCATATTCTTTTGAAAATTTTGAGCTTGTTGGCTTGTGAAAGGAATTTGCAGGATTTTAGTCTTTCTCAGAAGATTGGTATAATCCCTGAAATACACTCTGCTTCACATGGATTTTCACCTACAAAGCCGAAGGCTCGTGCTATATGGGTGAGAAAAGATTCTCCAAGGTGAGTGTTGCTAACTTGTCCTTGATTTAATTCTTTCAATTAATTGTGGACATGTTTTGTTTTTGTTTTTGTTTTGTTTTTTAGGTTTTTTTTTTTTTTTAAATCCAAAAACATTGAAAACTTTCAAAAAGACAAAAATATTTTATTTTGTATCTTGTTTTATTGTTCTTGAGGATTACATGAATTATGATATCTCTCTTGATTTAGAACATGCTTGACATTGTGGAGAAACTTGAATAGTATGTGTTATATAAATGCTAAGCTATTTTTGATTTTGTGTGAGTATGTACTAATTTGTACATGTACTCAAGAGTTAATTAAGAAATTGATATTTCTTGTTTGTGTACCCTTTATAGCTTAGTTAAGCACTGTCATGCATTACATTTGCATTGTTCATTTAGCATAATGTGTGCTTTTTGTTTTTGGTCATAAAATTTTTTTAAAACCAAAAAGATTTTTGTGTTTTGTATTTCACATCTTGGATTTATAATCAAGGATTGGCCATATTATCTTTACATAACAAGTTTATGTACCTTGTTTAGCTTGGATGAGCTTATTTATTACACTTTACTAGTTGAAGCTTTGTAGTGCATGTTGTGTAGGAAGATGTTTATAGTTTTTGATCACTTGATCTTGATCTTGAAATCACATGCCTTTGATTGTCGGACTTGAAATTTTTGAGAAAGGCATAAATAACCATCTCACCACTGTTCACTAGCCAATCATGAACACCTTAGTGCATATCATAAGATTTTGTGCTCGAGAAAGTGTAGCACATGCACAAAAAGAACATAAGGTGTAGCCTCGGTTTAATTGCTAAATGCTTAAAATTGGTGTGTACTATTAGGCTTGATGTCAAATCACATAATTAAAATTGGTGTGTACATTATCCTGGCTTTTTAATAAGTTTCTGATTAAATTAAAATTGGTGTGTATATTATGAGGCAAAATCAAGAAACTTACATGATTGCAAGCTTTTGTTCTAGGAGATGTGAGAGTTATATGATGTAACTCTTTAGGTGATAGTCTCTTTCAAATTCTATGTGATGAATTTTGTAGACTTTGTGTTTAATTTCTATTCACATATCACCTCACATGTATCTCAAGCTTTTGCTAGTTGCACACACTACACAAGTTACTCTTTGCTAAACTTGGTACATTTTACTGTGTGTGATCTTGTTGTGGCCATCCAAGATTAAAAGTTCCTTGATCTTAATGCAAAATGTGTTTAAAGTTTGAGAAATTGGAAATTCTAGAGCTTGAATGTACCCGAATTGGAGATTTTGTTCAAATTGGGTTCAATTAATGCAATTGGCTTGTTGAATTGATGTAATTGATCATTATATTGTGTATTCTAGCTTGTGTGATGATCAATTGGTCAAATTTTTCCTAAAAACTTAACAAGTGGTTTTTGGAGTTTTATTAGAAACTCTATGCTCAAGCCAATTTTGTGAATTTAACTTATATTGGACTTAGTTTCACTGCATTAGAGCATGCATCATGACATATTTTTTCATGCATCATTTGTATTTAGGATTCACATGCATTACATTGATTTTTGTATCCATCTTGCAGTTTTGCAGTCATATCTCTCATTGTTTTCACACATAGCATGCATACACTTTGCTAAATTGGGTACTCAACTTGATTTAAAAATTGATTGATTAATTTTTGAGTTTTGTACATTCTAGTATATGCTATTTCTTATGTGTGAACTGCAGAAAATATTTTTCTTAAGAGATATGATGGATAATCAATGTGCAAATATTTTTCTCTATTCATGCAACTGTTTATGGGTCACATAGTGTCAAGTTTGCATTTATTGAAAGAGAGAATATTTTTTTCATGTGTATCCTCACCTTAGTTTTTAACTTTGGTTTGTGTGTTTTTATTTTCCCCACCTCCTAAAGTTTCCCCAAAACTGTTTTTCTCAAAAACTTGTTTTGTTTTTCCTATTTTTATAGGGGGAGATTTTTTTTAAACCTTTGTTGTTTATAGGGGGAGTTGTCTCTATTTTCTATAGAGTTGAAGTGGTTTGTGTCCCCTTGATTCTCTATTTTCTTTTATCATTTATTGCGTATGGTGACTGTGTACTATTTGTATGAGTTGTCTTTGTCAATACATGACAAAAAGAGGGAGAAATTATTGATTTATGGGAATCATGTTTGTCTTGTTTATGGGGAGTTGAAATTATTTTTGAAAGGGGAGAATATAAATAAAAACTTTTTGTTGTATCTAACTTAGGGGGAGAGTTAGTTTACTTATGTTTTTATTTCTGTTTCTTGTTCACTGCTCATTGATTTATATTTATGAGTTATTCATAATATATGTCTTTGTTTTGTGTTTTGTGAAGTCAAGAATTTATTTGTTGATTTACTGTCTTTCTGTCACACATGCGTTTATGCGTTTTGTTTAGTGTTTCAGGAATATACATGTTGATTCAATTGAGCTGCTGTCTACACTTACAACTGATGGATAGTAGTTAGGATTGAATTTGTGTTATGAGCTTTATTTTTGTAAAGGGTTTTTATTTGTAAACTTAGGGCTTTTATTTGTAAACTTTGAGCTTTTAATTTGTGTTTTGTTACGGATTGCCAAAGGGGGAGTTTGTTAGGTTCTAAAGATTTAGGAATTTATGTATTTAGAATTCTAATGTGTAATATTAGCAAACCATGATCAAAACAATATGTTTAGTCTTGTTTAGGCTTGCTCAAAGTTGTGTAATTCATGTAAAGTTGGAATCGAGAGGCTGCAGATGCATTGGTGCATTTCGGCCTGGCTCGATCGATCGAAAGTTAGACTCGATCGATCGAAAGTCGGCCAAAATGTTTTTTCTGCAGAATTTCCAACTCAGCCCTATCTCATTAAACGTTTAAGGTTTTATGTTTTTGCCCTAGGTATATAAGGCAAAACCCCAGCCACGTTTTAGTGAGTTGCTCTAGTTGTATTGTTGCTCATACTTTGCGGTTTGTGTGAATCTCTTGTGAGATCCTTGAGGAGCTTTCCTTCACATAAACTTAGGGTTTTCAAGGTAGAGATAATGTCAACATCTTGATGATCAACTCAGTTGCTGCCATTGGAGCTTAAAGAATAACAAGCGTGGGTGCTTGTAGCTGATTGGAGAATCCAAGAAAGAAGGAGTCTGTGGATTCGGAGCTTTCACGTGGTCGTGTCAGTAAGTTCTACTGGTGGGTAGCATTAAGAAGTCAAGCAGGGAGCTTGTAAGTCCTTTTGTATGAACTTCGATTCTTTCATATAGTGGATTCAAGTTTACCTTGAGGATAGCTAGGTCAAATCCTCCCCAGGTTTTTACCGTGTGGTTTCCTGGGTCATCATATCATTGTGTTATTTACTTTTCCGTTGCTTTATATTCTTGATATGATTGTTTGATTGTGATAACCTAGATTTGCATAATTTGACTAAGTTAATCAGTTGGCTAATTAACTACGTTAATCCAATTGTTGTTTTAAGGGGTCTAAAACCTAACAATAACATGTGTTATTATCTACCACGGTTTTACTCTTCTTCCCACCCATCGATTGCTCTTCATCTCAGTCAGTTCCACACTCCACAAAACCTCTTTTTGAACCAATATGGACTGTGTCCTCATAGGTGTCAGATATGGGGGGTTTGTTTATACTCTTCCCACTAAGATGTGCATTAGGTGTTTATGGATGATCATATGCTACCCCACATGTGTGCCTTAAAGATGTGTTCTCTATATACTCTTCAGTAACGTACCCTACAGGGACACTAACAAGGATTTTGGCTAGGTTTAGGGGTAGAGTTATCATCATATCATATGCCAGATACGTTTCCAAGTTGGTAGGAGTTTTGTTCATGTGGGATGATTGGCCAAAAATGTATTGATCCATTTGGCAAATTAATAAATTAATTATCCAAGTGAATTAATTAAGTCAATTTAACATGTAATAGCTGTTAGAAAATCTGGTTTTACATCTCATACAAAACACACAGCAGAAGCAACAATCACGGATCTACTTCATTCATGAGAGATAACATGTAACCTTGAATTCTAGAACATAGAATAGAAAGCGTACCTTGATGCTGTGAAATTCAAAACAAGGACTTAGAATACCTTTTAATCTTCATTTCAATTCCACATGGGGCCCAAGAAGTGTGGTCTCTCAATCAGTCTTTGTGTACGTTGATACTCCAAGAAAGTTCTTCTTTTTCTCCTTGTGGAGAAAAAACATTTTTTTTTCCTTTTCATCATACGTACATTATAACTACCTTGGTAGTTACTTTATTTATAACTCTTATTAAATAAAAACTAATTATTTAATTGGGTTAGCCTTTTGGACCTACCCAATTGGGCTTTAGTTTGTGGCCTGAGATGGGACCAAAGGGAACAAATAAGACTCTAGCTCCAATGGGCCTTGGGCTTTTCTGTCAAGGCTTGACAAGTCCAAAGTTACCATTCATTATATTCAATACCACTATAAGAATGTAATTGCACTCTAGGCCTTATTAATAAATTATATCTCAAGACTTTATTATACATGCAACCCCTTCATTAAAATATTCATAGTAATACAAAGTCATGAATGTTGGCTGCCACTTTGAAGATTACTACATCTTAATCCTTGAGTACCCGGTTTAATCTTTTATGTTATTCATCATATATTTATGAAATCTAATTCCATAAATATATACTTTAGTAACCCCTTACTAAAGTGGTTGGGCCCAATACTTTGAATAACCAAACTCATTAAACTTATCTTAAGGGAAAATTTTATATCTTCGTTAAGAGATTATGAATTCCATCTTGAGAATATATATTCCATCAACACTAAATGCGACTGCCCAACATACTGAGGTTTTGATCGTGACTTATAGATCTCACTCTTGATATATCAGAGCAACCTACATCTCATGATCAGGTCTATTATTCTCTCAGGATTTAGAGTTGATGTAAATAGAAGTCGTGAGATTTATTATTTATTTGATAGTCGTTAGAAGAATAATAAATCTCACAGCGGCCCAGTTCAATATGTCTTAACTCTTAAAACATATCAACATATCAACTAGAAGTCTCCACTTCCATGATCAAGACAAATCATCTTAGTTGATATGTTATAGTCTTTGCAGATGAAATGCCCAATTTCATCGCCGACTACGAACTAAAATTCTGAGTTTACAAAGAACTTGTGATTTATATCTTCTGTGACTAAATCACATAAATCACATACTATGCATCTCATGGACTAAGATAATGTCCCATTAGTTCATTTATAGACAGTCTCGTATAATTAACCTATTTAATTATTTATGACATGACAATAAATTGAATTTTAGGGCATAAATTGGATACGTAGGATCGAGAATTAAATTCATATCCTTATGGAATAACTTCAAAAGTTTATTCCAAAAGTATGAATCTATTTGATAATCCTCCCACTATGATATTGTACCGGTGTAATAGTTATCTATATAGAATAATGCCTTGTGGTGTATCTAATACAACTATCTCATTTCTAAATGTATTTTATAGTCGTCCTAAAACAAATTTTGACATTTTTCTTCTAGAACAATCTAACTTTAAAAGAGCCCTATTCCCCATTTATGTATGTACTGACTTAAAGAAGTCATTGAAACTTCATTCCTTTACAAAAAGGAACCCTAGATCTTATTATCCTTTAAATAGAATTCATAGACTGAGAATATAATAAAATAATGGTTCTAAAAGACCATCTTTCACCAATCTTGAATATCATTTAGATTAATAAGATCTATAGATATAAGTGCCAAAACATACAATTACAAAGGATGGAAACTTTCTCTTTAAAAGGTAAAACATGTAAATTTCCATCTAGAAGACAATCATAGACAATGCTTAGCTTTACCAAAACAGAAATACTTTCCTTTTGTTCATTCTTTTAAGTCTAATTTCCTTTTGGCAACTACTAGGGCAACTAACTTGTCCAACTGTTTGGTATTATAATTCATCTTCAAACCACCCTTACCTTTCAGTTTAGGCTAAGAATTTGAATTAAATCATATTGATCCTAGCCTTAGCTTTTAGGATGTCTTCCGTTGCGTAGAATTCACTCATCAATTCAGATAATATAAAAAGAATTTATGTTCAAAACAATCTGAATTGATCAAATGATTCTAACAAGGACTTGTGGATTATATCCAAATGAGATTAACATTTAATCTCTACATTCAAGAATTCCAATTCATTTTAAAATAAAACATTTTAATAAAATGATATAGAATTGGAACTCCTTAAGCTTTTCATAGCACTCAATATGATTCATACCAAACATCTCATTTAGACTTAATATAAAGTCTAAGTTTAGTACTAACTCTTGCATTTCATGCTGTAGCACAATTGACATAGAAGCCAATGTAACATTTTAGCATTTCAATGGAGACTATGATTACATCATAAGCTATCTTCCATAAATGCATCATGTATAGGAAATTATGACAATGCTGAATCGAAACATAAATATGTACTTCAACTCCTTTAAGCATCATGTCCAAAATTATTTCTTAGTTAATGTGATTCAATTAAAATAGTAGCTAGAGGACAAAATTTATGACAACTTTATTTCGAGACTATGAATATAATTACAGGGACATTATATTTTGCAACCACTACCATATAATATGGAACTCATAAAAACATATTATATTAGGTGCAACGACAATATAATCCCGCAATTAATATTCCTTGGAAGCGAGGTCATACCAATCACTATGATTAGGCAAGAATTATTCTCATTATTAATGCCATCATGGTAACTCTTACCAAACAAAAATAATTTACCATTTTTCCTTTAGCCTCTATGTAATAATGAGATAGATCCTTTGGGAGATTAACATTACACTTAGTCTAGTGTACACCATTATCTAGAATCATGTATAGCCACGTTTCATCTCCCTTTATAGTGTTTAAACTTATAGTACCATGAAGCAAAACACCCTCCTTTGGGATCGCGAGGCATATACGCCAAGACAAGGTGCTTGTTCACACTACTTTAAATGGGTAAGTTCAATCTTGTAGTACCATGAAATAAACACCCTCCTTTGTGATCGTGAGGCATATACGCCAAGACGAGGTGCTTACCCTACACCACTATGAACCGATAATGGAGGCCGTGAGATCCAACCCTTGTATCTCTCTCCCACTAGAAATTTTAAAACAAGTGGATTGTCCTGAAATCATTGTGATCTTACCACAATTTTAACCCTACACATCAAATGTGTTTAATTGTTTAAATTCAACGTGATGTAACTAAGTCACGTCACAATAGTGTAATGAACATTTGCGCTATCACAAAGAAGTTTAATCATGTAATCTGTGAAATAAATACCCTCCACTTGGAATGCAAGACTCGAAGTCAAGACAAGGTATCTATTCACATTACAATAAACTTAACAAAAAGGGTTATTTCAGCACTCCCACTCATTATTTGGGTTTTTCTTAAATAATTGTGATCCCATCACAACTAATAACCTTGCACTTGTTGAAGACTCTAATCTCATTAGAATCACTAACTAAAATGGAAGTCCTAAACTATTTAGGATTCCTTAAACACTAATGAATCAAAAATTAGTTATATAGAACTCTATCCTTAATTTACTAGATAAAGTATTCTAATCTCATTAAAAACTATATAACTTTAATTAGAATTTTAATCTCATTAAAAACCTCTAATTAAAATAAATTAAGGACTTTTAATCATAAAATAATTTAGGACTAAGAGTTCTATTTAACTAACATCTTTGATTTTAGGACTAAGAGTTCTATTTAACTAACATCTTTGATCTCATTAGGTCTTTTAGTTAGATAATGATTAATAAATGTCCTTAACTTTTAAGGACTATAAAATTAATCACATAACTTTGCTTTTTATCAAAGTTTTAACACTTAGTCAAAACTAAATGAAAATTCAAAATTCAATGCCTTTGATCATTCGAACCTTTAGCCTTAAAAGCATTTTTGAGAGAATCTCGCGACTAAGCTCTTCCCGCGAAAATGGGTTAAGGCTAAATTGTGAAAACACAAAATTCAGACAGAAACTTTCACGACTATCTTACGACTGTTTCGCGAGTAAAGACTACCTGTGAAAAGTTTTGTACTTCAGAGGCATTTTTCGCTAGTAGCTTCGCGGGAAGTTAACCCGTGAAAAACGAGTGTTTTCAGTTTTTAAAGGGCAAAACTGAATTTTTTTCAGAATTTTCAGGTAACTGTTTTTGACATCTTCATTGTTCTTCCATCAAAAACACTTTTGATTTTTTATGAATGAAGATTTATTAAGGTTTTCAAGATCAAAAACCATAATAATGCTAGAAACTTTGAAAACATAATCCTAATCTCATTAGGAATAAAATTCATCATCCTAGCATTTACATGTGAGTAACGATATCAGTAATCTGAAAAAGAAAATTACTTGAAGTTTACATAGATACCTTTCCCAAAGTAACAACATGCCCACGGCCAAAATTAATATATATGTAGATTCCAAGAATGCAAACATTTAAAGAAATTAAATTAAAGTGGGCCATTTCAGTCACTAATATTAGCAATAGACATTTACGTGTTCATTACTAAAACAAAGACTATCAAATGCATTATAAGTTTATGCATTCCAGTGAGACAAGAGTACTATCGTGTTCATTCCTAAGACAAATACTATCAAAACACAACACCATAACTTTATAGTCATCGGCCACTTCGAACAAACGAAGAGAATATTTATCCTGATAATGAACCCGATGTCATCATGTCTCACATACATGAATGGCATTGGAAATGGTTATCGAATAAAATTCAACTGCCAACTATATCCAAGCAGTGCAAAACAAAATGCTCATGCTTTACCGATATACCAGTTTCATTTACATTCTTTAAACCTTAATCCATGTCTTTAACAAAAGAGTACAATCAATGACACAATTATGCAGAAACTTTACTGCAAAAAATTAAATCACCAAGAAAACTATTTTCTTTCACTCTAAAAACTCAATCACAAGTTATACAAGCATGATATTTAAGACCGCTCTAATACCAATTTGTTGGAAAATTTGGTTTTGCATCTCATACAAAACACACAACGGAAGCAACAATCACGGATCTACTTCATTCATGAGAGATAACATGTAACCTTGAATTCTAGAACAAAGAATAGAAAGCGTACCTTGATGCTGTAAAATTCAAAACAAGGACTTGAGAATACCTTTTAATCTTCATCTCAATTTCACATAGTGCCCAAGAAGTGTGGTCTCTCAATCAGTCTTTTTGTACGTTGATTCTCCAAGAAAGTTCTTCTTCTTCTCCTTGTGGAGAAAAACTGATTTCTTTTCTCTTCATCATACGTACATTATAATTACCTTGGTAGTTACTTTATTTATAACTCTTATTAAATAAAAACTAATTATCTAATTGGGTTAGCCTTTTGGGCCTACCCAATTGGGCTTTAGTTTGTGGCTTAAGATGGGACCAAAGGGAACAAATAAGACTAGCTCCAATGGACATTGGGTTTTTCTGTCAACTCTTGACAAGTCCAAAGTTGCTATTAATTATACTCAATACCACTATAAGAATATAATTGCACTCTAGGCCTTATTAATAAATTATATCCCCAAGACTTTATTATACATTCAACCTCTTCATTAAAATATTCATAGTAATACAAAGTCATGAATGTTGACTACCACTTTGAAGATTACTACATCTTAATCCTTGAGTACCCGGTTTAATCTTTTATGTTATTTATCATATATTTATGAAATCCAATTCCATAAATATATACTTTAGTAACTCCTTACTAAAGTGGTTGGGCCCAACACTCTGAATAACCAAACCCATTAAACTTATCTCAAGGGAATATTTTATATCTCCGTTAAGAGATTATGAATTCCATCTTGAGAATATATGTTCCATCAACACTAAATGCGGCTGCCCAACATACTGAGGTTTTGATCATGACTTATAGATCTCATTCCTGATATATCAAGAAACCTGCATCTCATGATCAGGTCTATTATTCTCTCAGGATTTAGAGTTGATGTAAATAGAAGTCGTGAGATTTATTATTCATTTGACAATCGTTAGGAGACTAATAAATCTCACAGCGGTCTAGTTCAATATGTCTTAACTCTTAAAACATATCAACTAGAAGTCTCCACTTCCATTTTCAAGACAAATCATCTTAGTTGATATGTTACAGTCTTTGTAGATGAAATGTCCAATTTCATCACCGACTATGAACTAAAATTCTGAGTTTACAAAGAACTTGTGATTTATATCTCCTGTGACTAAATCACGTAAATCACATACTATGCATCTCATGGACTATATGATAATGTTTGAATATTCATGTTACCATTATATCAGATAATAATAAAACAGCTTTATTAATGATATATTAAGTCATACATAATGTCATATGTAGCATCATACAATAGGATTTAAGAGCACTAATCCTAAGACATGTTCCATTCACCTGGCCTATAATCAGCTACGAATCTCCCTTGACGACAACTGACTCTGCTCCCAGTGACATAGCCAACTCCAAGCCCTAGAGGAGGGCTTTATACTCATTTTTGTTGTTGGTCGTCTAGAACTGTGGACGTATCGCATACTCTAGACAATCTCCTTCGAGTGATTGTAAAATTACACCAACTCCTCTTGCATAATAAGTAGACGAACCATCCGCATGGACGATCCACTATTTTTCCCCCTCTCCTTCACTCTACTAGTCATAGGCTGGAGTGAATTCTATGATAAAATCAGCAAGTGCTTGGGCTTTTATTACTTCTCTAGGTCGATACCTTACGTCAAACTCATTAAGCTCCAATGCCCATTGAATTAGTCGTCCAGTTGCTTCTAGCTTATTCATAGCCTTCTTGAGCGGATGGTCTGTCAAGACGTTGATGACATGAGTTTGAAAATAAGGCCTGAGCTTCCTTGCTGCTATCACCAATGAAAACGCTAACTTCTCTATTGGTGGGTGTCGTCCTTCAGCTCCCCTTAATGCTTTGCTAGTGTAGGAGACGGGCTTTTGCACCTTTCCTTCTTCCTTAATTAAGGCTGAGCTCACTGCATGATGGGATATTGCTAAGTACAAATACAACTCTTCACCCGACTTGGACGGGCTCAACAAAGGACTTGTGGTGAGGTAAGTCTTGAGATCTTCAAGTGCTCGTTGACACTCATCCATCCACTCAAATGCTTTCCTTAACACCTTGAAAAATGGTAAACACTTGTCAGTAGCTTTTGAGACAAACTTGTTAAGGGCAGCTACTCGTCCAGTTAGACTTTGCATTTCTTTAACATTCTTTAATGGCTCCATGCTTAGTATTGCTTAGATTTTGTCAGGATTTGCTCGGGTTCAGCTTCATGTTGTATTGTCTAAAATTATCGAAAGTTTCCTGAAGGCCGTCCAAGTGAAATGCTTCATTTGTGCTTTTGACCAACATGTCATCCACATACACCTCCACGTTCCGCCCTATTTGTGGACGAAACATATGATTGACCAGCCTCGGGTAGATCGCCCTTGCATTTTTCAAACCAAAAGGCATCACTTTGTAGCAAAACAAACCTTGACTGGTGATGAAAGATGTTTTCTCCTGATTTGCCTCATCCATCTTAATCTGGTTATACCCTAAAAATGCGTTCATGAAGCTCAGTAGTTGGTGCCCAGTTGTTGAATCAACCAACTGGTCAATACGTGGCAAAGGATAGCTGTCCTTGGGGCATGCTTTATTCAAATCTGTGAAGTCCACGCACATCCTCCACTTGCTATTAGCCTTTTTAACCATCACTACATTTGCTAGCCAATCCGAGTAGTAAACTTCCCGAACAAACTCTGCTTTATTCAAATCTGGACTTCTTCCTTAATGGTATTATCTCGCTCTAGGGTGAACACTCTTCTCTTTTGACGAACGGGCTTGTAGGACAAGGACACATTTAAACGATGGGTAATAGCACTCGGATCAATCCCGAGCATATCTTCATAACTCTAAGAAAAAACATCTCTACTTCTCTTAAGAAATTGGACAAGATCCTGCTTCGTCTTTTCCCCCATACTTGTTTCGATCCTGGTAAACTTCTTTGGGTTAGACTTGTCTAAGGAAACATCCTCCAATACTTCTGCCGACTCTGCAACTGTCCTCCCTTCCTCGATATTCATCGTCTACATTTGCTCGTTCATTGCTAACATGGCCAAATAGCACTCTCTGGTCGCTAGCTGGTCACCTTGTACTTCTCTTATTCCATACTCCGTCGAGAATTTAATAAATAGCTAATAAGTGAACGTCGCAGCTTTCCAATTTTTTAGGACTGGTCGCCCTATGATGGCATTGTATAAGGACGAACAATCAACGATGAGGAAGTTCACTTCCTTGGTCACCTGTCGTGGGTAAGAGCCAACCATAACTTGTAGAGAGATGGTGCCTATTGGTAAAACTTTCATCCCTCCAAATCCGATCAAAGGCATGTTCACTGGATGAAGCAATTCCTTACTTATCCTTATCTGCTGGAAGGCCGGATAGTAGAGGATATCTGCAGAACTCTCATTATCAACTAACACCCTCCACGTTGTATAATTCGCAATCGTCAAAATGATAACAATTGCATCGTCGTGAGGATGATGCAATCTCATTGCATCCTCGTCAGTGAAGGAAATGGCTGGTTCGTCTACCCCTAGCACCCTTGGTGGACGACTAGTAAGTTGGAAGTTTTGTACAACTCTTAGGGAGGTCTTCTTAGCTTTGGACAAACTTCTAGTTTGATGTTCCTCCTACAATAACTCTTCTCTCTTCAACTGGTGGATGTAGTGGTTCTTCTGCTTTGCCCTTCATTAGTAACCTTTCATCCTTATGATCTTGTCCAAGGAAATTATTTAACTTTCTCTGCTTTATAAGGACTTCAATTTGTTGTTTCAAGTCATAACATTCGTTTATATCATGCCCATGATCTCGGTGAAAACAACAGTATGTGCTCTTGTTCCACTTGCTAGGATCTCCCTTCATTTTCTCTGGCCATTTCAGGGATGGTTCATCCTTGATCTGCATCAGTACTTGGTCAAGTGGGGCATTCAAGGGTGTATAGTTAGAACTCCGTCCTGAAGACGATCCTACCTTCGTGCCATCTCTATCTCTCTTTTCTCCTGTCTTGGCCTTCTTTGGGCGAGGGCTGATAGGCCAAGAATGTATTGACCCCTTATGATAAATTAACCAATTAAATAGCCAAGTGAATTAATTTAGTCAATTAACATGCAATACGCATGGTAGCACAAACAAATCACCAACTAAGTTAAATGCAGCGGAAAATAAATTTGACACGGTGATTTGTTTACGAATGGGGAAAACGTCCAAGGCAAAAACCCCACCGGGTGAATTTAAGGTCACCACTCCCAAGAATCCACTATTATCAAAACAAGCGGTTAGAAGTAAAGGAATCCTAGTACCTTATACTAACATACAGTTGGACCTTTACCTCAATAAACAATTGGACTTGTAATGTAGTGACAATCTCTCCTTTCATTGCACAGCTCCAAGTACGTGACTAACCAATCAATGCACAGATCTTAGTACATGATTGACACACCAACTTGAGAAGGATGTTAGCTGCAAAGTTCTTCAGTTCATCCAAACGATGAAGATCAAGAAGCTCCATAGTCACAAAACCCTACAGCGTACAAATGCAGCAGCTTCTTTAAGAGAAAGATGAACTAGGGCATATGTCTCTGGTCACAATATACTTGCATAAAACCTTTGCATCTAGTGAGATGGCCCTTAAAATAATCCTTATATATGTTTAGGGTTGTGAGAAAAGAAAACCTAAACACATAACTTGGATATGTGTGAAAAACAGTTCTGAAAAATTGATTTTCGTAATTCTCGATAGATATAGCTATCGAGCTTCACATTTTAAATCTCGATAGATACATCTGTCGAGCTATTTGTCGAGCTTTAAAGAATAGCACTTCTTCACTTGATTCTTGGATAGATTTGCATGGCTTGAATACTTGGACTTGAACTCTTGTCCTTAAAGTATTAAACACATCCTAGATCTACCCAATTATAGGTAAAGTGCATGTTGTCAAAGGATTAACCAGTTCTAAATGACATATGTTCTTAACATGATCCACATATGTCCTTACAATCTCCCCCTTTGGCAATTTGTGACAAAACCACAACAAACAAATGAAATATGAGAGAAATCATAAATCACTCAACTCATACTCACTTGTTGAGTACAATAAAATCTACCTAACACAAACTCTTGAAAAACTTTGCAAGAAGAGAGTTCATGGCATAGAATATTTTGACAATCTGCTTTTCCGAAACACTTTTAAAAAACTCATCAAGGTATCTTAGTGTAAAACAGAAATAAAAGATTGCATGCATAAATAAGAAGCATGTGTATAAAGAGAGAAAAGAAATAACACATGGAAAGATAGGTGAAAATGTAATAACAACCTCATCATCAAATATATATATATATATATATATATATATATATATCAATAATGAATACACGGTTTGCTATCACTAAGTGGTCACAAGACCAATGTACAAGAGACAAAGTATCTAAAAGATAAAGAAAAGAAAAGATACAAAAGTCCTCACTACATCCCTAAAAAAAAAAAAAAAAAAAACACTCCCCCAAGTATATGACTACTCTCATAGCTAAAACTACTCCCCCTTTTTGTCATGAATTACAAAGGGCAAGTCACTAAGAAGCAGTCATCTTCTCGTCACCGAAAAAGCTAGCACCATCATCCTCATCAGCATCATCATCATTGGAGCCATCATCATCGCCCTCATCCTCTGAAGCCTGTGGAGATGGAGATGGAGACGAGGTGAAGCCACCCATGACAGCCTGTCGTCGTGTGATACGACCAAAATGGGTGTTCACCTAACATGACTCATCACTAAAAGTGTCAAAGCGAGCATCCATGCGCTCAAGCTGAGCCATGATGGCCTCGAAAGTCACACCACCCGTGGAAGAAGAAGGAGCAGAGGTGTATGGAACGAAAAAGGCTAAAGGAGTCACCGTCTCGATCTGTGGCCACTTCGGTCGAAGAAGGGCCTCACTCCATCTAACGGACACGCCAGTAATGGCACCCATGATGGTGAAGTGAGCAGACTCTGGATAGGACACAAAGCGTGGTGAATGATCCTCATGATAGCAGAAGGAAAAATAAACTTATCATGGGTCGCCGTATCCTTATAGACATCTATAAGGGAGAGTATGAAATGAAAGGGAAAGTCAATGGTAAGCCCCTCAATGAGGGATAGCAAAAAGCGAGCATGAGGCTTAGTAATAGAATTATAGTGAGACAAGGGATGTAAAACAAATGTCATCACCATATTCCGGAGCCTCGGACTTTTTGCAAAGCCCGAGCAAGGGGTGTTTTAACGATCATCCCATGATGAAGGTGTCTCATAGAAGAGAGACATGAGTTCATCTTTGAACACAGTCCACAAACAAGGACAACCGGGGTAATCAGGATGTGATACCCTTGGGACATGTAGCACATCGGAGATAAGCTCTGGAGTGACTACAATACGTATACCTCAAACAAAAGTGAGAAAAGGAGATATGGAATAATCAAATCCATGCATATTGGAGTAAAACTCCTGTATGATCACAAAGGGACAATTGACCGGGATATCACAAAGGGATTCCCAACCCTTACTGTTAATGACAGTGGATAGATCAATATCGGAGAAATCTGAAAGGATAACCTGGCGTTCCGAATGAATGCCACATTTAGAGAAGTTCTCTGAGAAGTCCTGATGGGCCTTCTCATCAAGGAATCGGACGTGAAGAGGAGTAGAATAAGAAGAAGAAGATGTCCCGGAACAAAGAGGGTTTCGGGATGGATTGGATTTACGCTTGGGTGCCATGCATAGACTATCCTAGAGAGAGAAAGAGAGAGAGAGAGAGAGAGACAAGCAAAAAAGTACCAATCAACAATAATATCAAAAAGAAGGAAAAGAATGGTACGTGTGCATGAAAAATGGATGAACATGTGACATGCTACAATAAAAACATCATGGGCTCAGCCTAATCCAAACCTACCAACACACAAGGTTTCAACATATAAAACACATATCTAAATGCATGACACATTGTGAAAATGCAAATGTGATGCAATGCATGAGCATATAGGATCATTTAAACATAACCTAACCCAAAATTTCACAAATAACTCAACAATTTTGAAAAACACCAAAAAAAAAAATTTAAAACCCAAAAACCTAGGTCTAAATGTATGAAATGCATGATAAATGAGAGAAAAGAGATCATACCAGAGGAGGAAATCAAGATTTGGGCTGAAAAACAAGTGCGGAAGGTGAAGAGGTTGAGGGAAAAGTGTTTGGGAGAGAAAGAGAGAGTTTCTGTCGAGAGAGATCGGAGAGAAATGAGAAAAAAAAATGTGCTGAAGCAATATATAGAAACACGAATCTCGATGGATTGAAGAGTTGTCAAGAGCTATCAAGCACTAATTCTCGACAGATATATCTGTCGAGGTACTATCGAGCATATGTCGACGGTAAAGAAACCTTGATGGATCGAACAGCTGTCGAGAAGCTATCGAGTAGACAGAAACTTTCTCGATGGATCAAGAATCCGTCAAGAAGCTATCGAGACAAATTCCAGAAAGCTTCGATGGATCAAAAATGCGATAAGATCTGTCGAGAAAAGCAGGCCAAGGGTCTCGATGGATAGATATCTATTGAGAACTATCAAGATAGGCAAAAACAGTTTTTCAATGAAGAGAAAAACACAGACATGAATGCAATCAAGCATGTTACCCAACCAAAGATTCAAACAACATTTTTAAGCTTCCAAAGTCATCTTTCAACAAGAAAAATGTCAAGCATTCAGATCCAAAGCACACACACACACACACACTAAACAAGTCTAACCAATTTTATATTTCAAAAACAAGTCAAGACAGTTTAGTGAGCATACATTAACACATGTATTCCTTGTGATGGCCAAATCACATTGTACCTGCATATGTATCAAAAGTAGCAAAGAATTTTGTGTGTTGTGTGTGAAAAACATCGCAAGATTGCATAAGTGTCTACATGTTATGAGGATTTGAGATATGAAAAAATCAATTTAACTCACACACAATCATAACTCCTTGATGGGGACTATCACCTTTGAGGTACATCCTATAATTCCCATATCTCCTAGAGACACGCTTACAACCATATTTAAAAGCATTTTGATTCTTTTTGCTTTTGATTTTTTCTTTGCATATATTTTTTTTTCTTTTGAACATATCATGCATGGGCATATAAAAGAGAGAAAAGAAAATATTCAATTATGTTAAGCTTTTGACATTGCACTTTTGCTATACCGAAGCATACAGATGTCATTTCATGATTGGTGGGCAACAGTGATGAGATGGTTATTTATGCCTTTCTCTTAGGATTTTCTAGTCATTCAGGTAAAAAAGAGTGATACAAGTGTTAAGTACAAGAGATTTCTTAATCTTACTCATCACAAACACGAGCCACAAAGCTCACTTGCTTAGTTGTGCATAGAGATGCTCATCTAAGTTACAAAAGATACAAAATTTAGAAAATTTTGTTTCAATGGCCATCCAAGGTACACAAGTACCAATGTACACAAAACGCATACTGTTTTTGTATTTTTCTGATGTTTCAAAAAAATTTTATTTTTATGAAAAACAAAATTAAGCAAAACTGAAAACAAACAAACAAAGACATGTTAAACAAGGCATAGCATAAAAACTAGATGCAAATGCATGAGGAAGGAGGAGAAGGAGAGGAAATCAATCCATGGAGATAACACCAATGTTTTGACGAAGGAATTCAAAATGTTTGCTATCAAGAGATTTGGTGAACAAATCAGCCTTCTGATCATCAGTGTGAATGAACTCAAGAGTGAGGGTACCATCTTCAACAAGCTCTCGAATGAAGTGGTGTCGAATCTCTATATGTTTTGTTTGAGAATGTTGAATAGGATTCTTAGAGATGTTAATGGCATGGTATTATCACAATAGATGGTAAGATGTTCTTGACGAATACCATAATCAATGAGGAGTTTTTGCATCCACAGAAGTTGGGTGTAGTAGCTATCGACAGCGATGTATTCAGCCTCTGCAGTGGATAATGAGATGGAATTCTGCTTTTTGCTCATCCAAGAGACAAGATTATTACCCACATAAAAACAACCCCCCGAAGTACTCTTTCTATTATCAGCATTCCCAGCCCAGTTTGCGTCAGAATACCCAGCTAAGACATCATTGGTGTCCTTGCTATACCACACACCGAAATCGGCAGTGGATTTCACATACTTTATGATTCTTTTCAAAGAAATCATATGAGACTCTTTGGGATTAGCCTGATATCTAGCACACACTCCCACACTGTAACTAATGTCAGGTCTACTAGCAGTAAGGTATAGAAGACTACCTATCATGCTTCTATAGAGAGAAGAATCAACACTTTTTCCCAACAAATCAACAATGAGTTTAACATTTGGGCTCATGAGGGTTCTAACAAAACTAGCAGATTCCAAACCAAACATTTTCACAAGATTTTAGCATATTTTGATTGAGATAGGAATATACCTGACTCCTGCTGATGGATCTGCAACCCAAGGAAGTGATTCAACTCTCCAATCATGCTCATCTCGAACTCAGCTTGCATGAGTTTGGAGAAATTATGAGCAAGTTCATCCTTTGTAGACCCAAAAATGATATCATCAACATAGACTTGAGCAACTATCAACTCGCCATCTTCCCTCTTGATGAAGAGTGTTTGATCAACCTTTCCTTTTGTGAAACCATGTAAGACCAAGTATTGTGTAAGTCGATCATACCAAGCTCTGGATGCTTGCTTTAACCCATAGAGTGCCTTCTTGAGGTACAACACATGATCTGAAAAATGTGGATCAATTAATCCTTTAGGTTGAGCCACATAGACATCTTCTATAAGGAAACCATTCAAGAATGCAGTCTTTACATCCATTTGGTAAAACTTGAACTTTAAGTGACATGCCAAGGCTAGGAGAATCCTGATGGACTCCATACAAGCTACAGGAGCAAATGTCTCATCATAGTCTACTCCTTCCATTTGAGAGTATCCTTGAGCCACAAGACGAGCCTTGTTGCGAATCACATTTCCCTCATCAGTCTTATTGCGGAATATCCACTTTGTGCCAATGATGTGCTCACCTTCCAGTCTAAGCACTAGGGTCCAGACATCATTCCTTTGAAACTAAAACAGTTCATCATGCATTACCTCAACCTAGCTTTCATCCTGGAGAGCTTCCTTAACCTTGGCGGGTTCAACCTACGACAAATAGCAAGAATAAGACACAAAGTTAGCAACACATTTATCAACTGTACGCATTCTTAGTGTAAGTTCATTCATATTTCCCATAATAACTTCAGGAGGATGATTCAACTTAATCCTTGAAAAAGGTCATTTCTCTTCATAAGATTCAGAATCAGGTGAAGTAAGTGATGGAATTATGCATATACGCAGCGGAAGGATCTACTTCATTATCAATTGTTAACATATGCCATATAAGTTTCAGAATTAGAGAACAAGAGAGTGTACCTTGGTATGGTGAACTTCAAAATTGAAAATCAGAAGCACTTGGGAATAATTTTAATCTTCACTCCAATTCCACTATCGCCCAAGATGTGTGGTCTCTCAATCTGTTATATGAGTTTGTTCTAAAGAGATTAAGAGTGTTCTCTACTCACATACGTACCAATTCATATTCAATTCACAAATTCTGTATGTTTCTCTCTTAATAACAGATTATCTAATTGGGCTAGCCTTTTGGGCCTTCCCAATTGGGCTTTAGTATGTGGCTTGGAGTGGGCCCAAAAGGGAACAAATAAGACACTAGCTCTAATGAGCCTTAGGCTTTTCTGTCAACTCTTGACAAGTCCAAAGTTATCATTAATTATATTTAATACCACTATATAAATATAATTGAACTCTAGGCTTTATTAAATAAATTATATCCCAAGACTTTATTATACATGCAACCCCTTCATTAAATATTCATAGTAACACAAAGTCATGAATGAAGATTGCCACTTTGTGAATTACTACATCTTAATCCTTGAGTACTCGGTTTAATCCTTTAAGTTATTCATCATATATTTATGAAATCCAATTTCATAAATATATACTTTAGTAACTATTTTAAAGCTCGAAAACGTGTTGAAAAACACAAGAGCTGTTTAGACCCCCGATTAAAATTACGGCTCGATAGTTTTTACACAACTTTAATACAAAGTGCGGAATAGTGTAAAAGCGAGTGGATGAACAAATAAACTACTCTAATCCATAAACTAAACAACACAGCAGTATAATGGAATATAAAAGAGTAGGGAAGAGAGATGCAAACACAGAAAAACACCAAGACGTGTTTTCGAAGAGGAAACCGAAGAACTCGGCAAAAAACCTCTCCGCCGCCCTCCAAGCGGAAATCGATCCACTAGACAATCAGTTGGGATACATGAGTAAGCAAGAGACCCTCCAAGCCTAATCTACCCGATGTACCTAAGCCCTCCAAGCTCCTACTCCAACAAGGCTTCTCAGAACCGTGTCTTATCTAGCACCCCGGATCCCGCAACAAACTCCATGTTGCATCTGCCATCCTTGGCTTCTTCCAATGCTTCCCAGCAGCACCAAAACGTCACTCAACACTCTCAAAAGGTGTGGTAAGTGTTTGGGCTATCAACCTCTCAATGGTGTGGAAATGGAGAGGGAAGGGTTGAGGAGATACCACAAGCAAGTGTATAGAGAAAGGTGGGGATGACAATCTCTAATTGCAAATGTGTTTGGCTAGGGTTTTCTCTCTGAAGCATTCCTCAACATTTGTGGGTAATGGGGGTTTATATAGGATAGGTGCAAAATGTGTGAGTCAGTCAGTACAGGCTGGCAGAACAGCATGTCTCGCGGGTGTCTCGCGGGTGTCTCCATCTGTCCTGACTCTTCGCATTCCAGCATGTGCAAGGCACATGCTTCACTTCACGGGAAGCTTAGTCGCGACATACCCGCGAGATTCCATCAGCTTCCAATTTGCTTGAGTCTTCACATACTCTCTATCACACACCCCTTACATCAATTCCCACAACAAATACAGGGTATAAACAATTGATAGTAATTACAATCAAATTTGGCACGGAATAAAAGCCAACAAAACACATAGTTGTAAATCACAACTTTACAATCTCCCCCTTTGGCTATTCCGTGACAAAACCCTAAAACAGACTCTAGACTTAAACGTGAGTTTGGGAACACAGGCAAAACTCACTCACACTTAATTCTAGATTCTGATAAGCTCTTGAAACATATGAACAAGTAACTCCTGAAACACAACAACAAAATATTATCATTGTATGCAGAAAACTTGAAAAACATATGGAGCATTAAAAGCATGATCAAGCAAGATGAAATAGAAAACACTAGATCATAGCAAGATCAAACAAGTAATCACTATACAGAAGTAATTACTATGCTCATTCACACAAGGAATGAACATCCGGATATGCAAGATGATAAGCTCATATGAAGAGTACCATTTGCAAATCCAACACTCAACCAATGCAAAATACTTGAAGTATTTGCATCTAGGAACAATCCTACATGGGCACAAGAGTGTTCATCACTCAACCAATGCATAGAACGTATATGCATCTAGGAGCAATCCTACTAGGGCACAAGAGTGATGTAGTGAAGTAAATGTATGACATTAAACTTCAATAGCACAAGCATAAAGGCTGCATAAGCAAAGTATTGCAAAAACATGGCACAAACCATAAAAGCCTACAAAACATGCAATGAAACAAAACAACCCTTAAAGCTTACAAAAGCAACATGGGTACATGCAAAGTATGCTACAAAGCATAGAGAATATCACAAAAGAAACATCAGAAATAATACTTAAATAAAGCATAGTATCAAAGCTTTAAACCAAAAGCAGTAAAACATTTATAGACACTAAAAATACTGAATAAAAACCGTCTTTAACACCAATAACCAATGTTACTATGTTTCTACGTTATGCTCCCCCTATCGCTGTGCAAGCTCTTCTCCAGCTCCCCCTCAGAAATTTCTCCCCCTTTTTGACCGGAATGGCCAAAGGACTAGAACGGTTCGGACTCCGAATCAGAGCCATGAGTGGAGGACAACTCCTGAACTTGCGATGCTAATGCGGTGATCTGTCCCTGAAGGTATGCGAACTGATCTGCTGTGTGCTGCACATGGGAGTCAAGCACTGTCGACATCTGGTCCATCTTAGCAAGCAGCTGATCAAGTTTGCTTAAGCCTGATGGTGGAGCAGAAGATGATGGCTGTGCAGAGGGCTCTGGAGCCGAGGTGAACCTGTCAATCTCTTCCTCTGTATCTTCAGCTTCCTCCTACTGAACCCGTCGTGGTGGTGGTATGGTATGCACACCAGTCTTGGAGCCTCTAATGTGTGCAATGCTCCTAGTCAAAGTATGACCACCAATGGGATAATCCCTCGGAACAGCTGTGAGGCCACTGGGTAGCTTGAGCTTTGTCTTGGCAATCAATCCCATGATCAAAGAGGGGAACGGCATCACAGTTCGGGAATTCTGCTTTGTGATGCTTTTCTTCAAGACATGCATGATATGACCACAAATGTCAATCTCCTTATGTGTATAGAGATCATACAGGAATCTTGTTCTCGGAGCAGATAGAGTGGTGAGATTGGTGACTGGATACAGATTGTGAATCATCACATAGCTTAATGTCCTCATTTCTGGAGAGAACTTGAGAGTGTCCATGGATGATTTCTTCGATACACCACCAAGGACTTTGATCATATCATCAATCTTACCCAATCTGTCCTCATAAGCAACTGTGATTTGCTGAGATGGAGGACGAGTCTACAAAAAATCTTGGATGCTCTCTCTAGTAATCTGAAACTCCTTGTGTCTCACCCAGCCATCAATACGATCTCCGTCGACAATGGCATTAGAGAAGAACTCCTTGATAATCTCTGAATAGACCACTCCAGTTGAGTTGAGCAGCTTGGTCCACGTTCTATCCTTGAACACTTCAGGGATGCAAGTGCCCTCAAGAGTCTCTAACTGGACTACCCGTTCCATGATGATCGTCTTGTCCTTGTAACAGTCATTGTACTTCATATCAGCATCTATAGACCGGAAATGTTCAGAATCAGTTCGGGCTCTCTTTGAAGTCGATTTCTTTCTAGCTGCATGCTTGGTGGGAGACATCTGCACAATTTCACAGAGCAACGAAGGAAACAACAATGCACAAACACAAACCAGAAGACAAACTTCATTAGATTCAAGTTAGTGCCAAATAAGACATAGACTAACTGAAAAACAGAGCATGGTAGACATTAAACATCATGCTACAAGACTCCAAACTTATAAGGCATAACTACAATGCAACAAATTAAGAAAAAAATGCAAGAGTGTGTGTCTGTGTGCATGTGCTGATGAGTGTGTGCGGCATGAGATGCATGAGGGTGCCTAAGTGTGCTTAGTTGTGTGCCAAAAATGTGCAACATGAACAAAGTGATTGAAAACACAAAATCAATGACCAAACCAAGTAAAATAAGGTCAAATAAGTGAGAGTCCATGGATTGAAATCACTTGATTTCAAAATAGCACAAAAATGTCACTCGGACATTTTGACAAACACTTAGTGTGCACAAATGAAAAAAATACATGAATAATGCATGAACATGTGAAAATCTACCCTCAATACAAGATAAAATGCCACAAGGGGCCAACACAAGTGCAGAAACAACTAATGGAACACAGCCCAATCAAAATAAATGAGAAAACTTCACCCAATTTTGAAAACCAACCCAAAGTTTCGAAAATCCCCAATTATCAAAACCCTAACAAAAATTCTGCATAATCTAAGTAAAAACTTGAAAAGAAATAGTTAAGAAACATACCTTGAAGAAGAAAATGCAGAAAAAGTGCTTGGATTGAAGGGAAATGAATGGAATAGTGATTTTGGGTTGAAAAACTTTGAGAGAGGTTGAGCGAGGGAAGTTTGATAGTTTTGAAAAACTGTCACATCAGCTATATAAAAACTAAAAACACGCGTTTTTCGCGGGTTAGAGAGTGGCGACACAGTCGCGAGACAGTCGCGAGAAAGGCCACTGAAGCACAAAATTTTTCGCGAGAAGCATTAGGTCGCGAAACAATCGCGAGACAGTCGCGGTAACTTCTGTCTAAAATTGGAAAAATCCAATTTTAGCCAAACAGCATTTCGCGAGTAGCTTTTGGTCGCGAGACAGTCGCGAAAGTTTCTGTGTGACAAGATAAAATAAAAAATTCCCTCAACTCCTTTTCGCGGGAAGCTCTAAGTCGCGAGCTTCTCGCGAAACTACCCCTGAACCAGTTTTTGAAGAAACACAAAAACATGTATTTTAATCAAAAACAAAAGACAAGAAAGTATAAAATCACTTTCAAAAACAAATAAAACACTCAACAATCTTTTTGGGTTTGATCAACAAAGATTGAGCATGTGAAAACACATTTAATCAAGTACAATCACACAAATGAATAAGGCATTCATTGAACATAGACTTGTGTGTTGTGTGTGGATATCAAAAATGAGATAGTCCTTAGTCCAATGTGAAGCTTCAATGATCAATTCAATCAAGGCATACACAACTAGCACTAGATTATGTGACCTATCTCAATTATAGAAACATGCATATATGACCTCCCACACGTACTTGATAACACTTCATTGAAGCTTTTCATTTGGCTCCATATTTAACATATCATTTGCAACTTTTGAGCAAAGAGAATCTCATTTAGAGAAAGATGCCTGAAATTTTTGATATTTCAATTGATGAGTTAGCCTTTGGCTTGTTGGGCATCATACATTTTATTTTAGTCGCTTTCCCTTTTTCCTAGTCGAATACTAGTTTGTGCGACAGGCTTTTGCAGCTCTATATCTCTTTTCATTTGGAGATTTACAATTAGAGAGCTCTTTTAAGCAAAAAAATAAAAGTGGGAAGATATATAGACATGAGTCTATGCATGTCTCAAGATCAACAAAACCATTCACTAATCATTCATGACAAGGTTGAAGATCTATTTACAACAGTCACATAAATTTCAGAATTTCTTCCACAATGATATGAGTGCATGAGAGACAAGCTAAGCTCGTTAAATGCACAAAGCCATAAGTACAAAGGTACAAGGCAAAACATGCTTTGAGACAAAACTCAACAAAGTGATCAAACTTTTTGGATTTTCTATTTTTTATGCGTTTTTGAATTTTTGAACACACCCAAAACAGAGCAGAAAGATAAAGATTAACAAAGACAACCCGTACAAATCAACCGGACAAAATAACAACATTAAAAATAGAGCAATGCATGAAAAAGATGCAACAGCAAATGTCCCTAAACATTGAAAGAATTTATGCGTGGACATGTTATCATGCTTATGCATGAGTACCCCTTTTCACCCACACGTCACGTGCGTTTGGGGTGATATCCTTAACGGATTGGGTACGAGAATTTGGACTATCAAACCTTCTGGTGAAACTCTCCAAGCAGGTGGTGAAGGCACCAATCATTTTCATCACGTCCATCATGCCAGGATCACGATTCTGACTTCTCGGTTGTTCACCACCCCAAGACCTCATGTCATTTCTCCTTCCTCGTGACCGAGGTGCGCTTGAATTGTTGTCTGATATCAGCTTTTGACAGTTGGGTCTGGTATGTCCTTGCATTCCGCAGTAATGACACACATAGTCCGTTCTAGGACTCCGTTGTGATCTTGGGAGAGATCTTCCTCTGGTTTCATGTCTACCCATGGAGTGATTTCGGGGCTTATTCACCATCCGTTGTTCATTCACATTCTTCTTCTCAGCCTTAACATTCTCAGGGATGGTTTCTTCTACAATAGGCACTACGGCCTTCACAAACTTCACTTCTTTGGTAGCTTTGGCTGATGAGCTGCTTCCTCCGGTGTATCCCAACCCGGACTTGTCTGAAGAAGGTTTTTGAGATGAGATAACATCATCTAACTTCTGGGAGGAGACTCTCTCTATCTTGGCATGAGCTTGCACTACCTCTTGCTCAAGAAACCTCACCTTCGTGTAGGCTTCAGACAACTCGCCATTTAGTGTCTCAATCTCACACTTAGCCTCTTTATATCTGACCATGAGACTTCGGTAATCTTCCTCAGCCTTCTTCATTTTCCTTACAGCTGCCTTGGCTATTCTGGTATACTCTCCAGACTTCTCAAGAAGTAAAGAGTAATTTTCTTGAAGATTAGCTGTATTCTCTTCTTCTTCTTCAGCGTCTGATTCTTCTGCATTCCCAATAGACTCTAAATCAGAATGCTCACCAAACTCCTTCACAAGAGCACCCAAATCATCCGATGACTCCACATGAGCAATGGTCATGAATGTGGAGTAGTTTCCCTCTCCGTCACAGCTCTCTTCCGAGTCTGAATCACTGAGTGTCGTGGCATAAGCTTTGCCTTTTCCCCTCAGAAAATTTGGACACTCCTTCTTTAGATGTCCGTGGCCATTGCACTCATAGCATATAATTTCTGAAGAAGGTTGAGACTCCCTCCCTTCTTTTCTTGTAAACTCTTTCCTATCACCTCTTGAAAATTTTCCTTTCTTGAATGGTTTCCCACTGTTCTTCATCTTCAGAAATTTGCGGAAGTTTTTCGCAAGAAATGCTACTTCCTTCTCCACCCCATCTTCTTTGGAGGAATCACCCATCCTTTCGGTGATGGTTTTAAGAGCAAGTGATTTACTCATCTTATGGGAAGGCAGTCCCATCTGATATGTTTGGAAAGACCCAACTAATTCTTGAATTTTAATCTCATCCAAATCCTTGCTTTCCTCTATGGCTGTAACTTTTGCTCTAAAACTTTCAGGCAAGGACCTCAATACTTTTCTCACCACCTTAGCATCTTCAATCTTCTCCCCAAGATTGAGTTTAGCAATTACAATTTCATTGAGCTTCCCATAGAATGAATCAAGCGGTTCATCATCACCCATCTTGAGCTCTTCAAATTTGGTGGTAAGCATCTGAAGCTTTGTGTCCTTAACTTTCTTTGTACCCTCATAAGTGGTCTCCAAAATCTCCCAAGCTTCTTTGGCTACTGTCATGTGAGAGATCCTGTGGAATTCATCAGGAGACACAGCACAAAATATAGCATTTAAAGCTTTACTATTAGCATTGGCTGCTGCAAGAGCCGCCTTATCCCAATTAGCCTTAGGAGCTTCCGGCTTAGTCCAGCCGAGCTCTACCGCATCCCAAACAGTATCTTCTATAGAGCATAGAAATGCTCTCATTCTGACTTTCCAGAATGCGTAATTGTTCCCATCAAAAAATGGTGGAACATTGAGCGATTGAGACCGATCCATCTCAAATAGGGTCAAGGATCACACTAAGGTATTTAAACCAAGCAAGTGTACCCGCTCTGATACCAATTGAAAGCTCGAAAACGTGTTGAAAAACACAAGAGCTGTTTAGACCCCCGATTAAAATTACGGTTCGATAGTTTTTACACAACTTTAATACAAAGTGCGGAATAGTGTAAAAGCGAGCGGATGAACAAATAAACTACTCTAATCCATAAACTAAACAACACAGCAGTATAATGGAATATAAAAGAGTAGGGAAGAGAGATGCAAACACAGAAAAACACCAAGACGTGTTTTCGAAGAGGAAACCGAAGAACTCAACGAAAAACCTCTCCGCCGCCCTCCAAGCGAAAATCAATCCACTAGACAATCAGTTGGGATACATGAGTAAACAAGAGACCCTCCAAGCCTAATCTACCCGATGTACCTAAGCCCTCCAAGCTCCTACTCCAACAAGGCTTCTCGGAACCGTGTCTTGTCTAGCACCCCGGATCCCGCAACAAGCTCCATGTTGCATCTGCCATCCTTGGCTTCTTCCAATGCTTTCCAGCAGCACCAAAACGTCACTCAACACTCTCAAAAGGTGTGGTAAGTGTTTGGGCTATCAACCTCTCAATGGTGTGGAAATGGAGAGGGAAGGGTTGAGGAGATACCACAAGCAAGTGTATAGAGAAAGGTGGGGATGACAATCTCTAATTGCAAATGTGTTTGGCTAGGGTTTTCTCTCTGAAGCATTCCTCAACATTTGTGGGTAATGGGGGTTTATATAGGATAGGTGCAAAATGTGTGAGTCAGTCAGTACAGGCTGGCAGAACAGCATGTCTCGCGGGTGTCTCGCGGGAAGGCCTTACCCGCGAGATACTCGCGAGAGACAGCTGTCTCCATCTGTCCTGACTCTTCGCATTCCAGCATGTGCAAGGCACATGCTTCACTTCGCGGGAAGCTTAGTCGCGACATACCCATGAGATTCCATCAGCTTCCAATTTGCTTGAGTCTTCACACACTCTCTATCACACACCCCTTACATCAATTCCAACAACAAATACAGGGTATAAACAATTGATAGTAATTACAATCAAATTTGGCACGGAATAAAAGCCAACAAAACACATAGTTGTAAATCACAACTTTACACTATTTACTAAAGTAGTTAGGCCTAACATTCTGAATAACAAACCCATTAAACTTATCTCAAGTGAATATTTTATATCTCCGTTAAGAGACTATGAATTCCATCTTGAGAATATATGTTCCATCAACACTAAATGTGGCTGCCCAATATACTGAGGTTTTGACCGTGACTTTAGATCTCACTCTTGATATATCAAAGCAACCTACATTTCATGATCAGGTCCATTATCCTCTCAAGATTAAGAGTTCATGTAAATATAAGTCGTGAGATTCATTATTCATTTGACAGTCGTTAAGAGAATAATAAATCTCACAGCGGTCCAGTTCAATATGTCTTAACTCTTAAAACATATCAACATATCAACTAGAAGTCACCACTTCCATGATCAAGACAAATCATATTAGTTGACATGTTATAGTCTTCGCAGATGAAACGCCCAATTTCATCACCGACTACGAACTAAATTCTGAGTTTACAAAGAACTTGTGATTTATATCTTTTGTGACTTTTCACATAAATCACATACTATGCATCTCATGGACTATATGATAATGTCCAAATATTCATGTTACCATTATTTCAGATAGTAATAAAACAACTTTATTAATTACAATATTAAGTCATACATCATGTCATACATAATATCATACATAGCATCATACAATAGGATTCTAGGGCACTAATCCCAACAGTAGGTATGTCTGCTGAACCTTCTACAACACTTGGAGTACTTTGAGTACTTGGAAATGCAGGCTCTTGATCAACTATTTCTTGAACACTCGTAGGCTCAAAAGGAAGAATTTCCTTAGGTATCTCCTCACTAAATTTCTCAAAACCAGAGTTTGAAGCTTCATCAATAACAACATTGACTATTTCCATCACCTTTTTTGTTCTCTTGTTGTATACTCGATAAGCCTTGCTAGTGGAGTAGTATCCCAAAAATATTCCTTCATCGATTCGGGAATCAAATTTTCCCACATTCTCTCTATCCTTAAGGATGAAACAAGTACTTCCAAAAATTCTGAAATACTTCACATTTGGCTTTCTTCCTTTCCACAATTCATAGGGAGTCTTCTTGGTACCAAGTCTGAAATTCACCCTGTTAACCTTATGACAAGCAGTGTTAACAGCTTTTCCCCATAAATTTCTAGCCACATCCTTGTTGTGCAACACAGCTCTAGCCATCTCCTGAATGTCTCGGTTCTTTCTTTCTACTACACCATTTTGCTGCAGAGTAATAGGAGCAGAGAATTCTTGAGATATACATGATCTAGTGCAAAAGGATTCCATGTATGAGTTCTCGAATTCTTTACCATGATCACTTCAAATTCGATCAATCTTTAAGCTCTTCTCATTTTGTAGTCTTGTGTACAAGGCTTCAATGTGCTCAGGAGCATCTGACTTGCATCTTAGAAGAATGACCCAAGTGTACCTAGTGAAGTCATCTACCACAATTGAATGTTCAAATAGCGTGTAAAAAACTATGAATGTTTAGACCCCAAATTACAAAATTATCAATTCAAGCTTAATGTCAAATAATATATGTGCGGAAAATGAACATAAGCTAAAAATAGAATTGATAAACAATCTAAACCAATTAAAATCACATCCACAGTAGAAATTAAATGGCAAAGATTAAGGGAAGAGAGATTCAAACACAAGGACAACACAACGATGTGTTATCGAAGAGGAAACCGAAGCCCTCGGTGTAAAACCTCTCCGCCACCTTCCAAGCGGTCAATAATCCACTAAAGAATGAAGTTGGGATACATGAACAACAGAAGACCCTCCAAGCCTAATCTACCCAGTGTACCTAAGCCCTCCAAGCTTCTTGCTCCAACGAGGTTACACCGAACCTTTGTCTTCTTTAGCTTACTGGATTCCGCTATAGCCTATAGCATCAACCAATAACCATTGGTCCTTTCCTAACTGCTTCCCAAGCACCAAATAGCCTGCTCACAGATATGGGTATGGTGAGAAAAGGATTTGGATAATGAACCTCTCAAGGATGTAACAATGGAGAGGGTGAAAGTAGAGGAATTTGAAGAGTCTCTATGTGAAAATTGTGGATGAATAAATCTTGTTTTTCTCTACGGTTTCTCTCTCAAAATTCTCTTTGGAAGCTTTCTACATTTCGTGGGTATAAGGGGTATTTATACTAGGGTGAGAAAGGAATGCAAAGAGTCAGTTTTTCCAAAACAGGGCTGGCTGGCGACTTGGCCTCGTGACTTGACTAAGTCGTGAGTTCAAGTTGCGAGCTAACTGAATGGCCAGACTGGACTTTTTGTCCTGTAGTGCAACAACTGGCATGACGATTCAGCTTCTTTGCATGCTTCACTCGTGTGCATCATCTGGCGGCTTGCCAGTCGTGAGCCACCCGCGAGATCCAGTCGTGAGTCCCTGCTTCACTGCACATTCTTGAGCATTTCTTCACTCTCTCACACACTACTCTTACAAGATTCCCACCTAAATACAGGGTTTCTAAATGCTGAATTACAAGCAAATTTGACATGGAATAAAGCCAACAAGATGGTTGATTAAATTCAACCTTACAACAGCCATGATGTATCTCTTTCTTCCAAGAGACAAGGTTCTAGTTGGACCCAACATTGTTCACTCTGCGTGCCTAGATGTTTAGTTTTTGTCTGTTTCCCAAGTTGACACGGTCCGCACACAACATTGTTCACTCTGCTGAGCTTAGGTATCCCCAAAACTGATTCATGTTTAGATACAATTGAGAGATGTTTGTAACTAGCATATCCCATTCTTTGGTGCCATAGGTCTTCATTTGGCAAGCAAATGCTATTGCATACAATATCAGCATCAAGTACCAATCCATAGCACTTATCTAGAGTGCGAACACCACTAATGAGTTTCTTCCCAGACTCATTCAACACAAGGCATTTTCCTTTTGAGAATAGCACCATGAAGTCTTGATCGCATATCTGACTTATACTTAACAAGTACACCCTCAAATCTTCTACATATAGAACATTTGCAATGTCTAGCAGTCCAGGTAGAGAGATAGTTTTGTTCCCTTTTATCTGTGATTTGCTCCCATCACTAAAGGTGACATTTCCACCTTTCTTGGACTCGAAAACCTTAAAGAGAGAGCGATCTCCGGTCATGTGTCATGAGCATCCATTGTCAAGGTACCACAAACATGTATCCATTACCTTGAATGCAGACTTCATCATAAAGCATACCTTATGCTTAGATGACAAATTTGTAGGAATTGTGTTTTCTCTCATCTGCCATTTATGAACAAAGCCTTTAACCTTCACTCTTTTCAGATGAACTCCTCTGCATATTTTCATTCCGAGATAGTCTAGTTTCTTCTTTGTCACAATAAGATCTTTTTCAATAATCATCATGATAGCTTTCAAATAACTTTCAGACTTGCATTATCTGAGACACTCAATCAAATAGAGATTAGAAAAACAAGATGTATTTGAAACAAAAGATCTTTTCTTGCCGATTGCAACCATGACAACAGGGGTCAATGGATCACACAGCAAAGATTAACCCTAATTAGAGTGTGTCCACTTTGATACCACTTGATAGGCCAAGAATGTATTGACCCCTTATGGTAAATTAACCAATTAATTAGCTAAGTGAATTAATTAAGTCAATTAACATGCAATACGCGTGGTAGCACAAACAAATCACCAACTAAGTTAAATGCAGCGGAAAATAAATTTGACACAGTAATTTGTTTACAAATGGGGAAGACCTCCAAGGCAAAAACCCCACTGGGTGAATTTAAGGTCACCACTCCCGAGAATCCACTATTATCAAAACAAGCAGCTACAAGTAAAGGAATCCCAATACCTTATACCAACCTACAGTTGAACCCCTACCCCAATACACAATTGGACTTGTAATGTAGTGACAACATCTCCTTTCAATGCATGACTCCAAGTACATGACTAACCAATCGATGCATGGATCCCAGTACGTGATTGACACACCAACTTGAGAAGGATGTTAGCTACAAAGTTCTTTAGTTCATCTAGACAATAAAGATTAAGAAGCTCATTGGTCACAAAATCGTACGACGTACAAACGCAGCAACTTCTTCAGGAGAAAGATGAACTAGGGCATATGTCTCCGGTCACAATATGCTTACATAAAACCTTTGCATCCAGTGAAATGGCCCTTAAAATAATCCTTATATATGTCTAGGGTTGTGAGAAAAAAAAACCTAGACACATAGCTTGGATATACGTGAAAAATAGTTATAAAAAACTGATTTTCATAATTCTCAATAGATACAGCTGTTGAGCTTCACATTTTAAATCTCGATAGACACATTTGTCGAGCTATCTGTCGAGTTTTAATGAACAACACTTCTTCACTTGATTCTTGGATAGATTTGCATGGACTTGAACTCTTGTTCCTTAAAGTATTAAACACATCCTAAATCTACCCAATTACAAGCAAAGTGCATTTTGTCAAAGGATTAGCAAATTCTAAATGACATGTGTTCTTAACATAATTCACATATGTCCTAATAAGGGCCTTGTTCTGGATGACACGAATACTTAGCATCTGCTCGTTCAGCCTTTTTCTTCCATTTAGCAATGATCGCGTCTTCCACATTCATGAAACTTTGGGCTAAGTGAATTAGCTCGGCCATCGTCTGTGGCTCTCAGTCATAGAGCTTGTGAATGAACAGATCTGAAGTGACTTTGTTATGAAAAGCTGCCAAAAAGATTTTTTCGTCCATTTCGTCTACCAACAGGGCTTCTCTATTAAAACAACTGATAAAAGACCACAAACTTTCATTCTCCCCTTGCTCTATATTCAGCAGACTAAACAAAGAGCGCTTGTGTCTTTGACCTTCGACAAAATTGTTGATGAACAGCATACTTAACTCCTGGAAGGAGGTTATAGTATATGGTGGTATCTTACCAAACCATACCCGGGATGGACCTTTGAGTGTGGTAGGGAAGGCTCTACACATTATCTCGTCTTGAACCCCTTAGAGGTGCATAATAGTCTTGAACATTGCAATGTGATCACATGGATCTCGCGTTCCATCATATGAGTCTAGGGTAGACATTTTGAACTTGGATGGCAAGGGGTGACTAGTGATGGACACAATGAAAGGAAAATACGTTTTGTGAACAAGATCATCCACGTGGTTGGTCCTTCTCATGGATTTCGTCTACCAACAGGGCTTCTCTATTAAAACAACTGATAAAAGACCACAAACTTTCATTCTCCCCTTGCTCTATATTCAGCAGACTAAACAAAGAGCGCTTGTGTCTTTTACCTTCGACAAAATTGTTGATGAACAGCATACTTAACTCCTAGAAGGAGGTTATAGTATATGGTGGTATCTTACCAAACCATACCCGGGCTGGACCTTTAAGTATGGTAGGGAAGGCTCTACACATTATCTCGTCTGAAACCCTTAGAGGTGCATAATAGTCTTGAACATGGCAATGTGATCACATGGATCTCGCGTTCCATCATATGAGTCTAGGGTAGGCATTTTGAACTTGGATGGCAAGGGGTGACTGGTGATGGACACAATGAAAGGAAAATCCGTTTTGTGAACAAGATCATCCACGTGGTTGGTCCTTCTCATGGATTTCGTCTACCAACAGGGCTTCTCTATTTAAACAACTGATAAAAGACCACAAACTTTCATTCTCCCCTTGCTCTATATTCAGCAGACTAAACAAAGAGCGCTTGTGTCTTTGACCTTCGACAAAATTGTTGATGAACAGCATACTTAACTCCTGGAAGGAGGTTATAGTATATGGTGGTATCTTACCAAACCATACCCGGGCTGGACCTTCGAGTGTGGTAGGGAAGGCTCTACACATTATCTCATCTGGAACCCCTTAGAGGTGCATAATAGTCTTGAACATGGCAATGTGATCACATGGATCTCGTGTTCCATCATATGAGTCTAGGGTAGGCATTTTGAACTTGGATGGCAAGGGTGACTGGTGATGGACACAATGAAAGGAAAATCCGTTTTGTGAACAAGATCATCCACGTGGTTGGTCCTTCTCATGGAGTCTCTCATCTCTTCCATGGCCTTTTTCATCCGATCCATCTCCTTCTCTAGATGTGGCATCCTACGTGTGACGGTGCCTCTTGACTGCTCTCCACCCTCAGCATTGTTCTTCGCTTCTCTAGCCTCTAAATTCTGCCCAGGACCTTCTGTTTGCCATTGGTGCCTGTTAACTTCTCAAGTTAACTCTTGGTTTTGGTGCGTTAAGTCTGCCATGACAACCGCCATAGACTTCAACTGTTGCTAGATGGACGCTGGTAGCAGAGCCGACGTTAGTGATGGTGCATGGTTGGGATGACTGGAAGCATTTTCACTCTCCTAGTGGTCTAGACTCGTAGCCATTGACCTAGTCCAGACCATGCAACCTTTTTTGTCTTAGAAAGCAAGGTGATTAAAACACAAAACTTCCCATAGACAATGCCAACTGATAAGGTTTGAAAAATAAGTAGGCTGAATGTTCTAGGCTTCAATGGCGGTTGGATGACCTGAAAAGGAAGAAATGACTATCGAAGGTGACCAGGGTGAACCAGCCAAGGACCCTCCGATGATTAAGTCAGTTTTCTCTCTAGAACACAAGGATAGTGGGTGAATGAATAGTGACAACATACCTTGGGCTGATGGAGTTAGATCCCCTTTTATAGAGAGTTTTTAGTGGGTCTACTTGTTCAGATCCACTACCATCATGGGAAATGTGTTAGATTAGTGGGGAGAATGGAGCAGATTTCAAGGAATCCTCCCCACGTTCCGAAATGATAGAACGTGGTCTGATTATTTGGTGTTTGTAGAAAATCCTCTGAAATTTACTAAGTGTCATTTGGTCGTCCATGCCTTTTTGTGACATGGACGACTAGATAACCTTGGACGATCATAATGGTTATGGACGAAGCCTATTCATTACCCGTGATACCTTTTATTCGACTCCCTTTCTTGTGAACTAGTATGGACGTGGTTTGGTTATAGACGACCATCATGGGTGAATGGAACTTGATTCAGCCCACCATCACACACAAACTTAGAGTAGTTAATTAACCTATCAAATATCAAATTTTCTATGATAGTTTCTTAAAACTTATTTTCTAAAGGAAATATCTATTCACCAAAAACTTTTAAGAATGATAATGAAAATCATTATCTTACATTTTATGTGTCTAGCTAAGATATTTAGCTTACTTGGGTTTTATTAAACACCCTTTTATGCAAGAATATAAATAAAATAAAATAAAATAAAGATAAGAAAATGCAAATGTACAATATAAGTTTCTGTTAAATAAAATTACTGGTCTAGAAGATTAAAACCTAGTAAATTAGTGTTTTCTATGTAACAAATAGAACACCTTATATCACGATTTCAACTTCCTAAGCATGACTACTACATAAAACTTAAAATACATGAAGAATATTTTTGGGATATTAAAATTTAATGGGGTATTTTAGATATAGCACAATGGAATATTCTAAAAATCATAATTTCATTATAGTTTAACTGAGAAAGTAATAGTAGGGGGTATTTGCTCGTTTCTAAAGTAGAAAGGGGGAAATTGCTTGGTTTTAAAGTTTATGGGAGAATTGTGAACTTCCCAAGTATAAAGGGGAGAAGTGGAATTTTTCCAAATTTTTGTGTGTGTAAAACTATATATATATATATATATATTACTTAAAGTGGTGCATAAAAAAAAAATACACAAAACAAAATAATTCAAATAAACAAAAAACCAGTCCAATAAAACTATGCATGAAACAGTGAAATTTGGCTCACCAAAATTGACTAAGCCAAAAAAGAAGTTTAGGAACATAACAAAATGTCACAATACTTTTATTTTTAGTTGTGATTGCAATTGATCTAATATTTTATTATTTTATTTTGACTTATAAGGAACTTACACCTCAATAGTTTTGAAAATATTGTGACATAAACAAAATAATCCAACATTTTCACAATACATTTATTTTCAGTTGTGGTGGGTTTTGGTCTGATATTTTATTATTTTATTTTGACATATAAGAAATTGACACTTTAGTAGTTGTGAAAATACTGTGATAACAAAAAAATATCACAATTTTTTCATAATAAATATTTGATTATTTTATTCTATTTTGACATATAAAAAATTAACTAACAACTCAACAATTATGAAAACATTGTGACGATTTGTTGTATTAGTATAACTATTCCTAAACCAAAATACTGTGTCAACACATATAAATATATATATTTTTAAAGCAAGCTTAAACCAATGTCAATATATATGATATATTAAAATAAATAAATAAATAAAAAAGAGAAAAATAGTCTAGCTGAAATGGTGAGTTTCGGCAAACCAATTAACTAATCACTAACCAAAAAGAGCTCTTCGCCCTTCTCATACCAGGTTTTTTTTTTTTTTTTTTCATCTTTTAAACTTGATTTCTCCTTATTTTAAGACTTTTAGGTAATAGTATTAAATAATAAGTGCTACATCTACAATATTTTTACAATACTTTTACAACAAATATTTAGTCATAAGTTAGTAATGATTCTAATTTGAACCCATCATTAGAATTATTTTTTTCTCACCAATAATAGTTAATAATAACTTGCCACAAAATATTATAAATATAACATTTTTTAATATAAAAAAAATTTCTTTCTCACCCAAACTCCCCGTTTTGGCTTTTTTTTTTTTTTTTTTTTTGAGAGGAGGTCGTTTTTGGCTTGTTATAAAAGACAAAAGTTGAACAAATCAAGAGCATCGTAGTTAGAGCCATGGGCTCTTTTTACATAGCTAAGTACTAGATAACTAAAAAGTAACTAACAATCTTATGAACACACCCAATTTTATACCTAATTTCACAATTAATTGAAATAATTGATTATGAATAGTGGGTAAAAAATGGAGGATAAAAAGTGTCATCAACTCTTGTTGACCACTTCATACGTGTTTATAAAATTGTGTGTAAAAGTAGGCGTGGTGCTATATATATTCAAAAGTAAGAGATATTGCCGAGGGAACAAGATGATGGCAACAAAAGGTTTGTTTGTAAAAGTTAACTTTTCCATGGAAGAAGTGGTACTTTTCGACACTGTTACACAGAAAATAAAGCCTCAAATAGTTTTTTTTTTTTTAAAGGAAGGTGAAAAAATCAAAGATGCCCATGATTTTGCCCAAATCCAAGTGTATCTATTGAGTGGGTCTCCTGATTTTGATTTTGTTAGCAGTCAAGACAAACGAAAATTATTCTTTCACACTCAATAAAATAACAAATGCGAAGAAGAGGATTAATTTAAATTAATAAAATAACAAACGCCTCCAGCTAGTCAACACCCCAACAAAACCGAACAACACATATCCTCTTCTAAAATCAGTTGGTGATGAATGCATGATGCTTCTTTGACATCATCGTATGAAAATGCTACAAATAATTTTCAGATAAGATCTTACGTGATTCTATTTAGTACCATCCAAAATCTAGTAATTACTTTCCAAGAAAAATGATAGAGATATCAGAGCACTGTTTTAGACCCCAAATTGATGAAGTAGTGGATTAATCAATTATTTACCAATTATGCCGATTACGCTATCATAATTGTAACAATTTAATCATAACCACAAGAAGTACCAAAATTGTAAAGTAAAAATGAGAAACAATAGATGACACACAAATTTGGGAACGAAGTGAAAAAGAAAAAAGAAATGGAGAATAACTCCAATGGAAAAAACACTCCAAGGGCAACACACCACAGGTCCACAAACAAGAAAATGTGAAGAGAAGTTATAATCTAGACACAACAACCAAAAGATGAACTTATTGATACTGTTAGTGTATAGATTAGGCTAGATTAGCCCATTGGGCTTAGCCCAGTATATTACTTGCACTGCACTCATGTTACTTGTACTACACACACACCTAGCCTATATAAGGCTCTCTTTTGTACATTGTTTTACACACATCAATATACAGACTATTCATTCATTCTCTTTCACTTTATATTGTTAACATGGTATCAGAGCCATTGCTCTGACCTAGTGGTATTTTCCGGCGTTCTTCCGCTGCCCTCGCCTTCACCGGTAGCCACCGTCAGAAGCGAGTCACCGCCGTCACACCCAACCACTACCTCTCGAATCTAGTCTATTCATCAATCAAATCGACGAACCACAGATACGACGTGATAGATCAGACTTCTCCGATCAAAACCCAGCCAGAAACTGTCCCAAAGGAGCTCTCACGCGCCCTCATGCGCCGCCACAAGTTTTTGGCTTTCGAAGACGCGCTACACGCGCTTCCACGCGCCTGACATACTTCCTTCACGCGCCTTCATGCGCCACGCGCTACACACGCCCAACTCCTCTGAGTGCCACGTCAGCCCTAGCACGTCATCGCCACGTCAACATCACACGTCATCCAGTGACGTCAGCAGACAGCACCGTTGACTCTGACCGTTGACCAGCAGTGTTGACCGTTGACTTTGTCCAAAGTCAAAAATTTTCAACAGAACCTGTCTTGCTCAGTTTTTCGCATAGATTCCGATTTTGGGCTCCGTTTCTGCATTTGAGGTCTCTAAATCTCATTTTTTGGTCATTTTCTTCATTATGGCTCAACAAAATGAACGAGACATCATACGTCCTATCACCATTATGTTGGATGGTCCTACTAGCTATCATGCATGGTCTCAGAATATGACTGTCTTTCTCAAAGGTCATAAACTGTGGAGATATGTGACTGGTTCAATTCCTAAGCCAGTACCAAACCCTAAGTCCAAAGCCACAGCTGCTGAAGAATCTTCCAAGACTACAGTTACAACAGATGATTATGAAGAACGCCTAGAGGAATGGGAGAGTATTCAGAGTAAGATCTTGTCTTGGTTTATCAATACCTCTATTCCCTCCATTCATAATCTTCTTCCTCGTCTTGAGACTGCTAAGGCTGCTTGGAAATTTTTGGCTGATCGTTATAATTGTACTAATGATTCAAGCTTAGAGTTCCACATTGAATCAAAACTTTATCAAATGCGCCAAGAGATAGGTCAGTCTATTTCTGATTTTTATTCTCAGACTTCTACTATGTGGGAACAACTCTCTGCTGCAAATCCTCCACTAGTGTGTTCTAAGGACATTGAGATCTTTGTCAAATATCGGGATCGCCGTAAATTTATGCATTTCATGATGGGTTTACGTGAGGATTTTGAGCCTACTAGGGCTTCTCTGCTTAGCCGGTCTCCTACTCCTTCTCTTGATGCTGCAGTCAAGGAGCTCATTTCCGAGGAAAACCGTCAGCCTACTTATCACATGTCATCATCTGATCATGTATTGGCTACACCATCTCCGCAGCCTCCCATTGCTGCATTCACTGCTCCTCCACGAATAAACTCTGGGCATCCCACCTCTCAGTCTTCCAAAGGTACTCGCTGCGAGTTTTGCCATGCTAAAGGCCATGACATCTCAGTTTGTCGCAAACTACAGAAATTTATGCAAGAGCAGAATAAAGCTTCTCTTCCTCGGGCAGCTGCTGTATGTCCTTCCGATCCATCGGTTCCTACAGGTCCATCTTTGGCTTCCTCACTTACTACGGCTGATATTGAGGCAGTTGTTCAACAGGTTTTATCCCGCACTTCCACTGCCCTTTCTGTCACCTTAGGTAAACAACCTTGGTTTTTTGATACTGCATGTTGTAACCATATGACTCCTGATGAATCCCAATTTTCTGATAAGGCACCCTTAGAACATCCAATCACCATTTACACTGCTGATGGAACTCCTATACCTGTTAGTCATAAAGGAACAATCTCTTCTCCTTGTTTATCCCTTAGTGACACTTTTCATATCCCAAAGTTATCCCTCAATTTGCTTTCTGTTGGTCAACTTTGTGAATTAGGCGTAGATCTTCTATTTACTAATCATGGTGTGGATGTGCAAGATCCCCGAACGGGTCAAGTGCTTGGGACAGGCCGTAAGGTTGGTCGCATGTTTGAGGTTCATGACTTGAAGATTCCTTCACAAGTTATTTCTGCAACTGCTACCACTGCCACCTCCTCACCTGATCTATGGCATGCTCGTCTTGGTCATCCATCCTTATCTCGTCTTCAGTTGTTAGCTTCTCAAGGTCATTTAGGTTCAGTTCAGTTTCAAAAATTTGATTGTACTTCCTGTCATTTTGGCAAACAAACAAAATTACCCTTTAATAATAGTGACTCATTTTCTTCTGCACCTTTTGATCTTATACATTTTGATATTTAGGGTCCTGCACCTGTTCCTACTGAAGGGGGATCTAGATATTTTGTCATATTTGTGGATGATTTTTCTCGATATACTTGGATTTATCTGCTTCACCATAGGTCTAAACTTGTGTCTATTTACCAAACATTTCATAAAATGATTGAAACACAGTTCAATCGCACCGTCAAAGTTTTTCGATCAGATAATGCTCAAGAATATAATGATAAATATTTCCTATCCTTTTTAGACAATTATGGTACACTTACTCAACGGTCTTGTCCTTACACCCCTCAACAAATGGTCGTGCAGAACGAAAATATCGTCACATTCTTGATGTTGTCCGCACCCTTCTCATTTCTGCCTCTCTTCCTGAGCGCTTTTGGGGTGAGGCTGCACTCACAGCTGTATACACCATTAATCGTATCCCTTCACCAACTACATACAACAAATCACCATTTGAGCTTCTCTATGGTCAAACCCCCGACTACTCCTCTCTTCGGGTTTTTGGTTGTGCTTGCTTTGTCTCTCTTCCTCCTCATGAACGAACAAAGCTCCAACCTCGTGCTCGTCTTTGTTGTTTCCTTGGTTATGGTGTATCTCAAAAGGGGTTTCGCTGCTATGATCCCATTTCTCATCGTCTTCGTGTCTCCCGTCATGTTGAGTTTTGGGAACATCGTCCTTTCACGAGTCTTCAGCAGTTTCCTACATCCTCTTCCTCTGAGTCTCCCATTTTTACTGATCTTTTCCTCCCTCTCTATCCTGAACTTGTGGAGGATTCTTCAACATCGGCTACCTCTCCAGACGACTCATCTCCGATTCTGTCCCCGGCATATGACCCGCCTGTCTTGGATCCTGTGGCTCCACCCTCTCTTGATTCTCCTGATGGTCCTGAACTTCGTCGTTCCACTCGGGTAAGCATTCCTCCCCCTTATCTCTCTGATTATCACTGCTCTTTTGCCCTTGCCACCCTCTATGAACCTCACACCTATCGTGAGGCCCATACTGACCCTCTTTGGCAGCAAGCTATGAATGATGAACTAGATGCCCTTCATAAAAATCATACTTGGGATATGGTTGATTTGCCTTCTGGTCAGTCTGTAGTAGGTTGTAGGTGGGTTTACAAGATCAAGACCAAGGCTGATGGATCTGTTGAACGATACAAGGCTCGCCTAGTTGCCAAGGGCTTTACCCAGGAGTATGGCATTGACTATGAGAAAACATTTGCTCTTGTTGCTCGCCTTACATCTGTCAGATGTCTCATTGCTGTGGCTGCTGTTCACCGTTGGCCTCTTTATCAAATGGATGTGAAGAATGCTTTCCTCAATGGAGACCTTCAAGAAGAAGTGTACATCCAACCACCCCCTGGCTATCCACACTCAGGCAGTCAAGTTTGTCGCCTTCGCCGTGCTCTTTATGGCCTCAAGCAGGCTCCTTAAGCTTGGTTTGAAAAGTTTAGCTCAGTTGTTGCTCAGCAGGGTTTCACTTCGAGTCCTCATGACACTGCTCTCTTCGTCCGAAGATCCTCTGCTAGTATCACTCTTATTCTTCTCTATGTTGATGATATGATTTTTACTGGAGATGATTCTGCAGGTATCCGCTCTCTTCAGCACTTCCTTAGTTAGCATTTTGAGATGAAAGATTTGGGCACTCTCAGCTATTTTCTTGGGCTTGAGGTTACCTCATCCTCTGATGGATACTATCTTTCCCAAGCTAAATATGCTTCTGATCTTCTCTCCAAAGCCGGTATCATTGACAACAAGACTGTTTCCACTCCTTTGGAATACAATGCAAAGCTCACACCCTTGGATGGTGAACCTATATTTGATGCTACTCGCTATCGTCGGTTGGTTGGTAGTCTGATCTATCTCACTATTACTCATCCGGATATTTTACATGTCGTGGGTATGGTTAGTAAGTTCATGGATGCCCCTCGTTCTGTCCACTATGCTGCTGTTCTTCGGATTCTCCGATATGTCAAGGGCACACTTTATCATGGTCTACACTACTCCTCTCAGTCTTCTCTTGAGCTTCATGCTTATTCAGATGCGGACTAGGCAGGTGATCCGACTGATCGATGCTCTATCACAAGTTTCTGTTTCCTGTTGGGTACTTCTCTTGTCTCGTGGTGTAGCAAAAAGCAGGATGTTGTTTCCCGTTCCAGTACTGAGGCTGAGTATCGTGCCCTTGCCGACACCACCTGCGAGCTTGTCTGGCTTCGCTGGCTCTTGGCTGACATGGATGCTCCACAGCCCACTGCTACTCCTCTTTATTGTGATAATCGTAGTGCTATCTACATTGCTCATAATGATGTCTTCCACGAACGCACCAAGCACATTGAGATCGACTGTCACATCACTCGCCAGCATCTCAAGAAAGGCAATCTCAAGTTGTTCTCCATCTCATCTGCTGACCAGCCTACTGATATCTTCACCAAGTCTCACCCGCCTGGTCGTCTTCGAGATCTTATATCCAAACTCCAGTTGGCTTCCTCCTTGCCACCTCGAGTTTGAGGGGGGATGTTAGTGTATAGATTAGGCTAGATTAGCCCATGGGCTTAGCCCAGTATATTACTTGTACTGCACTCATGTTACTTATACTACACATACCTAGCCTATATAAGGCTCTCTTTTGTACATTGTTTTACACACATCAATATACAGGCTATTCAGTCATTCTCTTTCACTTTATATTGATAACAGATACAACCTGATAGGTGAAATAATAAATTATGGATATATTATGAATTTGGTTTTTACTCCTCAACTTTTTGCATTGTGTGTCAATTTGACCCTTAACGTTTCAAATGTTTTAGTTTAAGTCTATAATATTTTGATATTATGTCAAAATAGTCTTTATTATTAAGTGATTGATGAAAAATGTTGACATAGTTAACTGCCAAAAATAAATAAAAAATAAAAAATAATAATTTATACCACGTCAAATGACAAGTGTTTTGTCACATGGAAAAAAATAATAATAAAAAAATGAATTGTTGGATGTGTTAAGGGATTTTGCGGCAGAATTTGTTTGGCACGAGGAGGAGCTGGGTTTGTATGCTGATTTTTTTTTTTTTTTTAAATCTTGAAGAGCTAACGATAATTAATTTTATCAATTGAACGAGAAACAACCGAGTTGGAACGAAATCAATCGAAAAGATTTTCAAAACCCTTAAAACAGAGAAAGATTACAAACCTATGAGTTGGGAATGTCTTCGGCTTCGATAATTGGGCTTCAAAGTTAAAACAATGAATGGGGCTGGCGAGGTGAAAAATGTTCTCTGTTTAATCTATTTCTTATTAGTAGGAGTACTATATTGTGATTTGCTTAGCATTTAGTAATTTTGATTTCCAATTTTCAATGGTATTGGTGGTAAGCGGTAACATTAAATTAATTTATTTCATATTAAATTCAGTGCCATGTACTGCTGGACCAAGAAATCTGGTTCCAAACTGGCTGTGGATTCCAAGAAAACGTTAAGTGGCCTTTAGGTAAGAGAATTTAGATATTGATTTTCAAAATGATGTGAAAATTGTGATTTAAAAAGTGTTGAAAAAACATATATTTAAAGAATTCCTAATACAAAAAAGTATTTAGTACTATGTTTCTAATAACATATTTTCAATAGTAAGATTTTCTTGTTTTCATTGTTAACTCACACATTTCTTAAAAAGCCCTATTCAATTAGGTATTTTCAAACCCTAGACCCTAGTCTTCGAAGTCAAATATTCACTTCAAGCTAACTAAAGCATCTCAATAATCACTTCGAGCAACGTAAAATATAATTAAGAGAACAAGGTTAATCTAAGCATGCATTTGGGTAACGCGTTTTGCAGCTTTAGGCACTGTTCACATGTTTTAAGAGTGGGACCCACGGCACAGTGTGAACAGTGTTTTGCCATTTAAAAAATATTTTGCTACAGTATTTTCAACAATAAGTTTTCAGTTTTCAAGCAAAATAAGCAGTATCCAAATAGACCCTAAAATTGGTTTCTACTCAAACAAACGCACACCAGCTTCACAACATTAAAACTCTTCGTATATGGAACCCTTCACGAAATACCAGTTCATATTCATGACTTGAAATTCTGACCAACTCCAAGGATCCTCCTTATAGGTTTGATTACTGCAGTGGCAAGCTAGGATTGACAGCTCTATGGTTTCAATCTTGATCATAAATATGGCAGCAAATTGTTGTGAAAATCGTCTCTCTAAACTCATGAGTTGAACAATCTAAGTTTAGAATATCTCTCTATAAGGTTAATGGCTACAACCTCTCTAAACCTTGTGACATTGATATTATAGCGTGCCTTTTATATGTTGTACAAGAAGGGAATGAAAACTAAGTGTACGTTTTTAGACCCCTTAAACACAAACAGATTAACCTAGTTATTTAGCCTAGTGATTAACTTAAGTAAATTATTCAGATCTAGGTTAACACAAGTAAATCATATCATTGAAACAGTGCAGAAAATAAATAACACAATGATATGATAACCTAAGAAAACCAAACGGGTAAAAAACCTGGGGAGGATTTAACCTTACTATCCTCAAGGTAAAACAAATTCACTATGAAAGAATTGAAGTTTTACAATAGCGACTTAGACCACTAACATCCTATTGCTACCTCGAGTAGAAAACTTACTATCACGACCACATGACAGTTCCGAATCCACGGACTACTTCTTTCTTGAATTCACAGCAATCACAAGTACTCCCACTTGTGTTTTTCTTTAAGCTCTTTATGCAGCAACTGAAACGATCACCAAGCTCTCGACATCAATCTTGATTTTGATAACCCTAAGTATGTATAAAGGCAAACACCTCTAGATCTCATAAGAGATTCATACACACAGCATAAACAACAACAGTAAAACGTGGCTAGGGTTTTTCGTTTTATACTTAAGGCAAAACATAAAACCCTACACGTCATACAGGCTTGGGCTGAGTTGGAAAATTCTGCAAAAAAATAATCTACACGAGCTTCAATCAATCGAGTCTAATTTTCGATCGATCGAGCCTTGCAAAAAGTGAATAGTAATTTTCTGCAATTACTCAATTCCAACTTTACAATAAACATACTTTGAGCAACCTAATTCTAGATTCTAAGTTTTGATCATAGTTTGCAAACATTACACATTGAAGTTCTAATACATTTAGATCTTAAATCCTTAGAACCTAACAAACTCCCCCTTTGGCAATCTGTGATAAAACACATAATAAAACAAAATGCTCAAAGTTACAAAAACAACCCATTACAATAAAAAATTGCCCAACAAAAATAATTCAACCTAACTACTATCTATCAGTTGCAAGTGTAGACAACAGCACAATTGAATCAACCTGTATATTCCTGTAACACTTAACAAACACATAAATGCATGTGTGGAAAATACAAGTAAAAAAAAATAAATCCTTGATTTCACATAACATAAAATAAAATATATATATATATATATCATGAATAACCTCATAAATATAAATCAATAACCAAAGTAGCACAATGTGAAACAAGAAACAGAAATAAGAACATAATGTCTCCCCCTATCATATACGACTCATAAAAAATAAAGACATCAAAATAAATATATCATGAGCCAAAAAATAAGTACAATGTGAAGCACCTAGATACAATCTAAAGCTCCAAAGCTCCAAAACAACAAAAATCTCCCCCTATCTCCATCTATATGTACTCCCCCTTTTTGTGACGAATTGCCAAAGGGCAATCAAGACTCATCATCAAAAGGAGGTGGCGGAGGTGACCGCCTAAAACTCAAATCTGTACACAAAGCCTGAAGCTCCGTGAGAACGTCCACCAAAAGCTGACCATAAGTCGCCTGAACGGTCATGACAGTGTCCAACATACGACAAATGCTAGAATCATCCGAAGTAGAAGGTGGAGGAGCAGCAGCAGCAGTCGGATCAATAAACTCATCAGCAACCAGATCACCTAAAGAAGGAAGAGGTGCAACACCCGAAGAAGACTCAGCTTTAGGGTGTTTAGAACTAGCTCGCATCTGAGTAGCTCTCTGCCTAAGGAATGTGGCACCTATGGGAGCTATAATATGTATGGGCTCAGAAGCAGGAAACTCATCTAAACCTAAATGCAATAAAATCTGATGAATAAAAACCGGGAAGAAAAGAGTATGAGCAGAAGAACTACTCCTATGAACCTTAACCAATGATCGAATGAAAAGATAAGGAAAGCTCATAGGAGCATCTGTCACAAGAGCATACAAAAATGCACATCTCTCGATAGGAATATTGTGCAAATAAGAGATGGGCCAGATAGAATGGCAAGAAATCCAGAAAAACAGATAATGAATCTCGGTCAACTCATGAGAAGTGATCAGAGGATCAGTACCCCATTGAATGGAAGTACCAGTCAGATATGACATAATTTCATCGAGTGGAGGAGACTCATCATAAGGATAAACAGGATGCTAGACCTTAGGCACCCCAAGAGCAAAGGCCACTACCGAAGGAGTAATGAGATATTTTTCACCCTATATCCAACTCTTCACAAACTGAGTGTTAGAATCATTGGAGTGGACAGAGAGGTTCGAGTAGAACTCTCTGATCAAGGTAGCCGGAGGAGGATGGTCAATATCCATCAAAGGCAACCAGCCCCTATGCTCAAAATTTCTCCTAATTTCTAGGTCAAGCTTATCTAAAACAACCTTTCTCTCAGCTCACACAGATCTACGAAGATTCAACTTCTCATATGTCTCATGGTTTTTCTCACTAAGAAACTTTTCACTATCAAAAGATGGAGTAGAAGAAGAAGTGGATGTCCTATGGGCTCTAGTTTTCCTAACCATGATGCTAAGGGTTGGAAAGGACAAACAGAAAAGAGACAAAAAAGAAAAAAGAAAAACCCAAGGGCAGACTGCATCAGACATGGTTAGAGCAAAAAAAAAAAAAAAGACAAGAACAATCTATATGATGCATGAACAAAATAACCACATGATGCATGCTCTAATGCATTGAGAATAGTCCAATTACACTTTAGAAACACAGAATTGGCTTGAACATGGTGTTTAAGAACAAAAACCCAAAATTTTGAAAACCCAATTTCAAAAAACCAACCAAATTGATCAATTTATCATTAAACAAGTTAAATAATAGTATATAATGACAAAGTTAATCAATAACACAAGCCAATTTCACCAGATTAAGCGTAATTGAACAAAATCCCCAATTCGGGTTGTTTCAAGCCCTAGAATTTCAAAATCTTCCCAATTCATCAAATTGATCAAATTAAACCATGAAGAACCTGTTTACATCATCTTAGAACAAAAACTCATTGATCAAATTGGATAAAAAACATCTCAAATATCAAAAACCCCAAATTCTTATAGGTTCGAAATTTTCCCTTAAATGCATGAAAAAATGCATGAAAAATAAGATTAAACTAAAAAGGAAAGGGTAAAAAGGTCATATCGGTGCTAGATGACAAAAACCTTGAGAAAAAATTGAGGGAAAAACAACAAAATTTGCTTAAGTTGGATCGGTCAAAGAGAGAGAGCCAAAAAGCTTTTTGAAAAAGGTTTGAAATAGTGAAGAACACGTGAAAAGCTTATGTTTTAAAAAACTCTCTGAACAATTTTCTATCGGTTGAAAAATAGGTTTGATCGATCGAAAATCACATTCGACCAATCTAGCATCAATCGAGCAACAATCGAGCCAGGTAGATTCAAACCAAATTTTTAATCGCAATTTCTATCGGTCGAGCAACAGGTTTGATCGATCGAAAATCTGGAAAAAATCAAATTTTTGAAAAACAAAGCATTTTAATGCAGAAACTCCTCAAAGCACAATATTTTATGAATAAAATGCATGAGTATGAGATGAGAAGTTTTTCAAAAACTCTTGAATATAACCCTGATCTTCCAAAAACAAGATTTTTTTCAATCAATTTGTCCTCAAATCTCAAACTTTAAACACATTTTGCATTAAAATCAATGAGCTTTTAATCTTGGATAACCACAACAAGATCACACACAATATAATGTACCAAGTTTAGCAAAGAGTAAATTGTGTAGTGTGTGCAACTAGCAAGAACTTGAGATACATGTGAGGTGATAAGGAAATAGTGATCAATCACAATTTCTACAAAACTCATCACATAAGTTTGAAAGAGACTATCACCTAAAGAGTTACATCATATAACTCTCACATCTCCTAGAATAAAAGCTTGCAATCATGTAAGTTTCTTGATTTGCCTCATAATGTACATACCAATTTTATTTTATTTGAAACTTATTAAAATAGCCAAGATAATGTACACACCAATTTTATTCGATTGTGAAGTAATTATAGCCCAATAATGTACACACCAATTTTAGCATTTAATCCGAGGCTACACCTTATGTTCTTTTTGTACATGTGCTACACTTTCTCAAGCACAAAATCTTATGATATGCACTAAGGTGTTCATGATTGGCTAGTAAACAGTGATGAGATGGTTATTTATACCTTTCTCATTAAGTTCAAGTCCAACAATCAAAGACATGTAACTTCAAGATCAAGATCATGTGATCAAAAATTATAAACAACTCCCACACAACATGCACTTTTCTATCTTTTCAAACTTGGGCAATCCAATAACTGCATCACACTTGGAAATCTTCTCTAATTGCTTGTGACTTGCATGTCCCAACCGTTGATGCCATAAGTCTACTTGATTGATCTTTGCACTGAAACACTTGTTGCTTATACTTGGTGTTATACCATAACAGTTGTCAGCTATCCTAACACCAATACACATGCAGTCACCTCCTCCATCAAGTATCTTACATTCATACTTGGTGAAGAGAACATTTAATCCATTGTCACAAATCTGACTGATGCTAGGTAAATGAGCCTTCAGCCCATCAAAATACCAGACATCTTCAAAAACCGGCAACCCTAGAATGTCCACAGTTCCAATGCCTCTGATCACAGATTTGCTTCCATCTCCAAACGTGACTATCCCAATATTTCCTTCAAAGAGTGTCTTGAATAAAGCTTTATTTCCTGTCATATGCCTGGAACAACCACTATCCCAATACCAAAGACAAGAATCACGTGCCTTTAAGGCGATTAAAGCAGTATAACACACATAATTATCATCACATACAATTATACCAAGGTACTCAAGGAAAGACTTAACAAAAACAACAAGAGACACAAACCAAAAGTAGACAAATTGAAACTTTAGCAATAAGAACATCCAAGTATCCATGACAACAGGGGTCAAGGATCAACTCTTAGATCAAAGGATCTAATATACTAGAGCTAACCCACTCTGATACCACTTGTACATTTTTAGACCCCTTAAACACAAACAAATTAACCTAGTTATTTAGCCAAGTGATTAACTTAGGTAAATTATTTAGATCTAGGTTAACATAAGTAAATCATATCATTGAAACAGTGCGGATAATAAATAACACAACGATATGATAACCCAGGAAAACCAAACCGGTAAAATACCTAGGAGGATTTAACCTAACTATTCTCAAGGTAAAACAAATCCACTATAAAAAAATTGAAGTTTTACAATAACGACTTAGACTACTAACATTCTATTGCTACTTCGAGTAGAAAACTTACTACCACGACCACGTGACAATTCTGAGTCCACAGACTACTTTTTTCTTGGATTCACAGGAACCACAAGTACTCCCACTTGTGTTTTTCTTTAAGCTAATTATGTAGTAACTGAAACGATCACCAAGCTCTCGACATCAATCTTGATCTTGATAACCCTAAGTATGTATAAAGGTAAACACCTCTAAATCTCACAAGAGATTCATACACACAGCATAAACAACAACAGTAAAACGTGGCTAGGGTTTTTCCTTTTATACTTAAGGCAAAACATAAAACCCTACACGTCATACGGGCTTGGACTGAGTTGGAAAATTCTGCAGAAAAACAATCTGCACAAGCTTCGATCGATCGAGTCTAATTTTCGATCGATCAAGCCTTGCAGAAAGTGAATAGTAATTTTCTGCAATTACTCGATTCCAACTTTACAATAAACATACATAGAGCAGCCTAATTCTAGACTCTAAGTTTTGATCATGCTTTGCCAATATTACACATTGAAGTTCTAATACATTTAGATCCTAAATCCTTGGAACCTAACACTAAGTCAACTGAATTTAATTAAAATAGCTCAGAGTTCGAGTTCATGAATTCGATAGATTGAACTGCAATCAAATAGCTATTGAAAATATCTTCCAATCATTTTTGAAGCGATCAACTAATTGTTGAAACCTAATGTTTGATCGAATGGTAGTCGAAGTCCTAACATAATGTCATCTTTAAGGTAAATCTTCACACTTTGATCTTGGACATTATAGTTGCGTTTGGAAACAGTTTATTTAGTTGAAACTGAAAACTTTTTTATTAGCCTTCAAAAAAAAAACTTTTTTTTTTATTAAAAGTACTATAGATAAAGTTAAAAGCTAGCTGAGATAGTTCAGTGAGACCCATAAATAGTACCAAAAAGTGCAATAAGATCTATGAATAATAGCAAAAATAAGCTAAATAGTAAAAGAAACTGACCAATATAAGCTATCCCAAACACAACCTATATAATACATTATAAACTTAATGATTATTACATTATCATGAAATTTGATAATCTAAAACCTAGCAAGATATTTCCCATAAACTCAACTAAATTTACTTTCAATTTTTTATAAGATTTTTTTTTTTCTAAAATAAAATTTGAAGTCTAATTATATTTTTACAAAGGTGTATCATTAATTTCATGACATATAACGTTGTCACGATAAAATTCATATTTATATTTTAATCACTGCAATTTGTATTCCATAGGTATACATTTTTTATTAAAAAAAAAAAGTTTAAATTGATCAATAAATAAGAAAATGTATTGTTTTTTTTTTTTCTTTCTTTTTTTGAGATAAGAGATGATGGTAATTCCATATATTTTTTATCAACTTGTTGTGGATGCCGGATTTTGGACAGTCGGCCCCCCAAGTTTATGAAATTGAATCCAAGGTTAAGTATACGCACTTTTTATGGGATTTTACATCTTTAAACAAACTCTGTCGCAAAACTCCAACCCTCTTAGGCTCTTACCCACCTTAACCCCACTCTTAGGGACTCTTTGGTTAGAGAATTCAAACAACAATTTTTAATGTTTAAATAATGAAAACTGAGGCAAAAAAAAAAAAAAAAAAAAAAGTTTGGTAGAAGAATTTAACAAAGAGTACCAACATAGAATAAGGAAAGTACTAACATGTGAGAATGCATGGCATGACATAAAATTTTAAGTACATAGACATTTTCTAATTGAAGTACATGATCTAAAAAGGTTCTAAGAAACTCACTTCAACCTTTTAGAGCAACTATTTTTATAGCTTACATGCAAAAGAGACATTTTCTAAAACATTTTTGAAGTTAAGGATAATGTAGGCTTGATTTGCCTCAATTGATTTAAGTTAAGGATAATTTCTCTTTTTGAGAAAACATTTTTGAAATTGGTTTTTGAAAAGGAGTACTTCTTGATATTTTAGAAGAAATTTTAAAAAGCTTTTCATTATTTATTTGTTGTAAAAGGATTTTTGGAAATGGAATATTCTCCTTGATGAGAATTGAGAATTATTATTTTGGGGGAATATATTTGTGAAGGTTTGATATAATATGTTGGAAGTTTAGGCTATTAGAGATTTGCACCTAATAATGTTATATTAATCAATTTTTATTCTCTAAAAAAAAAAAAGGTAATTTTCTCACATTACTTAAAAGAAAGTGTTGTGTGTAGTATAACTTATCTTATCCTCTCTTAAAAGCTAACATAACTTTTGAGTGGAGTTTGCAGTGTGATTTTATGTTAGAACCTATCTCTCTCTCTCTCTCTCTCTCAATTAAAAAAAAAAAAAAAATACACTCGTTATTCTCACTACTATTCATATAATTCCATCAGCTAACTAATCTCACTAATCCCACATAAACTTTCCAGGAAATAGTGATATATAATTTGTAATATGGTATGGCTATTTCACAACTATGTGTACTTACACTAAGAAGTAGATGAAATCATGAACATATTTTTCTAAGCATTTATAAGTTTTTTAAAATAGTAATATATATGTAATAGTCACACACTCCTTATTACATATTCATTATACATACATTGTCACATACATTGTCACATGATTGAAAAAGATGGTATATGCATGCCTAATGTGTAATAAAGAGAATGCAATAACATTTTCCTTTCTCCGAAGAGTAAAAAGGTACGTATAGTGTGCTTCTTGGACCATAACGTGTGGCTTAACTTAGAGCCAAGTACCCTCCTCGTAAAAAGACAATAAAAAACGTATGCTCTCTCCCTCACACACGGTTATAACGTATAACATTCCTATCCAGAAAAAACCCTACTTTTCTTTTTAAACCAAAAAAAAAAAAAAAAAAACCTATTATTCAAGGGACTGGTTGGAGAAACAGCACAAGACCAGTGTACGAACGATTGGCATGGGTAGGGACTACTGGACTGGAGGTGATGGAAATAGAATTTAATGCAACCCAACTGAAAGCAAAGGACTGTAGGACCCACTCAAGTTGCAGTTATGGTTCCCGCTCCACCAGCTAGCTTTTGAAGACTTGGAGTTTTGGAAATTTGGAAAATGAACGATTCCTTCGTTTACTTTCTATCTGTTTCTCGTTTTTCTATTAGTCCCTATCGTTTTTTTTTTTTTTTTTTCATTTTCCCCTATTTTGTTTCCTTTATTCGTTTATCTAAGATTAATATAGAGCATAATTCTTAATATTTATAGATATATCATAATCTTATAAGTCAATGATTTAATTAAAATTTTGTATGAACCTAATGCTCCTTGTTGTTTTGGACAATCTAATGAAAGCAACAAATAATAAAGAAAATTGACATATATATGATCATGTGTACACGATGACAGAAGACTAAGATGGTTTTCTTTAAATGTAGCAGTACTGCACCGGTTTATGTTGTTTTCACAGAACTATTTTTGAGCAATCATGTGGTGCAAGACTTGTTCATAAAATCAAACTATAAATTCGCTTTTGAAAGTTGGTTTTGCGTTAGGTTCATGAATGATCTTTTGGTGCAATGATAACATAATCTACCCTAATTCCCATTATATTAAAGTACATATAGAGACCTCTATTTCTTTTCTATCACTTTCTTTCTTTTATCATTGTTTTTTTCCTATTTGATTTGTTTCTATGTCTTAGGCAATAAATGGCCCCAAAAAAAAAAAGACCTTGGTAATAGAATAATCCTAGTGGCAATAAGGGCTAATGGCCGACCTGATACGCTCTTCTTACCTACTCTTTGTATCATGCTTTTTTCACCTTATTATTGCTAAATAATGCTCTCTCTCTCTCTTCCTCTGTGGAGGAGGAATTGAATCCTTAATAGAGAAGAGCTGATCTAAGATGTAGGCCATATCATATCTGTTCATTTTGGAATTGTTGAGGGATCTTCTACTATTCTACATTAAGATAATCCACAAATACAGAAATACCCACTTGTGGATATAGCAAACATGTGTGAATAGAGGCCAGACTCGTCATCTGACATGGAAGGACTACCCCGTCTATCAACAAGAAGGGGATTCCTGTCCCTGTTGTATAATTTTTTTCTCCCTAAACGTCAACTCCTCCAATCCAATCCCAAATCATAGTTGTTATTATCCCCAAAATTTTTAGCTATAATTTTTCAGAAGTGACACTCCTCTTCTAGCTTATGCCTATGGATCAAATATGGAAAGTGTGCATGCATGTAGATACATATGCCAATCTTGATATAGCTATAGTAGTATAAGACGCGTGCACTGAAGAAATGAAAAGTGAACAGAAAAAAAAATAAAAAATAAAATAAAATAAAAAAATGTAGAGAACTTACAAGGTTGTGAACATAGAAAAGGGAGTAAACTATTGAGAAGAAGAAAGCAAGAAACACATACCAAGAGTTTTGTTGGTGGAGGGATGGAGAAGGATGCAAAAAAGGAGATATTGACGCGGCTCAATCAAATCACATGGCTAATTTTCTCCTTAACCATGTCTTCAAATTGAGGCACGTCAATACCTTGGTTACATTTAACACCTTTCCATCTTTGAATCTCCTCTTGCTTCGTCTAATTCCCCCCACAAAAGCTCTGAAATACTCAAGCTCCTTGTGCAGATTTCTCTAATTCTCTCTAAGTCAGAGAGAGAGAGAGAGAGAGAGAATATTCCCCTATATAAAAGAGGTGGGTCACATAATTTAAGGGAGGACCCGTTTCTTCTTAAGAGGATGCTTTATAGAAACCCTTTCTGATAATAGCCTTTCTAGCGAGGATCTACCTTCATATATATTGGCTTTAGCTTTTGGCATCCACATCTCAGTTGCTGCGTAAAGGGAAGCAAAGCAGATAAAACCACCACAAAGCAACTGTTTTTGTGTTTATGTACGTATGCCAATTTGACTAACTTTTTTTTCTCCAATCTTACACGGAAGGCACCACGTAGGCCCTTTTGATGGAATCGATGGCATGCCATTATTCCTCTTCCCCTAATTCATGTGGTTGTAAGCTTGTTTGACTCTTGTTTTTAACATTTTGGGTGAATTTTACTGGCTTTGTACAATCGCTTTTTCATAGGCTCCGTTACTTACTACTATGCACTAGTGACTTGTGACACGATCAACTCTATCCAGCTACTATAAATTTGTCTTGACATTTCCTCAAACTTTCACACTGATTTTCCTTTATTGAAGTGTGGATAAATGTGTAAGGGTTTACAATTAATTGTATGGCCAAATTACGTGAGCAATCCAAAATGTAAATCTAATAGTAATTAGGAAAATTATTGTATATTCCAAAAGTACCATAAATATATATTCTTTCCTCTCATATGAATTGTAGGTCCCACTATAAATTTAATTAGTGGAACCCACAATTATGTAACAGGAAGAAATATGTATTTATGGTACTCCGGAAGTATTGTATAATTACCCTAGTAATTAGGTGTCCACAAGTGATGTGTCTCACAATTCACATTATCAAGCATTGCATTTGCTTTCTCCAATAGATAAGGATGGCTTTGTAGGTTTTCCTACCTAACCCCACCCTAAACATAGGTGTTTGCGATCCCTTTAATGGGTTGAGGGTGAGTTTAATTAGGTTCTCATTTTTTAATCGGGTAGGGTCTGGGAATGGTAGTTTTATATCTTATATACCTAAACTAGACTTAATTATTAATTTTAATATGTAAGATGCCTTTATTTTTAATTTTCTTTACCCAAAAGAGTAGAATACTAGTCTATTTATATAAAAAGTAAAAGAATATTGGCTAAATTATTAACTTCACTATTTCCTTCTCACAACTTTGTAACTCATTGGTGTTCCTCTCTTTGCTTTAGGAAAATAATCAAAGTTTGAATCCTCCCTCCCCCATTAATTTTTGTAATTATTAAATCATAAAAAAATGGATAAGGTAATCTCATTCAACTCATTATGTAGCAGTTTATAAGATTATTCATGTGTATTCAATAATTTGATTCATTAAATCATTTAAATAAGTCACATGACTATTAAGTAAGTTAAGTGGCTAGAAGCACACACACACACGATTGATATTTTGACTTGCCAAATTTTGACTAAAAATTTTCATCATTTCCTAATATACTTATACTTTTATGGAAACTAATAATATATTATGGTATAATAATAGGTGATTTTGAATTTGAACATTATCTCTGCGTTACTGCCTATTAAAATAAATAAATAAAATATTACATGTTGGGCCCTATTTGTTATGAGAGAGTTTAGGCCAACACATGAAATAATACTGTTAAAAGATTGGTAAATTGATTAAACTCATCATTTTTTAACAGCTTAAATTTTTAGGATAATTGGTAATTTATCAAAAAGTAAGTATGTCATTCCTTATATCTTAAAATATTATTTAATTAACTGCAAAAGTGCTTTATAATGCTTTAATTTTATTTAATGGTACTTGAGATATTCAATTTTAGGTTAATTCGACTTGATATGACCTCAAACCTAATTCATAATAAGATAGACAGGTGAATTTGGTATGGGTTTGGGTTTTTCCAAATACAAATGGGATGAGATTGAGATAAAAATCCTAAATTTCAATTAAAAGACTAACTAATGGAAGCGTATATTGGTAGGAATGACGAAAGGGGTTTGGTGAAAAAAAAATTAATTAAATCTTTTCCAAATCTAATGTCTTGAATTATTTTATGTATATCAAACCCTATGAAATTTGTCCACCTGCCTTGGATATGGCCAATCACCCAAACTTTGCACGCACATATATAAACCTATAAGTCCCAATCAAGGGAGGAAAAAAATTGCATTGACCCATTCTGCGGGATTGTTTATTAAGAAAGCCCAGGTTACTCTACTCACTCAACTTTGGGATCCTAAGCTGAGAAGAAACTGTATCACACTGAATTGCCTGTATTCAGTTATCCATAATCATTGACGAACATGAAATAGATCTTAATGACCCCACGAAACCAACTTTTTGTGTGATTTGGCTCCAAAATAGCTAAAGCTCTATGTGCCATAGCCAACAATATGAAAAGAATTTCTAAAGTTAGGTGAGTAGGTGCAACCCAAAAAAATTTGTGCAAAAGGATGTGGAAGAAAGTCCTCAGACTGCATGATTAATATAGCTTTTGAAAATGGAATTGGATAGAAAACCTAATACAGCATAATTTAAGAGTGACTGATTAAGATGATGGCAGCTTTACACAAGGCATATGCAAGCCGTGAGTACTGTAGAACCCATGGTCCTACACGTGTTCAGGCCTACAATAATATTGTTTATTTTGGCTTTCTCTACTAAAAGTTTCCTCTCCCTTTATGGCCAAAAAATAAAATATTCTTTGGTGGAAAGAGGAGGGTCAATAAATGACATTGTTGCAATCACGTGAAAAGATGTATGGATGGAACAAATAAAAGTCTCGTTTCATATTGCGTAGGGTGGATTAGGTGATATCATTCGGTACGTTTACGCTATTTCTTCCACCCAAAGCTTATGTGTTCTACTCTCCCTCCAAATCTCTCCAATTTGGGGAAATTAAAAATAGGAGGATAGAGGGAGTTGAAACCTCTCCAAACCCCTCCAAACTCCTCCCCCTCCTTCCTTAAAAAACTTCCAAACAAGGTAATTAGATTACTCTCCCTCCCTCTACTCTACTCCCCCTCCTTTTTTAAACATCCAAACACGCCATTCGTGTATAAATTTTCATTTCAATTATTAATTTTGAAATAGAAAGTAGCATATCACATCCGTTCATTCTAAAAAAACTATATAATCATTCATGAAACTTTGTAAAAACTTTGTGCACAACTCTTGGTCAATGAATTAAACTCATGCATGCCTCTTACATATATACAAAACCCATCAATTGCAAACTGTCTTCTTATCTCTTTTTCATTTTTTATTTTTGAATTAGAAGTCTGAATTAAAAATAAATAAATAAATAAAACTAGGAGGTAGAAGTTTGAATTTGAAACAATTTTTATATGAAGATATCTAACCATTATGTCAATACACAATTTATTCGTAAAAGAGTTCAAGCAATTCTGGCAATCTAGCCAAGAGTAGAGCCTCCTTTACAAAAGGGGACCACTGTTGTTGAAAAATCACCGCCCTTTGTTGAGCAACCAATACCTGAATATGAGACAATTGGCTAAGTATTCCATTTGACAATAATTATGATCTTACCAGTCATGTCATACTTTTTTCCTGGTAGATGTTATATTGTTATGTATCAACATCTGAACCGGCCCTGCAAATTTTAGGTTCCTTATGTCAAGGTCAAAACTCTCACCAACCAATGAGCCGTCCGTGGCTAGCAGAGCAATATTGCATTTACAAAAAATTTCACAATATTTCTTACAATTGAATTGATGAGTTTTTACTAGTTTTTATTTGAGCCCACCACTAACATAATTTTGTTACCTACCACTAACAATCTACCATATTAGCAAATGTATAATTTTTTTGTGTCTATAAATTTTCTCATGATTACCAAAGCCTACAAAACAAAACTCAAAAGCCAGACGGGGAAGAAATAACATTCAATACGCACAAATTTGTATCCAGTAATAAAACTCTTTAGGTATATATATAAGATTGAGGGGAAAATATAGGTATAGTTTCTTCAGTATTTATACTTTTGGTTCTTCAATTGAAATCAATTATATGATTGCATTAATCAATGAAACACATGGTTGAATTTAATTATCCTTTAGAAGATAAATTTTTTTTGTTAAGTAAGAAACTATACCTAAATTTTGTTCCTAGAGTAAATGAAAGTGTTAAGAAGAGAAAGAATATAATTGAGTGATACTTGAGTACTGAATAGCCTAATACACTATCTTAATCATAAGACTGTGTATTTAGTAAGGTCCTTAAAATTCCAGACACATTCTTCTTGTCTTATAATCATGGCATTTGTGAGGCAAGGTGGGGAAGAACAAGGGGTAAGTTAAGATAACTTAGCACAAAAAAGAAAAAAAGAAGGTAAGTTAATCCTAGTTTTTCAGTTTTACATATACGTTGTGATGATGATTTCTAGTGATAATTGATACATTAAAGTATGAAACCATTAGAGCTACCTTTAGAATTTCCCTCCTTCCTTTTGTAATGACTCGCCACCCTTAGGAGGCTTTTTCTGTTTACCTAGCTAGTTCTTTGAGATAGTTGCTTCCTTTGTGGAATTTTTCCTCTCTAAATCATGGAATTCCAGTAGGCCAGTTCTACTAAAAATTATATTTTGTCTTCTTATATTGTAACTTTTCAGTTACACCCTTTCTCCTTATCTCTTTTCTCGTATTCATCTCTTCTTAGCGCTAAGATATATGACCCTTCTGGTGAGGGGAACCTTCTGGCAAGATAACTGAAGGCTGACGGTCTATCATGCCAGAAACAAACCCGTACTAGATTCAAGCACAGAAGTAAATGAGAAGATCCAAATTCCAAAGAACTACTCTGGTGGGTAAATTTATTGTAGAGAAAGTCTTTTAATCCAACTAAAGTTGTGGCAATTAATAACATAAAAAGCTCGGAACCCAAGTAGGGGTGTTTCAGTCACTATGATGGGATCATGGGAGGAAATACTTTCCTATTTCAATTTAATTCAGAGGAAGATAAAAGAAGGTTAATTTTGGGGAGCAACATAGATGGTCAGCATTTGATGTTAAGCTGTTAGTGATATGGACTTCTCAGTCAAAACATTTTGTATAGAACCTCAAAATTTATTAATAGGCTAGGCAATATCCTTCATGATGAGATTGAATGAACAGATGCTAGGGGCCAGGGTTGGAAGGTTCCTAGAGGAAGAATTAATAGGGATGGTGAACTCCTAACGTGAGAGATATAAATAGATTTACAAAGTTTTCTCCAAGTTGATTTGGAGGAATTTCTTCCAACTCATTAGGTGATGATTCATAATGAGTGCCCTTAGGGCACTAATTAATAATTCATTTTAGGAAAGTTTTTATACCACTTTTATTGGAAAAAAAAAAAAACCGTCAAAATATTAATTACTTTTTTTTCATTTTTCATAAAAAATTTCTTTAAATAGATTATTAACCAGTGCCCTAAGGGCATTCGTTAGCATTTTCCTATTTATTATTTATGAGTCCTGTTAATGGGAGCTATTTTTACTAAGGAAAGAAAAACGTTTTTGAAAAGTTAAATTTACTACTTATAAGACAAAGATACCCTTCTTTATCTTTTAACTCTTCTCAATTTTCTCTATCTAGTCTCTACTATGTCTGAAGTTGCTCTCTTCTCTTTCTTCTTCTCGCCTCTCTCTCAGTCTTTCTCATGCTTCAATCCAAGAAACAAATACACCACCACCACCGCAACCACCAGATGTAACCCACCACAACCAGATCCGTCTCACTCCCTCTCTCTGCTATCTTGGATTCTCTCTCTCGTCTTAGCCATGGCCGAACCCTTAAGCTCCACCACCATTTCTGGTAGTGGAGCTCACCTGCGCCACCACCACCACTAGTAACCGTTGGCCTCCCCTTTCTCTGTCTGCCTTTATTTGTACTTTTCCTTCCTTTGTTTTTGGTTGTATCTAGGTTGTTTTGGTGACTGGGTTCAATTTGGGATGTGAAAAAGCTTTGACAGTTTGGCTTGGGTTTGAAATTTAGGGCATTTGAGTGGATGTTTTGTAGATCTGGAAAAAAAAGAGAGTACAAAACCAAGTTTAAAATGTTAGTAAAGGAAAGGAAGAGGGAAGAACTTTAAAAGGGTATTTCGGTCATGTTGTAAAATGTACGATTTTTTATGCTCTACTAACACTTTAACTGCTGCTTTACCATGTTTTTTTTTAACTCCTGAAAAGCAACAATATTTTATTAATAAAATAAATAAATTTTAACGGGTGTTTAACACCACCCGTTAACAAAAGCCATTATTTAGATAAGTCACATGACTTATTAGATATGACATGTGACTAAAAGTACAAGGGGATGGATTTATCGATCACAACATAATGAATTGGATGAATTTTCCTCTCAACCAATTTGAAACTAAACTTTTTCCTAAATAGATTACCCCTATTTAATGGCTTCAGAGAACATTTGTAGAACCTATAGGTTACAACTGGAGTATTAGCATTTGTTGGGTATGATTTAAAACTTCAAGCCAATTAGTTTTAAATTGAAAAAACCCAAGCCCATGATCTAGAGTCATATTAGCATGGTTTTAAAAACCGGACAAAAGGCAAATTCAGATTTGCCTCCAGTTCCCGATTTTTCCCAGTTTTGACCGATTTTACTCGGTTTTAGGAAATTTTTTCGGACCAGACTGGCATCTGGTTCCCGGTTCAACCGGTTGGACTGGCCAGTCCGATCCAATTTTTAAAACATTGCATATTAGATATTCACGTGGGTGATTTGGCGAAAGACAAATCTCATAGAGCAGTGTTTTTCTCACACAGTGTGTTTTTTTAACTAAAAACACAATGCGAAAGAGTTTTTATCTAATCCCTTAATCTCACATCTTCTCTTGGTAAGAAATTGCCTCTTTGGCAATTAGTGACATCAGAGGGATTAAAAAGCCCTCAACGTATCTTCCTTTCCTTACAATTCTCAATCACCTCTCAATTCTCTTCCTATTTAATTTTCAATTCTAAGACTATTGAGACGTTCGAACGTTTTTGAAAGTTTAATTTCCAATTGGGGATTTTCCATGGAGAGCTCACCGTAAATCAAGTTTGCTAAAATTGTAAGTCTAGCTTTTCCCTATTCTATATGTTCTTAAAGAGTGACTTGTGAATTATGTCTAATTGATTTTATCTCATAGTTAGGAAATTTCCTAAGGGTTTCTAAGCTTAAACTAAGGTTTAAAATTGCATCTCAAACAGTCAAACCATAAGATAGAGACTCAAAAGTTTGATTACTTAAGGGGAATGTAACACCCATCTCTTGATAGTACCTTATTTTGATTCATTTTTATGGTCCACTATTTGAAAAGTAATTTAAACGTTCGGCATGACATTTTTTTGAAAAAAATTGATTTTTGGAAGTAAACTATACATACTTTTATATAACTTCTAAGTGGAAAATTAACTTTCATTTGAATTAAAATACATCTGATCTTATTCCTTTAGCATAGCATAGCAAATTCAATTTTGCAATTTATTCTTCTGTGTATTTTTCTTATGCAAAAAGTGAGCAAGAAAAACAATAGTTACAGTTAAGGAGGAGGGAGCTTGTTGGCTTGATTTTGGAGTCCATGTACTTAATTGATTAATTGATTTAAGCTATAGACAAAACACAATTTTTGAAAACCATTTTGGAAAGGAAGGTTTTTATGGGGAAAAAAAAGCTTTTAAAGGATTTTCAAGAAAACATATTATTTTTTATCTTTTTGTTATTTTGGAAAATGAGGATTTTTATGAAAGGGATTTATTGGGTTTCTTTTCAAGGAAAACCAAAATTTGAAATTCTTTTTGGAAATTAAAGGGAAGTTTCATGGTTATTTTGGGGAAAAAAATGAAGTTTATTTTCAAGGGGATGAAAAGTTCCATGGACTTTTGAAAAATGAATGTCAATTTTAAAAGATAAAAGTTTTGTGAATTTTGGAAAAATGCTTTTCAGAGATAAAAGCTTCCAAAGATTTTTTTCAAAACAACAATCAAGAGTGAATAGAGTTTTGTAAAAGTATTATCAAAAGGAAAGTTCCATAGGTTTTGGAAAAAGTGTTTCAAAATGGAAAACTCCATGTTTTTTTTTTTTTTTTTTTTTTTTTTAAGGGAAAATTCCCAGGGATTTTTGGAAAAGTACTTTTCAAAGATAAACTCCCATGGGTTTTCAGACAGCGATGCAAGAGTGAAAATTTGATAGAGTTTTAAGAAAATCATTTTCAAGAGAGTAATAGGTCTCATGAATTTTGTTTAGGAAAGAAATTCACTCTTTGAAAGTATTTTTAGAAAAGACTAGTTTGGGTGGCACATACTGTCTATTGAGTAAGAAAATTAAGATAGAGCTTCAATTTGAAGAAATTAAATATGAAACCATGTACTAAAAAATGCATGTCATGCAATGCTAATATTATTCATATAAGAATTTTGATTATATGCAAACTTAGCGTAACTATTTAACATATGAATATCCACTCACTAAAAAATTCTAAGAATGATAATAAATATCATCTTCCAACAATATGCAACTGAGTTTTGCTAAAACATTGTTACAATATTTGAATTTTCATAATAAATGATATCCTCTGCAATTGAAACTCTTCATCAAATATCTGCAATTATCCACAACAAAGATCTTTATTCATATTTCCTTCTTTATTATCTTACATTTTATGCATGTAACTACGGCGATTAGCTTATTTATTTTTTAATAAACACCCTTTTAAGCAAGAAATAAATTTTAAAAAGAAAAAAAGAACAAGATAACAAAAGCCATACATGTCATCAAATTACATAAAATTATAAATTTAGAAAATTAAAACCTACTAAATCAGTGTTCTTTAGGTAACAAATAGAACACTCTATATAGTGGGGGCAGTTTAGACTATCACATAAAACTCAAAAATTGTGAAGAAAAATTTTGGGATATTAAAATTTAGTAAGGGTAATTTAGACATTGCACACAAGGAATCATAACATTCCGTTAGGGTTTAATTAAAAGAGTAACCATAGGGTTATATATTTGCTTGTTTCTAAATATAGACAAAGAAATTGCTCGATTTTAAAGTTTAGGGGGAAAATTGTGAATTAACCCAAACATAAAGTTTAGGGGGAAAACTGTGAACTAACCCAAACATAAAGGAGGAAAGTGGTATTTTGAGTAAAACTATGTTGGTGCTTAATAAAACAAAACAAAAGGCCAGCCTAAGAAAACTGAAGAAGAAAAAATATAAGTTGACGGATTTCCATGAAATAGGCCTGACGATTCCTCACCCGTGGGCCGATGAAGGACGGGTCCAGTACGTGCAAGGTCTGGTGTGGACAGATCCTTCATGGATGGACACAACAGAGACAGATCAAGTATCCACGTGGCAGCCAGAAACCCTAGATGGGAAATACTTGCAACACACACTTAGTCACCATAGAATCCCAAGGTAAATAGAATCCTAGCACAAAGAGGATTCCGGAAGCTACACGCATTGATGAAGATCTTCTCTATAAGGAAAAGACTTGTCCATCACGTTTGGGACTATTTAAGATGATTCCTATAAGGAAAAGACTTCTACTCCAAAGAGAAGAGGTCAATCTTCGACTACTATAAAAGCCCCAATACCCTCACAAATCAAGGTACGCATAATTGACCCCTCTCTAGCACTCTAGAGTTGAAAGAAGTTCTAACTTAACCTTCGAAGGGTATTTGGCCGGCACCACACCGGTGCTCTCTGCTAGGTCTTCTTTTTTTGTTGTGCATGTGACATTTCGTGTGTGAGAGTGTCGTGTGACTCACTGGTGATTTTTCGACATCATCAGTTGGTGCCGTCTGTGGGAAACAGCTCTTCCTTGCAATTTGTAAGCCATATTATCGCTTCCTGGACAGAAGAGTTGCATGGTGCTCACTCGCTCAATGGCAACCACCAACGACATCCAAGAAGAGGAACCACCCACGATTGCCCTCGAGAGACAAGTCCAAACTCTCGTCGCAGCTGTGGAACGTCTCACCAAACAAAACCGCAACCTAGAAGAACAGCTGCGCTAGAAAAACGCAGCACCAAACAATCAGAGGGAGGACCAAGAAGGTACCAGCGCCGTGCGACGAGATCGAGAGGGGCCCGAAGGTAGCAACGCCCCAAGCAGACCGGAACGGAAAAATATAAGCCTCCCATCCCTCATGGATACAGCTCCGCCTCCTATTATCGCGGAGATGCAGGCGATGAAGGAATAGATGGAAGTAATGATGAACGCCCTCAAGGGACGAGTGTCCAGCGATCTTGATGACCTAGTCAACCAAACCGACTCACCGTTCACTGCCCCCGTCAATTCCTTCCCCCTTCCACATAAGTTTCGCATACCGCACATAGATAGTTACAACGGGGTCAAGGACCCTCTAGATCACCTAGAGACCTTCAAGACCTTGATGCACCTTCAAGGGGTAGCAGACGAAATCATGTGTAGAGCCTTCATTACAACGTTGAAGGGCCCTAAAAGGGTATGGTTCAGTCGACTAACGCCGAACTCCATCAGCACTTTCAAGGAGCTAAGCACTTAGTTTACTACACACTTTATTGGGGGACATAGGTATAAGAAGTTCACGACGTGCTTGATGAGCATCAGGCAGCAAGAGGATGAGACACTGAGATCCTACATAACCCGCTTCAATAAGGAAGCGCTCTCGATCGATGAAGCCGATGACAAGATACTTGTGGCAGCCTTCACAAATGGGTTGCGAAAGGGTAAGTTTTTGTTCTCTTTATACAAAAATGACCCGAAGACCATGTCGGAAGTCCTCTACAGGGCCACCAAGTACATAAATGCGGAAGACGCACTATTGGCTCGGGAGGAAAAGCCTAGGAAAAGGGAGCGACAGGAAGACATACGACAGGACCAAGGGCAAAAGAAGCCAAGAACCGAAGACAGAAGAGATGAAAGGCGCTCTAAGCCCCCGGGAGGGACGTTTACAAGCTTCACCCCGTTAACTGCCCCAATAAACCAAGTCCTTATGCAAATCAAGGACGAGGGGGCTCTAACCTTCCCCGAAAAGTTGAAGGGAGATCCAAACAAACGATCTAGAGACAAGTATTGCCGCTTCCACCGTGACCACGGACATGACACATCCGATTGCTACGACTTGAAGCAACAGTTAGAGGCCCTTATCAGACAAGGGAAATTGCAGAATTTTGTCAACAAGGAAAGAACGAATCCACCTCCTCAAGAGCAGCCAAACCGACGGGATAATGAGCGTCCTAGACCTCCCATCGGAGACATAAGGATGATTATAGGAGGAGCTGCGACTACTGGGTTGTCCAAAAAGGCTCGGAAGACCTACCTTAGAATGGTCTAGAACATCCAGCTAACGGGCTCCATGCCAAAGATAGCGAGGAGAGAAGGCCCCATCATCGAGTTCTCGGAAGAAGATGCGCGACGTCTTCACCACCTGCACGACGATGCACTTGTTGTTAGCATACGAGTGGGAGACTACAACATGCACCGGGTGTTGGTTGACAATGGCAGCTCGACAGATATCCTATATTACCTGGCGTTCCAGCAAATGAGGATTGACAGAGAACGATTGATACCGACGAACACTCCGCTGGTTGGTTTTGGAGGAACAAGGGTATTCCTATTGGGCGCAATCACGTTTTCGGTAATAGCAGGCGATTATCCTCAGCAAATCACTAAGGATGTGACATTCCTTGTGGTCGACTGCTCGTCCGCTTATAATGCTATCCTCGGACGACCCACCCTTAACTCATGGAAGGCAGCAACATCAACATACCACCTAATGATCAAGTTCCCTACGGATTACGGGGTCGACGTGTTACGAGGGAACCAGGTGGCCGCACGCGAATGCTATGTTGCCATGCTGGAGATGGAAGATCACCAGCAGACCATATGTATAGAAGAGCAACGGACCACAGCAGAGCCGATTGAAGAAATGGAAGAGGTAACCCTTGATGAATCAAGGCCTGAACGAACGACTAGGATGGGGACATTGGTCAGCCAGCCGATACGTCAAGCCCTCGCAGCTTTCCTTAGGATGAATCAAGACGTGTTCGCGTGGAGCCACGAAGACATGCCAGGGATAGATCCCTCAGTCATAGTTCACAGGTTGAATGTGAACCCCGCATCCTCACCTGTCCAACAGAAAAAGTGAGTGTTCGCTCAAGAGCGAGACAAAGCGATAGCAGAAGAAGTCAAGAAGCTGCTGGAAGCAAGTTTCATTCGAGAAGTATACTACCCTGACTGGTTAGCAAACGTAGTTATGGTCAAGAAGGCTAACGGGAAGTGGCGAATGTGTGTTGATTTCACGGACCTCAATAGGGCGTGCCCGAAGGACAGCTACCTACTCCCACGGATAGATATCTAGGTAGACTCGACGGCAAGACACCAGCTCCTGAGCTTCATGGATGCCTTTTCGAGCTACAATCAAATCATAATGGAGGAGTCTAATCAAGAGAAAACCTCATTTGTTACCAGCCAAGGACTCTTTTTCTACAAGGTGATGTCATTTGGGCTCAAGAACGCAGGGGCAACGTACCAGAGACTAATGAACAAAATGTTCGCACACCAGATTGGGAGGAACGTACAAGTTTATGTTGATGACATGTTAGTGAAAAGCCTGCGCGAAGATGATCACCTAGGCGACCTTCGGGAGACCTTTGACACCCTCCAGACATATAACATAAAGCTAAATCCAAACAAATGCACGTTCGGAGTGACGGCGGGGAAATTCTTGGGCTTCATGGTATCGCAAAGAGGTATAGAGGTTAACCCGGAGAAGATACAGGCCATAATGGAGTTAGAACCACCGAAGACAGTCAAGGAGTTGCAAAGCTTGAATGGCAAAATTGCAGCCTTGAATAGGTTCGTCTCAAAAGCGACGGACAAATGTCTACCTTTCTTCCATACTTTGAGAAAATCATTTGAGTGGACGAACGAGTGCCAGAAGGCCTTTGAAGATTTGAAGAAATGCCTTTCATCTCCACCATTGTTCAGCCCGTCCAAACTAGGGGAAGAACTCTACCTCTACTTAGCAATTTCGCAAGCAGCGGTAAGCGCAGCCTTAGTAAGAGAGGAAGATGGATCTCAAAGACCCGTCTACTTTGTAAGCCAGGCGTTCCGAGAAGCGGAAAAGAGGTACCCTTAAATGGAGAAATTGGCTTTCGCACTAGTAACTGCGGCATGAAAGCTCAAGTCATACTTCCAGGCGCATACCATCATAGTCTTGACGGATCAGCCCCTGAGAAGAGCCATGAGTAGCCCTGAGGCTGCCGGATGGATGGCTTTATGGGCTGTAGAGCTTAGTGAATTTGATATACAGTTCCGCCTACAAACTGCGGTAAAAGGACAAGCTGTGGCTGACTTCATCGCCAAATTTACTCAACCGAAAGGCAAGGGGGCAGAAATTGCCACATAATGAAGCATCCACAAGGACGGATCTTCAAACAGACGAGCCGGAAGGGCCGGTGTGGTAATTCATACCCCAGAAGGAGATAAGATCGAGTGCATGATCTAACTAGACTTCCCCACAAACAACAACGAGGCCGAGTATGAAGCATTGGTGGCGGGGCTAGACCTCGCGAAGGCAGCGGGCGCTGAAAACGTGGTCGTACATTGCGACTCCCAGGTGGTAACAAGTTAAATAAATGGCGGCTACGAGTGCAAGAATGAAAGGATGAAGAGGTATCTGGAGGAGGTGAAGAATCGAATCAACAGCCTCGAAGTCAGATTCATTCAAATCCCAAGGGAGAAAAACAAATGTGCCGACCGGCTAGCAAAAGCTGCCTTAGTAGAATTTATGATTGTCCCCGAACAGGTATTGTCATTTGTTCAAGTCTCCTCACTTATTGATGACGAAACGAATGTGCAAGAAGTTGATTCTAAAAGAAATTGGACTACGCCATTAATATCCTACTTGAGAACTGGCGAGGTACTAGACGGGAAAGATGCCGTTAGGAAGTTGAAAGTCCAAGCATCACGATTTGTGCTGATAAATAATGTCTTATACAAAAGAGGATTCTCTAGACCGTACCTGAGGTGTTTAAGCCACGAGGAAGCAGATTACATAATGAGAGAAGTCCACGAGGGTATCTGTGGAAACCATTCGGGGGCACGGTCATTAGCGCACAAATTGATCCGAGCAGGATACTATTGGCCTACAATGTTGAAGGATGCACAAGCTTATGTCAAGGCCTGCAACAAGTGTCAAAGGTTTTGTAATTTCATTAGGCAACCGTCCGAAGAGCTGACCCCCATGACGGCCCTTTGGCCATTCGCCCAATGGGGACTGGATATTATGGGCCCCTTCCCGACAGCAGTAAGGCAGCTAAAATTTCTGGTAGTTGGCATCAACTGCTTCACTAAGTGGGTGGAAGCAGAAGCCCTAGCCACTATCACGGAGAAGAACATCCGAAGTTTTGTGTGGAGGAATATCATCTGCAGGTACGAGATACCCAGAGTGCTTGTCTCCGACAACGGAAAACAATTCTACAACAGCGCATTTAGGGACTTATGTTCGGAGCTAGGCATTAAGAATCACTACTCATCGCCCGCACACCCACAAGCCAATGGGCAAGTCGAAGTCACAAACCAGTCCTTGCTCAAGATCATCAAGACCTAGCTCGAGGGGGCAAAGGGTATCTGGCCTGACGAGTTACCAAGCATTCCGTGGGCATATCGAACTACAGCAAGAACACCTACGAGAGAAACGCCATTTTGACTAGCATACAAAAGTGAAGCTGTCATCCCAGCGGAAGTAGGGCTTACAAGCTATCGGGTGGAGAACTACGACGAAGATAAAAACGAAGAGGCCATGCACCTTCAACTTGACCTAGTGGACGAGGTCTGGGTGACGACAGAGCAGAGGTTGGCGCGGTATCAGAATCTCATGGCAAAACACTACAACTCCAATGTCAGGCAAAGAGACTTTCAGGTTGGAGATCTTGTACTACGGAAGGTAATGGGCACTGCTAGAGATCCTTCGCAAGAAAAGCTTGGCCCCAACTGGGAAGGACCCTACAAGATCGCATCATGGCAGAGGAGGGGCACCTACCACCTCGAGACACTGGACGGACGAAAGCTGCAGCACCCATGGAACACGGAGCACCTACGGAAATAATACTAGTAGAGACGATATGAAGAGCATCGACGCTCCCCAATTTCCCAGTTTATTTAGTTTTACTACAGTTAGTTTTTACTTCGAACAATTTTTTCTACAAAATGTACCTTTTTAAGCCCAAGGGGGCAGGTACTTTTCTACAAACGCATGGTTTTCTTTTTTAATTAATAAGAGGAATATTCAGACACGACTATGTTTTTCTATCTGAATTCTTACAGTCCAAAAAAAGTGGGCGGGTATAAACTGGAGTCCACAAAATGGACGGATCATCCTAGGAGGATGAAAATTCTAAGTCCAAAAAGAGGACCGGTATAAACTGAAGTCCACATAATGGACGGATCATCCCAGGAGGATGAAAATGTCAAGTCTAAAAAGTGGACGGGTATAAATTAAGTCCACAAAATGGATGGATCATCCCAGGAGGATGGAAATTCCAAGTCCAAAAAGAGGACGGAGATAAACTAAAGTCCATATAATGGACAGGTCATCCTAGGAGGATGAAAAGTTCTAAGTCCAAAAAGTAGACGGATTGAAGTCCGTCTACTGGACGAGTCATCCCAGGAGGATGAAGATCCTAAGTCCAAAAAGTGGACGAGTATAAATTAAGCCCACAAAATGGACGGATCATCCAAAAACAACGAAAATTCTTTTTAAGTCCTCAAAAGGAAAATATAAAAGTCCAATAGCGGACGGATTCAAACTGATGTTCAATAAAGTGGACGGGTGCATTCCATGAACAAAATATCAAACAAGCCGTTGTAGTAGACGAACTAAGCCAAGACAACAAATAATAAAAGCCCCAATGGGGAAATGTCTACATAACCCAAAAATATGACGGAGTAATCATAAATTGTTCTCCAAATATTCTTACATATCAAAAAAAAAAAAAAAAAAAAAAAAAAAACCTACTCTTTTGAGGGGTTGTCATTTTTCTCTATCACGTCAACAACAATCACCAGCTGACGGGTTTCTTCCTGGACAGTCTGAACTTAGACTTGAGGAGCTGACTCTCCGTCATTGACTGCGTCGTCTGCAAAGAGGCCCTCCGTGCTGTCAGAGGTGACGGGCTGTGCGGTGGTCTGAGCTTGATCGTCAATATTCAGCATGGAAAAGTCAAGGTCAGGATAAGCAGTCTTAGCCTGATGTACGGCATCATCAAATCCGTCTGAATAAGAACCGATAAGCTCCTTAATAAGGGTGTCAGAGTCACGGTACTCTCGTATTGCAACCTCCTTCGCCAGACAGATCTCGTTTTCCTTGTCTTCCAGGACCTTCTTCAGACCCTCCGCCAGCTTGTAGTACTCATCCCCAGTTTCTTCCGCCATCTTGAGTTTTTTCTCCTAGGTCACCTTCCAGGCCTTTAGCTCGACCAGCTCATCCTCCGTCAACTGTGCCTTCTCACGAACACGGCCAAGCGTCGTCTTATGATTTAGACACCGTCCCATCAACCCCTTCATCATAACCATGGCCTGAAAGACGGGAATGAATTAGTTTTAAACAAAGTGATATAGACGGATGAAAAGAGGACGGGATGTTACCTAAGCAATACTAAAAAGACCCGTCTCCCCCATAGCCTCCGTCGAATGATTACATAAGTCCTCGTAATCCTCGGAAGTCATGATGGAGGACATCCTCTCCAAGGCATGTCTGGAGTCTTCCCTAAGGAGGACATGTGGCTTCTTCTGACTATTGGACGGAGCCTTCATAAGGCCTTTGCCAGCCCCATGCTTCGCTGGGGTGACCGTCTTTGCACCCTCAGCCATTAGCCCTACAACGGGCTCCAAAGGGACCTTGGGTTTCTTTAGAGGACGGTCCACTTTGGACGACTGCTTCCTTTTGGTTGATGGGTTGCTTGAGCCCGTCCCCTTGGGATCCACCTCGTCAGTCTCTTTCTTCTTGGCAGCCTGTGCCCTAATCAATGCCCTCATCTTGGCGTCGTCCATTTCTGTATGGGTAGACGGATGGGAATGTTATCTGGAATTTGGTAATTGGCCCTAATAGTATTGAAGTGTTTGTCCTTGATGGTGGAATTAAAATCATTCACCGTCCACTCCGGTAGCATGATGAACTCCCTTAGTCCACCAGTACCTACGACAGGCTTTGGTTGTTCCTCGCCATCATCAGAACCCTGCTCTAGGTCAGCCATCTCCATATCCTCATTTGTTGAGGACGGGGAAGATGCAGACGGGCTCCTCTCTTCGCTTTGACTCTCTTGGTCTTTTTGACCTGATGGGTATACTTACTCGTAATCCGCCCTGTCACAAACGAATGATTGGTTACTTGACGCACTAGACATAGCCTACACGTGACGACAAAACCTAAGACTCTTATGGGTCTAAAAGGGGTGACGAGGGTATAAAGTCTAGGAGAATAAAAACAGTTTCTAAAAGTAAAGAGAGACTTATGAGAAGGAGTACTTACCAGGTTAATAAGTGAACGGAGGAAGGTCGTTGATGACGGATGCAGCGAGTTGAACGGAGTAGTCTCTGACAAGTATGACGGATGTGCTTTGACAATTCATTTCAGCGGAAAGTAGAAGAATGAGAGAAGAATAGTGTGATATTTATAGAGGAAGTGCACGGAAGGTGAAGGGACGCCTCGATCCGAGGGAATAACCATTAGAAAGATGACACGTGGCATGTGTCATAAATGGCGTCCAGACAACCTGTCAGGGTGTGAGCACAGTTCACGGAAACTGTCGACCTACAGGCCTTCGAACTGTCATCCCAGCCTTAAACCGTCACCCCACGGGTCCTTTCGCTCAAAGTTGACGAACCCATGGGGTGAGGGGGCAACTGAAGAAGAAAAAATATAAGTTGATGGATTTCCATGAAATGGGCCTGACTATTCCTCACCTGTGGGCCGATGAAGGACGGGTCCAGTACGTGCAAGGTCTGGTGTGGACGGATCCTTCATGGATGGACGCAACAGAGACGGATCAAGTATCCACGTGGCAGCCAGAAACCCTAGATGGGAAATACTTGCAACACACACTTAGTCACCATAGAATCCCAAGGTAAATAGAATCCTTGCACAAAGAGGATTCATGAAGCTACACGCATTGATGAAGATCTTCTCTATAAGGAAAAGACTTGTCCATCACATTTTAGACTAATTAAGATGATTCCTATAAGGAAAAGACTTCTACTCCAAGGAGAAGAGGTCAATCTTCGACTACTATAAAAGCCCCAATACCCTCACAAATCAAGGTACGCATAATTGACCCCTCTCTAGCACTCTAGAGTTGTAAGAAGTTCTAACTTGACCTTCAGAGGGTATTTGGCCGGCACCACACCGGTGCTCTCTGCTAGGTCTTCTCTTTTTATTGTGCAGGTGACATTTCAAGTGTGCGAGTATCGTGTGGCTCACTGGTGATTTTTCGGCATCATCAAAAACTATGAGTGAAACATGCTTACCAAAATTGTCTAAACCAAAAAAATTTAGGGACATAACAAAATGTCAATATTTTCAAAATAACTTTAATTTTAGTTGTGGTCAATCTTGGTCTAATAGTTTATTATTTTATATTTTACTTTATAAAAACTTACACCTTAGTAGTTGTGAAAATATGTGACAACAACAAAATGTCACAACATTTTCACAGTATATTTATTTTCAATTGTGGTGGGTCTGAGTTTAATAATTTATTATTTTATTTTATTTTGACATATAAAGAACTTGTTGGTGCAAACACAATAATAATAAAAATAATTGGACTTACTCTCTTTAAGGAACTGAGGTATAGCACTTGTTCTCTTTAAGGAAATTCAAGCCTTTAGTTAGTTAAAGTTTGTAACCGGTGCAGATCTTCTTTGACTTGTCTCCCCAAGGATACAACAACCCAACAAATGTCGTATGACTAGAACAACCTCTGCACAAAATGTTCAAGCCTAAAGCTCCACCAAAAAGAACACCCTTCTTTACCAAGAACCTCTATATTTTTTAGTGTTTAAGAATGCTTGCAATTGCTGGAATTTTTTGGTGTTTGTAACGCAGTTACTAGTATGGGTTTGAGTGAGTCTATTTATAGGCTCAATGAGATTCACGAAGTTATATATTACCCAAAATAATCTGATTAATTAGGTCCATAATTCTAATGTAATAGGTGTTACAAGATTAATTGCTGGACATAAATCTTATGGGCTGGAGTTACACAATTAAATGGATGAGATAAGGAATTTCTGAAGAATAAATAGGTCCAACAGCTAATCCATTAAGTGGGTGAATGACTCATCATTTTCCATAATTAAAATGTCATTTACTCACCTATGAATATGGAAATTATTTTGAATGTATTTAGCTTAATATTTGCTCTAATACATATCAGCACATTAATCACCACAATTAAAAAGAATAAAATAGTTTTTCTTATTTTCAATGTAGGATTAAACATTCCACTAACTCCTTATCTTCCATATTAACTCTCACATCTTTAAATTTATATTGTAATATAAATTCATTTTAATTAAATAATATTAAAATGCTCCAACAAAACTTACACCTTAGCAGTTGTGAAAATATTGTGACAATAACAAAATGTCACATTTTCACAATACCTTTATTTTAAGTTGTGGTGGGTCTTGATATAATCTTTTATTAATTTATTTTGATCTATAAGCTATTGATAGTCTGATAACTCAGCAATTGTAAAAATATTGTGACAACAACAAAACCACTAGCTACTCTCATCCTTCATTGTCAAGAAATGCAAAGAAATAATAAAAACTAAATATACAACAACAACGCTTGTGCATATTTGCAGAATAACCATAGCTAAAATGAATTTTGCACAATATATACATAAGCTAATGTGGGTGACTTTTGGAGTTGGTTGGGCAAAAATTGGCCCTTATGCCTGAGCTAATGTGAATGCTTTGAAAAACTTACACTATAGTTGTGAAAATATTATGACAATAACAAAATGTCACATTTTTACAATACCTTTATTTTAAATTGTGGTATGTCTTGATATGGTAATTTATTGTTTTATTTTATTTTATTTTGATTTACCTCCTTAGTTGTGCTACAAATTGAATTTTGATGATTCTGTTTTTTCTGCACCAGATAGTTCAGGATATGGGGCTGTGATCAAGAATCATAATGAGGAGGTTATGATAGCCTTCTCTCTTAAAGGGGTGGTTGCTACTGAAATTTTTGAGGCCAAATCAATGGCTTGCCGTCGTGCTCTTGAATTTTCTGTTCAATTAGGTTTTCTGATTTGGTAATTAAGGGTGATAATGCTTTTGTCATGCATTCTCTCTTGCCCCCTAGTCCTTTGTGTTCTCATCTCAGCTATGTCCTTGCTAATATCCATGCACTCATTGCCAATCTCCATTGATTCTCTGTCTCTAGTGTTCGACGAAATGCCAACTCTGTAGCTCATGCTCTAGCCCGCTATGTTAAACATATTCCTTTTGATGTATTTTTGATTGAGGACTTTCCTTGCCTTGCTATGGAGGCTTTTTATTTTGATTTGGTTCATTCACAGTTATAAATGAAAGTATGCTTCGTTTAATAAAGAAAAGATTCCAACCTTTTATAACATCAGTGATCCTATCAAATTCAAGAGATCTACTTGTATATTGACCGTGCAATTCAATTTTCATTTCCAAAAATAACTTTAATTAAGATTCAACCAGACATCAAAATGAACAAATCCCAAAAATGAAGAACAACAAAATTCAAACGAAAAAAAAAAAGATGTCAACATTGAAACATAAGACAATCAATGATATTATAGTTAAGAAAAATGCATGTCCGTAATAGTTTCACAATACTTTAAAAAAAAAATCATAAATGGTAGGTTGTTACTGGCTGTTATTGATAAGTAAAAAAGTAATTTCAGTAATGGATTTAAATAAGAACCAATAACAACTTACCACATTTAATTTGTTGTGCACTTAGCACTTCTCTGTAGTTAATAACATAAATAGATGGAAGAATGTGAAACAGATAACCAGAAAACGAATGGGACATTATGATTTAATTGAACATCGAAGTGAAGTGAGGGATGAAATTGATTGACGCAAAGATACGAACAAAGAACAATCGCCAAAGGACTAAAAAGGTACATAAATGGTGAAAACAAGAGGAAATACAGAAGAAAATTATAAGACCCTTGCTAGCTTAACCCACATGAGGGACACAAACCCTGAACAAGAGGGAAGAAACCTCTCAAAACTTCCTGAGAATTGCTGGTTCTATTATTGGAACCTGTTAGGATTTAACAGTTGATTTTGGAATTGGGTTAGTTTCGTTTTTACATGTAAAATAATTTTTATAATGTCAAGTCACTATTCTATTAGCCACGTAAGCAATATCGCTAATGTAAGTTAACGAAATGACTATTAAAATTGAATTTTTAAACTTTAAAGACTAATAGTGATCACTTGAAACTTGAGGGACCAATTGCACTTACATAGTAAACTTTAGGGACCAATAATTTTGTTTCGTCATTTTTTTAAAACTAATTAAATATTAGCTACATTCACACTATGCAGAGCTTGTCTCGTCGATCTTGTTCATTAATGGCTAAGCCTTGGGCCCCCAAGCTTTGCTTAGCCAACCACTCAAGCCAACAAAACCTATCAAACCACACCCCAAGCAAAACTCAATCCCCATTAGCCAAAGTCTACCTAAAAATTGCTGTAATTAGGATCCAACCACCAACTCATCTATCAAATCCTATCAGCATAGAAAATCTTAGTTAATGAAAAATAATTTTTGAGGTGGACTAAAAATAATCTCAAAAGTGGGGAAAATGAAGTCTAAGAGCCCGTTTGGATACGTTGTTCACAAAGCCTTAACACACATTTTAGCCAAAACGTTATTTTGTTAACCATTTGGCTCCACAAAATCAGGACGCTTGCTTTTTTTAAAACTAGATTTTTCACGTTTTAGAAAACACTACTTCTCTCTAGTTTTTCAGAAACGTGCGTTTTGCAATTTTAAGTTACTGCCAGTTTTCTTTAGAAAATCTAAAATAGCGCCAACGATAATCTTAATTACCAAAATACTAGCCTACCCCTTCTGTAAACACCTCATTTTGTACTCGGTTAATAAACTTGAATCCCCTATCCCAATGATGAGCTTGACATGTCTACAAAAGGTAATTGAAGTTATTTTAATAGTTTGGAAGTAATCACAACTCAAAAGTGCTCAAATCACTTTGAAAATGACGCTGAAAAACGACCTTTGGGGTGAGGTTTGTTTCCTTGAAAAGTAGACATCCTGGGCTTCCATTTGAATACACAAAATTTTCCTAATTTGAATTTATATTGAGTGATTTATGGCCATTTGAAGTTAGGCCATCAAAACTGTCAGTTTAGGATTTTTAGGGACGCATGCCCCAACCATGCGTACGCAGGGTCATTTCTAGAAACCTAGAACTTCATTTTTTAGGGCCCAAAGCCTCCCTCTTTGATGGGCCCCTGCCCTTAGACCTTAGGAACGTCCAAAACCTTCCAAATGAGTTTGAAAACCCTACTTTTAACATATAAATACAACCTTATGCCTCCAAACTTAAACCCTAGCTAGAGAGAGTTGATTTTTGACCTAAACTCATCCAAGAACACTCTCATCTCTAAATTTTCTGCACTCACAGCCACCAAGCATGTTTTTGGTTCTTCAAAACCTCTCTCTATTACTCATTAGGGCAAAAACTATAGATCTTATTCCAAGAAATGTTTTTCAATCTTTCTTTCTAAAGCTTTTTCAAGAACATCTTTTCATTTTGAGTTCTAATTACCTATAAACTATTGAATCTTTTGATTTTCTTGATATCTCATTGAATCTTGTTGTGTAGGCACTGAGGGGCCGGTTAAATATCAACCAAGATGTGTTCCAAAAGCAAGGTGAGTCTCTCTTTATGGGTCTTCCTTAATTTGGATCTTTTATAACTTGTGTTCTTGTTGTTCTTGATTGATTCATATGTTATACATGCTTAGAAATATGATTTAATTTGTTTGGTTTTGATTTGTTATGTCTCACCATATTTTGTTTGTTGTTAGATCCAATGCATATTTGGGAATAGATTTTGTTTTGTTTATTGTTAGGACATATGTGAATCATGTTAGAAACATATATCAATTTAGAATTGGCTAATCCTTTGACAAAACACACTTTACTTGTAATTGGGTAGATCTAGGATGTGTTTAATGCTTCAAGGAACAAGAGTTCAAATCCAAGTGTTAAAGCCATGTAAATCTATCCAAGAATGAAGTGAAGAAGTGCTGGATTTTAAAGCTCGGCAGCTAGCTCAACAAATAGCATCTATTGAGGTTTAAAAGGCAGCTTTCGCCCAATGCTCGACAGCTGCTCAATAAATACCCTATCTATCGAGATTTAAGAAAATTAGATTTTCAATTCTGATTTCACTCCAATCCGTGTATACATGTTTAGACTTTCTTTTCTTACAACCCTAAACATATGTAAGGATTATTTTAAAGGCCGTCACAGCTGATGCAAGTGAGTGCAACTTGATGCAAAGGTTTTTCACTAGCATATTCTGACCGAAGACAATTTGCCCTAGTTCATCTTTCTCTTCAAGAAACTGGTGCGTTTGTACGCCGTAGGGTTTTGTAACCAAGGAGCTTCGTGATCTTCATCGTGTTGATGAACTAAAGAACTTTGCGGCCAACATCCTTCTCAAGTTGGTTATCAGTCACGTACTTGGATCCGTGCATCAATTGGTTAGTCACATATTGGGAGCCGTACATTAAAAGGAGAGATTGTCACTATAGAACAAGTCCAATTGTGTATTGAGGTAAGGGTTCAACTGTAGGTTAGTATAATGTACTGGGATTCCTTTACTTGTAACCGCTTATTGTGATAATAATGGATTCCCGGGAGTGGTGACCTTAAAATCACCTGGTGGGATTTTTGCCTTGGAGGTTTTTCCCATTTTTAAACAAATCACCGTGTCAACTTTATTCTCCACTGCATATTAACTTAGTTGGTGATTTTTTTGTGCTACCACGCATATTTCATGTTAATTAACTTAATTAATTCACTTGGCTAATTAATTGGTTAATTTATCACAAGGAGTCAATACATTCTTGGCCTATCATTTATCTTTAATATCTTTGTTGTTAGTTTAGGTTGTTTAGTCTTGTATTAGAAGCATGCTAGGTTTCATTTTATTGTTGTTTGTTACTTGCTTTAAAACTGTGTTTCTAGGCATGTATGCATATGCATGCTCTATGTATGCGTGCACATGCTTTATGTATGCGTACGCATACTCGAGGATGTATGCGTACGCATACTCGAGGCATACGTACACATACTTCATGTATGCACACAATACTCATGCCCAGAAACGCAGATTTAGGGTTCTTATTATGTTGTTTGTTTTGATTAGTTTTAATCATATGTTTAGGTCTTGTTAAGTCTAGTTTTCACATGTTTAGCACTAGGGTTAGTAGAATAACATATTTAACACTAAAAATAGTGAAACTTGACACAAGCTTGATACAAGGCTTTTATTGAAAATTAATGAGGAATCTTGATACCTCTCGATCTATCAAGCTTCGCTAATCCAGAATTATCAGATCTATTTTTCGACTCATGATGACTTGGACTTCTAGGGTTTCATTCACTAAACTTCTAGGGGATATAAAAGGTTTATATTGAAGTCATTATAGTACACAAAAACTCAATTAGAGGATCTATAAACTTAATGTGAAGCTACTGTGTTCTTATATGCTTTAGGGTTTTGTGACCAAGTGCTTCATTCTCTAAAAGTGTATTGAAGAACTTTGCATCCAACAACAAGTTTTAAGTTGCTAGAAGTTAGTCACATACTATGATCCCTGCAAAGGGAAGAAGTCTCTACAAAATCAAGACCAATTGGGGATTGGCATAAGGATTCAATAATAGGTTAGTACTTTATGATAGGCCGGGTTTGGGGTAAGATTCTTTGTACTTGTAATCTCTTGATTTTGATTAGGGATTTTTGGGAGTGGTGACTTGAAAATCACCTGGTAGGATTTTTTGCCTTATGAGAGGTTTTCCCAACTAGTCAACAAATCACCATGTCAAGTCTACTTTTCGTTGCACTCTAGATTATATGGTGATTTGTTCATGCCTTCATAATTTTGCATATAATTTGACCTAATTAATCAACTTGAGTAATTGAATTAATTAACTGAGGTCAATCTATAACCTAACATTTAGTGATAAAAAGCTTAATGGGTATTCCTTACTATGTGTGTTGTTGGATGGTCATATAGGAAAAAGAAAAAGGTGAAATAAGAGGATATTCACCATTGGCCGTATGTGAAACTTCCCAATAAAGCATGGGTTATTAATTGGTTTTGCAACTGTTGAGAGCAAAAATTCTAATAAACTAACTAAACATGACCTTTCATTCAGTAAGAGGCTTAAGAGCAATAGTGTCCAAGGATTTTTATTGGTACGAATGCCTAAAGATAACCTCTCTGTTCTTTTGTAATTAAGGGATTTCAAAGTGTTGGGGACATATTTTTATGTAATTGGCATATCCTTTGACAAAACGCACTTTACTTGTATTTGGGTAAATTTAAGTAGGTTCAAGATGATCATTACAAGTGGTTAAATTGAAGACATGAAGACTACTCAAGAACTGCTCAAGAAAAGTGAAAATTTGCAGGTCTCGATACCTTCTCGATAGAAGCTCGATCTGTCGAGGTTCATTAAATCTCGACAGCTGGTCAATCGATCGAGCTTACGGATTTTCAGATTATAGCCAGCATGTTTTATTCTAAAAGGCTATTTGTTTATGGGTTTGTATAATCCTTAGTAGACAAGGAAAAGCCCAAGGCTTGTGTAAACCTATTTGTAATAGGAGAGCCCATTAAGCTCCTATTTTAAGGAGGTGGGAAAAAGAAAAACCTAACCCTAGAGAGCTTCATAAGGTTTTCTTTTTGAAACCCTATCCTCCTCCTACAGAAGAAAGAGTTCTTGCTGCGTTTCTTGTACGCCTTTGGGTTTTGTAACCAAGCAAAGTCTCTTGCACCAACATTGAAGATCTTATTGGTGTTTCTATGTGAAGCTACTGCAAATCAACTACAACAATCAAAGGGTTGCTGTGGAGTTAGTCACGTACTGGGATTCGTGCAAAGGAGTAAGCCGCGTACTGGGATCCGCGCATCAAACTGGTTAGTCACGTACTTGGGAGCCGTGCATCAAAGGTGGAGACTGTCACTACAGATCAAGTCCAATTGGGTATTGGGGTAAGGGTTCAACTGTAGGTTGGTAAGGTACTTGGGATTCCTTTACTTGTAACCGCTTGATTTGATAATAGTGGAGTTTCGGGAGTGGTGACCTGAAAATCACCCGGTGGGGTTTTTGCCATTAGGGTTTTCCCCATTCGTAAACAAATCACCGTGTTATTTATTTTTCCGCTGCATATTTAGTTGATTGGTGATTTGTTTGTGCTTCCATAAAATTGCATGATTAATTGATTAATTAATTACTTGGCTAAATTAATTAATTAGGGTTAATCACAAGGGGTCATTCAGATTGTGACCTAACACAAAGTTTTAAGAAGTGATAAAGCCTTTCCTTGTGTTGAAATTTTGATTGAATAGCAATAATAAAAGTCTACAATATGCACTTAAACTATTCTCATTTCCATGTCCCATATTTAAGTCATCTTCAACTGGCAGATTAATATCAGAGTCCTCACCTCTCCTAAGAAAATTTCATCCTATCATTTGTCTGCTAAAGGAAAATTGACTTTTTTTTTGCTATAAAAAAGAGGCAATTTGACTTGTAAAAGGGGGGGAGAGGCAAATTATAAATGCACTTCCAATATAGTGAGAGTATCAACACAAGGTCATTATCATGGTCTAAAGCTTTGGTAATTTCATGTATTTCTGCTTCAACTTGTGGTTATGATAAACACATGCAGTTGAAACTTGAAAGCATGTAGTGGATTCTTTTATACAAATATTATGTTTTGTGTCTTTGAAAAAATACATATATCTCTACTAATATACACTAGTTAATGTATAAGCTATAACAATAGCAAAAGGCAAGGTTTAGGTGGGTTTTGTTCAGCTTGAGATTGAAAAGTTAGCCTAATTGGAAGTCTGTCTACCAATTATTTTGTGGGCATTTGAATGAGCTTATTTTCATTGATTTATTTTGTTTATTGTATAAAAGTATAGTAATACCTTTTAAAAAGTGATACTTTAAAAAGCTACACATTTCTCTTTTCAAGTGAAAATAAGATTATTCAAATAAAACCAATATTCTATATCCAACCTAAAAATAGGGCAAAAAGAATAGCTGTTTTTTTTACCCATTTTTTTTTTATATATAAGTAATTAGAATAGCTGTTGAGACTATATATTATATAAATTCTTATGATTGTTACAGAATCAAAACGTTGTAGCAAAGTACTTACTAATTTGAACTTGTTATTGTATTCACAGACTACCAAAAGTTCATTTACTTATCTCTTCTTACGGTAGCTGGAAAAGGTGGTTACCAGGTAAGACCAATATTAATAGAAAATCATTATCCACAACTCTTATATTATATTAATACTACTTGATGTACAGCCCCTTATATTTATATAATTTCTTGTGTTTCGTTTATTTTTTAGCTTATTTTTCTTCTGTTTCTTGTACAGCTATATTTTGCTTATTTGTAGATGATCATATATATGAGCAGAATAAGTTTGTTTGTTTCACATTATTCCATAATGTAATTAATGTAGTTTCTCTCTAAATGCATTGCATGAATACTATCGAGTTTTTATTTTTTCGGTCTTGATGAAGAACTATAGCTTTTGATATTTTTGGAGGTGGTGATTCACTAAATAATTATATAGAATTGACACAAACATTTTTTTTTTACTAGCTTTATTAGTAGAGAGGCAACAAGTTTTAGTATATCTATACACAATTTTTTTTTCTAGCTTATTTTTCCTAATTGTTCATGAATTAGCATGCTACATTATTAACAAACCTATGTTTTGTTTGGATGGGTAAGATAAAGGAGACTTCAAATCCCAACCCTAAACCATCCAAAAATAGCTCAAATGTTAGAGTTATTTGGACATCAAGACAAACAACAATCTTTTGTGAAACTTGTGTGGATGAGATATTTAAGGATAATCGATCTAATACCCATTTTAGTAAAAAGGGTTAGAAGAAAATTACGGCTTCTTTTGAGAAGAATGCTAGAAAGAAATATCCTAGGGAGAAGTATAAGCATAAGTGGGATGGATTAAAGAAAGAATGGATACTTTAGAACAAGTTAATAGGAAGTGAAACTGGATTGGGATGAGATGCAGCCAAAGGAATAATATCTACAACTGATGAGTGGTGGGAGAGGAACCTCATAGTATGTTTTGTATAACTCACTGTATGTATGTTGTATTAGTAGATAAACAATGCTAATTTGAGTTATTACGAAAATAGTCAAACTTGTAGGAGGTACTTGATGCTGCAAAATTTCAAGAGAAGGGTTTGGAGAATGTTGAGTTATTAGACATCATGTTTAAGGACATTGCAGCTATTGGAGAATCAGCATGGGCCTCCACTTCAGGTGTGCTACCTAATGATCTTGAGATACATAAGGAGGATTTAGGTGAAATATAATGATGATGATGATGATCTTAAAGAAGTTGAGACTCCTAACCAACACAAGACAAAGGAAAGAAGTGAGATTTTCCATTATCTACACAAGGCAAAGAGAAGAAAGGAGGGCTGGCAACATTGAAGATGACACAACAACTTAGTCATATATGTGATGTTGTGTGGTTAAGGGACTCAGCTTGTTCAATTGAGCTGAGTAGTACTATTTGTAATGTCATGAAACGTGTGTGCACCTTGAATGGCATTGAGAAGAGTTCTAAACTCTACTTCATGGTAGCCCGTATTTTTTGAAAACGAGAGAAAAAGAGAGATGTTTGTTGTGATAAAAGAACCACATTTACAGCTTCAATTTCTAGAAAAGGAAGCAAGATTGTTAGGAGAGCACTACTTTAGCACTTAACTAGCAAGCGAAAAGTTTATAAGAAGATAATTGTTTTAAAATGTGTTCTTTGTTAGGTTTTTCGTTGTTTATTGCTTTTTCCTTTGAATAATGTGTTTGTTAGGGTGGTTTGAACTTGTTCAGATGTTTAAATAATGTTTTTAATGATTATTGTTTTTTTTAATCATTTAAGCAATTTTTTACTGTGATTTTTCTAATTGTTATCCTTTTTTAGGTGTCATTCTTATGGATTGCAATGATTATATTGATAATAGTGATGATGATCATTCTTATAATATGGAAGATGAATATGAATGATATGATCTTGTTGTTGCTAGATGTCATGTAGTAGTGACATATTATATGAAATACATTGATAAACAACCTTGTAGAGATTCTAGTCAAACTTTCTATAAGTGGTTGATGGATTGTTGATTGGTAATGAAGCGAAATGTCATGAAATGTTTAAAATGAAGCCGCATGTTTTTCTTTAATTGTGCAATGTTTTACAACATAGATATGGACTTCAACACACAAGGCATATTAAGCTTGAAGAGTCAGTAGGTATATGTTTGATGATACTAGAACAAGGAGCATATAACAGATTGGTTCAAAAAAGATTTCAATATTCTAGTGAGACTATTCATAGACATTTTCATAGAGTTCTTAAACACCTTAACATAATGTCAATGGATATCCTCAAGCCTTCTAATTGTACATTTAGTAAAGTTCCAAGATATATACAAAATAAATAAAAAAATCCATTATACATGCCACATTTTCAGGTATTCAATTCATTCATTCTAATTTGCTTATAATTTTTGTTATGATTATTTCATTAGTAACTAAAATTTGTATTCTATTTTAGGATTGTATTGGTGCCATTGATGGGACACATCCAAGTTGTTATTATGGCTGGATAGGAAGATGCAGGATATGATACACATATTTTCTTAGATTATATTCGTCAACAATCTATCAATTTTCCAAAACCACCACCAAGTATATACTATTTTTATTTATTAAATATGTATGAAGGATGTTATTTATGCACATCTTTTATATATATATATATATATATATATTTTTTTTTTTTTTGGTTAGGAAAATATTATTTGCCACCTTATAAGGGAAAATATTATTTGAGGAAAGGATATTTGCCATCTTATAAGGGACAAAGATACCATCTTTCAGATTTTCAACAAGCTAGTCGAGGAAATCACCTAGAAGAGAGGTTTGACTGTTCACTCGTCACTTAGAAATGTGATTGAGCAAACTTTTGGAGTGTGGAAGAATAGATGGAGTTTTTTTGAAGCAAATGCCATCTTACGACATTAAGGACCAAAGAAACATTGTAGCTGCCACTTGTGTTTTACATAATTTTATTAGAAAACATGATAGGGAGGATGAGAGATTAAAATGGGATGAGCATAACTTCGACATACCATAAAGTAATAGTAGGGAAGAAAGTAGTAGCAGTTAGGCAAATGTTGAGAATATGCATGATAAGGAGATGAAATTTATTCGTGACAAGATAGCTCGGTCCATTTGTAGGCTGTAGATAGTATTTTCATTATTTCTATTTTGGAAAAATTTTAATCTTTTGGCTAAGAACGTTTTTTATTATTATAATAAATTTCCTAGTATTGATATTGTTGGTAATGAAGATTAGTTTTAATATTTTTATTTTTCTAATCATTTTAATGTCTTTCTCTTGATGATTTTTTTTTTTTTTTTTTTTTTGAGAAACTTCTCTCTATGAATTTGATCATCATCATTATCATTGTTGTCATCATCATCAATTGTGAATGTTGATTAGAAATTTTCCTTTATAAAAATAATGATTTCTAGAAGAAAAAAAAAATTGACAAGGTAACCTTAACAATATACTTAAGTCATTTTTTGGAATTTACACCAAAATAACAAATTTTAAAACAACGTGTCTTTAAAAAAAAAAAAATTTAAAAAAACACACTTTTTCACATTTTTACCAAATGCTTATTTGTGGTTTTTAAAATTGTGTTTTCAAAAAGCTGTTTTTCAAAACGAACTTTTAAAACATCTTATCCAAACAAACCCTAAGAGCTTTTGTAATTTGGTCGTGTTACATGTTTTTATATTGAGAAATGCTATATACTAAATATTTTCACAGTACTTTCAAGGTTGTTATTGGTTATTGGTGGTGTATAAAAAAGTAATTTCAGTAGTGGGTTTAAATTAAAATTAATGACAACTTACCACCTAAAATTTGTTGTAAAAGTATTATGAAAATGTTGTGGATGTAGTAGTTCTCTTTTATATTACAAAGAAAACTAAAAACTAATTGGTAGGGGTGTTCACCAAACTGTAAAAATCGCACAAACCGCACCAAAATCGCCTGCAAAATAGCATAACCACACCTCATCACAATTAACAGTGTACCGCACCACATCGCATGGTGCAGTGCAGTTTGCAGTTTTATAATTAAAAAACCACACAAACTGCACCATCTCTATATATTAATTTTTTTTAATATTAAATGTATTATTAATAATTTAATAACTCTAGTTTCTAACCTAAAAAAAAAGTTTAATAACCTAAGCAAGTGTTGATTAGGAAAGCCAACTCAAAATAAAGAAAAACTAGCTCAATAGTTTAAAACTTGGCCTAAAATAAAAGGAAAAATCAGTTTTAGGCTGGATAAGAAAAACCCAAAATTTGAAAAATATACCGACTTCAAACCGCATCTTATACATCGCATCGCACATGTGACCACAAAAATGAGGTGCGGTGCAATTATGGTTTTGGCTAAACTCTAAACCGTACCGCACTACACTGCACCACACATGTGACCACAAAAATGAGGTGCGGTGCGGTTATGGTTTTGGCTAAACTACACTACAAAGTGCGATACTAAAAATAACCTAAAACCGCACTGCGAACACCCCTACTAATTAGAGCCTTGGTCGAATCTATATATAATATAAAATCGAAACGTTTGACTTTTTGTTAACTGCTCCTTATTACGTCACATGCCTATAAATTAATACCACGTATACATTTAAAACACCAAACAGTTATGACTTTCATTTTCAACATGCACATTTTTGGCCAATAGACACATTTTTATTCAATAAGCAGCTTTTCATTCAATAGACACATTTTTGGCCAATAGACATCTTTTTAGTCAATAAGCACTTTTTGGTATATCTAATATGAAGGGTTATGATCTTTAAATAGACACCTTTTGGTAAGCACATTTCCATTCAGTAAACACATTTTCAATCTATAGACACATTTTTCATTCAATAGGCACATTTTTGATCAATAATCATCTTTTCGTATATCCAATATGAAGGGTTATATCATTTCAATAGATACCTTTTGGTAAGTACCTTTTTTATTTAATAGATACATTTTCGGCCAATATGCACATTTTTGGTCAATAGACATATTTTCATTCAATAGACACATTTTGGGCCAATAGGCACATTTTCGGCCAATAGGCACTTTTTGGCATATATATTACAACCTATTTTATATATACCTATACATACAATACAAACTAAATTAGAGACGCAACATTCTGTCTCTTTTTCCTTCCCACAAAAAACTAATAAATAAAACAACATTGTTTTCTTCAGCCTAACTAATAAAACTTTGTGCTATTTCTTTCAATATCATTTTTTTTTTTTAATTTCATGCATTTTTGCTTACTACTCCAACTAAAAAATAATGCATTTTTTTCTCTATAACTCATTCAGTAACTATTCTTGTGCATTACACGGATTAGCGACTAATAATAAAAAATAATTATAAATTATTTAAAAAAAAAATCAATATCATACCCTATCCAATAATAACAGATGTGCAGATAGTATGGCTAAGATGGGAGCAAATCTAGTTTCTGACTTCCAAATTTTGTATGAACTACCGCCTATGGTGAATAATGCGCTAACTTTTGACAAAACTGAGCTATTTTGTAATAAACTTGTTGTTTAATGTTATTACCTTCCCGTCATTTTACCAAAAAAAAATATATATATATATATATATATATTAAAGAATTAAATATACACCACGTGTAATGTGTGGTGGTCCTACCACAATTCCTTGACATGGTCCCCCACACAACGCGAGTTCAACGCTCGAGGTCGCAGTCTGCCGTTTATTCTCAAAAAAAAAATGTTCGAGGTCGCAGGTTCAGAAGGATCTATAAATATAAAAATTTTGATTTATTTATGGTCGTTTGAATCGTTTTTTCACTCTCAATTTGTGGTCAACGTGCGCCTGGCTTCACAGAGCTCACATCAGCACACGAACAAATTGTTCGGAACAAGTCTCATTCACGGAAGCGTGTAGCTGTTGCACGTTTTTTCACCTAATTTTTCAGGGCGGATCGCCCTCCACCTGCTCGACGAAAGTCTTCAACCAACACTTCCCACGCTTACTTAAAACACAAGGCTTAGTTTTGTAGTTTTCTTGGTTTCAACAACAAAACGTATTCCTTTGTGTTTTTTCAAATCCATTTTCTGATGGTTCTTATATATAGCAAACATTGTGAGGAGAAACATATCGGCTTTGAAGCTTTTTGATGGCTTTGAAGACTGTAGCTGTGCTGGGGGTTACAAATTCTCAGTGTGGTTGGAAAGACTTGGGGTCCAAGCCCTCTGGGTTTCCATTGAATCGGATAAATCAGTCGGAGAAAGTATGCAAATGGATGCGTTTTGGTGGGTTTCCGGGTCTGTCAGCTTGCCGGGCAATACGGTCTGTGGAAAACGAGAACACGTCCAACCGGGGCACCAAGTTGCAACAAATAGTTGATCAGACGGAGAACGATGTTTCAAGGAGATTGCAAAAGGATTTGAACTCTCTTCCAAGTGGGGTTTTGTTTCTTTAATGGCAATTTATCAAATTTATGGAGTTTTTAAAGTTTTGAATTGATATATGTATTAGGATTGGATACAGATTAGAGCTTATTTCAAGATGATTATTTCATTGTAGTTTTATTTTATTTTTAAAGACAGCAATTAAGAATCTTTGAATATACATATAGTGATGAAGTGAGGATTAATTTTATTGGCAACTTGTGGGACAAATGGGATTGACTATCCTTTCAATGTACTTCTTATGTAGTTATGTAAAACTGGAATTTTAACTTGCAATTCATGTGGGCAAAATAGTTGCTAGACTTGATAGTTGATGCAATTGAGCATTCAGGGAATTCATGCTGGTTAATTGTCAAAATTATATTTAACGTGAGCAAATTTAAGATGGTGAACCATCCAGGAAATGAAAGATGGTGATTAGCTTTTAGAAATATATACCATAGGAGGATTAGTTCAATTTTTATTTATTTATTTTGGTGGATGTAAATGGTAGGACTAGAATTTATTGAATTCATGTTCAATCTCTCAGACATTTGCCTCCCATCTTTGACAAGTTTAGTTTGACTCAACTTCATGTTTGGTCACAATCGCAGGACCATTATCCATATCTGATCTTTCTGCTATTCCTGATGGTGGTTCAAAGGTGCGAATATCATTCAAGGTAAGGGATATATTTAGCAGAAGCTAGTCTGTAAATCCCAAGAATAAGATCAAAATGAATTACTAGGTGCTAAAGACTTAGTGTCCTCTTGTTCCTTATCTGGTTGAATTTATGGTGCAGGGTTTACCGGGGTCGTACAGCGAGGATGCTGCACTGAAAGCCTACCCTAAATGCGAAACAGTTCCTTGTAATGATTTTGAAGATGCATTTAAGGTTTAGTGTGATATATTGTAATAATTTGTAGGCTGAAATTAGGACATCAAGCAGAAACTTAATTCTCTATATTTTCTTATACAACTTTTGAACATTTGGATTCAACACCTTTGTTATGACTCAATCCCAAGAGATGGAATCATTAGCGAAATTTTGGTGAACAATATGGATAGCCAAACACCTTCTAAAATGAGCTGATACTAATCCTTGCTTCATTAAGTCATACTGAAGCCGCAACATGTCGCTTTTGGTGAAAGGCACTTGCCATCGTACCATGGCCCAGCCTCTTAATCATTGCTTCATTCATTTTTATATTTTATTTGCAGGCTGTTGAACTATGGCTAGCTGATAAAGCAGTTCTTCCAATTGAGAATTCTTCAGGTGGAAGTATCCATCGTAATTATGATTTACTCCTTCGTCATAGGCTTCAGATAGTAGGTGAGGTGCAGTTGGATTGTAATCTCTGTCTTCTAGCTCTGCCAGGTGTCAGAGCAGAGCACTTGAAACATGTTCTAAGCCATCCACAGGTCAAGATTTTATTTCCTCTCTCCATATTGAAACTGGTTATATTGATGTTAACCAATCTGCATGGTCCAAATGTTTGTCCTATCCTCATTTAAAATTTGAGTAGTTCTTGTTTACAGGCACTTTCCTTGAGTGATATTCTCCTGAGTAAGTTAGGTGTTTCCAGGGAAAATGTTGATGATACAGCTGGGGCTGCTCAGGTGATTGATAGACGTCTCTTTTGTACCTATAATGATCTCTTTTGAATCATTCCATAGAATGATTTTAATTTAACTCAATTTTGGTTTAGTATGTATCCTCAAATGGCTTGAGGGATGCTGGTGTTGTTGCAAGTGCTCGAGCTGCAGAAATTTATGGGCTTAACATACTGGCAGAAAGAATCCAGGTACAGTTTTCCTCCTTTGTTATTTGTTTTGTATCTCAAATTTACGTTTTCTCTTACCCTACACTTGTTTTGTCAAGAAAATATCCAGTTGGAGGTCCTACCCATTTTTTATTATTGATTGGTAACATAGGAAGCATGGATATTCCACTTTTTCCTCATGTATCTGTATCCGATGCATATTTGTATCAGATACCTTTGGGATACTCCTAAAGCATGTCTCTGCTTCTTTTTTTTTTTTTTTTTTTAAGTTCCGATATGTCTGGGATACGCCCGCGATGTGGCTCTGATATGGTCATAACTAGTCCCCCCGATAGTGAGAGATAGCTCAAACTTGTGAAGATTTTTATTAATATTTTTTATATATTGGTTTCTATGTTGAAAACTTATCTGGTTCTTTTTTATTTACTCTTTTGGATCTTGTTTTGTATTCTAAACATCATTTAAAGGCCATGGATTCACTTTATTATCCATTATTGCTCATAAATTGATATATGCTTAACAATATATAAAAATACACATAAAAATATATTTAACAATTAAAAATATATCCCCACCATATCGTATCCTAGTTTTTCAGGAAATGCCTAATCACTGTATCCCCATATCATACCATATCTGTACCGGTGCTTCTTGGTTGGTAACTTTTAGAACAAAACCAATTAAGTTAAGCCTCAATTGAACCTACCCCCACACCACTCTACAGCCCTCATCTGAAGCCTTGAGATCACAACTTTTCTCCATCCTTTATGTATTGCCCTTAAGAAACCAATAAATGGTTTACAGTTACTGGGGATGATTTGAGATGGCAAGCTAATGGACTTTTGCACCTATCATACTGGGTTCAAAAGAGGGGAGTTGAACCCGCTACTCACTCCAATATTTAAACAATAGAGGCTAGCAATGCATCATGAGTCTGCTAGCAATGCATCATGAGTCCACTATCAAGGCTTTATAATATATCAGGGGCATGTCTAATATCCATCTTTGGATGGTGATCAAAGCTTTTGGTTGCTGGGTTTTTGGAAGAATGTTAACCTTGAGCTGTGGGCTTTTTGGATATTATCACAATCTGGTTTGCTACTCAGTGTGGATAATCTGGTTAACTAAACCAACTTTTTTGTCCCTTTTTGGTGGAAACAACCCCTTAAGAGCTACCTTAAATATTAATTTAGCTCAGACCATTTTCTCTTGAAGTATTCATTTTTCATTTTTAGAATCTTCTCATTGAAGAATTAGCCCAATAAAAGTTCTTGATTGATAACCCAACCAATCAATACATTACCATCTGACCAAGTCAGTTAGATGCCAAATGCTACCTAGTTATGATGTTATTCTGGTCATAAGAAATGCAACTGATTTTGCTTCAATTCCATGGTTTATTCAGGATGACTTTGATAATGTTACTCGTTATCTAGTACTTGCAAGGGATCCAATAATTCCAAGAACTAATAAACCCTTTAAGGTAAGAGGTTCATTTACCCATAGAGATTTTATTTTACATGTTTTCTAAAGATTTTCTTATAGTTGAATATCATCATCCTTAATTTCAGACAAGCATCGTATTTACTTTAGATGAAGGCCCTGGAGTATTGTTTAAAGCCTTGGCAGTGTTTGCACTGAGAGACATAAATTTGAAAAAGGTATTTTATACAGTTCATTTTTATTAGTTCATATCAAAGATTTGACCATACTTATTAAAAATAATAATATCAAAGATTTGAGCATGAATTATAATCTCTATGCTGTTTCAGATTGAAAGTCGACCGCAGAGGAAACGGCCATTAAGAGTAGTCGATGACTCCAACACGGGAAGTGCCAAGTGAGTCTTCTTTTGATGACTTATTACAAAAAAAATGGATATCAAGTTCTCTATTAGGCAATACATGTCATCTAGTTGGTTTGAACCATAAGTAGTACTTTGGAGTGATTTTGGTCAAAATATGTTGCTTGGAACACATAATTAATATACTTTAGACATGTTGATGCAGTTAGCTTAGAAAAACTAAGAAAGTGCAGTGCTAGCATCTCTAAACTCTAAGCCAATAGTATAATTATGTTGGATTTGAATTTGAATTTTCTTTCATCACTGCAATTGTTCTTATTTGGAGCTTATCTCCAAAGTAGGATATTTGAAGCCTTTAGAACCAAACTTTCTGAATTCGTTTTTCCTATCGTGGTCCATTATCTCAAAAGTAAATAATCATTAGCAATTTAAAAAATCTCATGCTCAATGCCAATGCTTTAATTGAGTTGTAAAATATGAAAGATTAGGGTTAGGAGAGAAGAAAGGAGAAAAGAAGAATGGAGAGAGAGAGAGAGAGAGAGAGAGAAAAGGTTTAAGGGCTTAATTGTTTAGTCTCTTCATCGTAACATATATTTATATTAAAATGATATGACTTGATTACAAGAATAACCTTAATCTAATATAAGAATAGTAAGCCAATATAAAAAATGCTCAAGCTAGAGCATACAGATCAAACATGCCCAGCTTGAAAGGCACGAGCTAACAGCTCTGTTGGAATACCACCCAACTAATCATTCAAGTGAACATGGAGAGTAACAATTCGTTTCCTTATCAATAAATCTTGAATAAAATTAGTCAACCTAGATATTTTTGGTATGCATATGGAAAACGAGATTGTTAGCAATAAAGATGGCAACCTGATTATTACAATACATCCGCATAATAGTAGGAACATCAATACCAATGTCATAAAGGAGAAAATGAAAAGGAACTAATAACATTTCTAAAGCAATAGGAGCCATAGATATATACTTAGCTGCAACATTAGAATGAGCAACGAAATTCTACTTTTTTGTAGCACATAGTAACATGAATATCTCCAACCAATGTCTAATAGCCAGAAGTCGACCACCCACAAAGTGTCTACCAGCCCATGTTATACTAAAACTAGTCACACAAGGAAGAAAAATGTACAACATTCTAATGTGAAAGGAATGCTAGAAGCTTTGAGGGTTGTGAACGTTCTTTGCTGGAGCTTAAGTCTTTTTTTTTACACACTCTCTTTGATTGGAATGTAGTCTTTTCTCACTTTTCTTGTTCTTCTTTTACTATTTTTCTTGATCGTTGTTCTTTTGTTTCCTGATTTGTGCCCCCATAGTACATCCCCAATGTACTCGGTTTGGCAATCTTTTTATTATTAATAATATTCTTACGTTATTTATCAAAAAAAAATGTACAACATTCTACGCTAGGAGCACCCTTTTGGTAATGTAAGATACGACAAACTGCTTCAAAATAAGGTTGATGAGAAGCGTCAGTGACTAACCACACCAATGACATAAGTAATATCAGGAAGGAAGACTAATGGTACGATAAATCAACTTCATAACTAATCCCTAGTATTGACTAACATCAGTAGGAACAAAGTGTCTACCAGCCCATGCTATACTAAAACTAGTCACACACAAGGAAGCAAAACGCATGTACAACATTCCACGCTAGGAGCATCCTTTTGTTAATGTAAGATACAACAGACCGCTTCAAAATAAGGTTGATGAGAAGCATCGGTGATTAAACACCAACGACATAAGTAATATTAGGATGGATGGCTAGTGGTATAGGATAAATCAATTTTCAAACCAATCCCCAGACTAACATCATTAGTGAAAATGCAAAACCTAACAACCTAGGCAAATAATTAGACCCCAATAGTAAATTTTGTGACTTAATCACAATTAATCCTATCTAACAATTAAAGCCCAGTATACATGATTGACCGATTTCATAATCCATGGTTTGCAATAAACAATATAAAGCAATAAAGCAATATAAAGTGCAAAAAATAAATATGCAAACCATACAAAGATACCAAGATGTGTTTTCAAAGAGGAAACCGGAGCCCCCAGTGAAAAACCTTTCTGCCGACCTTGTATGTTGGAATTGCACTATAGAACAGATGTAGTACAAGATTGACTATAGACCCTTCAAGCCTAGATCTCCCCAAGTACTCAAGCCATCCAAGCTACTGCTAGCATTTGAATTCACCGAGTCCTTTCTTCTACAGAGTCTTGCCGGTTGAGCAATCAACCGCTAGTCACCCAATGAAACTTGGATTTGAACTGTAGCTCCAAATGGTTTACAGCTCCAGTCAACTCTCTAACACTCAGATAAGATGTAGGTAGTGATGGTTAAAATCTCCTCTCTTGGATATAGAAATGATGAGAGGGAAGGAGAAGAGAGATAAGATGGTTTGGCTCAAACAACAAAAATGGCTTCCTCTCTCTCTAAAAGGCAATCTGAAAGTTGCTCTCTATCTCTCTGGTGTATTTGTGTAGGAAAAAGATGTATATATATATATATATATATTGGGAGTGAATTGGTGAAGGGATATAACTGAAATAATTGTTCTGTCCTCGGCTAATTCACAAGTGCGACTTGGTCCCAAGTTGTTCGCGAGTTGCAAATAACAAAGGTAGCTCCTTGTTTTGCCATGTGTCCTTCTTTCAGCAAGAGTGACCAGGTTCAAGTACTTCTACCCAATTAAAAAAATAACCCCACAAATTACATGAAAATTGAACAAAAGTTCCACGCAAATTTGGCACAGAATTAAGCCAACAAACAAAGACTTAACAAGTAGGAATTCTCCTTTCTCTCTATCAAGTTTAGCAGTAGAATTTTATAGAAGTATCAACATGATGAGATCCTAAGAGCCAATTTCATGTAGAAGATCAATTACATATTTCCTTTAAGAAAGAGAAATTCCTTAAGAAGAACAAGCAACTTCAATTCTAGGGAAATAGCGAAGAGCACATAAGCACAATGATACTAAATCTATCCCAGGCACAGGGGGATTGCTTCTAACCATATAGAGCCTTTCGTAGCCAACATAAAGGTGTGCACTACAGGTAACAACATATTCAAGTAGTTGATCCATGTATATTTCCTCCTGAAGATCTCAATGAAAAGAAAGATTCTTGATATCAAGATGGTAAAGACCAAGAATGACTAAGAGCAATAAAAATCCAAATCCAAATCCAAATAGAATTAAGAGCTATAAGAGAGGTCTCAGGATAATAAACACAATATGTCTGTGTATCCTTTGTCAACCAACTATACCTTAAGGCGCTTTACAAAACCATCAAGGACAACATATACTCCTCGTAACCTCTGAAAATAACCATAAATATCTCTTCGACATAATCCGTACACCACATACATCACCATGGAGACCATAAAACAAGGACTGTATCACCATGAAGGAAGTCATGCGAGTGGATATTGGATAAGGAAGATCCAACCAAGTTCTTTCTAAATATTGTTGGACATACTCTATTTCCCTTCATCTACAATCCAAGTTCACACTTCTAACTCTACGATTAGTATGGAAGAGCTTTATTTGTTTTATAGTTTCGCTATTAATGAATACACAGTCTTTCTCACTATTGTGTTTGTATCTTTTATTAACTCTCTGTTAGGAGAACTGTATTGGATGGCAAAAATATTTTAGTTTATTTATGGTTGGTTCCTGTTCCTTTGATTTACCACTAGACATATTTCAGACTAGGGCTATCCACAGATCCAACCCACCTGACCAGAACCAACTCAACCTACGCCTGATCCGACGACATTGGCTGTCGATGGTGGGTGTCCAAACTCAACAACAGCAGGTCAAGTGGTGGGTCTCCTCCAAAATCAAACTTGACTCGATCCGACTGTGAAAACCCTTCTCCATCCAAATCACTGCCCAGATTGGTGGAGATCTCTTGATCTCCGACCAGGTGGAGATCTCATAATCTCCAACAAGTTTTCCTGCATCTCTCTTCATCGCCGTTGCTCCCAGTTTCAACCGAAACCGATCTGCCACTGTGGACAACTGACTCAACTCGATTCATTTCTTCTCTTCGGTCAACCACGGGTCACGTTTTCTACCACCTGACATGATTGGGTCAAGTCCGAGTTGAGCCCAAACCCAACTTTACCCAACCTGTGTCTATTTCAGACTTTAACTTGTTGTTGAATTTATTTTATGTTGACCTGCAGGTATGAAACTGTAGACTAAGCTATTTTAAAATCAGAATGGTGGCGCATGAGATTGTTTCGGATTCACAAAATGCTTTTGTGAAGGGTAGACAGATTTTGGATTCCGTCTTGATTGCTTCTGAATGTATTGATAGTAGATTGAAATCAGGAGTTCCAGGTGTGTTGTGTAAGTTAGATGTGGAGAAGGCGTATGATCATGTGAGTTGGGATTTTTTATTGTATATGCTTCAGCGTTGTGGTTTCTCAGAGAAATGGAGAAAATGGATAAAGTTTTGCATTTCAACTGTAAAGTTCTCCGTCCTGATCAATGGTAGCCCATCAGATTTCTTTGGAAGTTCTAGGGGGCTTCGGCAAGGGGATCCTTTATCTCCTTTGTTGTTTGATATTGTGATGGAGGCATTAAGTCGTATGTTGGATGTGGCTGCCTCCGTTGGGCAATTATCAGGCTTTTCTGTGGGTAAGTACAGCTGGTCCATTAGTGACGGTGTCTCACCTTTTATTTGCAGATGACACTCTGATTTTTTGTGATGCTGAACCTTCTCAGATTGCTAATTTGAGAGCGATTCTTGCTAGATTTGAGGAGGTGTCAGGGCTTCATATTAATTTGGGGAAATCTGAACTAGTACCTGTTGGTGAGGTACACAATTTGGAGGATTTGGTGGGTCTATTGGGGTGTGGGCAGTCTTCTTTGCCTTTGAAATACTTGGGCCTTCCATTAGGCGCAAAATTTAAGGATCTTTCTGTTTGGAATCCTATTCTAGAGAGAATGGAGAGGAGATTAGCAGGTTGGAAGAGAATGTATCTATCTAAAGGGGGTAAGGTGACACTCATTAAAAGCTCACTCTCATCTTTACCTACATACTTTCTTTCCCTTTTTCCTTTACCCGGTAAGGTGGCAAAGCGTATGGAGAAATTGCAGAGAGATTTTCTATGGAATGGGATTGGTGGTGAACCTAAAATACATTTAGTTAATTGGGCCAAGGTTTGTAGGCCTTTGCAGGTTGGGGGGTTGGGTATAAGACGGTTGGAGAATTTTAACTCTGCTTTGCTAGGTAAATGGTTGTGGAGGTATGGCATGGAGACTGAGGCTTTATGGAGGAGGGTTATAGAGGCAAAATATGGGAACATTTGGGGTGGTTGGTGTACGAAAAAGGTGACAAGTCCTTATGGGGTCAGCTTGTGGAGATATATTAGAAGCGGCTGGTTGAACTTCTCTAAATTTCTGGTTTATGAGGTGGGGGATGGTACTAGAGTGAAATTTTGGAAGCATGTGTGGTGTGGAGAGTGTACTTTCCAAGAGACCTTTCCGGAGCTTTATTGTCTTAGTAGGTCTAAGGATTCCTCGGTGGCTGAAGTTATGGGTTGGTCTGCTGGGAGGTTTCACTGGAATGTGCAATTTCGTCGTCCACCACAAGATTGGGAAGAAGAAGCTTTTGACCGGTTTATGGGGTTGGTCTATTCTTCGACAGTGCAAGGGTTTGGTCTAGACAAGGTTTGTTGGAAACCTGCAAGGAATAGAGGTTTTGAGGTTAGAGGTTATTATAGCTCATTCTACCCTCCTACTTTTGTTTCCTTTCCATGGCGAATGATTTGGCAATCGAAGGTTCCTCCAAGGGTAGCGTTCTTTTCTTGGTCTGCTTCCTTAGGAAAGATCTTAACAACAGATAACCTTCGTAAAAGAAGAGTGATAGTGCTTGACTGGTGTTATATGTGTAAGAGGTGTGGGGAGTCGGTGGATCATCTTCTTCTTCATTGCTCCATAGCTTGGGAGTTGTGGTCCTTGGTTTTCTGTTTGTTTGGTATTCAATGGGTTATGCCTCGCACTGTTCTTGAGTTGTTTGAGGCTTGGCAAGGAAAGTTTGCGCGTCATCGTCACATTGACGTTTGGAGATTAGTGCCTCATTGCTTGATTTGGTGCATTTGGCGTGAAAGGAATGCTAGAAGCTTTGAGGGTTGTGAACGACCTTTGCTGGAGATTAAGTCTTTTTTCTTACACGCTCTCTTTGAATGGAGTGTGGTTTTTTCTCATTTTTCTTGTTCTTCTTTTTCTTTTTTTCTTGACCGTTGTTCTTTTGTTTTCTGATTTGTGCCTCCATAGTACATTCCCAATGTACTCGGTTTGGCAATTTTTTTATTATTAATAATATTCTTACGTTATTTATCAAAAATAAAAATCAGAATGGAATCCCTTGCTGTGCGTCAATTTGTTCTCTTTTGGGCTTTGGGCTAGTTCTGTTTTGTAGGCCTTGAGATGCATTGATAGCCGCTAGTCACATTTTGGGCAGCTTCTTCTCGATTTTAACACATGTCATCGTTCCAAGAAAAACCCCCTAACACCCATTTACAACCAACTGTATGTTTCCAAAGTAGAAAGGGAACAAGATCCCGAGTGCCAGGGTGTCTCTTTTTGATATCAGTAAATCTTATTATCAAAAAAAAAAAAAAAGGATCCCAAGTGCCATTTTGATGTCAAACAGTCATTCCAACTGCAAGGCTTGCCTCTAACCCAGGTCAGAGAGTGCATCTTGAAGATTTTTATGGATGGAAACATTGGAAATGGGGGTATATAACAAGAAAAAGGAGACAACGATGGACAAAAAAAATGTTACTGATAGGATGCATAGTGACTTAGGGTTGTGTGCCTTTCCTTAGAGTAATGGGAGTGAATTGAAGATAGTAGATGTAGGATCAGCAGACTGTGAGGATGATGGAAAGGGGCATTAGAGTTGTCAGGCATGGAAATCTGATGTACAATTTGTAACCAAATTGGGGCCTTCGAAGGCTACAGTTTAGGTATAGAAATAGGTGATGAGGTAAGAGACTCAGAATCAGAAAACAGGTAGAAGATGCAACAGACTCAAATCAAATTTTTTTGGGAGAACTAGTGCTAGAGAAATATGACTGAGACTTAACAAGGGTAACATTAGCATTTGTAAAGTAGCATTGATATCCCTTCTAAGTCCCAGAATAATCAAGAAAGACACAGTTAGTGGAGTGAGAATCAAATTTGTCAAAACTCGGTCCAAGATTAAGAACATAGCAAACACGTGCAAAAACTTTGGGAGGTAAATGGAAGGCTAGAGAAGAAGGGAATAAGATCAAGTTAGGAGATGCCCCATCAAGAATAGTGGAAGGAATTTCATTGATGAGGTAGCCGGCAGTCAGTAGTGTATCACTCCAAAAACATTTAGGTGTGTGCATATCATACAAGAGGGCTCATTCAACATCAAGGAGGTGCCTATTTTTATGCTTAGCAACACCATCTGTTATGGCATGTGAGGACAAGTGGTCTGATGTATAATGCCTTTGCTAGTTAAATAAGAAGTTAAGGATGCCTTGGAGATGGAAAATTATTAGGTAATCCCGGAGCACGATGACGTGGTGCTCCCTCTTACATTTATGGTGGATCCCACCATAAATTTAATTAGTGAGATCCACCATGAATGTGAGAGGAGGGAACACCATGACATCGTGCTCCAGGAGTATCTAATAATTACTCATTGGATACATACTCTTTGGCATTGTCAGAGACTCAAATCGCAGCACTTGGATTTTCTGGCTAAATTGAGTTTTAATATCTTTGCAAAAAAGCTGAAAAATGGACATTAACTAAAACGATTTTTCATTATGAATAACTCAATCATTCGGGAGTAGTCATCACTCATCATCAAAGGTAACAAAGTATTGAAATTTATTGGACTCGACATGAAAGCTAGAAAGCATGGACACAGCAATTTGTTTGTCGTGCCCATGTCGAACATGTACGCGACACAGCGTACACCTGGGAGACAGCTGCACGTGTGTCCCAGACTTTTTTTTATTTAATGGCAAGGACACAGCTTGAACACATTCAGGACACAGTCGGGACACGCCTCATGAAAATTTATAAAAATAAAAATAAAAGACTAAAAATCAAAAGCCCGAAACGGTGCGTTTTTGCCTCATTCTCCCTTTTGAACTATGTAGTCAGACTCTCTCACATTGCATCCAAACTTGCAGAATCCAAAAATCCCAAAACAATAGAACTCATAAAAATGCACACGAAATAGAATGGAAAAGATAAGCACAGGCGATGTTTTTTTTCATACCACTGAAGGGAGAAACAAAATACACAGTAGCTTTACAAGAGACCAACTGGAAAACGATTACAATAGTGGAGTGGCAAACATGTTGCCTCTTTAGCTACAGACCAAATATCTTTCACTATAACATGAGGAACCCAAAAAAGATCACAAAACAAGCCATTCTGATTCAGGAAGCAGCAGTCCGCGAGCCTAGCACAGGCGATGTTACCTTTACACTAAGTATGTGTTTGGATAGGACTTATTGTGCGTCTACGTTTTCTATTTCACGTTTCCTTCCTATTTTCTTTTTTTCTTTTTTTCAGCGCATGAACAGTAAAATCACATGAATTTACTGTGCAAAAGACAATTATCACTGTTCACATACTGTAGCAGCACTGTTCACGTATTTAAAAATATTAAAAATGGGTCCCACGGTATTATTCACACATTTAAAAATTATTTTGCTATAGTGTTTTTAGTTTTTAGTTTTCAATTTCAGCAAAAATAAGTTGTATCCAAACGGACCCTATATTATTCTTCTTCTGCGTTTCCTTCTACTGCTAGTTTCTTCTCTTCTTGGATTTTAATTACTTTACAAAATTGAAAAGTCAAATTGCTTTCTTTTTATTATGTTGTCCACTCATACACCCTCCCCATGTCTTGAGATATTAAATTACACATGACCTCATATCTATCTTTCATTTGGTATTTAAATAATTTTTTAATTAATAGGTATATTAAAAATAAATGTTGATGGCTTATTTAGTTTTATATATATATATATATATATATATATATATATTTTTGATAAGTAAGAATGATTTTTTCAAAATACTTGTAGGTTAAACTTAATTTTTAATGGAGGCTACTAGCTCATTATCTTCGGATGAAGGTCCTCTTTGGAAATATGTTACTATTTCTCTTAAATTGATATATGTTTAACATTATATGAATAAATAAAAAAAGGCTAAAAAATATAAATAAAATTATATTTAATAATTAATTAATATATGTCTTACTTTTCCAAAAATTTCCGTGTCATCGTACCGTACCCGTACTTGTGCTTGTATCCATACCTGTGCTTCCTTGTATGAAAGGGACCACATACATTAGAGTGTATGAATTCAACTAGGTTAGAGACCCGAACCAACCAACCTAGACAGAAAAAGAAACGATGGTGTATACTAAACTAACATGATTCCTTGACAAGGAAGATACATAACCAAGACTCCAACTTGATGCTTCAAAGTGGACAGAGATGGGCGACCAAGTTGACAATGCCACTTGAAAGGAGATAAGAAACACTGATTTCCCTGTGGAGCGGAGGAAATATAGGAGCAAAATTTGAGTAGCAAAGACCTCCAATTTCATGCCCCACACCAATCATACACTTATTTAGAGATCCTAAAAAATACAAATAGTAGGATAAAAACTAAAACAATAGACACCCTTATCCCAATCAAGCATATCCTTATTTAGAACGAGGAATACGCAGTACGAGTAACCAAATAAGCACATTGAGATAACCAAACAGCCCGAAACAAAAGTATCCTATACTTGACTAACCTATCCTAATTTGAGATAGTGAATAACCAACAGCATGAACCAAATTATGGTCTTCCCTGTCAACTACCACAATTGTCAATGCTGATTATACTCAATGACTCTCAGTGACCATGTCGGCTCAAAAAGGGGTCATTGATGGTCAAATTACCCCCTCCCCCGAGTACATCGGAAACCTCCGTGCTTTCGTTAAGGCAACCAAAGTTTCCATGAACCTACTCAAAACCACCAGAAATTCTCGCGCATACTACCGACCAATCGTGAACACTACCATCTTCTTAAGAAACATTGCTGTCTCTGCTACCAATCATCAATGACAATAATGGCGATGAGTAGGTGTTTCTGACGTCTTCATTCACCTTAGAAGAGTTAGACATTACTCAGAACAACTAATGCATATCCAAACTCAATCAAATAGAGTGAACTGAAAGTGATGCAGGAGCAAAACCAAAATTATTTTAAAATTTATATTTTCGGATTTTTGTATTTATCTCATAGGATATTGGATGTTTATTTAGATGGGAATTAGATTTGAGATTAGATAGGGATTAGTATTTGAGTTCAGTTAGGATTAGTTTTCACTAGTTATTATCTTTTATCTCTTGATTTCCTAGAAGCTCTAGCTCTATATAAGCTCCTGGTTTATTTTTATTTTTAGGAAAGACGATTGATTAATGAAATTTCATAATGAAGATTTTCCAATACATTGATGCCTAAGTTTTTTGCTTGGTGTTGATTTCAGGCAAGCCCTAAGTGCTGATTTTTAGGGTTTATCTTTTAATTTACTTGTTCTTTTATTTTCCTCTTGATTGTCCTACATCAATTTGGTATCAAAGCAAAACAGACACAATTTAAAAAAAAAAAACAAAAAACAAAATCCCTCTCTTTTCCTTTTCCACTCATCACGAAACCATCTTTCAAAACCCAAATTACTGTGTTCATCCACAACCGCCTCCGGAAAAACCCCAAACAGCCCAATAAAAAAAAAAGTTTCAGAACCTCCTGCATCAGAAAGAAATGGTAAAAAAAAAAAAAAAATTTTAAAAATTAAAAAAATAAAAAGAGAGAGAGAAAGAAGAGGATGCAGAATCGGTCAAGACCAGGGTCAATTCAAATCTCTTACTATGATACCATGTTTGTGAAAAGGAAGATGCATGTAAGAAGAAAAATATGAAAGAAAATGGCTATTTCTATATTTGATCTTTTCCCAATCCAAATAATATATATAGGAGAACATTTAAAAAATATTACAAATAATATTCTGATAGTGACAGCTGGTAGGGTCACCTCACCAATATTTTCTTCTAGAAGAGTCTAGAATTTGGACACCTCACCAATGACATCTTTCTAGAACAACACAATTCTCTTTCTTTCTTATACATTAAATTTTGATTGCAGTTATCCCGTAACTGATCATCATCAATTTTCCCCTTGTAAAGAATTTTACACTTTGTTTGGTTGGGTTGAGGGTGGATGGAAAACATATAAAGGAAAAGTGGAGATGACATATTGGCTTTCCATTGTTTGGTTAACAAGAGAAGGGGAGAGGAAAAGGAAGGGGGAGAGGGAGAGGGTGATTTTCATCCGGTCTCACCAAAAACTAATCCTCGAATTGGGGAGAAAATGAGGAGGAAAGGGGGGCATTGAAGTCAAATGACTTAAAGGCCCTTCCACTAACATTTGTCAACCACCCAATGACCTTTTCTACCTTTACATCTGCCGCTCTGACTATAGTCAGCAAATTTTATTCGTTGAAAGCATGAAGCATGAACCAATGAGCAGAAGAAAAATGAAAAACATAGAAATAAGACAAGGACAAGGACGGGCTATTCATTGGAGGGAAAGTTATTCTTTTGGAGGCAATTAATTTTTATTCTTTTGGAGTCCTTTCCCGAATCAATTTAAGTAATCACATTATTATTAATTTTGTTATATATATAAAATGGATGAATAAAGAAAAATCAAATAATATAGTAAGTGTGGTGTGGTAACTTTTATGATATGTCATCTTTACCTCTTATAAATATGTAATAGAGACATGATAGTAAATTCATAGAAACTATATCTTCCATCCTCTAATTTTGCTTCTCAACCAAACAATGAAAATTTATATTTATTTTCTGTCCTTTTACTTTTCCATTCTCTATACCAAACACACATGGTGGAAAGGGAAAGTAAAGTAAAAGGGATTATGGTATAATATAAGGTCACTCTAACTAAAATAGATCACTCTAACTAAAATCTTTTCTATTACTTTTCTATCCTCCCAACCAAACAAAGCCTTCTTAAGCAGTTGGAAATAAGATTGTTCTTCTTATTTAGATTTAATCATGAAGTTACTAGACCTCTTGACTGCATTAGGAAACCATCTCTTCTGAAGATGCTGTTATCACAACTGTAGCATAGTGGGGAGACCTGAAGGGAAGTCATTGGTACAGGAATTTAAGGGTGATGCACTGCCTTTCTTCCGTTTAATCTGTCACCTCAGGAGTTGTATTGCACCTATCAAATTAGTATTCTTCATTCTTATTTCTAGTCCAATTTGTTCACTCAGTTCAAGTGTATCATTGACCTTGTTGAATATCTTCTGTGGTGTGCTCTTGTCGACTTAAGAAATTGTGAGGTTTTTCCATTAGTTGAGAATGAGATAGCGTTGGTTTTTTATTAACTCATTTGTGATTGTGGTTGCAGATATTTTGACTACCTTTTCTATATTGATTTTGAGGCTTCAATGGCAGAGCCTCGTGCACAAAATGCTTTAGGACATTTGCAGGTTTGTTCCTTATCATTCTCCACAATGCAAAATTATGCCTCCTGATAGTACATTTGTCTTGTCATCAATCAAATTCCCCTTTAGGACATTTTCAGGTTTGTTCCTTAGCATTCTCCACAATGCAAATTATGCCTCCTGATGGTACATTTGTCTTTTCATCAATCAAATTCCTTGTTACAATTACTCAAAATTTTAGAATGGCTTAATTGAAATTTTGGAATATTCTCCAATCTCATACTTAATACACAAGGCTCTTGCTTCTACGAGGTCTGGTTGATAGGCAACCTTACCCTCTCTCTCTCTCTCTCCCCACAAATATATATATATATATATATATATATTCACACCCACTCACCCACATAAGCTTAAGCTTGTACACTTTTTTTGATAAGTAATAAGTTTTATTGATATCAAAAAAGGATCACCCTAGTACACAGGGAGTGTACAAGGGGTCAACAACTCAAAGGAAAAAATTACAAGAATCAAGGAAATCAAAATAAGAAGGGAATGATTGGTTTTGCATAGCAACCAACCAATCCAATAAAGTGCTAAAGAAAAATTACTTGAGGTCTAGTATGGATCTCTCAATATCCTCAAAACACCTACTATTTCTCTCCCTCCAAAGACACCACATTAAGCAATGGGGTGCAATTAACCAAATAAAACCATTTCGATGACGACCAAACCTGCCTTGCCAACACTCTAAGAGCCCCAAAACGGATTGCAGCATAACCTAGCTTACTCCAAATAAACCCAAAACCATAGCCCATAGATCCATAGCAATCGAACAATGAAGGAAGAGATGGTCAACTAATTCACCATTACACTCGCACATGTAACACCAATCCAATATCCAAACCTTCCTTTTTCATAAATTGTCAATTGTCAAGCATTTCCCTAAAGCAGCAGTCCAAACAAAGAAAGCTACTCGAGAAGGAATTTTCTGTTTCCAAATGCTTTTCCAAGGAAAACAGAAGTCAGTAGAGCCCACTAAAATTCTATAATAATCATTAACCTTAAACCCCTTATCTCTACTAGGCTTCCAACACATCTTATCCTCACCAAACCCCCTTATTGAAGAACCATGTATGGTATCCAAGAAGCCTGACATAGCCTCTAATTCCCAAGCATGCACACCCCTAAAGAAACTGATATCCCAAACAAGGACGCCATTGGTGTACTTCATAAGTGCAACCACACTAGCCTCCTTATCCCTACAAAATCTAAATAACTTAGGATAACTGACTATAAGGGATGTCTCATCACACCAACGGTCTTGCCAAAACTTCACGCTAGACCCGTCACCAATATCGTACAGAATATGGCATGAAAAAGAAGGTCATCTCCAACTGATATTTTTCTATAAACCAACACCATATGGACCATTAACAGATCCGGTACACCAGCCCCCCATACACATCCATATTTCACCTCTATCACTTGCCTCCAAAGGGCATCCTTCTCAATCCCAAATCTCCATAGCCACTACTTTGAATTTAAGCTTAGGGATAAGGAATGTAAGCTTAAGCTTGTACACTACTTTGAATTTTAACTTTTTTCCTTTTGCTAGCTTTTGTACAACAACAACCAAGTCTTTGTTCATATATTTTAGGGTCAACTATAGATCCTAAACAAATTAGTCAATGTTGGACACATATATTCTTTTTTGCCATTCTATTTATCCGAAGTCCTACTTTTTGTTACCTCTTTAATTGACATTTCCTTTTTTACTACTTATATTGATGTTATTTTAGGTCTTCCTTTATCTTTTTTTTTCTTTTTTCTTTTTTGTTTCCTTAATTTGAATCAACTAGCTCTTCTCACTAGTGCATTAATCGTTCTCCTCTACACATGACCAAACCATATTATTCGACCCTTCCTCATTTTTTCATCAATAGGGACCCTATCTTTAAGCCAATTCCCTCATTTCAAATCTTATCTTTCCTTGTATCCGCTTATCCATCTAACATTCTCCGCAACATTCAATTTATAAGCATCTTGCTTATTAACCAATATCATAGCTAGTCTTATGGTAGTCTTGTTCAATTTTACCTTTTCCTAAATAGGTATTCTACGATCACAAAATAATCCTGATGTGCTTCTCTATTTCATCTGTTGTGCTATTATCCTATTATTCACATTTTCTTCAATATTTCCATCTTTAAGAATTATTGAAATACCGAAAGCTCACATTCTCTAGTATCTCTTGATCAAGTATTCTATTCCATGTACTTTGTTTTAGTCCTACTTAGCTGGAAGCCTTTAGATTCTAAAGCATCTCTCTGAATTTCTAACTTGACAGTAATTCCACATCTAATTTCATCCACTAAAACTATATTATTTGCAAAAAGCATTCATTGAAAGAATTATTTTGAATCAATTTAGTGAGCTCATCCATCACTACTGCAAAGAGACATGGACTTAATGTTGATCCTTAATACTAACCTATAGTCATAGGAAACTCATTTGTAATGTCTCCATTTTTTCACACACTAGTTATAGCTCCACAACTCATATCCTTAATCAACTTGATATACTTTAGAGGAACTCCTTTGTTTTCGAAAATCCACCTCATTAGGGATCCTATCGTATATCTATAGGTCAATAAATCAGTTTGTTAACTTCTATAATGCACAATATTTCTTGGACGTGGCCAAAATGTCAAACTTTTGACTTTAATTAGGAAAAAATGCCCATCCTAAGTTCTCTATATTGTTTTTAGAGGTCAAGGGTACTGCAATAGAGGCTGCATTGCATAACATAGGAAATTTTATAATTAGATTTTCTTGGGATTTAATAGAATGGGCACATGATATTATGGCCTTGTCTGAGGAGTTCTTGTTCTAATCAATTCATTATGTTTCTAGCCTCCCCGAATATGTAGTCTTTTTTCAAACATTTGATTTAAAGATCCTTTTCACTCTGCTGTAATTTGTCGCATGGCTTAAGAAGTTAAGTATCTCAAGGTCAAAGCTAGAATTCTACAGTGTCTCACATAACATCACCGACTCCTCTATACTGCTTACTTCCCAGGAGTTGTCATAAACATAACACCATTCCTTAATGCTAGTAGTGATAATCATTTTATGTTGATATTTCACACTGATGGTATGCCATTAAAACTCTCTTTTTTTTAAAACATACTGCTGTATAGCCTTATTTTTTCATATTTTCATTACAATTTTACATCTTTGCAGGAATTTGCAACGTTCCTTCGCATACTTGGTTGCTATCCCATGGATACAACTCTATAGCTTCCTTTCTTCTCAAACCTTTCAAGCTGGTGGCAGAGGAGAATTTGTCCACTTTTTATTGGTCTGTGCAATTTCTGAGTAGACAAGAAGGTCGCATCATTGCCAGATTATGTTTGATGACATGGGTTGAACAGTTGTTCCCAAATCCCACCTTGTCCCTTCTAGCCATTTAGACTTGCTTAGCAAAAAATGAGCCATTCTAATAGCATGATGGTGGGGCTGGGGGTTGATTTATTTAGTTGTTAAAAGACAATATCAAGAAATGATTTCTGGATATCTTGGATTCTACCGAGAGAATATAATTTAGATCCTTGCTTGCAAGTTATTGGGTAGTTCTCAGTTATTGACTGTAATCAAGAGAGGCACCTGGATGTAAGATTTGTTGTATATGTCATTTTTTGTCATTTTTCTGGGGGTTTTGTTGTATACACACCAAATCCGTCATGCTGTACATTTTTTCATCTTGATGTATGCTAGAAAGTCAACTCTTCAATGGAACAATGGTCAAAGATGTTCTTCAGCATGGTCTCTCCTATCTTTACTGCTGTAAATGATGATAGGAACTCAGGAATTGTTTTGTAAAAATTGATTAAAATCAGGACATTTTGTGAGGAATCATAAAGTAGTTTTTAGACACAGCTATTGACTAAGCTACATGGCATATTTTGTGTGTTGCTAGTGCAAAGCAAGTGGGCAACTTGATCTGGAATCTGACAGGTAGCACCAACAGTAGTGGTGGTTATGGTGGAGTCCCAATGATTATGGTGGAGCGGTGGTGGTGATGTTGTTGTTGGTGGCCAAGTTGATAGTACTGCTGGTGGTGAAAGTATTGTCTATTTAAGGTGTTACAGCATGGTATGGAACCTACCTTCTCTTTGGGGTTTGAGAGCTTTGCCTATTGGGAAAGGTTAGGATTATAGTTGCACCTATCAAAATATAGTGTAGGTGGCCGGAGAGAAACTGGAGGCGGTGGTGGTGGCAGCGGTGACGAAGACCATTGTGTAAGTAAGACGAGTTGCTGTCTCTCTTTTAGTGTTGTTAAATGTATACTTTCCTTATGAGCTGTATTGAACATAGTTAAGGCCGTACAAATTATAACTTTACATCATCAATAGTAATAGGGGACCCAATTGAAATGTAAAGATCTCTAAACAACAAGTGAATTTGTCTTTTGATTCCCTTCATATGTGAACATCAACATCATTGACAACTGATATAATGTGGCATATTAAAAATACGGCAAAAAAGAGCTGTTGACGTCAACCAATAATGCTATCCCAAAAATAGAAGAAAGACAAACCAATAATGTTTTGTGCAGCAATTACAAATGAGAAGTTTGAGTGGGTAAGGTTCGTTTACTTCGTGCACCATACTTAGATTTGAATCCCGCTGCCTGCTAGAGTCCGTTGGTGGGCATTCTTAGTGGGGTAACTTCCCGCACAGTGGTACAGAAGGGCCCCCGAAATCGGACTACCCCGACCGAGGCCACTGGCGACCTGCCCAAGGTATAATATAATCATAAAAGCCCCTTTTTTTGTTTCTCAAAAAAAAAAAAAAAAAAAAAAGGTTAACTTATTTATTCGTTTATCAAATATCAGTTTCCTCAACAAGAAAAAATTATCAAATATTTTTTTGAGAAAAAAAAATTATCAAATATTAAAAAGAAGGAAAAATAAAATGATTACCTTAATAGCGTGCATCTTACCTTAAAGCAAAAAAGAAAAATGTTCGGTGGTGTCTTTTCCCATACTCGTTAAACAAAATATAACATTAAAAATATACTAAAAAAAATTGTTTAGGCTATATAGATCTCTAATAATTAGTTTCTCAAAAAAAAAAAAAAAAAAATCTCTAATAATTAGTGCACGTTTGGGAAGCGCATTTATAGTGTTTTCTAGCGGTGCGTTTTTTCTAAGTGAGTTCCGTGTACTATTTACGGGATTCATAAACCTTTTTTTTAGCAAAATTTTTATTAAAAATTGGTCTTACGACACTATTCACATATTTAAAAATTATTTTGCTCCAGTATTTTCAGTTTTCAGCAATAAGCAGTATCCAAACATACCTTTTGCCTCTTATTTTAATTACACTTCTGCTGCTCAATGAATTTGATACCACTGAGATGTTGTTCAAATTAGGTCACCAAAACCATCAAGCACAATAATAATTACAGCATAAAGCCAATGAATTAGGGTGTAAATTTATGTCTCGTAGCGTTCTCAGTCACCTAAAGTATTATAAAATTTTAAAAAATCATTTTATTTTATAATGGTGTCCAATAAAGAAAAGTTCTTTAGTGTTAGCTTTTGGTCCCATCACTAGAAATAGAAAAGGTGACGCTGATGCAGCCTTGAGAAAAAGAAAGTAGGCCGTGCCCAACTGAGTTGGCTCACACGTGTCATAAAATTAACGTACCACAGTTTTGTGATTGTGATTCCGTATCTCATGAATGAATTTTGGGGTGTTCCACTTCCATTTTGGTCCTGATTCCATTCTGTGTCTTTTCATTTCTTTAACATTATATTCCCTATCCCCACTATGCGTTCCATTGCTCTCATGAACATGGTCAAAATTCAGGTTCTATTCGTTTTCTCCTTGGGAGGGGGGAATTTCTTTTTCTTTTTTTTTATTTTTAAAAAAAAATTGAAAACAGTTTATGACTTTTGACTCGAAAGAAACGTTTTGCAATGGATCGAATAGAGGCATTTTCGTTTCAAGAAACCAATTCATCAATCTATAGGAAAAGTTAACTTTTAAATTTGAGAACTAATTATTAGATTGAAATCCTCAGTTTCATTTAATCATAGCAGTGACCTCCCATCACTATTTAGGGTGTCTTTGTTGTTAATATTGTTTTAATACAACCGCTAATATCAGACTATTTATCCACCATTCTTATTGTCATTACTTTTATCATTACTTTTTAAAATTATGACTTTTCTATTTGGTTAATTTGTCTTCATACCATTATCGATAAGAATATCGTGCATTGTCACCATGTCACTAATTATACATCACTATTATCGTCGCCGTCGTTAAATCATCACAATAATAATGGTCTTTTATATATCATTACTAGTTTCAACATCATTTATCTCATATTTATTTTGAACCACAAAACAAAAGCAAGCAAATATAGTCACTTTTTTTTTTTTTTAAATAAATTTACCCAAACAAAACAAAATGCAAAATTGCTCATAATTAACATTTTTGATGAATTTTATACATGTATGTATGTATATTAAAATACTCAATAATAGCTAATGTGAAATTATATATAAGGTACACAATAACTAGATCAATTTTGTCTTTAGATAATGTTTCAAATATTTTGTGAAATATTGCGTCTTTAAACTTATTGTTTAAACAACTTTTAAGTGTATAGGTTCATTTTTCTTTCTTTTTTTGTTTTATTGTTTTACTTGGGTTAAGCTTTTTAGGCAACAAGCAGAAATAATTTTAGAAGTATCATAAAAAAATTGCAGCACACAAACAATTAAAATTGACTCTCAAAATTAAGTAGTTAACAACCACTGAGATTTTAGATCGAATAATGATGCCTTACTTTGATCTTAAGCATAATTTTTTAGGGACCTTCATTAATTTTGTAGGAGATGCAAGTGAGTCTTAGAGATCATCTTCATGTCTTATGGTCGTATAGTTTTTGGGATCGAATTTGGACAAAGTTGTTTAGATGGAAAATACTAAAAATATTATTACTAATTTTACTTCAAAAATCTTACAAACTAAAAAGCCTACTAATTTAATGGAATTGGATATTAATACAATCAAAGGAAGGGTTATCATGTCGTCGTTAACAATACTAAGAATGCTATATATCTACAAGCTAGTTAAAAGCTCATTTTGTGAAGGAAAACTTGAAATCAATCATGTTCGTATTTTATGATGATTGTTTAAAAATCAAGTCAAGACATCAATTGGAATGGTTTTATTATTTTTATTTTATTTTAAATTTAAAGACACTTCTCTCAATGAGATTTTTTAAATATATATATATATATATATATATTTAATTCTATGTTTTTAAAATAATGCTATGTTTAGTTTGTTTTTGCTTAAGCGAAGGGTATTGTAGCTAAGTGGCATTACTTGCTCCCATTTATAAGGAAAATTATGGTTCAAATTCTCAAAAAGAAAAAAAAAAATGTTTATTTCTATTTGGGTGCTCTTTATATAAATGGAGGATTTTGATTAATTTGCAGCTCTTGAGCTGCTTGTACTTTATAGTTTTAGTTTTTTTTTTGTCTTTTTGTCTTTTTGTTTTTATTTTAGCATAAGAGATTATAATATTTTTTTTGTGAAAAAAGAGGTTATTATAGTTTTAGTTGGTTTAAAATAAGATTTTTTTTTTTTAATGGAAGGTTTAAAATAAGAAGTTATTCATCTGAAAAAATTAAAATAAAATAAAATAAAAGAAGAAGAAAATATTAGACCCTCAATTTCAAAATGCGATTATAATATTAATTGTGTCCTTTTTTATCATTCTGTGGCCTACGTCAAACATGATGAGCAGCATTTGAGTCACTCATAGCCATCCACATTTCTTTTATCAAACTCAATGTACTTGTCTTTTTATTGTCCCAATTTTTCAACTCTGTGCTGATTTGTTCGACCCTTTTGCAGAATCACTTCTTTGATTTTCCACAATTAAGATTCAAATTCGGCTTCTGTTTTAGATATACATTGGTAAGTCCATATCTGTGGTCTGCCCCCATTGATGAAGCCATGAAGGCGGTTTAAGAATTACCCCCCACACGAGTGTAGCTCATCTCTGCTCATCAAATCATTGCTTAATGCAAAAATGACACAATATGAATCTCTATGCACCTGGACTTCAATTATAGATATATATAATATACTGAATTAAGTCCCCGAATTTAACACGCTACCAAATTACCAATAGTGTTTAAAAAAAAATAACAACAATAAAACAAAAATGTGATTGGCTATTTGAACTTACAACGTGGTTTTTAAATCTATTTATTACTACACATTTTGAATTGCTAGGCAAGTAGATTTGTCACAATGTTTCATTTTATTTATTCTTGTGGGTTGTAGGGCCAATAGATTTAAGGCAGTGAGACGTATTTTAGTGCTTTTGAATAACTTTTGTAAAGGTTAGCACTAAGGCAAAAAGGTTGTGCTCGCTGCTCATTGATGCAGCGGTGCCGTGCTCACTGCTCATGGCACCATGGCCACAAAATCAATTACTCCTTTTGTCCTACAATAAATAATCATTTTTTCTATTTTGCGTTGCTGCTTAAAAAGAAAAAATAAATAAATAAATAAAAGGTAAAAGCCCAATTTCTTATATTTTATTTCCGAAATCTTCATTACTTCAAAATAATTGACATTATAAAAATGAGTAATGTTACAATCATAGATTATTTTACAATATTTTTACAAACTGTTAATGGGATAAATTTTTAATCGGTCTTATTCGGGCCCACAACTAATATCATTTTTTACTTACTAATAATCATTCACCCCATTAGCAATTTGTAAAAGAATTTGTAAAATAGTTTGTACCTTTAGTACGACTCTATTAAAAGATATTTATATTTTTACTTTTTCATTAGTAATGGTACCTTTAGTACTACTCTTTTATAATACACGAGAAAGTTTGAAAAAAAAATGTTTATATGTGTGTGTGTGTGTGTTTAATCAATTAATTAGTAAATAAAATTTAAATTAGACAATTTGTAAGTAAAAAACACTTACCTAATTCAATTAGAATTTGTTCAAAAAATATATATAAAATCTAATTTCATTAGAATTTATCTAGTATTAGGTTGCTTAATTAAAATATATAGTGAGTTTTATTAGTTTAAACTAACATAGTTTATAATTATTTGTAATTCTAAAAATCAAACTAAAAATATTTATTATGATGATGATGTAGAAAAATATGAAATTAAAAACTTATATGGCAACATTAAAAGAAAAGTTAACAAAAATTCAAATGTTTCCATATATATATATATATATATGGAAACCCTTCTGCTCGTCATTGATTGAATGAACTGAAGGCCAGTCATTGTCCCACCCAATCTTGTTTGTTTATAAGTATAAAATATGGATTCCTTCATTCCCAATCCTCTCGTCCCGGAAGGAACAAGTAAGAGACAACACTAACTAGATGAGGAAGGAGAAGGAAAGCAGCGGTTAGAAAAGAAGCAGTAAGCAGCTGTCAGAACCGGTTAGCGGTAGTAGATCAAAATGATTCGTTAAGTTGTGCGAAGGACAATTGCATTGCCTCGAAATATTACTTTATGAACAGGGATGCTGCACACACAGCACAGGCTTTGGACTGTAGATCGTTCTGTCTCATATGGTCCTCTCTCAGCTGGATGTTGGTCCAGCCTACTACGAGGATCCCGTATCCAGCAACCCAACCTAAAAAAGGGCATAAAAACACCTTGTCTAGGTTGGAGCTATGAACCCTATTATTTTGAAAAAGGGAAGGGGCTTTTTCAGTTGGTGCGCTTGAAGAAGTGAGCCCATATTAGAGAAAGTCATTGCGTGCTAGCCCTTTTCTATTAGTAAGATTGTTAAAAGGCTAAACTTGAGTTCCTTTATGAAAAAACTAAGAAAATAGGGGTAAGTGGGCGCTAACGAGCAAGAAAAGGCCCCTCTGCTTGTCATTGATCGAATATAGGGCTCTTTCCTCCGGGGTGCTTTTCCCCCTCGTGATTGGGTTTCCGTCCTTGCGTCCTTGTATTCCGATTGTTCTTACCGAGCTAGCGAATCTAAAGTCTTTCCTTCTATTTGCATGTCAATCTCTATCTTGTGGATGGTTCATTTTGATCGTTACGAACCAAAGAACTTATGATTCGTGCGTAGAAACTCCAAACATGGCATGAATGGGTAGTTAAGGCTTTTTATACCTGTGTTAGCAATAGATTGGTAACAATATTAAAAAAAAACCAATATTTGTAAAAGAGATAGGCGGAATCATGCTTTTGGCCATATTCCTGGGGTCTTTCTTTTGGACAGACACCCATTGGTTAGAAGATGTTTGAAAGCAAGGTTTTCGGATACCTTATCCATCGCACCGTCGAAGTCAACTCTTTGGTGAAAATCCTGACATTGAGGTAACCCCGCCAGTTTCTATTTTGAGTCTCTACTCTTTCCCTATCACTGGCTTTAAGCAGATCACCCTCACATGGGAAGATGAACATTGAAAGGGCGGAAGGGTAGCGATGGGATGTAGATGTTGATTTTGGAGGTCACGTACTTTAGTTAGAATGCCATTAACACGATTGAAACTTCTACTTTTCTTTGGTCCCAACATGAACAACAGCAAATAGACACAAGTTATGACAACCCTCACACGAGAGCCAAAAAGAAGGCTTTCAGACTGACTCTACTTCTTGTAGCTACTTCCTAACAATAAAATTGAGTCTTTAACCTAATAACCGCTTTAGCTCACGCTCCCCCTCTTAATTATCTTATTAATGATAATCAAGTAATTACAACAAATTAAAGCTGAAAAACTTAAACACTCTACCATCCTTTCCAAATTCAATTAATTCAATTTAGGGCTTAGATTAAATTTTGTCAATTTAAAGATATATTGATGAATGAGTGTGCACATGCAAAAACAAAAATCTTAACAATGAAATTAGTGAGATAGAGAGAATATTTTTCAAATAATTATTAAGAAATTAGAGTGCCAACCTGGAGATACATTATTTAATAGGAATCCCAGTTAAACAACAAAAATTTACACACATGCTTCCTGTTCCTGTCAAGAAATTAGAAAATTGTTACACCAGACATTTTGCAAATTTTAATCTAATTGGAATTAGGGTACAAATTGCCTTGAAAAAAATGAAAAAATAAAATAAAATACTTGTTGAGACGTGGAGTTTTTTCTCTTCACTTCCTTTGCACAGTAGAATTAGAGTTTCCCTTCTTAGAAGGTGCTTTAGTATCCTGGGAGTAATACTGTTATTCCTAGGTTTGTTGGGTTTTTTTTTGGGGTTTTGGGAAACAGATTTGAGTGTGAGTGAGGATGGATGAGTTGGCTCAATCATGGAATAGGCTTACTCTCTCTAATAGAGAGGGGCCAGGTTGCTGTTTACTGGATGATGAAAAAGTTGAGAAGTTCTCCATTGCTGCAAAGTTCTTAACTAGACGGGCCATCAGTATGGAGATTATAGCTAAGACTTTCACCCCACTATGGAGAGCTAGAAATGGTTTCAAGATTCAGAGTTTTGGTGACCATAAAATTCTTTTCTCTTTTGACAATAAGGAGGATGATGATAGAATTTTAGAGGGCGAACCATGGAGTTTTGATAAACATTTGGTGGTGATGAGTCGATATGAAAATGAAGCGTTGCTTGAAGATATTCAATTTGTGAAAACTAAGCTTTGGGTTTAGGTGCATGGAATTCCATTCAAGTATATGATTATTGAGGCAGCAAAGAAAATCTGTAGTGTGTTGGGAGAAGTTTCAATGCCAAAGGATCCAAAACTATATGATGGGGGTCATTTTATACGTTTGCAGGTCTCCATCGATTTATCCTTACTGTTGTGTCATGGGAGATTAATATCTGTTGGTGAAGGAGGTAAGCATGTGTGGATTTCTTTCAAGTATGAAAGGTTGCCAAATTTATGTTACTGGTGTGGGTGACTTACTCATGATGATAGAGATTGTGAGTTGTGGATTGAGAGTGAGGGCACACTTAAAGTAGAGTAGCGTGAGTTTGGACCACAATTGAGGGCACCCCCTTTCGTTGCAACAAGGAAAAATGCAATTCTTGTCCCTGGTTATTATGCAGCGAAGAAGAAGGTGAGTTCGAGTTCATCGGCTGATTGTGATCCTGGTCAATTTTCAGATTCTGGCCGAGGAAGGATGCCAGAGCAGTCACAAAGTGTAACGGCTGACAGAGATGAGAGCATTGATGATGAAATTAATTCCTCATTAATTCGCAATAAGAGAGACGAAAATAGAAAGGAAGACACGACTGTAAAATTCTGAATGAATGAGGGAATTACGAGGGAATTGAAGACTCCTAACGTAACTGAAGCTAACATGGAAGTAAATAATGAGGAATTAAGTTTGGCAAAGGAATTTGGGGCGGCTACACTTCAGGGGTTGGGAAAGAAGTTAGTAAAAAACCCTAGCTTACGTGCCACTTTAAGTTATTCTCCAAAACTTAAAAAAGCACGTGACACTCAAGTAGCTAGGGCCCTTCACACGGTTTCAACTCGTTCAACCCCTACCTAGAAACACAGAGAAAGATGCAATATAGGCGACAAAGTAGAAAAATCCAAGTCCTTAGGAAAAAAAAGAACAGCAAATACAGAGGCAGAGCAATCCAATTCGAAAGCAAAAAGGTTTTAGGCGACCTTCAGAGATGAAACCACACCTTCAGTAATGGCGGGAGTTGATGTTTAGCCCCACCAAGAGCAATGAGTTGTTTAGCTTGGAATTGTCGTGGGCTTGGGAATCTACGTACAGGGAAGGAGCTCGTTGAAATCGTACGAGCAAAAGATCCTGCTGTAGTGTTTTTAGTCGAGACACTTACAGACGATGCAAGGCTAGAATTTGTTCAAAGTAGTATTGGTTTTGATCATAGATGGGTGGTACCAAGAGTGGGAAGGAGTGGAGGATTGGTTATGTATTGGAAAGATTCGGTAAATTTAAAGGTGGAGGGTTCTGATAGGGACTATATTGATGCCGTGATTGATAAAAATTCAGAGAATGAATGGAGATTAACTGGGTTTTATGGTGAACCCAATACAGCTAGAAGACATGAAGCTTGGAGTAAGCTAAGGAATTTAAACTCACAACCGGAGAAGCCTTGGCTTTGCTTTGGGGATTTTAACGAAATTGTTAGACAAGATGAGAAACTTGGGGGTGCAAGAAGACCCCATTGGCAAATGCAACAATTTAGGGAGGTGATCGATGAGTGTGGTTTCATGGACTTGGGGTTTGAGGGCTCGAAGTTTACTTAGAGCAAGAACTTTGAGGATAGAAGATCAATTTGGGAGAGGTTAGATAGGTGTTTGGTCACAAATAGCTGGTTCATGAGGTTTGCAGGTTCAAAAGTGTTCCACTTAACTTGTACGTCATCGAATCATGTTCCAATTCTCATCTCACTCTCAGGTTTGATTCCACCAGTTCGGAAAAAATTATTTCATTTCAACAAATGTGGCTTTCAAATTCAAGTTGTGAGGAAGTGGTGTTCTTGGCTTGGAGTAGTGGGAGTGGGCACGGTGATGGAGGAGATATTTTGAGGAAAGTGGAGAGGTGTGGGAAAGATTTGGGGCATTGGGAGAAAAATGTTTTCGGTAATGTAAGAATAGAGTTGAATCAGTTAAAGAAGGTTTTAACCAAAGAGGAAAGGGATGCAATGATTAGTGGGAACAATTTCTGGGTAAGAAAAATCAAGAAAGATATTGAGGTTTTACAAGAGAGGGAAGCAACTATGTGGGCTCAACGTTCTAGAGTAATATGGGCTAACCAAGGGGATAAAAACTCAAAGTATTTCCATTTTTGTGCAACAAAGAGATTCCGGAAAAACACTTTGGAGGGAATTAGAGATGAGGAAGGGGTATGGAAAACTACTAAAGAAGATGTGGGTGAAGTCATGGTAAATTACTACAAGTCACTATTTACTTCAACAAAGGGTAGTGTTTCCGCTAGCATGCTTGAATGTGTGCCTACAGTGATTGATGAAGAGATGAATGCAGCCCTATGTAAGGAGTTTGAGGCGTGTGAAGTCATTAGTGCCCTTCAACAAATGGCTCCCCTTAAAGCACCTAGACCTAATGGTATGCCACCGCTCTTTTATCAACATTTTTGGAGCACGGTAAATCATGATGTAACTTCATCCATATTGTCTTGGCTGAATTCAGGTACCATACCATCTCCTTTAAATCATACGTATATTACTCTTGTGCCAAAAATAAATTCTCCTGAATATGCTCACCAATTTCCCCCCATCAGCCTTTGTAATGTACTTTACAAAATATACTCCAAAGTCCTTGCAAATCACCTAAAAAAAAATACTTCCATCCATTATCACAGAACACCAATCAGCCTTCACTAAAGAAAGATTAATTTCGGATAACATTTTGGTGGCTTTTGAAACCTTGCATAGTATGAAGAAGTATAAGGGGGGATCATATGGGTATATGGCACTAAAACTAGATATGAGTAAGGCTTATGACCGGGTGGAATGGTATTATTTAGAGGGTATAATGAGGAAGATGGGTTTTAGGGAGAGGTGGATAAATCTTGTGATGGGGTGTGTGAAAACAGTTTCATATTCTGTTTTGGTGAATGGAGATCCATGTGGGATAATTTTTCCTACTAGGGGGATTAGGCAAGGAGACCCACTTTCCCCTTTCCTATTCCTTCTTTGTACGGAAGGGCTGAATGGGTTGATTAAGAAGGCTGAATTACAAGGAGATATCCATGGCTACTTCCTTTGTAGGAGAGTCCCTAAACTAACACATCTGCTCTTCGCAGATAATAGTCTTATTTTTTGCAAGTCTACTATGGAGGAGTGTGACAAGGTTTTGGACCTATTATACAAGTATGAGGAAGCCTCGGGGCAAAAAGTAAATAGAAGCAAGACCTCGTTGTTCTTTAGCAACTCTGTACCAGAAGAAGTAAAGCACGGAATAAAGGTGAAATTGGGGGTACTGGAAATTATGCACTATGAGAAATACCTTGGGCTGCCCTCTCTAGTTGGTAAAAGGAAAAAAGAGAGTTTTAATTTTATTAAGGAGAAGGTGTGGAGGAAACTTCAAGGGTGGGAAGCAAAATTACTCTCCCAAGCTGGAAGGGAAGTGCTCTTAAAGGCAATCATCCAAGCTATCCCTACTTACACAATGGGATGCTTTAAATTGCCCATAAGTTTGTGCAATGAGATTGAGTCCCTTATTAAGAAGTTTTGGTGGGAACAACGGGGTGACCGAAGAAAGATTCATTGGGGTAAATGGGAGGATTTGACAAAATCAAAAACCATTGGTGGTATGGGTTTTCGTGATCTTGCCATGTTCAATGACTCTCCTTTGACAAAGCAAGCTTGGCGGCTTCTGTATAATAAGTCCTCACTCTTCTATAAGGTATTTAAAGCTTGCTTCTTCCTTAATTCTTCAATAATGGAGGCTGCTGATTCAAGGTTGGGTTCCTATGCTTGGAAAAGCATCCTTAGGGGGAGGGATATTATTAAAAGGGGGGCAATTTGGAGGATTGAAAGTGAGGAAAAAATCAATATATGACAGCAACGTTGGCTGCCAAAGAAACACCCTCCAAGGCAGCCAATGTGCCCATTAGAGAGTTTTGAAAATTATAAGGTGGATTCACTCATAAACCCAAACACAAGAACATGGAATGAGGAGCTGATTGATGGTTTATTTGTGAAAGAGGATGCTAAATTGATCAAGAAGATTCCTCTTAGCCGTGCTGCATCTGAGGACACTTTGTATTGGCCATACTCCACATCAGGTCACTACACATGCAAGTCCGGTTATAAGTTCCTTAAACAAGAATCAGAGATGGAAGCAAGCCAACAAGTCCCACCAATTCATGATAAACAGGTCTAGAAGAAGATTTGGCAGCTGCAAGTTCCTCCAAAAATTAAAAATTTCCTTTGGCAAGCGTGTCATAATGTTCTTCCTACAAAATAGGCGTTGTTGAAGAGGAAAGTTACAAGTGACCCGATCTGTAAGAGGTGCCGTTCTACTGTGGAGGAGTCCATGCATGCTGTCTGGTCTTGCCCGAAGTTGGATGAGGTTTTGGGTGTGGGTGAAAAGTGGTGTTTCAGGTCTGAGGTGGAGTTTACAGATGTGAAGGAGCTTTTGTCATGGCTGATTGCAAATGGAAAGTCACTTGAGTTATTTGCTTATACGGCTTGGATGGTGTGGAACCAAAGAAACAAAGTTCGTGTCAACCAACAAGCTGTTCCGCTCCATCAAGTGGCTGAACAAGCAAAGCAAAAACTAGCTTAATTTAGAGCTAATTGGCGAAATATTGATGTGCAGGTTACGAACAGTAATATTGGAGGCTCAAGATGGTCAAGTCTGCAAGAAGGTTTGGTGAAAATAAACTTTGACGGAGCTGTTTTCAGTGAATCAAATCAGTCCGGAGTTGGAGTGGTAATTCGGGATAATAATGGAGCTGTGCTAGCTTCCTATTCAGAAAAAATTCATCAAGCTTGCAAGCTTGACGAGGTTGAGGCGCTGGCTGCTCTGAAGGCAGTCACCTTTGCGCGTGAATTAGGTTTTCAAAATGCGATTCTTGAAGGTGATTCTCTTAGTCTGATTAAAGCATTGAAGTCAACAAAGTGTAGCCTATCTCCAACAGGTCTGCTGGTAGACGATGTGAAAAGGGTTGCTATTAGTTTCGAACGATTGTTGTATTCTCATGTTAAGAGAAACGGCAATAGGGTTGCTCATAGTCTGACGAAAAATGCATTATGCATACCAGATTTACAAGTGTGGATGAAAGATGTCACATCGCATATTATTTTGATTTTAGATTTGGATGTAATTGTTTAAAGTTAATAAAATCAGTCAGCTTCTTTCTCAAAAAAAAAAACATTAAAGACTTTATTTATTCTACTTTATAAAAAGAGATTGGGGAACAATGCAGCTGGCTTACGAGGAGAGAGCAGTGCATGCTTGGACATATCCCCGTGTCCTATGACTCTCAAGTCTCAAAGTAATGTTAATAGGGTTCGTACCATCCCAGAGAAGTGTCTAGGTTCAACGAACCTAACAATACCACTACTCTCCCTCCCACCTGAATAGTTATTTAACCCACGAGACACACAAAGAAAGAAGGACAGTGACAGAGAGAGAAGTGTGCTTGCTAGCTAGAATTCCTTCTTTTATGTCTCTGTCTGTTGCTGCCTCTTCTTTCACACTTGGTTCATCTTCTTCTTCTTCTGCAATCTCTCAGCTAAATGGTATTTTTCTTTTTTCTTCTTTTTCATTCTTTTTCCTTTTACTTGTTTATGTTCTTACTGATCATACACTTGGTTATTGTCCCGATGCATAATATTATATATATATATATATATATATATATATATATACTGTAATATTTAGTTGCCTAAGTTTTTGGTTTTTTTTTTTTTTTTCCCTTACAATTTTTTACGAGGGGTAGCCTTATTTATTTATTTATTAAAGAGGAACAAAGCTTCATTGCAGAAGGGGTTTTTGTTTTTTTGTTTGTTTCCAAATCCAGCAAAGAGATATTATTCTTTCTTTAAAAACTCATGATAAAAGGGTTTCAAGTAATAAAAAATTTAAAATAAAAAATAAAATAAAATAATCAGGTTCTTACAGAAACTATTTTCTCAATCTAAGCAAAACCAATTAAGTAGTTTTTCTTTGTGTTTGTTGTTGTTGTTGGTGATGATGATTATAATGATTTTGCTAATTTCATGGTGGTCTTAATTATATGCATAAATATTATGATTGGCCTACATGTTATTAGTATAATACCCCATTTCGTCCCCACTAATTCAGCTCTACAAATTGGCTCTCGCATACATTTAGTTTCATTACTTTTTGGAGTAACTTTGACAGGCACTAGCGATGGAAGATATTGGATGAAACCCATTCATGTAGAGCCTAAGAGGAGCGAGCTAACAGTTCCTCTAGCAACCACATTGGCTACTCCTGGTATGTTTGATTCTTCATGGAATTTAAAGAGCGCGATACGAACATTATTTATGTGGGATCTGATTTAATTGCACTATGGTTTTCTTTTTATATGATATTTTGTAGTGATGGTTGAGAAGGTTGATGAATGTCCCAAAAATGATCATACTGATAAGCTGGCTAAGGATCTTCAAGGAGCTTCTCCCCTAGAGATTGAAAAAGATGATCGTTTTGAAAAAGTCGGAGATGATGCTACTGTAACTTTAAGGTATGTTTATTATGTCCTTTTCTTTGTGATGCCTCCAAGTAGTCAATCTTGAGGCTTTCTTCAGTTGATATCGAAGAATTTATTTCTTCTTCCCAATTGTGAAGCCATGTTAGTTATTCAAGAAAAAAGAGATATAGTACATCCTTTTGAACGTAGGAGTATATATGCATATAAACATGTTTGGCATCTGTCCCATGCATTTAAGTACCGGACATGACACTTGTTCAAAATTAGTCACGTCTCAATCTCCTCTCCTATCAATTGCTGCAGTGCATTGGATGACCTTGCCCCGGAGGTCTACTCTATTAGCATGATGCTTTAATTCATCTATAAACTTCCATTCTTATTAGTTACTACATGTTAGTTTATTCAAGAAAAAAGAAATATACATTACTGAATGTTAGTTTATTCAAGAATAAAGAGATATAATACATCCTTTTAAACATTGGAGTGTATATATATATATATATATACACGTGTTTGGCTTATGTATTGTGCATTCGAGTACTGCACATGACACATATCTGAAATTAGCCACATGTCAGTTTCTTATCCTATCAAGTGCTCTAGCGCACTAGATGGAAGCCTTGTCAAGAGGTATACTCTATCTGCATATGATGCATTAATTTGTCTATAAACTTCCATTATTGTTAGTTGCTAGTTGCTACATGTTATTTTATTCAATAAAAAAGAGATGAGATACATGGTTTTAAAAATTGGATCTTGGGCAAAATTGGAATTGCCTCCAGTTCTCAGTTTTTACCAGTTTTTGACTGATTTTCCCGGTTATTCATCGAGTATAGGCTTTTTTTCCGATGGAACTGGTCTTCGATTCTCGGTTCAACCAGTCAGTCTGGTTCGGTTTTTAAAAACTGAGATAAAGTACATCTTTTTGAATGGAGGAGTGTGTGTCTATATATATATATATATATATATATATATATAAACGTGTTTGGCTTCCGTCCATACATTTGAGTACTAAACATAACATGTCCAAAATTAGCAACGTGTCAGTCTCCTGTCTCATCAACTGCTCTAGTGCACTGGATGAAAGGTCTATACTGTCAGCATGATACATTAATTCATCTATAAACTTCCATTCTTTTTTTTTTTGATGAGATATAAACTTCCATTCTTATTTGTTACTACTCATTCATAGTTAATATGTTTGGCGTCTCACCCAAATGTGAATTTGTCAAATATATATATACATATATATATAAACGTATTTGGCTTCTATCCATATATTTGAGTATTGAACATAACACATCCAAAATTAACAACGTGTCAATTTTCTCTCACATCAACTGCTCTAGTGCACTGGATTGATGGAAGGTCTACTCTATTAGCATGATACATTTAATTCATCTGTAAACTTCCATTCTTATTAGTTAGTACTCGTTCATAGTCAAGGGTGGCGCTATTCTATATTCAAGGGGTTCAAATGAACACCCTGACTTCAAAAAAAAAAATTATATATATAAATTTTTTTTTTTTTTGTTAGTTTAATTCTTTAATTTATTTTTAAAAATATTTTTGCACATCCTTATTACAAATATTTTCAACTCTAAGAGTAAAGAGTAGGTGTTTGTGAATTGTAAGTGTCACTCTTTTTTATAAATTTATATTATGTGTGTGAGTGTGTCTAATATTGATTGTCTGCATTACTTTTTGTTATAATGCTATTTGTGTGAATTATGATGTGTGTGGACATTTGTGTGTATAATATAAATATAATATAAATTTATATAATTTAATAATTAGGAAATAGATATGGTTTCTTACATATGTGTGTATTGTTATCATCTTATAATAACTTTTTGTTATAAAGTTAGTAAAATTTAAGAAAAAAAATTTGTAAAGTTAGTGTTTGTCCAAGCATTTGATTGGTTAAGTAGACACATAGTATATAATTTTATGTATTAATAAGTGTGGTTGTGTGCATCAATAATTAAAACAAAGCTAATGAGCTTAGTTTAGTCATTTAGTTTAAAATATTTTTATAAAAACAATAACAAATAGATAATAACAACTAAATAAAAATAAAAATATTAGATAAACTTAACAAAATAAAATAGTCATAGGCTCATAACTACCCATATTGGCAATAGATACTCATAATGAACTATCATATAGCAATTCAAAATTTGAAAATTTGTAGAAGAAAATTGTAAAACTTCATATATTAATTTTTTTTTTTTGATAACTCGATATATTCAAATTCTTTTTTTATTAAAATTTTTTAATGACCCCCTAAACAAAATTCCTGAAGCCGCCATTATTCATAGTTAATATGTTTGACATCTCACCCAAATGTGAATTTTTCAATTTCAAATTTAATCAATAAAATATAATGGATAAGGCAACAGGTACTCAATAATATTAAGTTATAATTATAACTCAAACATACTAAAAAGTAATACATTATTGGTGGAGAGAAAATTTTCAGTACGGCATTGAATAGTAAGGAACAAAGGGTTCTTATCAGCACGAATTTAGAAATTATTAAACATTGTTAATAAGCCAGAACTTTGGACACAAGTATCTGGTGCATATAAACAAATGCAAAAGATTAGGAAATCGAACGAGCTTGGATTTGCTAAAAAGAGAAAGTCATTACACATTAACTGATAGCTAATATATAAATTTTGTTTTTCATAATGCGTAAGCTACATATTGTTGACCAGCCTGCATGCATCACTTAACTTCTGCTATTGTTGTCCTAACAAGTAACAACAATGCTGCAGAGTGCAAAAGTAACCAATAGTTTTCAAGAAAATAATGATATTGATGGGATAAAAAGTAAAAGGAAAAATAACACAATTTTCTTGATATAACGTAATGTTTGTGAATTTTGTCACTATGCCTTTGTCTATTATTCAGTACTTCTAGAATAATTTATGAACTTTTGTCACAATGCCTGTCACTAATTTAACATGGAACCTACATCTGGTTTGTGCAGTGGAGCTGACGATGTCGCTTTGATTGAAGCATGGTTATTTGATGCTGGGATCACTGGCCTAAAAGAATATCAGTCCTCGGAAACTACAGAAGGCACTCCTGTTATTCAAGTAGACCCTTCATTTGAAGGAAGGGAGGGTGGGATTGGCAGAACTAGAATCACTGAGCAGCAGTGAGATGCATCCATTTAAGTGCTGCTTTTGCTGCAATGTGCTTGGTAATGATCCTATGTTCTTGTACTTACAATGAGAAGAGTTCCCCTTTACAACTTCAAGTTTGTAACCTTTTGTGATCGTGAATTGCAGACTGTAAACATGGTCCAAAAGTCTATCTGCCCCTTTGTTCTTGTGTTTTCACAAAACTAAATAGTGGAAGGCAAACATAGGGAGCATTAATTAATTGTAGTGGTAGTGATGAATTTACTCATCCTATCGTATCTTAAACAAGAATATGCTTGTTAAAATTAGAAGTTTCATGTACTAGAATAATGTGAGTTTTCTTTTCTTCAATGGTGAGAAAGACTTCCGAGTTTTAATTTTAATGTTTATGATATATATTATTGTATATTGTATGCCTTTTCTTGGCTACGTTTCGTGTGCTTTTTCCAAACTCGAATATAACTTTGCTTTTCCCCTTTTTGATTGAATAAAATTTCCCCTTTTCCCTTTCAATTGTCTACTATATTAATCCTCAATCTCAATTTCAATCTTTGCGAGAGTTAGAAAAATTATATTGAAAATTTTCTGTGCAAATTTTATCCTACAACCCAGCCTCTCATCCATGATTTGATTTGATTGTGAATTAATCTCCAAATTAACGGTGATGAGCCTGGATTTGAAGACACTTAAAATATGGTTTACAAAATAAAAGCGGCATATCCCGGGTTTGAGAATATAAATTAGCCTTTTCAAAAATAAAAAATAAAAATTTGGGAGACCCAGTGCACATGTTTCTCACACTACTAGAGTACTAGTTTACTACATGGTCCTGGAGATGTGATGGGGTAAGCAGTCTTACTTCTTTTCAATTTTTTTTTTTTAAGGCTAATTTCAAGACTCAATCCAAGGTCGGTGGAAGGCACTTGCCATTACACTAAAGCCCGACCTGTTTTTGTGAAGGGGTACGACCTTAAAATAGAAGAACACTGGTTATCCCCAAGTCTAAATCAGCACAAATTAAAGGAATGCAGTTGGAAAAGAATTTCACAAGATGGACTAAAAAATGCAGGTAAGCAATAGTTTTGAATGCTATTGCTATGCACTATGTAAAGCCTACGGAACAGTTTTATATTAAGGAGAAGATTCATATTACAGAATTGCTTGTTTAGATGCCTCGAATTCCCATATGGCAGCTTACATGACTGGGACGATTTACTCCTAGTTCCCTGTAGTCTTGATTACCTATGAGCAGCCAAACCAACCCACGCATACTGTCCACTGAATCAAGCTAGCTCAAACATTCAAATTGCCCTGTACGCTTTGCACATCTTCTTCAGTTCCAGCATAATCCCATTTCTTTGGAAGCATAACATATATACTCCTTAGTTGACATATCATATCACTGTTTCTTAAGCTATAAAGCTACTAAAGGTGAAAAGAAGAAAAGAAAAGAAAAGAGAAGGAATTAAGCTCTTAAGACATTGACAAGAGCTCATACAAATTGTGAATCTTCAGGCTTTCTTCTGCTTGATTGGTGAGAGAAAGAGAAATCGAAAGATCCAAGCAGCCAAAGCTGATCCGGCGAAGGGACAAATCCAATAAACATAAAAATGTTCCCAAGTGTTATGTCGATCGTTCACAAATGCCCAGCCAAAGGCGTTGGCTGGATTCATGGAAGGCCCTGTATAAGCAGACCCTGCAACAACCAAACCCATTGTAGCCACAGCAATCAACCACACCTTCAAAAGTGGGTTTTTAGGACCCCGGATCACAATAAAAAGGATAGTAAAGTTAATCAGAAAAGTCAACACCCCCTCTGCTATGGCTCCAGTATGCAAGTCCACTTGCAAAAAAGGTCCCTTTAGCCTGGGCTTGTATTGGCTTGGCATCAATTGTAGTATAGCCATGGCACCACCCACTCCACCAGCCGCCTGAGCCGGAAAGCGAGCGGCCAGGGAGATAAGAGAGGATTCAGGTTTAAGACCTGCCGTGTAGAACGAGAGAGTAGTGGATGGATTGAAGCTAGCACCACCCAAGGCTGCGCCAATTATGCTGAAAGACAATACAAGAATGGTGGCGATGTTGGTGGTGATGAATAAGCCTGCCAATGGATTGGCTTGAACACCAAGGTATGTAGCTATGATAGTAGTAAGAACTCCCATCAATGGTGTGCTGAACACCCACAAGGATGTCAATAAGGCATCTCCTATTGCCTCCTTCACCACGCCCATCTCTCTCTCTAGCTTTAACTGCCTTCTATTATCAGCACTTTCTATGCCTATGTATTGTCTGTTTCCTTCTACAAAATAAGAGTTGAAACAAAATAGCTAACTGGGAATTTCAGCTTGGCTCAAAAAGAAACAACAAAATAAAATGGAGATGCTTACAAGCTTGAAACTTTGTTATATTGGTGGCTAGTAGGGTACCGTAAGCTTATCTTTAAGCCCTTCAGTCTGAGGCCTCAAAAGAACTTTCACACATCTCACCTACCTTCGAATTTTTTTTCCCTATCTACCCAAAAACTGAAAAAAAATAATAAAATACAAAACACGAGTGACAGGCGTGAACATTTTTTTATTTTTAATGGAAGGTACAACAACGTGGTGTAAAGGGTGATTTATATTTTTTTTTTTTTTTTTTTTTTTTTATAAGAAGGGTGATTTATATTAATCCACGAGAAAAGTGACGCATTTTGTCGCAAGTCCAAGATAATAAGTACAATTCTATTCAACATTTATTGCTTGGATCCGTGATGCTTGAGCTAAAGTGACAGGAATTGTCATAAATTCTTGTAAATGACAACTTTTATAAGGTAATTCTAGCCACTTGAAACTGTCATTGAAAAGAGATGATCAGTGAATTGGGTGGGTGTATCACATGCCAAAGTCATGATTCCCCTTCAAATGCAACTACCCTCGATGCTAATTTCGCTGCTCCAAGCCCACGTCATTTGTGGTCCTAACCTAAGCCGTTAACATATTTAAAACATTTAATATGTGCATCTGATTCAAGTAGTTGTAACTAACCAGTCGAGGAGGTGATTTAGTTGGAATCCGACATTAGTATTTTACAATGGGTAATTTGCTATTGCATATAAAGTAGGCACTCACTTTTTTCACTAAATAGTGTGTGCAAAATAAACATTATTTTTTGACACTTTGAGAGAAAAAAGATTCTTAGATTTGATATCAAAAATGGATATTTAAGAGAGAGAGAGATGTGGGTTCTTGTGTGGAACTTATGGTACGATCCACACTCCCTTTGAGAAGAGGGAAGACTCCTCTCGTATAAGTGAATAATATATTCTTTCATTAGAGACTTAAAATAGATGAAAAAAAAGTGTCAATGACCCCTAAAGCACTCTGATAATTTCTCAATTAGTTGAAGTTACAAGTAGGAATGTACATGGGTCGAGTTGAGAGGTTTTTTCAACCCAACTCATTATTGTGAGCTAAAAAAATTCAACTCAACCCAGCCCATCACAGGGGTACAACCCAACCCACATAAAGCGGGTTGGACTTTTTTTTAATTACTATTATTATTAAATTGGTATTAGAAGCTTATAACACCACCACAAATGAGAGCAAATTTATATTAAAATAATTTTGAGTATAATACCAAACCAACACAAATTATATGAAGAAAACTTAGAGTTTGGATTTTATTTAGGAAAAGAAGCAAAAAAGTAAATAAAATAATCGTATAATAAATTTTTAAAATTTTAAATATATATCAAATATAGGTGGGTTGGGTCAGGTTGAGTTAGGCGAATTTATGAATCTTATGACCCAAACCCAACCCAACCCACTGTAAAAAAAAGAATTCACAACCCAACCCAACCCAGTGGGTTGGGTTAGATCGAGTCAATTTTGGCGGGTTGGCATGTTAGCTGTACACCCCTATTTACAAGTGATTTTCATTGAAATTCAAAGTGCGATAAAATATTTTTGTTTATTAGATTTTTTTTTTTTTTTTATAATGACAATGAGATCTTTTTGAGGTTGTAACTAAACTCTTGTATTTCATTTCGGTGGTGTTAATATATATATATATATATATATATATATATATATAACGTCTGCTCATGATGATAGCTATTTATCATCAAATTAAGACACCAATTAATTTTTGGTATAAACGAGAATTGAACTCGAAATTTCTTATTCAACTATATGAGACTATATATATTAATAAAAGAAAAGATGATGCAATTAGATTGGGCTTCCTTCCTTGCATCCAAAACATTATCCAGTAGTTTAGTAATTCACTAATACCTTGATATAAATTAGGCCTGAACCAAGCAAAAAACACAGTGGTCCAATATTTGGTTGGGCTCTCCAGAACAGATGCGACCCTGTGCGGGCTTAATTACATGTAGGCCAGAAGGTACTAATAGCTAATAAGCACTGTAACGTTACTAAAATAAAGCTGAGCGGGGCAGGGTCGAAGGCTCTGCTCCGTCCATATTGGGCCACATTATCTAATCCCCACTACTTTTTTAAATAAAACCGTTTTTTTTTTTAAGGAGAATAAAAACGTTAACATTAGAAAATAAAAATAAAAATTATCAAAAACTACATTAAAATTTTAGATTTCATATATTGAAAAGAACATATATGAGTTGAGAAATGCTATGTCCAACGTCGATCCATAACATTTTTATAATATTTTAACAATAAATATTAAATGAAAAGTTGTTACTAACGGTTACTGATTAACAAAAAAATAATTTTAATGGTGGATTTAAATTAAAATTAGTAAAACCTTACTATATAAAATTTGTTATGAAAATGTTATAAACATATCCCTCCTCAAGTTCAAGTTGAGTTTACACAAATGAAAAAAAAAAAAATATATATATATATATATATATATATAATATCTCTTTTTTGTTTCCTTTTAGCAAGATATCTTTAATTAAAATTTTAAATAAAAAAATACTAAAATAGTATAAGTGGAATTTCAAAAAAGATATAAAATTCCTAAATTTTTTATTGAGTTCCATTAATTTTAAGGCAATTACATTTTAAACCTATACCATTCAAAACGTTTTATCAATCAATTTAGTCTTTCTTTTTTCTTTTTTTCTTTTTTTAGGTATTTATGACATTTATTAGATCCAGAATTGGGTTACAGCTGGAATATAGGGTCTAACTCGTTTATTTTCAAGTTTCAGCATTGATTGGACCTGCTATGAAGGGCACCGGCCACATTTAGTTAGCGGTTGGCAATTATTAAAAAAGTGGTTTTTTTTTACAATTTAATTTTTTTTTTTTATTATTTATGAATTTTACTGTACTATTTTAGTGACATTTTAACTTTATCTATAGCACTTTTAACAAAAAAAATTTAATTTTAGATAAATAAACTGTTCACAAATGGACTCTTAATGACTCAGAACTCTCCTCTCCATTGATAGACTGCAATCTGCATATAGGTACAAATAATAAATAAATTTTAAAAAAATTATAAATAAACAAAAAACATAAATTTTAGCTTTATTTACAGTACTTTTAACAAAAAAAAAATTTCAATTTCAGATAAATAAGTTATTCCCAAATGGACTCTTAATGAGTCAGAACTCTCCCCTCCATTGATAGACTTTGCAATCTGCATATTAGTACAGATAATAAATAAATTTAAAAAAAATTATAAATTAAAAAAAACATAAATTTTAGCTTTATCTACAGTACTTTCAGCAAAAAAATTTCAATTTTAGATAAATAAGTTGTTCCCAAATGGACTCTTAATGAGTAAGAACTCTCCCCTCCATTGGTAGACTTTGCAATCTGCATATTGGTACAGGTAATAAATAAATTTTAAAAAAATTATAAATTAAAAAAAAAACATAAATTTTAGTTACAAATTTGATTGTATAGCTAATAGTTACAACTCCTACTAAAAATAAAAACATTATTACATATTTTGAAAATCTAATATTTGAATTGTATTTTCTTTATGTTTTTAACGTACATGTTAAACTTCGTGTGACTCGAATGTATTTACATTTCGATCCATAAAATTATTTTTTATACATAATTTTAGAATACAAAAACTTAAAATTTTATACATTTAATTGATGATATAATTATTAATTTTTGATTTTCTGAAAAGATTGCAAGAATGGAGAATATAAGAAAAAATATATATAATTTAATGATGGATTTGTTATAATTTATATTCAATAAAAAGATATTGAATAGAGTTGTAGTAATTGACTACAAACTAATTCGTAGCCAAACTTTGTTCAGCAAAAAAATTTCAATTTCAGATAAATAAGTTATTCCCAAATGGACTCTTAATGAGTCAGAACTCTCCCCTCCATTGATAGACTTTGCAATCTGCATATTAGTACAGATAATAAATAAATTTTAAAAAAATTATAAATAAATAAAAAAACATAAATTTTAGTTACAAATTTGATTGTATAGCTAATAGTTACAACTCCTACTAAAAATAAAAACATTATTACATATTTTGAAAATCTAATATTTGGATTATATGTTCTTTATGTTTTTAATGTACATGTTAAACTTCGTGTGACTCAAATGTATTTACATTTCAATCCATAAAATTATTTTTTATACATAATTTTAGAGTACAAAAACTTAAAATTTTAAACATTTGATTGATGATATAATTATTAATCTTTGATTTTCTGAAAAGATTGCAAGAATGGAGAATATAAGAAAAAAAATGTAATTTAATAGTAGATTTGTTATAATTTATGTTCAATAAAAAGATATTGAATAGAGTTGTAGTAATTGACTACAAACTAATTCGTAGTCTAACTTTGTTTGTATATATATGTAATGAATGTAATAACAAATGTGGGGGGGGGGGGGGTGAAAGCCCAACCTAACATATTGGGCCTAGGACCCTATTGGAAGACTACTGTACGTCCGAAGAGAGGAACGTATTTGAGAAGAGGCCCATGTGAAAGAAACATACCTGGAGATGAATGAGGTGCATAGTCCGAGGAGATCTTCAATTGTCCGAAGAGGCAATTATCCTCGGATTCAAAGAAGCTTGGTCAAACAGATGTCTGGAAAGTTCAAGTAATCCTCCTAACAACTCTTACGATAAGGATGAACCGCAGGCGCGCATGGAAATGATAGGAACGGAGAAATATCTAGAAGACAAACTTCAACCACCATATTAAATGCACTGCAGCTACTTTTCTAGTCGCATTAATGTAAAGAAGACCCCTGAACAGTATAATCTCAGCTACCGCCACTCACACAAGGCTAAAGAAGATACCTGATGGGACATGTACTCAAGTGAATGTTTAGATGATGAACAAGTGGACGATGAAGATGAAGGGAGAGGGTGCTATATAAGGAGGAGAGGCCTCTAATAAGAGGGGGGACGGAACAAAAGAGAGAGAGAAGAAGAAAATAACTTTACTGTAGCTCTAAGAACTGTAACCAACTTTCATTCAATAAAATACCTCTTCGGACTTTCACGTTTGCATTTGTTCAAGCATGATTTCATGTTAGTTTACCCGTAAATACCATAATTAACTTTTGTTTAATTCACATCCAGCCCAGTTCTTTCACCCACGCTCTACAAATTCATTGTCTTGGGTTCATTGGGCTCATAATCCATACATTTTGGACTTGGGCTACAAAAATTGACCCTACAACAAAAAATAAATATTCAATTATGAGTTGTAATACACGTTGTTTAATAGAAAAATAAGCTTGTCTTAAATCATTTGTCTGGTTAATGATATGACTTATCTTTGACATGATGCATAATCAATTCCAATTTTTTGACACCAAGATTGTTGTTCAGTTGTTGTATCTTTTGTTGTCTAACATTGTTAAGAAGATAATTAGATGAACTTCATTAAGTGGCTAATTACTTTGAGATTATAGTGCTCCCTTTGCAATGCATTTACTTAATCTTATCTACCCCTCCTTTTCAATTTAGTACACAGCAAAAGATATAAGAAGCACAGGTGTTATTAATTAAACTAAACTCATTACCCCGACATCTGTGTCTCATTGTTTAGACTTTAGATTATCTGTGTTGCTGCGTAATATTTTCTAATCGAAAAAAAACAGGGGAGAGAGAAGAAAAAGTGCATGTCAGGAATAACCTAATAAATATGCTTTGAACATTGGCATGCATGGTGATGGTGGATTTAACTTGCTTTTTCATAAGGTTTAGAGCCAAAGTCTTCCTTGGCCATTAAGATTTGTTACACATTATTGATGCACATGACGCCGTTTTCTTTGTCCAGCTTTGAATCCAACATTTATTCAAAAGTTGAAAAGAGCATAGGACAACAAATCACTTAAAAAATGTCTGCCGATCTCAGACAAGGTTCATGATAATTTAGGATATTACATTACTCTTAAATATTGGGGCAAAGCTCATACTCTGCTAAAAATCCATGGACCATGATGCTTCTCTTGGTCAACTATGTAGGCCAATAAACTCCATATTTCTTCACTTTTGCCCAAATTTTCAATCCTTAAATATAAGTGTTGGCATTGAGATTGGTATGGTGTCCATGGATTGGTTGGGTATAGGTTGAGGATGGGTCTATCACTCTGCCTGAGTATGTTAGATGAAGGTTGTCGAAATTCATTGCCGATTGAGAAAGTGAATTTATTTGTAAATTTCATTCAAGTGAATGGTCAAGTTAAACAAAATATTTATACAAATTCAATTTCAGCTCTAAAAAATAACAAAGACCCAAGAAGAAGAAAATGGGAATCTTCACATAATTACAAATAATTAAAGAAGAAGAAAATTTTCTCCCCATAGAAACCAACCCATTAACCAAAATCAAACAAACTCATCGAATCGCACAAACCCAAAAACTGAAAGAAACTCGTTTCCCTCTCAAAGCTCAACAAATTTTCATAGAAAAGTGACTGTATCTTTTCTTTTTCTTTTTCTTTTTTAATAATAATAATAATAATCCATTGCTTTAGATTTTGGCCATTTTGTTTAAGCAAGATATTATCTAGCATATAAATTGTTATGATCTTAGTGTCTTACATGGATTAAGAGTTTGACCATGTGTTTATAAACTCTTGAACGCCCTTCTCTTGCAAGCTGATTTTCAAGGGTGAGTTCTACCCATGAGTTTCTAACATTTAATATCAGAGCCAACCACCACGTCGAGTAATTGGACGTAATTCATTGAGTATGAGATCAAATGAGTTGTGACTTTGTGGTCAGATCCAGGAAGGGGCAACCTAAAGGCTAGATTAAAATAACTTACGAGAGATAGCGATGATCATATAAGATAAAGGGAGGGGTAAGATCTTTTATGGAGGGGTAAGTTTCTCCCAACTAGATTGAATCCATTCCATCTAACCCAGCTAGATTGAATCCATTCCCCAAGCTGATAATTACTACAAGCTTAGACCCGGTAGTTCGGGCTCGAATAGAAAAGTTAAGTTCAGGCGACCATGTTGGCAACTCATTAAGGTTAGAAACCCTAACCTTAGGGGTTTATGTATGAGGCATGTAAATGCAAAATGTTTTTTCCCAAAAATATTAATGATGATGCTAATTGTTGGACTTCCATCCTTAAGCTGAAACAATAGAGAAAATACCTAACCTCCTATTCTCTCTCTCTAAAATAAAATAAGGTATGAACTACTACCCTTAGTTTTTAGATATCTAATTCGTTTTAATTATTTCCACAAAAAGAAAACCTATAGTGAAGGTCCTCTTATGTTGGGTGCAGATTTTATTACTAATAGATCTAGTGGCTAATGGGATATGGCAAGTTCATCTATTATGTGTTGATCTTCCTTAATCATTAGTTTTGACCATCAAAGCACTCCTCTTAGAAGAGTTGCAAAGTGACTTTAATTCAAGAAATGCTTACAAAATAGCTACTGGTTTAGATCATCAAACAATGACTTTGAATGGAAAATGAATGTGGAAACTGGAACCAAATATTCCCTCATAAAAATCAACTTTTCCACTGGAAGTGTATGTATAATAGTCTCGTAGTCAAGCATATCCTCTCTTCTAGAGGGTTACAAGGAGAGAAAAAATTGTGAATTTTGTGCTGCGAAACTAAAAATCATTTTACATGTGTTAAGAGATTGCCATTTAGCAAAATCATTTTTTGGAGTGAGGATAACAACACTCAATTTCATAGAATTTTTGTTTTCTTCAAGTTTGGGAGTATGACTTAAGACTAATGCTAGTAACTTTCCTCCTCCCACAACAAATCCTTTCAATAGGACACTATTCACTTTTAGAATCTAGTTGCTTAGGTCACAAAGGAATAAGAAAATTTTTCAACATGAAAATCCTAAACCAAATTTTCACAAAGAGGTGGAGATGTTAGCTATGGAATTCACCCACTCCATCATATTAAAAGGACATTTGTAAGTCTTTAGCAATGATCTAAGTTAGATGAGAGAAACGTATAGATGGTTGGTTTAAACTTTATTAAACTCAATTCTAATGGCTCCTCTTTGGGAAATCTAGGACCAACAAGAAGTGGAGGGCTTTATAGAAATGCTGAAGGGCTGTGGGTCAAGGGGTATTCTAAAGTTGTTCGTGCCGAACTATGGGTTCTTAGAGATGGATTAATATTGAGTGTTCAATTGAATATTCAAAACTTAGTAGCAAAGCTTGATGCTAGTTTAATAGTCTCTTTCATGAATATTGTTGATATAGCTAATGGTGAACTTGTTGCACTTATTGATGATTGCAGGGTGCAAATGAGGCACTGTTGTGTGGAAGTTAAACATTGTTTTGATGTTTTTGTAAGGAAGGGAGCCTTGTCACAAACTGATTTTATAATTTTTAATTATCTTCCATCTTAATTGGTGCTTTTGTTATTTTTAGACAATTCTGTATGTTGTGTGACTGCGTTTGTACTTTGTACCATTGGAACTTCAATTGCTTAGGGCCTGTTTAGTTGGTCATTTCTAGTATCATTGTTTAAAATGATGTGAAAACTGTGGTTTAAAAGGTGTTGTGAAAACACGTGTTTACAGTATTCATAAAGCAAAAAATGTGTTTGATACCATATTTCAAACAATATATTTCAGTATGAGAAAAAATATAATTGTGTATTTGGTATATATGTAATTTTTTTAAGCTAACAAGCATAGTATAATTTAATTTTTTTTTTTTGTGGAGAGAGAAACTCGTATGCCCCATGGTTTATGTGTTGTCTAATCAAGTGGGCTTCATGGTTTCAACATATTTACAAAAGTTTTATTGAACAACGTTGTTTGAAAACTGAAAACTTGTAAGAGGAGTTTTCTAAATTAAGTGTTTAAATACTCTAAAATGAGTAATGTAACTCAAAAATTTTAGTAAAAAACACCCTTACCAAACACCCTTGTTTTTTCTTTTTCTTTTTTGATCTACCTAACGAACTATAGGTAAACAGAAAATTTCACGGTAAATTCAAGAGATCAGATTTATTGTAACTCCAAGGTCCACTACATAAATCTTCACTTTAAGAGTGCCGCTAGTTACAATGATCATGTAAAATAGGTAAACCATTCCATCATAGCATTGAAATTAGTTTGCTTAAAATTTTCTCCCTATTTTAGGATAAAAATATAGTTTTCCTATCTTAGTTAATCATTTTTCATTTTCACCGGCATCAGATTTTTTACTCTAAACCCTATTTAATTTCAATATTGTTGAGGGGAAATTGATATTCTTGAATGAAATATAGAGAGGCCAAACCGAAACTCAACGTTGGGCTCTAAGATGATACTCAAAGGCTTTCGGTGTAGTGATAAGCCTATCCAAACAAGAAATAATGGCTGCATCTTAACAAGAACAACATTAAGGTCCAATAAAACACTTCATAATAGTTAATTAATAGATTAGTGGTCCTGTTACAACAATGCAAGAAAATAAAACTCTTCAGCGGTAGGGTAAAATTAAACTGATGGTCCAGCAGTCAATTATTAAACAAATTTAAGAAGGTATTCACTTCAGAAAGTCCTTGTGTGTCTTCGTCAAAATGGTCTAGGGTACTTTCTGCTACTACTACATCAATATGAGAAAAAAATTCCATTGTTAAAAATATATTATATTCTTCAAGTCAATGGAAAAAAAAAATGCAAAGACCAAAGGTTCCATGGTGAGAAGAAGAGGGTTATTTGGCATGATATGAATGGAGAGAGAGATTCCAGCTCAGTGTAGCAGATGTTGAACCAATATTCTTGTGGAATATATATGAGGGGCATGTGTGGTGTAGTAAGGGTGATTTTGAGTGAGTGAGTGTGTAAGTTTGTAGTAAAATGGGGAAAGTAATGATAAGACTTGAGTCTTTAGTGGAGAAGAGGGTTGTTTATAATTGATTAGGGAGCATTTATGGATTTAGGACATGCAGAAAAGGGAAAGGAATGTTTGAGGCTAGGTGAGCGTGGGTTTTTATGGACTAAGAGAGACCATATATAAGCTGGGGGAAGTTAAACTACAAGCTGAAATATGGCAAAGTAACAAGAATAACAAAAATTTCAGGGAGGTTGGTGTGTGTTGGTAGAGTTTATGTGATTACCCTTTTATAATGGAGCTTGGGGGGTGGGGGGGGGGGGGTGATTAGCAAGAATCCAAAAACGTAAGGTTGATCAATAGGAAGAGGGGCAGACTGTACATCCTAAGATTTGCCTATAAATGGTGGATTTCTTTTAGGCTGCCTTGCTTCTTTGGGAAATATCAGACATAGGTGAATATTTGGGTAATCTTACATTAAATGCTGAAATTTTTGGGATTGGCTTCAGCCAATGGGATTAAGGCAGGTATTATGATAGAATTTTGATGCTGCTATTGAGATTTAGACCCTAGAAAGTAGGATTCAGCACCCCAAGCCAAGTGTCAAATTTTAGATCTACTTTAGAGGATTCTGCTAGAAATCCCTTTATGCCCTCTAAACCACATTTTTTCCAAAATTTTCCCTTTAGGATTCATGGGCTTGGTGCATGAACCAATTCTTGAACATTTTTGGCTTTTATAGAGCCGATTTGCTGATATTTAAGTAACTTGGTTATGGCTTCCTTCCGCTGGAGATAGAGCTTTGAGGAGGATGATGAAATCCCATTACCATTAGACTTTAGCTACCAGTACAACCTCTGAGTACTATTCATGTCAGGGAGACAGTGGCAGAAAGTTGATGGGATAACCCTTAGTTCAATCTTAGGGATTTGGTTGTCCCTTGAGGAATTCTCCAGCTATACCCTGGTCAAGGATGAACAAGAAAAGAAGCTGCCCGGTTGGTTTAGTCCTTTGCTCTAGGCTACCTTGGTTGGAACTTTGGATTGTGCTTGTTTACAAGGGCTAGACCCTTCAGCTGGGCTGTGTTTGTGCCCCTCTTCACTTGGGCTTTTTTCTTCTTTTACCACACCTTGAGTCCTACAAAATGGGCAGCAATGGCACATATTGCCATGGGTTTTTATTCCTCATGGACTTTTATTGTTAGTAGATATTTAATGTATTTTGGGTTTTGATAGATATTTGTAATGGGTCTTTGTGCAATGATTTGTAATATTTTAAAATAATAGCATAAAGCTTAATTATTTCAAAATGCTTTGTAAATAATACTTACTATTTTAAAATGATGAATTCCATGGTTTTTTTTATTATAGCACAAGTAATGCTTATGGTTCCAAACAAGACCCAATAATCATGTCCTAATTTTAGCAATGAGCTTGTAGGATTAACGACTATTATAGAATTATGAATAGAGACTATAGAATCAAATAATCATAATTTCCCATGGATTTGGAATCATATAAGTAGTTATGAGCGCTCAAGCTTTTAGAGCAATTGTGGTCATGGGCATAGGTAATTTAATCATATGGTATTTCCCAAGTATCAACAATATCGAGTTTTTCACTAAATAGTGCCAATATGAATTGGGCTTTTTAATATTGCCAATGAAAACTAAGTTTTTTATGTTGCCAATGAGAATTGTGCTTTTTGATATTGCCATTGAGAACTGAGCTTTTAATGTTGCTAATGAGAATTGAGTTTTTTTTATATTACCAATGAAAATTGGGTTTTTAATGTTGTCAATGAGAATTGAGCTTTTTGATATTGTCAGTGAGAACTAGGCTTTTAATGTTGCCAATGAAAATTAGGCTTTTTGACATTGTCAGTGAGAACTGGGTTTTTTGATATTGTTAGTGAGAATTGGGTTTTTAACATTGCCAATGAGAATTGGGCTTTTAATGATGCCAATGAGAATTTGGCTTTTTTGACATTGCCAGTGAGAATTAGGCTTTTTGATAGATACTTGCCATAGACTCGAATCATGGTCTTTGATCATGGGATTTGAACCCCTTCGATAAAATAATTTGGGGGTGAATCTGAATTATGTGGTGGCAAGAAGAACAATTGTGGGCTAGCGTGATAATAGGGTAAAAAATATTTGGAGAGGCCCAATAATTTATTGGTGGTGTTTGAGAATAGACAAGTGTTAAATAAAAATAGGTGTAAAAAAAATGTACCCTAACAAATATTATTTTTTATTTATTTATATTATTTCTCTCAGTTTTCAAAAAAACACTTTTTTTATTACAGTTACCAAACCACAAAAAATGAAATAGGGAATGAACCATGCTCCCAAAAGATAGGGAGCAAATGTAGCTCCAACATAGGAAGGAACATGGTTGTTAAAACGTGAATCATATTTCTAATCGATTTTTAATTTTTCTATATCATGTATTATAAGATGTACGGAAACCTAATAAAATTTTAAAAAAAATTATACATGAAAAATATATGTTCATTATAAATTTGAAATATATTCAACTAATGACTAATTTAATCATTACTTATGTAATAATATTTAACAAAGATAACTTAATAAATTCAATTAACGTATATTTATAACATACACATTCAAATTGATTGAACTCAAAAGTAATAAAACATGACATATTAGCCAAAATAATATTTTTTTTATCATATTCATTAGCTTGTGTAATCAACTCTATTTAAGTCAGTGTTATCATGTTTATCTTGCGAAATTATTTATTCATTGACATTTTTACATCATCATCAACATCTACCATCTTTTCTTTTTCTTTTATTTTATAATTTTTTGTTTATAATTTTTTCTTGGTATTCTAGATTCTTAGATTTATAAAAATAATAGCAAAAGTTTAAAAAATATTTATTTTTGTCATTTAATACTTTATTCATAGTAAAAAAAAGAAATTTGCAAATAAACAAATTTCAAGTGTCAAATTATGTAGTTAAAATTTTGTAAGAGAAAAAGAAAAACCACATGAACATTTTTGTGGGGGGTGAAAAGCCCAACCTAACGTATTGGGCCTAAGGCCCTATTTGAAGACTACTGTTTGTCCGAAGAGATAAAAACACTCGAGAAGAAGCCCATGTAAAAGAAGCACGTCTGGAGAGGAGCATGGTCATAATCCGAGGAGACATTCAGTTTTTCGAGGAGGCCATTATCCTCGGATCCGAAGAAGCTTGGTTCGACAGGCGTCTGGGAAGCTCAAATGATCCTCCTGACAGGTGTAATGATAGAGATGAACCTCAGGCACGCATGAAGATAGCAGGAACGGAGAAATATCTAGAAGACAAACTTCAACCACCACATTAAATGCACTGCACCTACTTTCCTGGCCGCATTAATGTGGAGAAGACCCCTGAACAGTGCACTCTCAGCTACCACCACTCACACAAGGCTAAAAAGGATACATGATGGGACATGCACTCAAGTGAGCGTCTAGATGATGAACAAGTGGACGATGAAGATGAAGGGAGGGGGTACTATATAAGAGGGAGAGGCCTCTGATAATGGGGGATCGGAAAAAGAAAGTTAGAAATGAGAAAACTTCATTACTGTAACTCTAAGAATTGTAACCCACGTTCATTCAATACAAATTCCTCTTCGGACGTCTATGTTTGCATTCGTCCGAGCACGATTGAATGCTAATATTCACAAGCACTGCAGCCCAATACTGTTTAATTCATTACTAGCCTAGCTCTTTCACCCACTCTCTACAAATTTATTGTCTTGGGTTCATTGGGCTCACAATCCATACTTTTTGGGCTTGGGCTACGAAAATTGACCCTACAATTGGCGCCGTCTGTGGGGAGTGCTTGTGCAAGGGTGAAAACGACAGTTGATGATGGCAGGACGAGGTCAACAACAAGCAGAATCCAGGGCATCCCAACACGTGGACCCTTTTGTTAACTTAAAAAGGAGACAAGATCGCGAGGGCAGTGTACACACTGTGCGTGTTGGCCAAAACCAGTCACAGGGTGGAAGTCACATGTCCCATGCAGAGAAGAACCAGGATTTGCAACTGGAAGTAGAAAAACTAAAAAGGCAGTTGCGCCATGCAAAGAGGAAATGGGCTTCCTCGTATTCTGATGAGGACCTTGATGACGAGCAGGATGTCACTTATCAACATAAATCTAGGACACCCGCCAGCGAGTCCTACACCTATGAAGAGGAGTCCCATCGCAAGAGGCAACGCAAAAGCCCATCACGTGGGGACATGGGAAACGATGCCATGAGCAGGGATCTGAATCAGATTTCTAGGTCACCCTTTACGCGCAGGATTGAGGAGGCGAGACTTCCTCGGCGCTTTAACCAACCAACGTTCACCATCTACAATGGTAAAACAGACCCCGTGGAGCACGTGAATCATTTTAACCAAAGGATGGCTGTCTACTCCAGAGATGAAGCTCTGATGTGTAAGGTTTTCCCTTCCAGTCTTGGGCCAGTTGCCATGAGGTGGTTTGACGGTCTGAAGGCAGACTCCATCAACTCCTTTAAAGAGCTCACTCAAGCATTCGACTCCCGTTTTGTCACATGCCGAAGAGTGGCCAGACCCTTCTCTCCACTGCTATCCTTGACCATGCAGGAGGGCGAGTCTTTGAAGGCATATTCAGATAGATACTGGGAGATGTTCAATGATATGGAGGGCAACTCTGATGCAATGGCCCTCAGCACATTCAAGCTCGGCCTCCTTACTGACCACGGTTTGAGGACGTCCTTATCTGGCAAACCGGTCACAAACATGCGTCAACTTATGGACCGCATAGAAAAGTATAAGAGAGTTGAAGAAGATCAGCTGCAAGGCAAGGGAAAGGACAAGGTTATCCCCCAGGAGAGGAGGGATTTCAGTTCAGACCGTTACAACCACAGTAAACCGCGGAGAGATTTTGCTGGGCAATTAGGATCGACAAATCCTCAAGCGGTCAACACTGTGTTCAAAGAGCCAGTGCACCAGGTCTTGGAAAAAATCAAGAATGAATCATTCTTCAGGTGGCCGAACAAGATGGTAGGAAACCCCGAGAGGCGCAATCATAATCTCTACTGCCAGTACCAGGGGCGGAGGCAAGGGGGGGCGAGAGGGGGCAAGTGCCCCCCCCCCCCCCCCCCCCCCCCCCCCCCGACCTCCTAAAAAAAATCCAAAGTAGCAACCCAAATATTACCTTATCAAGTATTTTGACCTTGACACAAACGTTCCACGCGCCTAGAGACTAGAGAAGAAAGCAATATCAGGTGCAAACTTCATAATATTATTTTGTCCTTTTCCAAACAAAACAAAGTTCTGTGGGTCCTACTTAACACCCATGCTTTTTTTCCTTGCCACATGTGCTCAAGCAGTGAATTTTTTTTTCCCTGGAGTGCTTTTCTTAGGGCAATTTGTTCTTCAAATAAGGTATTCCCACGTAATCATAATAAAAAATATATTTAGGTCCTTATACATCAAACTAAAACCTTAGCATTCCCTAATCTTTTTCTCTTCTACTCTAACTTTTTCATAATTTCAATTTTGAAACACTTTATTTTTACTGTAGAACCAATTTTAACTACTTACTACTTAAAGAATAGAGTAAAAGCATACTAAATTTTGCATGAATGAAAATACAACTTTATAATTCTTTTATATTGATTTATTTTCTCAATTTATTTTAAGGAATCAAATTACATGTTTAAATTCTATATATTTAGAATAATCTCTTAATTTGATTGTTATTAACAATGATTTTTTTTTTGTTTTATTTATTTTAATAATATGAAATATATACTTATAATCAATTGAGATTGTGGAGAAGCCAAAATTATAATAATGATTTAGATTCAAATTCTAAACAAACTCATATCAAGGTGTATTTTACTAATCTTCCAATTGAACAAATTAAATTATGTATGAAAAAATAAATTAGAGTTTATATTATATTAGATTTTGTACAACAATTGCATTAATAGTATAAAACTCTATATCTATTTTGTTATTAACATCGATTAATAATATTTAAATTAATTTTGCTTTCATTCTTGCCTGTTAATTTTGCCCCCCCCAAAACTAAAATTCTGGCTCCGCCACTGGCCAGTACCATCAAGACCATAGGCATACCACGGAGGATTGTAGGAGCCTGTGGGATCACTTGGACCAACTGGTTCGTGATGGTAGACTAAGACACCTCTTACACCCCTCCAGCGGCCGAGGAGGGTAGATGGGCTCAGGGCCACGAAGAGATGACCCTTCAAAGCCGCCATTAGGGACTATTAACGTCGTCTTCGCCGCGCCGGGGAGAACAGGATCCTGACCATTGAAAGTTATGTCGGTAGGCCGACCATCAGCAGGGGAGTCAAGCCGAGGTCCGAAGAGAGTTAAGTCTGGTGCCCCGCTGGTGATAGGGTTCTCGGACGAAGACATGATTGGCACCATCTAACCCCATGATGATGCATTCGTCATCACCCTCAGAATAGGAGGGTACGATGTGAAGAGGGTGATGGTGGACCAGGGTAGTGCTGTGGAGATAATGTATCCAGATCTCTACAAGAGGCTAGACCTAAAACCCCAAGACCTGACACCATACAATTCCCCCCTCATAAGCTTTGAAGGAAGGGCTGTCACCCCGAAAGGCCGGATACGTTTATCTGTGCAGGCCGGCTCCGAAGTAGTAAAGGTGGACTTAGTTGTGGACGTATATTCACCCTACACGGCACTCGTAGCCAGACCTTGGCTTCATGCACTTGGGGCTGTTTCCTCTACTTTGCATCAGAAGGTCAAATACCCATCTGAAGGGCAAATTCATGAGATCCGAGGAGACCAGTCCGTGGCCCGACAGTGCCTAGTGGCTGCCATTCAACATGAGCCCCAAGCCGAGTCCTCGTCCAGAGCCAAAAGGGGTTTATAGCAATTACAGTCTCGGGAATTGCCCGTCGAAAGTTCAGACGAAGGCACTCGATGTGAAGATTTAACGAAAGTGGTTATTGGAGATGATCCTGATAGGTTCTTCCAAGTCGGATCTCAGCTACCTCTTCAAGAGAGGGAAGAGCTAATAGAGTTCCTCAAGCGAAATCTTGATGTATTTTCCTGGAGTGCTTACGAAGCCCCAGGGGTAGACCCGGAGTTCATATGTCACCACTTGAAGGTAAATCCACTGATCACCCCCAAGAAACAGCCTCCTCGGCGCCCGTCCAAGGAACATGCTGATGCAGTAAGAGAAGAGGTAGCGAAACTCAAACAAGCTGGAGCTATTAAGGAAGTTTTTTATCCTAAATGGCTGGCAAATACCGTGGTGGTAAAGAAAAAGAGTGGGAAGTGGCGAGTGTACGTGGACTTCACTGATTTGAATAGGGCTTGCCCCAAAGAACCATTCCCTATGCCGAAAATCGATCAGCTAGTGGATGCCACTGTCGGCCATCCTCGGATGAGCTTCCTAGACGCCTTCCAAGGCTACCACCAGATACCATTAGCCCTGGATGATCAGGAGAAAACTGCTTTTGTCACCCCTATTGGTAACTACCACTATAAAGTGATGCCATTTGGCTTGAAGAACGCGGGGTCTACCTACCCGAGGATGATGACGAGGATGTTCGAGCCACAGCTGGGCAAAAATATCGAGGTCTACATAGATGACATGGTGGTAAAGAGCAAGGTTGTCGCCGAGCATGTGAAGGACCTTGAAAATACCTTTGAGGTTCTAAGAAAGTACAAACTGCGACTAAATGCTTCTAAGTGCTCATTTGGGGTGGGGTCCAGCAAGTTTTTGGGATACATGGTGACTCACAGAGGGATTGAGGTTAACCCCGACTAGATAAAGGCCATCAATGATCTACGAGCTCCTCGGAATCCCAAGGAGGTTCAGAAACTAACCGGAATGACTGCTGCCCTGAATCGATTCATCTCTAGATCAGCAGACAGGTGTCGGCCCTTCTTCTCTCTGCTCAACAAGTGGAAGGGATTCGAATGGACTGAAAAATGTGCTTTGGCTTTTCAGCAACTCAAAGATTATCTAGCTCGGCCACCAATCATGTCCAGTCCTGAGCCAGATGAGGTATTGTTCGCCTACATCGTTGTAGCTCCCTGTGCGGTGAGCCTGGTGTTGATACGATCAAACTGTGGCGTGCAAAGACCAGTTTATTACGTAAGCAAGTCGCTGCATGAGGCCGAGATCCGTTACTTGCCTCTGGAGAAGGCTATCCTAGCAGTGGTGCTCGGTACACGGAAGCTACCTCACTACTTCCAGGCCCATACGGTCATTGTCCTCACTCAACTCCCACTCAAGGCTATACTCCGAAGCGCTGATTACACTGGGCGGATTGCCAAATGGGGTACGATCTTAGGGGCTTTCGATATAAGATATATGCCCCGCACATCGGTCAAGGGTCAGGTCCTTGCGGATTTGGTGGCTGAGTTCACGGAGCCCCAACTAGAAGAAGTGAAGCCCACGTCAGACATGGATGAAAAATCAGTTGGCATGATCTCCCAACAGAGTCCCTCCCATTGGGAAGTGTACGTTGATGGCGCGACAAACCAAAGAGGTTCTGGAGTTGGGCTGGTGTTGATATCCCCCGAGAGGATCATTATCGAGAAGTCGTTAAGGCTGGACTTCTCGGCAACGAATAATGAGGCGGAGTATGAGGCCCTACTGATGGGAATGGCTATGGTCCGAAGAATGGGAGGAAAGTCCGTGGAGTTGTTCTCGGACTCAAGGTTGGTCGTAGGTCAAGTACAAGGCGAGTTTGAGGCGAAGGACGAAAGAATGCAGGGGTACTTGAGCCGAGTTAAATGTCTGCAATCGGAGTTCGACTCTTTCAGTTTGCTACATATCCCCAGAAGCGGTAACTCACATGCTGACTCCTTGGCCACGCTTGCTACCTCCTCGGCGCAAAACCTGCCAAGAATCATCCTCGTCGAGGACTTGTACGGGCCTACAGAGGTAAAAAGAGAGGCAATCCAGGTTCACCAAGTCAGGGCCGGGCCCTGCTGGATGGACCCTATAATTAAATTCCTAAAAGAGGATATATTGCCAAAAGAGAGGGGGGAAGCTGACAAAGTTCGGAGGAAGGCGACTAGGTTCTAGTTATCCGAGGACCAAAAATTATACAGACGCTCCTATTCGGGACCATACTTGTTGTGCATACATCCTGAAGCGTCTGAGCTATTACTAGAAGAGCTACACGAAGGAATTTGTGGAAGCCACACTGGAGGCAAATCCTTGGCTCACCGAGCCCTCACCCAAGGTTATTGGTGGCCTAACATGCAAAAAGAGGCCCACGAGTATGTCAAAAAGTGTGATCAATGTCAGCGCTTCGCCCCAAACATTCACCAGCCAGGGGAAACTTTTAATCCGCTATCTAGCCCATAGTCTTTCGCCCAATGGGGCTTGGATATCGTGGGACCCTTCCCTAATGCTGCAGGAAACAAGAAGTACCTTCTGGTCGGCACAGACTATTTCACCAAGTGGGTCGAAGCCGAGCCGCTAGCCAATATCAGAGACGTTGATGTGCAAAAGTTTGTGTGGAAGAATATTGTCACTCGGTTTGGAGTTCCTCACACTCTCATCTCGGACAATGGCCTACAGTTCGATAGCAAGGCATTCAGGAATTATTGCAGCGAGCTGGGAATTATAAATAGATACTCCACTCCTGCCTACCCCCAGGGTAATGGGCAAGCAGAAGCTGTCAACAAGGTCATAGTGAACGGCTTGAAGAAGAGGCTAGATGATGCGAAGGGCAAATGGGTATAGGAATTGCCACATGTACTTTGGGCTTACAGAACTACGCCTCGCAGGTCTACCGGAGAAACCCCCTTCTCAATGACCTATGGGGCTGAAACTGTCATTCCTTTGGAAACCAGGTTCCCAACATTAAGAACTAGCTCGTTTAGTCCGACCGGCAACAATGAGCAGCTAGAGAAGAGTTTGGACCTGATTGAGGAAAGGAGGGAGAGTGCAATGGTTCGGCTGGCATATTACCAACAAAAGCTCAAACAGGGCTACGATGCTAACGTAAAGCTAAGGCCTCTAGAACCTGGTGATCTGGTGCTGAGGAAAGTTGTGGGCACTGCAAAGAACCCAGCTTGGGGAAAATTAGGACCCAATTGGGAAGGGCCATATCGCATCACTTCAGGGGCTGGCATTGGGGCATATTTCTTGGAAGACCTGGATGGTCATGTAATACCACGTCCTTGGAATGTAAATAACCTCAAGAAGTACTTTTATTAATCGAATCTTTTCTTCAGCCGATATGCCAATTCGCTACGTAAAGTGTTCTCTCAAGTGTTTAAACTTAAATCCAATCATGTCTGTAGTCCTCAGACCAGATGATTCGGGTTAGTTAACACTCATTCACCTTTTTCTCAAGTGTTTAAACTTAAATCCAATCATGCCTGTAGTCCTCGGACCAGATGATTAGGGTTAGTTAACACTCCGTTACAGTTCTCAAGTGTTTAAACTTAAATCCAATCATGCCTGTAGTCCTCGGACCAGATGATTAGGGTTAGTTAACACCCCGCTCCGTTCTCTAAGTGTTTAAACTTAAATCCAATCATGCCTGTAGTCCTCGGACCAGACGATTAGGGTTAGTTAACACTCCGTTACGGTTCTCAAGTGTTTAAACTTAAATCCAATCATGCCTGTAGTCCTCGGACCAGATGATTAGGGTTAGTTAACACCCCGCTCCGTTCTCTAAGTGTTTAAACTTAAATCCAATCATGTCTGTAGTCCTCGGACCAGATGATTAGGGTTAGTTAACACTCCGTTACAGTTCTCAAGTGTTTAAACTTAAATCCAATCATGTCTGTAGTCCTCGGACCAGATGATTAGGGTTAGTTAACACTCCGTTACAGTTCTCAAGTGTTTAAACTTAAATCCAATCATGCCTGTAGTCCTCGGACCAGATGATTAGGGTTAGTTAACACTCCGTTACAGTTCTCAAGTGTTTAAACTTAAATCCAATCATGCATGTAGTCCTTGGACCAGATGATTAGGGTTAGTTAACACTCCGTTGCAGTCCTCCAGGTGTTTAAACTTAAATCCAGTCATGCTTGTAGTACTCGGACCAGATGATTTGGGTTAGTTAACACTCAAATACGTTCGCTCCCTATGGTCCTTGAACCAAATGACACAGGTTAGTCAACACCCCCACACAGCTATTGTCACTGGGGTCTAGTGCTAAAATTCTTGATTGTGCTTAAATTGATTCTAATTTACGATTGGCTTCCTTCGTTATGTTTAATTCAAAGCCGAAGGGTAGTAACACACTTTGTATATTTTCAAAGACATGTGAAACTTCCATAATTACTCGCTGCAATCATTACTTATTAATAACTCTTATACGGACTATTCTTTTCAGTATCAATTTCAATTACTCATACCATCAGTATGATATATTAATCAAGTTTATTCGCATTGTTATGTTATAATTGCAATGTACAGTTATATGCAGCAGTAATAAGTCATAAGACATGTATCGAAAACACTAGAAACAAAAGGGAAGCCATTTCATTAATAAGAAGAAAGGGGTTTACAATTCCTTACATAAAAACAAAAATAAGTACAAGTGCAAAACAAAAGCCCCTATGTCTAAGTCTTCAGTTGAGGGACCACAGGGTCAGCAGCCTGGTCTGTCCGAGTAGCAGCAACTTCTGGAGCCTGGTCCTTGGGCTCAGAAGAGGTCTTCCCCTTTTCCAACCCTTTGCCCTTATCCTTGGGTGGCTCAGCTTGTTTGCCCTTGTCACCTGGTCGGTCAGACTCCTTGGAGGCCTCAAGGTTGGCAGGAGGGACTTGGCTGGCCAGGGGTTGATCCAAGGCCTATGGGAGCTGTGCAGGAGGAGGATCATCCACCGGGAGCTCTCGGATATCAGGATCGTAGTATATGCTCCCAGGCAGTCTCAGCTCCGAGTCAGCAGGGACTCTAGCGGCGTCCAGTGCTTTGTTCCAGGTTATGTCGCAATAATCTCGGCTAACCGAGGCAAATTGCTCCGTAAGCTGGGACCCGGTCTCATCCACCCCCAGCTGGTATGCTGCTTTTCTCTCAGCCTCGATTGCCTCCTTGGCCAGTTGGGCATTCTGCTCGGCCAATCGGGCGCTCTCCTTGGCTTTCTTAAGTTCAGCTCTAAGCCCTTTCACCAACTCCCTCTCGGTTGCCAAGTTGATCTCGGCCGTATTCAGCAGCTTGCGCTGCTTTTCAGCCTGTTTTTCAACATTTTTAATACCAGCATCGAGGCTTTTCTTCTGGTTGGTCATCTCTTTAAACTCCTCAGACAGATGGGCATATTCCTCTTTCAGCTGGCCAAGAGATTTCTCCGCCTCGTTCTGAGAGTAGGCCGCCGCCTGGGCCTCAAGAAATGACTTTTTATTCCATTCTTCGGCCACAAAGACCTGCTGGGTAACCTACAGGACGAAAGTTTCGAATATAAAGCACAGAAAAAGGGAAAAAAACAAAAGTTTTAGCAATTCAGCTAAGCAGACTGAGCTCACTTACCATGGCTAAGTCCCTCTTAAGGGATTGGAAGAACTCCTGTTGGTTGAATCACCTGTAGGAGTCCATGTCATGGGGGAGAAGGAGTGGCTGCTGCAAAGCCTCAGCAACATAACCTGCCCTTCCCCCATCATAATTCCTGAGGGAGGTGTCCCAGGAGATTGGAGCGCCATCCAACTCCAACCTTGGAGACCAGATTCGAGGTCCTCCTCCTCGGCGGACATCTGCCACTAAGACCTCATCTCGGCTTTCAGTGGACGAGGCCCTCTGGTTCCGGTGGTCTTTCACCACCTTCTGCTGCTTGGTCCCTTTGGGTGGCAGCGCTTGCCTTTCTTCAGTATCAAGGAGGGGCCTCTTCTTCCTCAGGTTAGGAACGGGTTTTAAGTCGGGGTCAGGAACCTGGGATGGCACTGGAGGCAGATTCACCACTGGTTGGGAAGTCCCAGTGCCTTTCTGCTTGGCCTTTTTGCCCCCACCCTTCATTAAACTCCTCAAATCCATGTCGTCGCCCGAGGAGTCTTCAGAATGAGCAGCTGGCAAAGTATGGTGAATGCTTGATTGCCTGTCGGTCTCTTCCTCGGCGTCTGAGACCTCTATCACTCGATCTCCTCCTGAAGCCTCCCCCCCGAACTTGAATTTGTCTATTTGCTCCTCTAGCGAGGAGGTGGAAGAGCCGACCCTCTCACCCTCAACCACCTGTTCGAGGGGAACTTGCTGGAGCGGCTGGACGAGAGGGGGTATACCCTGAGGGTTTGGATGGGGTACGGGTGCAAGCTCGTGCGGCGCCAAAAAACCCTTCCAAGCAACGTCAATGCGATTAAGGCGACGATCTCCCTGGGTTATCGCGTTGCCGACTGGCTGGAAATTCTTTGGCTTTGCTGTGTATCCTAGAATAAGGGGAGCCGATCGGAGTTGCCCGTCCTCGCTTACAAAAATCTCTGATCTTAATAAAAAATTAAGGGCGGCGGTGTTTGTAAGGCTGAGCCGAGGAGAAACGCGGTTTTTATCTGTTACAAGTCACAGCGGAACTTTGTTAGAAACTCGAAAATAGCAACACAAGAAGAATTAAAAACCATTAAAAGACGAGGATCCTAGGCCTATGGTTAGTGTGCCTAAATCTAACATGTCCCACCTGGCTCTCCATGCTTGGTTGGGCAGTGAGGGCCGTCATACCATGCGCTCGAGACGATCACATAGTCGTCTTTCATCCCTTTGTTGGATTTGGGGAGGCAGGAAATGAGCCTAACAATGTCGGACCGGGATTTTAAATAATATCCCGCCCCTTACTGGCTGTGGCACTCGTACATATGTACCACGTCGAGCCAGGTGAGTCCCAATCCTAGGTGACGGTTAAGGTCCTCAATTGCTCCTAAAATCCTAAACATGTTAGGCGCGCATTGCCAGGGAGTAAGCCTATGGTTTCGAAGGTAGCTAGTGGTGATGGGACCCATAGGGATTGTCATCCCCCCTTTTAGGAAGGCGATGACGGGGATCACGACTTCTCCCGTTTTTCGATCAGTCAATATTTTCTTTGGAGGGCAATACCTCACCCCCACGTTTGGAGGTATGCGATATGTGGCCCTAAATTCCTCCAACTGGGTAGAACTGTCCACCCGATACTGGAGTTTACCCATTATGCTTAAACGGAAAAATGGAAGCACTGAGTGTAGCAACCAGGGAGTGACCGTTCAAAGGGCGAGAAAGTTGGTCGAAGAGAGGACTGGAGGCTCGAGAAGATGAAAACTTACAGGAACTGAACTGGAGATCGATCTTCGAACGCGCAAGGATTCTTGATGACTTTGGGAAAGATTGAAATCGGCGACTGAAAGAGCTCGGAGCAGTTGTGTGCTTGTTCTTGTTGGATGGTCTGGGAGTTGCAAAGTAAGGAAGGAATGACTTCCTCTGAGATTTTATATGAGGTCAAACGAAGGGGCAGAAGTTATTTTGCCCAAATTCTGAGGAAAAAATCACATCCGTTGGATCTGTAGCCCACCGTTGGATGCCAAAGACAGAACGCCGCCTGGAGTAAATGGCAGTGCCTCGGGGAGACTGAAACGACAGCGGCATTAATGAAGCGCCTACTTCTATGCCTACACACGTGCCAGTTCAAATTTTTGTCTGTTCTCAAGCTTTTACTCCGTGACAAGTCAAAATCCTACTTTTTCTCTTCGGATGCGAGGGAAAAACTAAAATTTTGAGGGGCTATTGTGGGGGGTGAAAAGCCCAACCTAACGTATTGGGCCCAAGGCCCTATTTGAAGACTACTGTTTGTCCGAAGAGATGAAAACACTCGAGAAGAAGCCCATGTAAAAGAAGCACGTCTGGAGAGGAGCATGGTCATAATCCGAGGAGACATTCAGTTTTCCGAGGAGGCCATTATCCTTGGATCCGAAGAAGCTTGGTTCGACAGGCGTCTGGGAAGCTCAAATGATCCTCCTGACAGGTGTAATGATAGAGATGAACCTCAGGCACGCATGAAGATAGCAGGAACGGAGAAATATCTAGAAGACAAACTTCAACCACCACATTAAATGCACTGCACCTACTTTCCTGGCCGCATTAATGTGGAGAAGACCCCTGAACAGTGCACTCTCAGCTACCGCCATTCACACAAGGCTAAAAAGGATACATGATGGGACATGCACTCAAGTGGGCGTCTAGATGATGAACAAGTGGACAATGAAGATGAAGGGAGGGGGTACTATATAAGAGGGAGAGGCCTCTGATAATGGGGGATCGGAAAAAGAAAGTTAGAAAGGAGAAAACTCCATTACTGTAACTCTAAGAATTGTAACCCACGTTCATTCAATACAAATTCCTCTTCGGACGTCTATGTTTGCATTCGTCCGAGCACGATTGAATGCTAATTTATTCACAAGCACTGCAGCCCAATACTGTTTAATTCATTACTAGCCTAGATCTTTCACCCACTCTCTACAAATTTATTGTCTTGGGTTCATTGGACTCACAATCCATACCTTTTGGGCTTGGGCTACGAAAATTGACCCTACAATTTTATTTTATTAGGCTTAATTAAGTAATCCAATAATTTTTGTGTTGAAATCGAGCCTAATAACTAGTTGGACTCAAATAAAAACACAAATTTTAACAATAAAACCCATTTTGACTCACATGTCTATGTATCATATATCATGTATAATTTTACAAGAAAAATGCTAATGAGTGCCCTTAGGGCACTGGTTAAGAATCTAATTAAAGAAAGTTTTGACATCACTTTTATGGGAAATGAAAAAAAACTATCAAAACATTAATTACTTTTTTTTTCTTTTTTCATAAAAACTTTATTTAACTGGATTCTTAATCAGTGCCATAAGGGCACTCGTTAGCATGACTCATTTTACAATACAATACGATTTATACAATGCACACCTATTTATTGTATCATTCATGAGAATTTAATACACATTTATGATACTTGATATTTATACAATGCACACCTATTTTCGTCTCTACATTTTCACTCAATTCTCACTTTGGTCCCTAACTTTTTTTTTCACCGCTTTTAGTCCCTATTATGAAAAACGCGTCTCATTTTAGTCCTTTCCGTCAGTGCCCTAACGACAAAGTCTTACATGGCAGACGGAACGATTAAAATAATAATAAAATTTTTTATTTTGACATTAAAAAATGCCACGTCAGCATTTAAATTAAAAGATTAATTTATTAATTTTAACTAAATAAAAAAAATTACAAACAGAATTAAAAACTAAAAATCACATAAATTGAGATCTAAGGGTGTCTTGAACAAGAACATCAAGAACACAAATCCAGATCTAAGAACACAAACTCAGAAATTAAAATCCAAAAACTAAAATCTCAAAACCATCATTTTCTCAAACCCAGCCAAATCATCAAATCCTTAAAACCCCAAAATACCAGATCAATCCAAAAATATAATGGAACCAATCTAAACAAAAAAATCTCAAACTCAGAAAAACCATCTCATGCAAGCAAACCCAGCAAACCACCTCAAACATGAGTCTTGGTCGATCTTATTTCAGCTCCCAAAAATCTATTCCCACTGTCGCACGCCGATTCTCCTCCCTCCCACCGTAGATACCGATGTGAGCATGCCGCCGCCTCTTCCCTCATCTCGCCGCCAATCTGAGCACGCCACAACTCCCAAACCCAGTCGACTCTTCACCTCCCTTTCCCTCCCAAACCCATCCCGTCTCTTCGCCTCCCTTCCCCTCCCAAACCCATCCCGACTCATCAGCTCCCAAAAATCTCTCCCTCGAACCAATCTAAGCATTCCGCCATCGCCGCCGATCTGAACCCAGCCGTCTCTTCCCACATCTCGCCGCCGATCTGAGCACGCCACAAGACCCTTTGCCTCCCAAACCCAGTCGACTCTTCACCTCCCTTTCCCTCCCAAACCTATCCCGTCTCTTCGCCTCCCTTCCCCTCCCAAACCCATCCCGACTCATCAGCTCCAAAAAATCTCTCCCTCAAACCGATCTAAGCACTCCGCCACCGTCGCCGATCTAAACCCAGCCGTCTCTTCCCTCATCTTGCCCCATGGTTCACTTTTCTCAACCTTCTCTTTCTCTTCACAATTTCCTTTTGTTAATTTCATAGATGATTTTGTGTGTACTGGTTTTATTAATTTTGTTGTTGTTGTTTTAGCCTCAAGGAGATTATATAGATCTTCACAGAAAGAGATATGGGTACTGCCTTGACCACTTCGAGCACAAGCTTGAGGTGGGTTTGCTAGGTTTGCTTGCTTGAGATGGGTTTTTCTGAGTTTGAGATTTTTTTTTTTGTTTGGATTGATGATTTTGGTGGGTTTGAAAAAATGGTGATTTTGAGATTTTAGTTTTTGGATTTTAATTTCTAAGTTTGTGTTTTTAGATTTGGGTTTGTATTCTTAGATTTGAAATTGTGATCTTGGATTTGAATTTGTGGTCTTGTTGTTCTTGTTCATGACCCTCATAGATCTCAATTCATGTAATTTTTTGTATTTTAATTCTGTTTTTAATTTTTTTTATTTAGTTAAAATTAATAAATTAATTTTTTAATTTAAATGCTGACGTGGTATTTTTTAATGTCAAAATAAAAAATTTTATTATTATTTTAATCGTTCCGTTTGCCACGTAGGACTTCGCCGTTAGGGCACTGACGGAAAGGACTAAAACGAGACGCGTTTTTCAGAATAGGGACTAAAAGCGGTGAAAAAAAAAGTTAGGGACCAAAGTGAAAATTGAGTGAAAATGTAAGGACGAAAATGTGGTTTTCGCCTTAAGTAATCCAATAATTTTTGTGTTGAAATCGAGCCTAATAACTAGTTGGACTCAAATAAAAACACAAATTTTAACAATAAAACCCATTTTGACTCACATGTCTATGTATTATATATCATGTATAATTTTACAAAAAAAATGCTAATGAGTGCCCTTAGGGCACTGGTTAAGAATCTAATTAAAGAAAGTTTTGACATCACTTTTATGGGAAATGAAAAAAAACTATCAAAACATTAATTACTTTTTTTTCTTTTTTCATAAAAACTTTATTTAACTGGATTCTTAATCAGTGCCATAAGGGCACTCGTTAGCATGACTCATTTTACAATACAATACGATTTATACAATACACACCTATTTATTGTATCATTCATGAGAATTTAATACACATTTATGATACTTGATATTTATCGCGTATTATATAATATTGACAATTATGAGAAATTGATTTTTTTTTTTTTAAAAATTTAGAAACATTACGAGAAACAGATAAATAAGCTAATGTGGGATGTTTTTCGAGATTTTCTTTCTTATTACGTTCCCCTTCGGATTTCGTTCCATTTTTGTTCCCTTTGCTATCTTAGAAAGTTTGCACCCAAGGCTCACAGGTTTGCATCAAAATGACTAGCACGTGCGGCTTACAAATATATTTTTTTAATTGGTTATGAATTACGATGGTGCTAAAATCTTTTTCCTATCAAATTCATTTTTTTAATAAATAAATTTATTAATATTCTGACAAACTAAATAAATTATTACCATGTGCTAAGAGTTTTATAACTAGTATTCTTTGGCATTTTTCTATAATTCAAAATTAAAAAAATGTATAAAAGATAAATTATTACATGTTCAGAACTTCAGCAAAAAAAAAAAAAAAAATTATAAATATTATAAACAGTTTAATCCAGCGACGTCAGAAAAAAGTCAGCATCAATCATTCAAATACAATTTTCACACACTGTCTCTCACTCCCATTCCCACATCACTAATACCAAGGAACGCGGTTTGGGACATGGGGGTTGGAACTTGGAAACAGAGGCCACTCGGTTTCTTACTTTGTTTACTACTTTAATAGATACTGTACAACCTGCAACGAGTACAGCTCATAATGTGCCCACACACCATTGATTAGTCTTCGCTGCTATATACAAAGAAAGTGGACATAAATGATAAAACCCCCCATCAAGAAGAAGATCTAAACACTTCTGAGTATCCTTTTGCCCTTTCTTACCACCGACATTGTAAGAGATAAAAAGCTCTCAAAAGAAAAAGGAAAAAGAAAACAAAGACCGGAGAGAGAGAGAGAGAGAGTGGGAGCTTTGCATAAAGAAAGAAAGAAAAAGTTTTGGTTCTCTCTTTGTTGAAGTTTTCTCTTCCTGGTGCATTTCAGTCCCATTTCTTCATTCTTATCAAGAACCCCACTTGGTTTAGAGAGAGTGAGAGATGGGAGAGTGTAAGAGTTTTTGTTCATTGATATTGGTGTTCTTGCTAGTGGCCTGTGCAAGTGGTGAAGACCCTTACAGGTTCTTTAACTGGAATGTCACCTATGGTGATATCTACCCTCTTGGAGTGAAACAACAGGTACCTTACTTTACTCATTTCTATTCTCTCAAAGAGTTTGAAATGGTTACTGAAGTATGAGTTTTTGATAACATGACAGGGCATATTGATTAATGGGCAATTTCCAGGGCCTCAAATTGACTCTGTCACCAATGATAACTTGATTATTAGTGTCTTCAATAGCTTGGACGAGCCATTTCTTCTCTCTTGGTTAGTGCCTTTTCTTTTCTTTCTTCCCTCCACTTTCTTGTGTGTGTGTGTCTGTATTATTGTGGATTTGTTCTTTGTGCTAAACTTAAATTTCTTGTCTTTTTCTTTTTCTTTTTCTTTTTTATAGCATAAGTATTTTCCTGTCCATTTTCTGCGAACCCATTTTACGGATACATTCAGCAATCTCCTAGCTTGTTTATCTGAAGTGCAAAACCAATGTCATTTAAGTACATGAGGCTTATCCTGATAGATCTACTGTTATAATATTTTCTAAATTTCACGAGGCCTGTTACGCTCCGTAAAATATTTTCAAATGTAAAAATATTTTACTGAAAATATTTTCATTTTTTCGTGTTTGATTGCGTACAAGGAAAATCATTTAAATTTTTTTTTTTTAAAATATAAAATGTGAACATTTTTCTAACTCACAACCCACCGGATCAGTGCATGTCCGACCAACCAAATCGGAGAAATCTATTTGGAGCTATTCGAGGATCACCGGTAAATACAAAGCCACAACCCCATGGAAAAAATAATCAAGATCTGCCACAATCATCCTGAAAAACAACGATAACCCATGAGAAATGAGAAACAATTTGAGAATCAGACCCTCCCTGTTCTTCTTGATCTCCATCCATATTTAATTCTGGTTGCTACAAGTTGTGGTTTATTTTCATCTATTTTAACTCTATAAGAAATGCCTACACCATGATGCAGTTATTTGAGTGGAACCATTGTTGAATTGGTGAGCAGCTTTATCTTCATTTTTGCTGAATTTCCAAAAAAAAAAAAAAAAATGGAGAAACAATTGAAATCTGCCACTAAAAAGAAAGATTAAGAGTTAAGACCCATGAAAAACAACCCCACCCACGCTGTCCATCAAGCCACCAGATCAAACAACTGAGACCCAAAATCCTTCAACCAAAAACTGTACAATCTTGATCACCAGATCCACCTCCGACCCACTAAAAGCAAGTCCCACCACAACCCAACCTCTAGAAACCCAGCTAAATAATATTTGAAGAAGGAACAAGATTGACAGTGGCGCTGAGAGAACTTGAGAACTGGTGGTGGCGCCGATGACATGGAGCTAGTGATGGGTGGCAACGGTGAAGGGAGAGCCGGTGATGGGTGGTGCCGAATAGGGTGGAACCGGTGATGGGTGGTGATGAAGACGGTGGAAGCAGTGATGACTGAGAGAGAAGGGCTGAGGGTGGGCTGGGTTGTGGAGAGAAATCTGAGAAAGCGTAAAAGTGAAAGAGAGGCAGTGCATCGGGACTGAGAGAGTGCAATAAATGTAAAATATTTTACACAAACTTGCTTGAGTTGGTTTAGTTAACTAAAAATATTTTATTTTTGATCAAATATTTTACTTTAAAACAAATACAGTAAAATGTGAAAATATTTTATATCGAGGAGCGTATATCTCCTAAGTGAGATCCATGTAAATCTATTGTGGGATCCACGGGTATTTGTGCAATTTTAACAATATATTCTAGAACATATAGTCATTGTTGATGGAATTAATTTTTAAAACACTTGATTACTGTATATTGGAGGAGGTAAATGGTAGGTCTTGTCCATTTCTGTTGAATTGCAGGCATAAAACAAGCCTGAAGATTTTTCTTACTACAGGGCATATAGAAATAGTTGTAGGCCTGGTCTATGATGTTTATTGCAAAAATTAACATCAGAAGCCCACTTTGTCTATCTGCTTCAGATTTAATTTAATAGCCTTTGTTAAAACAAGGCCTACAAGATTATGCATATATTGTTGTTTATGCATTGTAAAAGAATTAAATGTCAGATTAATCATCTTAAAAGAATCATGATTGGGAAAATAGGCCACTTAAGGGACTTGATTCTTGTTTAGGAATGGTATACAGCAGAGAAGGAACTCTTGGCAGGATGGAGTCTATGGTACAAACTGCCCCATCCCACCTGGGAAGAACTTCACTTATGTTCTCCAAGTCAAGGATCAGATTGGTAGCTACTTCTACTTCCCTTCCCTTGGCTTACACAAGGCTGCAGGAGGGTATGGTGGATTTCAAATTGCTAGCCGCTCAGTCATTCCTGTACCTTTCCCACCTCCTGCAGGAGATTATACCATATTGGCCGGCGATTGGTACAAGCAAAATCACACTGTAAGTTAGTTTGCTTAGAATAAATCAAAAGTACCTTATTATGCAATGTGTATTAATCTTGCAAAAATTTAAAGATAGGGTGGCTAATAGTGATTGATAAATACCCGGGCGAATATGAAGCATGTTATATGTGTTTATTCATAAGTCTATGTTGAGTTCTAACTAATCCCTTCATTTTACTTACCAAAAAAATTTAAAAGCCTATATTGAATGTTGCAGGATTTGAAAGCAATTTTAGACAGTGGGAGTGATCTTCCCTTACCTGATGGGCTTCTCGTCAATGGTCGTGGTTCAAATGGGTACACATTCAATGTTGATCAAGGTAATTTATTGTGATAAGCAGGATTGCAGGAAATTATTATGCATATGGCTATGGTATTTATAGAATTTTTATCCAACTTGTTGGCCAGGTAAAACTTACAGGTTCCGGATATCAAATGTGGGGCTTACAACCTCGATTAATTTCAGAATCCAGGGGCACAAAATGTTATTGGTAGAGGTGGAAGGAACCCACTCGCTCCAGAACACTTACGATTCCCTTGACATCCATTTGGGTCAATCCTACTCTGTATTAGTTACAGCTGATCAACCAGCACAAGATTACTACATTGTTGTGTCAACACGTTTTACTTCCCAAGTGCTCACAACAACCTCCATTCTTCATTACAGTAACTCCGCAGGGAGTGTTTCTGGCCCTCCCCCTGGTGGGCCAACAACTCAGATTGATTGGTCTCTTGAACAAGCCCGATCTATCAGGTACCTACCTTTACTATTGTATTCTATCTGGGAGCTGATTGTATATGTGCTAGTGCTGTATAGGATGAAAAATTGAGCCATCACTTTTTATGTTATAAATCACTGAACTGGTGTTAATTCATTGAAATATTGGAACTGATCTTATGCATGCTTCAAATAGACAATCTAATGCTATATGTAAATCAACAAACTGATCTGTTTCAACTTATAGCTCAAAGGGTACACCCCTAGTCAAATGGCATGGTATTGATGTGGTTTTGTTGCTCAATTACATGCTATATTATTTCCTGAACTTTTGCTAATAGCTAGATGGTAGCTTACTTATTTTATGTCATGTATTATACCAGACGGAATCTCACAGCAAGTGGGCCACGACCTAATCCTCAAGGTTCTTACCATTATGGAATGATCAACACCACACGCACAATAAGGCTCACAAACTCTGCTCCAATTATCAATGGCAAGCAGAGATATGCTGTCAATGGTGTCTCTTTCATCCCAGCTGATACACCACTTAAGCTTGCTGACTACTTCAAGATCTCAGGGATATTTTCCCTTGGAAGCGTTTCAGACGGTCCCACTGGTGGAGGTGGTTATCTCCAGACTTCTGTCATGGCTGCTGATTTCAGAGGTTATGTTGAAATTGTATTTGAGAATGCTGAAGACACTGTGCAATCATGGCACATAGATGGCCATAGCTTTTTTGTTGTGGGGTAAGTTTATCTTGCTCAGTTTTTGCACTAAATTCCCTCTCTCTCTCACACAAACACACACACACACACATCCATTATATGAGATGTTAAAAGTATGCAAGTTGCAAAGTGCAAGCTTAGATGTGGATTTTTCTATTTCCTATTATTGCTGCTAGTACAACAGCAATATTCTAGATTTCTGAAGATATGATCAATTTGAGATGTGCAGGATGGATGGAGGGCTGTGGTCATCTGCAAACCGACTGGGTTACAATTTAAGAGACACAATTTCTCGTAGCACTGTTCAGGTAGGTTGTGAATTATGTTGTGGGTATCCTTAAGTTTGTTAAAAATACTACTGCTCTATTTGGTATTTGGAAAAGTTTATTCTTGGAACGGCATTGGGAAACATACTTTACTCTCTTCCCTTTTAACTGGAAAAGAATACGCACTAATGTGCTGGACAAGTAAAAAATTCTTGTATTGGAAAAGAACATAGAAACTTCAGTGATGGAAAAGTACAAAATTCTTCAAATGGTTGGATAATGTTTTCCTTCTAGGTTTGCCATTTTCAGGAAAATTGCTACTGAGTTCATTTGGTTTATGGCTTCCTCTCAAAATGAAATTTCTCCTGTTCCTTTTACTTGCATTTTAGTAATTGATTTGCTCTGGGAATCTAACATATGAGACTCAAATATATATCATCTCATAGCGATAGAAAGTATGTAATTAAGAAATTCCATTTCTATGTTCGTTATTATCACAGGTGTATCCCAAGTCATGGACTGCAATTTACATGCCTTTGGACAATGTGGGAATGTGGAATGTAAGGTCTGAGAACTGGGCTCGCCAGTATTTAGGCCAGCAATTCTATCTCCGTGTCTATTCCCCAGCAAATTCATGGAGAGATGAATATCCGATTCCAACGAATGCTCTTCTATGTGGACGGGCACTAGGCCATAGTACACGCCCTCGGTAAACTGGCATAATTGTTGAAGAACTGTCATGAGTGTTTGCCAATGTATTGGATGTGAACTAGGAGAAGATATCCCTGCTGAAGATGTAGGTAAGGGCTTGACTCGAGCCCTTTTCACCCTTGTTATTCTTTTGCATCAGTTTATTGAAAAACCATTATTAGATTACAGGAGTTGTTTCTTAGATGTGTTACCAAATTAAAGTCATCAGAGTTAATATGTAATTTTTTCTTTTCTTTTTTTGTTTTTTTGTTTTTTTGGGGGGGTGTAGGTGTTGGTGATTTAGCACAAGTTACTCCTTTAACTCGCTCTTTTTCCAATTATCATTTTGTATGATGCTGGCGAATATATCTTAAAGTGATTTTTTCGGTCTACTGCTGGAGTGCTCCATTCTTTTAAATTGGCAAGGCAAACCCTGTTGTATTGTGCTGGATCATGGTTATGTGGGTTGTACGTGAATGAGCATGATTACAGCAGGTAAAAAAAAAAAAAAAAACCTGCAATTTGGGTATTTAGAGCATTCATAATTGGATTATTTTTTTTCCCTGTCATTATATATATATGTATATATATTTATATGAGAGATAGATTCAAGTTACATCAAGTGTAACTTTTGTATATATATATATGGTCCATAAATACAGTATGTCATGTTTTAACATGATTAATAAATGGATCGAGACCCATCAAAATAAATAAATAAATAAATGGATCAAGTCTATGTTGATTTGCTTAATCTGCGATTAACTCAAAATGACTGGATTTATATAAATAAATGTTATTTTAATCTAAAATAAAATCAAATTATCAATATAATTGACTAATTAAAGAATTTCAAATGGTTACATTAATAAATTTTTCATTGAAACTCTAAAGTCCTTAACCTTTTTACCCTAAACAAAGAAAGAAAATATATATATATATATATATATATATATTTATATATATCTTTTTGCTTTATTTTTCTTAAATTGTCTTCTAAAACAGTTTAAATGGGTTGTGTTATGTCAACTCATTTAATAAATAGGTTGGGTTAGGATTGTGTGGTTATAACACGATTATTAAATGAATCTAGTTAGGGTTGAGCTATGTATTCTAATACCCTTGCATCAATATTACACGAACATCACTTCTCAATATGAATTGCCACCATTTGTTCGTAAAGAATAAAAATCTCATGTCTTACTTTTTATGTTCTACTTTATACTCTATTAATTGTGATATTATTATTTATTTGTTTGTTTGTTTGTTTTTTATTATTATTATTTTTACTTTGGTTATAATATAAGGAAAGTAAAAAATAATGCATCTTAAGATGTCATTGGTGGAGGAGAAAGTAGAACACAAAGTAGGATAGAGCCATAAAAAATTTGTATTCCTATTATAACAGTTGATGATCAAAATGGGTAAGGCTGATTTCTCAATAAATTCACTGATTCCAAGTGAAGTTTTGTTTGTGTGAATAATTCAATAGTTAAGGGAGGAGGGATTTGAACCTTAGATGTTTCTATTAGAAATACCAAAAAATGTCAATCAGTTAAACTACAACGCTAAGTTATTTGACGTAGATTAGAGATAGTTTTGGGTGCTATATAAAGTCATACATTGTAACCAAGAGTGAAGAGGTAAAATATAGAAGAAGAGGGTTTTTTCTTTGTCATCTGTGGCAAGAAATGCGAGTATTAGTGTAAGTGGTGTGAGTTTACCAACTTGATAGGATTGAGAGGCCCAATGTTCCTATAAATACACCCATGAGCATCAGTCATAGCACATTAACAACATTTCATACACACATAATAAACACTTAACACTTAACACTTAACACTTAAGACTTTATGAGCTAACCTTATTTCTTTTTTCTTTTTCTTTTTTCCTTTTTTTATTTTTTATTTTTTATTTTTTTTTATTTTTTTTGAGGAGATATGAGCTATCTTTGCAGGAGCTTTCAGCTAAACTACTTATGCTAAGTTGTTTCGAGTCATAAGACGAATTTATGAGTTTTGAGGCCTATAAATACACCTATCAACACCAATCATAGCTTATGAGCAACATTCGGACAAAATTTGCTTGCAAACCAGCTTGGAGGAATCCTCCAAATTGGGTTGGGTGGCACCTTATGAAGCTGACATGTGTCCTACATTGCATCTTTATCCACAACATTTTATACACACTATATTCAAACACTTGAGAGATTTTGGTCTAAAAATATATATGTTCCTTCCCTTGGAGTTTTAGGTTGAACTACTATTGTTGAGTTTGCTATGGCCATATGATCAAATTGTTAGTTTATTGTATCTTGAAGAAGATAAGTCAAAGAAAATATCAGTTGCATTGGTTAATGGACTTGTCAATAATAAAAGGCTTGAATCTCTTTAAACCAATGGCGGTGCTAGCCATAACCCGAGGTTTCAAATGAACCCCCTGACTTAGCAAATATATATATATATATATATAATTTTTTTATTTTTTTATTTTGCTTTGACCCCAGAATAAAAATTTAAACACTCTAAACTTAATTTTTTTTAATCACAACTAAAATAACCTTCAATATAAACCTCTTACCAATATCTTGGCATTTTTAAACAAACCAGAGCATGCTTAACTCTGGATTTGAAATCACTGCTTAAATACCTAGTATTGGCCAAAATTTACAAGAATATTCTATAGTCTTAGTAAGAGGGGGAAGGGTTAAGGTAAAAAAAAAAAAAAAAGTCCAACAACAAACCAATTTGATCTAAAACTTTGAAAATAAAAATTATTTACTAAATCTAAATGTGCTTTTAATAACTTATTTGTTGAGTGGAGACTAAGGGCGTGGGACAGGCCGAGAGTGATTGAGTAAAGACAAAAGTAAATTTAACACAACAAAAAATTTCTTAGTGTTCGTTTGGGAACAACTTTTCTAATTTTTTGCTAAAAGTATAAAATAAGTAAAGACTCACATGAGATCCACAAGTGGGTTCCATTTAGCCCAACTAGTAAAGTTTCTGATAGTTGAATTAGAGGTCTGGGGTTCAATCCACGCTTACACCAAAAAACTGATTTGGTGTCTTAGTCTGATGATAAAGAGCTATCATCAAGATCGGACACCATAGGTGAAACTCTCTCAAAAAAAAAAAAAAAAAAAATAGATCCACAAAATAGTAGGAAAAAAGAAAAAGTAATAAGTTGGTTTATAATCAAGATCCAAACGCACACTTAATACAATTACAAAGAACAATAGTTGGCAAAATTAAGTTGATCAATTGTTAAATAAAAGAATTGAAAAATGTAAAGACAAACTAATAGATAAAAGAATTCTAAGCAATAATAATTGAAGTTCACTTAATAACAATAATTAATATGTTTATTATATTTATAAACAATAGATGATTTTCAAGATTTTATCTTAACAACAATAATTAGTATATTCATTGTATTATGAATCAATAATATGTCAAATGAACTAATAGTTTATCTTTTATTTTCTTGCTAGTACTATGAACATATTTGTAATAAAGAAACCTCATAAAACACAATATTTGTCTCTTAACCAAGATTCATCTTTTTATTAACCATACTTAAAAAAAATCCTGGACCTGCCACCGTTTTAAACAAAGTAAAATTTCAGTATCTCAATCTAATCTTGTGTCGATCTAATTGAAAATTTTATTTTCATTATAATTACCAACATAAGTTTTAACATTTTATGTCATGTTTATATTTGAATATTCAAGTTCATAACTTTCTCATCTCGCTTAACATCCTAACTTCAAATATTTTTCGCTAAAATATTTTTTTTGTTACTAAATTTAATATGAATTTTATTTCTCATTCCTTTTTTTTTTTTTTTTTTTAAATTGTCACTAAAACTTAAAAAAAAAAAAAAAAAATTCTCAATAGTTAAACGAGAGAAAGAAACTTTTTATAATAATTGAAAATTTATAATCGCAATATTTTCAATAGATAAGACTCAACAAGATTTGAAGTGTTGGTAGACTTGACTAGCTTCTATAATGTAAAGGCATAGCCATGGAGAACATAGAGATATTTGGTACCATACAATGAGTAATTCTGGTATCATAACTAATTTCATAACTTTGACACAACTTTTCTATATGATAACTCGTAAGTGATGAAATCATGAATTTACATGAACTCACTATTTTATTTTCAGCACTTACAACTCGCCATAGACAAATTATAGCAAAAGTAGTGAAAATTGTCGTGGGACTAAACTTGACTCACTGTGCAATACCTATGACATGTGATATCCCAGTTCGGGTCTATTTGGATACCACTTATTACTGAAAACTGAAAATTTATTGTTGAAAATATTGTAACAAAATAATTTTTAAATGTGTGAATAATACTGTGGGACTCAGTTTTAAAGTTACATTTGCCAGATTCCGTACTTGTGGGTCCTGTGAACAGTGTGTGGGACCCAGGGAAACGCATACGCAAACGCAAAAAAAAGCCGTATGCAAACGCACACTTAGTGAGCGTTTGGATACAGATGATTTCCCTCAACGTTTGTGTCTAGCGTCTGTCAGTGGGTCTCGTACATTGTTCACAGGACCCATAAACCTCTTTTTTAAGCAAAATTTTCATTAAAAATGGGTCTCACGGCACTATTCACACATTTAAAAATTATTTTGCTACAGTGTTTTCAGTTTTCAGTAATAAGCGATATCCAAACAGACCTTTAAAGTCCCTGACAACATGTTTTTTCAATGTCAATGAAACGCTGGAGTCCAATCACTTGATCAGTTCGGCATTTATTTTAAATTCACAATCGAATTCTAAAATACACGTATGGGTTTTGTTTTAATTGCTAAAATAGATCTTTCATCTTTGAAATTAGATTGAAGTTCGATTGTCAATTTAGTCATTGAAAATGATCTCAATTTTATGCTTTTATTTTGCCATTAGAATTATTCTAGACCATCCATATTCCATACTGTTGAAGTGGGCTTGCGTGTGGCTTGAATTGCCACAAGCCCATGTTGGTTTAAGTCGGTCATAACTGACCAAATTCAACTAGGAATATGATTCCTAGTAACAGCCGACTTTGACACACACACATATATATATATATATATATATATATATATATATTTTAGGTTAAGAGATAAAGAGCAGCAGCCGTGTGAATTAGAGAATTCCTAAAAACCTAGTGAGCAGCCGCATGAGAGAAAATAGAGAAAAGAGAGGCAGTCAGCTTCTATTCTTATTGTTTCTGTGAGAGAGTGCTAGGGTGTAATTGGGATTTGGGTTTCTTGAGAGTGTTCTTGTGCACTATTGTATCTCCCTATTTTTTATAGTGAAATTTCTCCGTCGTCTCCGTGGAGGTAGGCAGTTTGCCGAACCACGTAAATTCTTGTGTTCTTTGTGTGTGCTTGTTATTTAATTTCCGCTTATTTACTGTTATTGATTGGAGTCCTGGGGTGCTATCTGCACAACAAGTGGTATCAGAGCCAGGTTAGGATTCAATCCTTTGAATACAGTAAAGATGTCAAGCACAAAGTATGATGTAGAGAAGTTTTGTGGCAAGGGAAATTTTTGTCTTTGGCAAAGGCGGATGAAGGATCTCCTAATTCAACAAGGAGTTCACAAGGCCTTGCTTGGGAAGGAGAAGAAACCGGAAACGATGAAGGATGTAGAATGGGTAGAGATGGATGAGAAAGCAGCTAGCGCTATTCGTCTCAACCTAGGTGATGAGGTCATTCATAACATCCTAGAAGCAAAGACCGCAAAGGAGGTTTGGGAAAAACTAGAAGGTCTTTATATGAGAAAGAATCTGACGAACAAGTTGTACGTGAAGAAGCAACTATATAGTTTACATATGAAGGAAGGTTCAGATCTGTTGGAGCATCTCAACATGTTTAACATGTTGAACACCCAACTGTCAAGTTTTGGGGTGAATTATGAGGATGAAGATAAAGCATTACTCTTGTTAGCGTCGCTTCCTACTTCTTTTGATCATCTAGTGACTACGTTGATGTACGGGAAAGAGACTATAGTACTCGAGGAGGTGACTAGTGCTCTCTTGTCACACATAAAGATGAAGCAAGATGGTGATGGTTCTCAGGCTGATGGACTTATTGTAAAGTCTGAGTCAAGCAATAGAGGTAGAAGCAGGTCAAGAGGACGGAACTCCAACAGGAACAGATCACAGTCTAAATCACGTGCAAAGAAAGATGTAGAGTGCTTTTATTGTCACAAGAAAGGGCACTACAAGAATCAGTGTAAAGAGTTGAAAGAGCATTTAGAGGAGAAGAAGAATGGAAAGAAGCCCCTAGAATCAGCTAGTGTTGCTGAAGAAACATCAGATGACAGTGAAGTTGGTGCAGATTTACTTTCAGTTTCATCAAGTAACAACGTTCTATTAGAATCTTGGGTTTTAGATTCAGCATGCTCATATCATATGACTCCAAAGAAAGATTGGTTTGACACGTATAAGCCTTACAACGGTGGTATGGTCCAAATGGGTAATGATGCTACATGCCCGGTTATTGGGATTGGTACCGTGAAAATCAAGATGTATGATGGAGTTGTGAGAGTTCTTAGTAATGTTAGACATGTTCCAGATCTTAGAAAGAATTTAATTTCTTTAGGAGTATTGGATGATTTGGGCTATTCATACTCATCAAAGGGTGGAATCATGAAGATTACCAAAGGTGCTTTGATGGTGATGAAGGGACAGAAAATAAGCACGCTTTACAGATTGATTGGGAACACAGTTGTAGGAAGAGTTGCAGTCACCACTTCGGTAGAGTCCAGCATTAACGACACAAAATTATGGCATATGCGACTTGGCCATATTGGTGAACGTGGTATGTTAGAGTTGCACAAGAGAAATTTATTGAAAGGAGTGAAGACATGCAAGCTAGACTTCTGCAAGTATTGTGTGTATGGGAAGCAGCATAGAGTCAGTTTCAAGACAGGCTCTCATACAAGTAAGGGTGTTCTTGACTACATTCATTCAGATGTTTGGGGTCCAGTATCAGTTTCTTCTCATAGTGGTGCTCGGTATTTTGTCAGTTTTATTGATGACTACTCTAGAAAGGTATGGATTTATTTTATGAAGCATAAGTCTGATGTGTTTGGCATATTTAAAAAGTGGAAAGCACAGGTTGAGAATCAGACTGGCAGGAAAATAAAATACCTTAGAACAGATAATGGACTAGAGTATAGAGATAAAGAATTCATAAGATTTTGTGAATTAGAAGGCATTACTCGTCACTTCACAGTTAAAGGAACTCCACAGCAGAATGGGGTTGCAGAGAGAATGAACAGAACCTTAGCAGAAAGAGCCAGATGCATGAGATTGAATGCAGGGTTGCCTAAGGTGTTCTGGGCAGAGACAGTTAACACAACAAGCTTCATTATTAATAGATCTCCATCATCAGCCATAGATTTCAAGATTCCAGAAGAGGTTTGGTCAGGTAGACCAGTTGATTATTTGAGTCTAAAAATCTTTGGTTGTCCAGCTTATGTGCATGTGCAGAGTGGAGAGTGTTCTAAATTGGATTCGAAGTCAAGAAAATGCGTATTTCTTGGTTTTGAAAAAGGTGTTAAAGGCTACAGGCTTTGGGATCCAATCTCAAAGAAAACGGTGACCAGCAGAGATGTCATATTTGATGAAGCCTTTATGTTGAAACAGAATGAAGCAGAGACATGTGATGATAGTCCACAGGAGAAATTAACTGTTGAGGTGCAGTTTGACGAGAATAGTTCATCCAGTGATAAGGGTGATGCTGAGATTGATCCACAGCAGCAACAAGACTAGTCTTATTCAATTGCTAAAGGTAGAGAGAAGCGGGTTCACAAAGCACCACAGAGATATGGCTTTGAAGACATGGTTAGCTTTGCTCTCATAACTAGCAGTGGAGATCCATTGTCTTCCAGGGATGTAGAAGAGATGGGGTCACTACAGAAGAATAAGACTTGTGAATCCTCTAGTATGTTGACAAAGCCAGTTCCAACAGATAAGTTCAAGAGCTACTTGGACTTGGTTGATGTTTGCAGCTTATAAGCCCTTAAGGGCTAAGGTGGAGGCGATGGAGGAGTTTGCTCGTGTAGCTTGATCAATTCAAGCCAAGATGGAGATTTGTTGAAGTGGGCTTGCGTGTGGCTTGAATTGCCACAAGCCCATGTTGGTTTAAGTCGGTCATAACTGACCAAATTCAACTAGGAATATGATTCCTAGTAACAACCGACTTTGACATATATATATATATATATATATATATATTTTAGGTTAAGAGATAAAGAGCAGCAGCCGTGTGAATTAGAGAATTCCTAAAAACCTAGTGAGCAGCCGCATGAGAGAAAATAGAGAAAAGAGAGGCAGTCAGCTTCTATTCTTATTGTTTCTGTGAAAGAGTGCTAGGGTGTAATTGGGATTTGGGTTTCTTGAGAGTGTTCTTGTGCACTATTGTATCTCCCTATTTTTTATAGTGAAATTTCTCCGTCGTCTCCGTGGAGGTAGGCAGTTTGCCGAACCACGTAAATTCTTGTGTTCTTTGTGTGTACTTATTATTTAATTTCCGCTTATTTACTGTTATTGATTGGAGTACTGGGGTGCTATTTGCACAACACATACCATACTCGATTTATCACATGAGTAATTTTTTAATAATATGGATATAGCATTTAAAATTTATAAGGACCAAAGTGTAACTTTATGTTGAGCGGAAAAAAAAATTAATTTGGAGTTTGGACCAAAGACATAAAAATATATATTTAATAATCTAACCTTTTTTTTTTCCCATTACACTCTTACTTTTCAAGCTCTCTCCCTCACCATTTTCAACTTTTAATTGAAACAACCTTTTTACATTGGTGCATTCATTGATCAATGATGCTTATGATAGAGCTGGTTGCTTGAAATTTTCATCACTAATCAAATCATTAAAAACTAATGAATTAAAGCCGGAAGTATAGATTGGCACTCCATTTGGGTACTACGTACATGCTTTCCTCGTGCTAAGAAGAATTAATGACACGAGAACCTAACGAATTGCAGGGTTAGAATTGACATTATATCCAAGTCCAACATACAACTTGTTTGTTCGACTTCGAGTTTTCTTCTTTGACTTGATCCATTTTCATAATCAATGTTTGCGCCAATCACCCAACGGTTCCAACGCGTCACAGACTCACAGTATCATGCATCCATTAATGACTGTTTAGTTGGTGGGGTAGCTTATAGTTATGGGCTATGGCAAGTGGGTGAAGCCTACTATATAAGGAGAGCCTTCATTCATGCAAAAGATGTACAGCAAAGTTAACTATATTAAAAAGTGCTAGCAATGGGTGTCTCTTCGAAATGGCTCTCTTTGAGTCTTCTTGTCCTATGCATTGTCCTCCATTTGAGTGCATTGAGTACTCTTGGAGATGACAAGCTTGACAAAGCTAGGTTCCATGATGATGACGATTGTCGATTTGGAGGCCGACGGAGATGTGGTGGAGGAATTGGTGGGGGAGGTGGTTTTGGTGGAGGTAGAGGTGGTGGCATTGGAGGTGGAGGAGGTCATGGTGGAGGGTTTGGAGCTGGGGGTGGTGTTGGTGGTGGTGCTGGAGGGGGTGTAGGAGGTGGTGGTGGCTTTGGTGGTGGAGGAGGAGGTGGTGTTGGAGGTGGGTCAGGTCAAGGAGGAGGTTTTGGAGCTGGGGGAGGTGTAGGTGGTGGAGCTGGAGGAGGCATTGGAGGTGGTGGTGGGGGAGGAGTAGGAGGAGGTGGAGGTGGTGGACTTGGTGGTGGTTCAGGGCGTGGTGGAGGCTTTGGAGCTGGAGGTGGCGTAGGTGGTGGTATTGGTGGGGGTGTAGGAGGAGGAGGTGGTGGTGGAGGTGGAGGTGGAGGAGGTGGAGGTGGAGGCATTGGTGGAGGATCGGGCCATGGGGGTGGGTTTGGTGTAGGTGTTGGTGTAGGAGGTGGAGTTGGTGGGGGTGTTGGAGGTGGAGGAGGAGCTGGAGGGGGTGGTGGTGGAGGCATTGGTGGAGGGTCAGGTCATGGTGGTGGGTTTGGTGTAGGTGGGGGTGTTGGAGGTGGTGCTGGTGGAGGCATAGGTGGTGGTGGTGGTGTAGGTGGCGGTGGTGGTGATGGACGTTAGAACTTAAAAGAGAACTCTATGTGATGAACTTATTTGTGAAGCTTCTATTCCTTGCATTAAAATCGTTTTATTATTAATAGTAGCTTATAGTAGCTTAAAGACCCGTTTGGTAGAGGAGTTTGAGTAATGTTATTTGTATTTTTTTGAAATACGTGTGGGTGAAAAAATGTGTGTAATGTTATTTAAAAACTGAAAATGTGTTGTTTAACTACTCTACCAAACGGAGACTTAAACTGTGAAACGTCTTTCTATAGGAAAGCCTATATATCTCTGTACTGCAAATTATGTATGTTAGAGCTCATTTTGTAAGAGATTTCTAATAATGTTGTTTAAGTATTGTGGAAATATATGTAGGTGAAAAAATGTTGTGAAAATACGTGTTGTGGTGTTTAAATATGAAAACTGTTGTTTAAACACATGTACCAAACGGGCCCTTAATTTCTCATTTTCTTTAATGATATACTCCTAGTTAATTGGTTGGTTGTAAGTTGTAACTACACAGTGAAACCTTCATCTGTGAAATGAGAAATGTCATAATATTATAAATTTCCCCCTTTTTCTTCTTTACAAATACCAATATTCAGTGTCTAATTGGTCTCGTTAGTCTTCAATTACAAGTCTTACAAATACAACGCAGTAAGGAAATTTATGCAGCATGTAAATATTCATGTAAGATATATCCCACAATAAAAGAAAAAACAATCTTAGTCCCTAAATTCTTCTGGTGCTCTATCTGCTGTCCAAAAATGAAATTGGATCTTTGTACTTCACATTAAGTCCATCATCATCTTTCTCATAAATTTGAAAGAAGCCTATTGTAACTTTACGTTAATGATTACCATCAGGATTTCCAAGACTGATATTGTTATACGTCAAAATTTCTAGTGACACCTTTATTTTATAATTGCAAAATTTATTCAAAAGATGATTATTCCTTCAAATGATGTAAAAACTATGATAGTTGGAAAGCATTTAATGTCATTTCTAATCTCATTTGAAAAGATTCACAACAACGATCAACTAATATCTGGGCCACCATTAAAATAATTATATATGTTCAATAAAATAATGCTACTACCACAACTTTTGTCATAACTTTTTTCACAATTTGCTTATGTGGTAAGTTAAGAGTGGTGGAGTTGTGAACCCACATGAGTCCACCACTTTTACTTCACCACTTACAACTTGCCACATGAGCAAGTTGTGACAAAAGTTATGATCCACGTTAAATATAGCCATTGAGAGTATCAGATTGACCAGTGTTCTTCTGTTTCTCAAAATTGAATCTTACTTATTTTCCATAATAGGATAGATATTTCAGGCAGGAATTGGAAGCTTCATGCACCATTGAGAAGTACTTGTACATAATTCATTCTTTCAACATGCACGTCTGGTATTTATCAATTGTTAATAACGTTAGGAGTAGTCGGTGAAATATTGCATCCTCCGAATGAAGGGAAGAGCCTGCCAAATAACTAAAATAGACTTGAAGGGCATGTTTTGGATTACATTTTTCATTTGGATAAATTATATAAACTATCCTATAAAGTACTTATAAATTTTTTTTTTTTTTTTTTTTTTTTTTTAGAGAAGAAAAGTACTTATAAACTAACATGAAAACCTTCTAAAAAAAAAAACCTAACATGAAAAGAATATGAATAATGTCACTATTATAACATAATATATATATATATAATGTGTTAAAGTATTTTTTTTTTTTATTTCTCAAAAAAAGTATTTTTTTTTATATTTATTTTGTATTTTAAAATTTATACATCGGTTTTGAAAGGTGCATGCAGCAATTAAAATTATTTTTAGTACTACCACCGTCCTAGTTTGTTTGTCCTCTATTCCATTTTGGAATGCCCCAAAATATTGTCCTGTTTCTAAAAAAAAAATGATTAGTCTACTAATGTTCCTATTATACCCCTACTTTATTTTCAAAACTATTTAAAAAGAAAACTAACTAATATTAAAAAAAAAAAAAATTTAATTGGGGCATCTTTTTAGTTACCTCATTAAGAATAACTTTTTTTAAAAAAAAACTGATAAATTTATTTAAGGGTAATTTTGTAAACTTATACATTTTTATAAAGTAGACAAGACAATAGATATTCGCTTAAAAAGTTTGACTTTTCAAACAGGACAGACAAATTAGGACGGAGGGAGTATCACTTTTTTGGCTTTACATAACATTCCAGGTTGTCATAAAGAACAGCCAAGCAACGATAATTAATGATGGGTATTTGGTTTGAATGCCCAACTATAAAACCCCATTTTATATTGATCGTTATCTATAAGATCGTGACCTAATTGGCAAGGAAAGGTCTCAGTGATAATCAAACATGAGAATTTAATCTCTCCAGTAACCACAACCTAGATTTGTAATCAAGTCAAGCCTATTTTTCATGTTTTCTTGATTTCTATTCTAGATTGTTGTATGCCCCTCTAATGCAATCTTACACCTACATGAGGAGGTGTACATCTACATTCCCTCGTTTATTGTCATAGGAGAGTGTCTATTACGCACATAAATTAACTTGCACACATAATACACACACTCCTTAAAAAACAAGAAAAATTGCGACTTTGAGCAACAATTTCGACTTGGGGAGCGTGTGTACTGTGTGCACTAAATAGTATGCAACAAACATTTCCTATTTCTATAAATGATTTGATTGCATTCAATATAGAACCCTAGTCGCTTTAGTCGGATTAGGATAGGGATGATTTTGCCCGCCTAAGATCTTTCCCAAAAATCCTATTTCTCTATAAAATCCTCTCTAGGTCCTAGCCACCATTAAAAAAAATAAATCATTACTTTTTTTAATTGTTCTAGCAATAAGAAAACTCTCTAAGATATTTATGTTGGATTTCTTGAAAGTGTCTATTTTCTAGAGTTACGTTATGGTTCTTGAGGTCAAGCATTCCCTTAGTTCGAGTCGATTATAAGAGCTTGGTTAAAAGTTATGAAGTACTCTGCTCTAAGAGTGGTTGAAATATAGTCATGTTTGGCGGGCCTAGCGTGAAAGCTGTTTTTTTGGCTATTTTTCATGGCTCTAGAACTTTCTAGACTTGGATGCAAACGGTTTGCATCCTGTGCTATATGCCTGCTCATCCAAAGAGTTTGGAAATTACCTTGCGAATTTCAATTAGAAGCATAATTTTAGGTCACGTTTAACACTCGCGTATGTAACATATATAGCAACCAGATACCATAAATAATGGCCAAAGTAGCCAAGTTTCAAAGAACACCCTCACACGTCACATATCACCCAGGTACCAAAATCTCGGCCAAATTGCTAAGTTTTGAAGAATGCTTTCACACAAGTCGCATAGGATTGTGAGAACCACGTACCACAAACCAACAATGTCATATTTAGCTCCAAGATTGAATATTTTACAAACAAAGATGTTGCTTGATTGTTTCAAAAATTTAAGTTATTAAAATATGATAAATTTAATCATTTAATTACTTATTTCTGACACATAATTCAAATAAAAGAGAAAAATTAAGAAAATATCATGAACTTCATTATTGAATGAAAATGAAATTTGCGTCATTGTTCAAGAAATTAACCAAAATAAAAATAACATGGATTTTAATCCTTGTCACCATCTAAAAATGAAAAATTACTTTGTTTTCCCAATTACAATATAGAAAAAAATAAAAACTACATAACAATGACCCTTAATATAGAGGTTGCTGGAAATTTTCACCTATAATCTAATAATTGTAACAGGTAAAATTGGTACTCCAATCACGTACAAGGCTACTTGCTTCCTCTTGCTAACAAGAATTAATGATAGAGAACTTAATAACGAATTGCGAACTGACTAGCCAAAGTCATACATTACATACAACTTGTTGAGTCTTCTTCTTTGACTTCCATTTTCATATTCATCGTTCCCGCCAATCTCCCAACGGTTCCAACGCGTCACATTACCATGGTTTTGAAACCGGACCGGACCGTACGATCCGACCGGGTTATTAAGGTTCTTTTAACCTTAATAACCGGCTATTACAAGAAATTCCGTGAACCGTGTGAACCGTCATTGAATCTCCTGGGTTTGAAAACCTTAAGCGGTTCTCACAGCTCAGACCGTTGCATTTTTGCCTCTGGAGTCTTCTTCTTCAGTTCTTTGTAGATAATGGCTGGGTTTGGATAGGAAGGTTAGTTGCGGTGCGTTTTCCAGCTTCGCGTTTTCTCTTTTTTTTTTTTTTTTTTTTGCCGCACTTGTTGACTTTGGGGGACAAAATTCACTGTGCGTGTACTGTTCACGCAATATTTAATATTAAAAGTGGGTCCCACAATACTATTCACACATTTAAAAATTATTTTGCTACAATATTTTCAGCAACAATCAGTTTTTATCAACTTTCAGCAACAATAAGTGCTATCCAAACGGACCCAACATACTGCCTTGCTTTACTCTCAACCACTAAAGGCTTGCTTTACTGTTACCCACTTATGCTTGCTGTCAAGCACTTCTTAAATTTTAGGGAACTTGATCTTTACTTAACCCATTTTTTATTGGTGGACAAACCAATGTCTGCCCACCTACTCTTGTATTATTATTATTATTTTTTTTAATTCACAAATGGTTAACTATTCATACTGTCATAAAAGAGAAAATATTAGATTATGTCAATTATGCTTAGAATTTAATCTTTTTTATTTGCATAATTATGTTTGCTTAAAATTTAATATTTTTATTTACATTATGAAACTTATGACAAAAGAATTTATTTGAAATATAGTTCTTTATATTTATTTGGATTATTTTAGTTAATTTAGTTAATTTTTCAATTTTTATTAATTTAATATATTTATTTATCTTTTAAACAATTACTAAACTAATTATGACGTTATCACGGTTCGACTTGATTAAACCTCGGTCCGAACTTAAAAATCTTGAACCTCTCTCTTCTTCAGTTCTTTGAACGGTTCAGATTTGAAAACCATGCATATTACATGCATCCATTAATGACTGTATAGTGGGTTAGCGTAGAATTATTGGGTATGACTAGTCACTAATGGGTGCATGAAGCCTAGTTATATAAGGAGAGCTTTCATGCAAAAGATGTATACAGAGAAAAGTTAACTATATAAGCGCAATATCAAAGATTTAGCAAGCCAACGGGGGCTTGGCTCAGTTGGTAAGGCTCGAACACTTCGTCTAACCCACCTAAGTTCGAGTCCCGCTATCAGCAGGAGTCCGTTGGTGGGCATTCACACAAGTTGGCTGAACCTGTCCAACTTTAACGCCTTGCCTAGGGGCTAGCATAACCTAGCGAACCCTTATTTTTCTCAAAAAAAAAGATCTAGCAAGGGCTGTTTCTTCGAAATGGCTTTCTTTTTTAGTCTTCTTGTCCTATGCATTGTCCTCCATTTGAGTGCAATGAGTACTCTTGGAGATGACAAACTTGACAAAACTAGATTCCATGATGATGACGATTGTCGATTTGGAGGCCGCCGAAGATGTGGTGGCAGGTGGGGTGGTGTGGAGGTGGAGGTGGTTTAGGTGAAGGTAGAGGTGGTGGCATTGGAGGTAGGGGTGGTGTTGGTGGTGGTGGTGGTGTTGGAGGGGGTGTAGGTGGTGGAGGTGGCTTTGGTGGTGGTGGAGGAGGTGGGTCAGGTCAAGGAGGAGGTTTTGGAGCTGGGGCAAGTGTAGGTGGTGGAGTTGGGGCAGGTGTAGGTGGTGGAGCTGGTTTGGAGGAGGAGGTGGAGATGGTGGACTTGGTGGTGGTTCAGGGCATGGTAAAGGCTTTGGAACTAGAGGTGGTCTTGGTGGGGGTGCAGCAGCAGGAGGTGGAGGTGGAGGTGGAGGAGGGGATGGTGTTGGCGGAGGATTCAACCATGGTAGTGGGTTTGGTGCAGGTGGTGGTGTAGGAGGTGGAGGTATTGGAGGAGGAGAAGGAGCTAGAGGTGGTGGTGGTGGTGGTGGTGTGGTGGTGGAGGAATTGGAATTGGCATTGGCATAGGAGTTGGAGTTGGTGTTGGTGTTGGCCAAGGATTTGGTAGTGGGTCTAGCAGTGGTGGTGGAGGTGGGCGTTAGAACTTGGAAGAAAACTCATTGTCTCAAAACCTGTTTTTGGCATTGTTTAACTTGTTTCTAGACGCTTCAATCATTGCATTAATGTTGTCTTATTATTAGTAACTTAAATTGTAAAACTTCTTTCTATATGCTGATTTCCTATTTAGGTTCATTTGTTGTAAGTGAATGGTGAAACTTACATCTTTAAAATGAGAAATGTCTTAATCTTATAAATTTCCTTTTTTCATCAATCCAGATTTTTACTTTTTATTAAAAATGCTAATGTCTATTGGATTTGTTGTTCTTGCAAGTTGTAACGCATAGGGAGTAAGGAAATTCTATACAGCATGTAAATGTAGCCATGTAGGCATATATTACTATCCAATATCCATTTCACGAAGGGAAAATGTTGTTGCATGTACAAGCTGATCTACAAAGTTTTGCACACACACCCCTAAACAACAAAACTCGTAACTTGATGCAAAATTGTGAGGATTAGAACATGTCTAATAAACACTACTAAAAATAATATGAATTTAAATTCTATTAAGATATGGCATAAACTCCTTGGAACTTGGTTTACAACCTCCAATAATACAATGCCACATCAACATTTACTAAAAAATTGAATACAACTTGACACACAATCCTTATTTTACAAATCAAAATCTTATCTCCTCTCTATTGTCCAAGAACAGAGAAGAAGCACCAACCCAGACACACCACCACACACGTTACCATATGCCACTACACATCGCCAAATTTGTTGTTGTTACTGTTGTCCTATCTACTATCCCACTCTCCACAACAACAACATAATATGCTATATATGGTTTGATTGGGGTTTGGGCATATGGTTTATAAAATGTATAATACATGTGGCATTCAATGATTGGTTACAAGTGGGATAACCTTAAAAAATAACCAAACCATCCCTAAACTCGTCAACCCAGTTCATATTGTTCATAAAAAAATTTAAGTATCAGAACAAAACTCATGTCACACAATCCATATTACACTCTAAAAAAAAAAAAAACAAGTTTGCATTTCTATGTTGGCAAAGCTACTTTTATCTTAAATGAAAGTGATAAATTTAAAGCTTTTTTTTTTTTTTTTGGGAGAAATATAAAGATAAACATGAAGAATAGTGAAAGATCCATTAGCATTGTTTCATTTTCATTTTTTTTTCCAGTTTTTCCCCTAAAAATCCACTAACATTGTTTCTTTACACTTTTATTTCTTTTGTTTCCTTCTCATTTTCTTCTGGCTGATTATTTTGGTTTTGCGAACCTATCACTAGGCTGTGGGCATTCCTGTTATTGAACTAGAGAAAGATGAACAACGATTGGCCCAGTGACGGAACTATACTTGGACGTGGGGGCAGTGCAAGTATAGTTCCAAAAAACACTTAACTTTCTAAATGAATGCTTATTTGGAGTTTCAAAAAAAAAAATTTTGCTTATACTTTTGCCCCCCCTAACTCCAAGTCCTAGCTCCGTCCCTAAATTGGCCCGAGTAAAAGAATGGATCAACTGTACTCATATTGATATTATTGAACTTACTGATATTTTTCTCAAATTTCCTAGACATCTCAGTGGTAAGTGGTAAGGGCTTAAAATTATTGTACCTTTTGAACAAGTAGTTGCAAGAATGAATATCAATGCAATTAGTTGCTTCTATTAAATTTCAATTCGTATTGTTTCCTTAGTTCATAATATTTGACCATCGGTTAACTCAGTCAAAGTTGAATAAATAAAGGACATTTTTTTCATTTTGTCTCTAGACCATCAAAATTAGACAATCCAACATTCAATCGGGACAAATTAGGTTAAATATGACTTTTTTTTTTGATGAACCGAAACTTTATTAAAGAAGAAGAAGCAAACTACAACAATCTACTGGACTCTCTCACAACAACAGAAGAGAGACAATCCGGGCAAGAACCACAGCCAAAAGAGCCAAAAAAATTACAAGATAAACTCCATTTTGCTAAGATGTGGGCAGCCTGATTACACAGTCTAGGAACCCACGAGACAAACATGTTACTATGGAGAGCAAGCAGTGACCTCAAATCAACACAAAGTGACCTGATTCTCCAAGGAGGAGGTTGATGGATATAAAGATAAATGCAGCGGAAAATAAGTTTTAAACGGATCTACATCATTCGATATTGATAACACGTACAAAGTAAATTTCAGAATTAGAGAATCAAGAGATCGTACCTTGAAGCGGTGAATTTCAAAACAAAGATTTAAGCACTTGGGACTACTTTTAATCTTCACTCCAATTCCACTAACGCCCAAGATGTGTGGTCTCTCGATTGGTAACAAAGGGATCACTTGTGAGTGACAAAAACTCACATGCACACCATTTTCATGATGTTTTTCTTACCCATATTTTCCTGTACGTTTTTCCCTTTGTATCTAACCAATTTATCTAATTGGGCTGGCCTTTTGGGCCTTACCAATTGGGCTTAAGTGTGTGGCTTGGAGTGGGACCAAAAAGGGACCAATAAGACACTAGCTCCAATGGGCCTTGGGCTTTTCTGTCAACTCTTGACAAGTCCAAAGTTACCATTAACTATTTTTAATACCACTATATAAAAATAGTTGCACTCTAGGTCTTATCTATAAATTATATCCCAAAACTTTATTATACATGCAACCCCTTCATAAAATATTCGTAGTAATACAAAGTCATTAATGTAGACTGCCACTTTGTAAATTACTACATCTTAATCCTTGAGTACCCAGTTTAATCCTTTAATGTTATTCATTATATATTTATGAAATCCAATTCCATAAATATATACTTTAGTCTTACTAAAGTGGTTAGGCCTAACTCTCTGAATAACAAACCCATTAAACTTATCTCAAGGGAATATTTTATATCTCCGTTAAGAGACTATGAATTCCATCTTGAGAATACATGTTCCATCAACACTAAATGTGGCTGCCCAACATACTGAGGTTTTGACCATAACTATAGATCTCACTCCTGATATATCAAAGCAACCTACACCTCATGATCAGGTCCATTATTCTCTCAGGATTAAGAGTTCATGCAAATGTAAGTCATGAGATTTATTATTCATTCGACAGTCTTTAGGAGAATAATAAATCTCACAGCGGTCCAGTTCAATATGTCTTAACTCTTAAAACATATTAACACATCAACCAGAAGTCTCCACTTCCATGATCAAGACAAATCATCATGGTTGATATGTTATAGTCTTCGCAGATGAAATGCCCAATTTCATCACCGACTACGAACTATAATTCTGAGTTTACAAAGAACTTGTGATTTATATCTTCTGTGACTCTTCACATAAATCACATACTATGCATCTCATGGACTATATGATAATATCTGAATATTCATGTTACCATTATTTCAGATAATAATAAAACAAATTTATTAAACATAATATTAAGTCATACATAATGTCAAACACAATGTCACACTTAATATCATACATAGCATCTTACAATAGGATTTAAGGGCACCAATCCTAACAATCTCCCACTTGCCCTAAAGACTATTGTGCACTAATCTAACTCCCATTCTTTCCAAATGCGACTCAAAAATTCTTTGAGGCAAAGCTTTAGTAAATGGATCTGCCAGATTGTTTGCACTTTCAATCTTTACTACCACCACATCTCCACGAGCAACAATATCTCGAATGATATGGTACTTCCTTTCAATGTGCTTTCCTTTCTTGTGATTCCTTGGATCTTTAGATTGTGCAACTGCTCCACTGTTATCACAAAACAATGTGATTGGAACTTGCTCCATTCTCATTACACCAAGGTCAGAAAGGAACTTCTTGAGCCATACAGCTTCCTTTGCTGCTTCACAAGCAGCAACATATTCTGCTTCCATGGTGGAGTCTGCAATACAAGATTGCTTAATACTCCGCCAACTAATGGCTCCACCTCCCAAGGTGAAAGCACATCCTGAAGTGGATTTTCTGAAATCTAGATCCGATTGAAAATCTGAATCTGTATAGCCAATGGGAATCAAATCCTCACAACGGTAAACAAGCATATAGTCTCTCGTTCTCCGTAGATACTTGAGAATATGCTTTACAGCTTGCCAATGTTTTGGTCCTGGATTTGATTGATATCGGCTGACCATGCCAACTGAATAGCAGATATCGGGTCTAGTACAAAGCATGACATACATGAGACTTCCTACTGCAGAAGCATAAGGAACTTGTCTCATCATTCCTTCTTCCTCTTGAGTCTTAGGCCTTTGGTCATCAGACAGAGGAACTCCATGTCTGAAAGGAAGTAATCCTTTCTTAGAGTTTTGCATGCTAAACCGTTCTAGAATCTTATCTATATATCCAGCTTGTGATAAGCCTAACATCTTATTCTTGCGATCTCGCCAAAGCTTGATCCCTAGAATAAAGTTAGCCTCACCCAAGTCCTTCATATCAAATTGGCTTGACAACCAAACTTTTACCGATGACATTACCCCTACATCATTTCCAATGAGTAGAATATCATCAACATAAAGCACTAGGAACATTACTACTTTATCTTGATGTCTTTTGTACACACATGGTTCATCAAGATTTTGTTCAAAACCAAATGTCTTGATTGCTTGATCAAATCTGATGTTCCATGACCTAGATGCTTGCTTAAGTCCATAAATGGACCTTTGCAACTTGCATACCATATGCTCTTGGTTCTTTGCTATGAAACCTTTCGGTTGCATCATATAGATTTCCTCTTCAAGATTGCCATTAAGAAATGCAGTCTTGACATCCATTTGCCAAATCTCATAATCAAAATGAGCAGCAATGGATAAGAGAATTCTGATAGATTTAAGCATTGCTACTGGAGAAAAGGTTTCATCATAATCAATACCTTCTTTTTGTGTATACCCTTTCGCCACTAGCCTTGCTTTAAAGGTTTCAACCTTTCCATCTATCCCTCTCTTCCTCTTGTAAACCCATTTGCAACCAACAGGTTTAATGCCGTTAGGCGCCTCTACAAGATCCCAAACTTGATTGGAATACATGGAATCTAATTCAGATTTCATAGCTTGGACCCAATGATGTGCATCTATATCATTCATTGCTTCATCATATGTGTAGGGATCCGATTCAACCTCTTCTGAGATAGCTTCATAAGTTTCTCCCAAACCTATGAATCTTATAGGAGGCAGAACAATTCTCCCACTACGACGAGGCACCTGAGTACTAGACATGTCATGAGTAGAATCTTGTGGTGTATCTAATACAGCCACATCGTCCCTAGTTTCATCTATTGGTTGTTCATTTACAGGTTCATTTATTTCAGCCAACACAACTCTACTTCTAGGAGTATAATCATTCATATAGTCATTTTCTAAGAATTTGGCATTTGTGCTAACAAACACTTTATTATCTTTATGACTATAGAATAAACCTCCAACAGTTCCTTTTGGATACCCAACAAAGAAAACCACTTCTGTTTTAGACTGTAACTTATCAGACTTTCCTTTTAACACATGTGTTAGACAACCCTAAATATGGAGATGTCTCATACTAGGCTTACGCCCATTCCACAACTCCACAGGTGTTTTAGAAACAGACTTCGAAGGTACTAAATTCAGAAGATACATTGCAGTGTTTAAGGTATATCCCCAAAAAGAAATAGGTAGAGTTGAATAACTCATCATGGACCTAACCATATTTAAAAAAGTCCTATTCCTTCTTTCCGCTACACCATTTTGTTGTGGAGTTTCAGGTGCAGTCAATTGGGATACAATCCCATTCTTAGTTAAGTAATCCTTAAAATCCCCAAGAAGGTATTCGCCATCATGATCAGATCGAATGGCCTTTATGTGTTTGCCTAATTGATTCTCAACTTCAGCCCTAAACTCTTTGAACTTTTCAAAGGCTTCAGACTTCCGTTTCATTAGGTACACATAACCAAATCTAGAGTAATCATCAGTGAAAGTAATGAAATACTCATAGCCACCTCTTGCTTGGATTGACATAGGACCACAAACATCAGAATGCACTAGCTCTAGCAAATCTTGGGCTCTTCTACCTTTTGCATTAAAAGGTCGTTTGGTCATTTTACCTTCCAAACAAGATTCACAAACTGGAAATTCATCAAAGTCCATGGGCTCTAAGAGTCCATCTTTGATCAGTCTTTGAATCCTATTTGAATTAATATGACCCAAACGCAAGTGCCAAAGATATGCATCACTAGTAGAAGGAAATTTTCTCTTTAATGATTTTACATGAGAGTCATTATCTAATTCAGAATTATATAATTCATGCTTATCAGGAGTTAAAATATAAAGACCATCCACAATATTGCCAGAACAGATAAACACTTTATCCTTCTTTATTACAACATTGTCTTTCAGGATAACACAATATCCATGTTTACCTAAGTAAGTAGCTGAAATTAAATTCCTACGAACATTAGGTACATACAAACAGTCTTCTAATATTAGAACTCTAGATTCAAAACATAAATTACAAACACCAACAGCTACAACTGGAATCTTGCTCCCATCAGCCAAAGTAAGAAACAACTCCCCTTCTTTAAGCTTTCTGGTCTCCTGGAACCCCTGCAAGGAATTGCAGATATGATTAGTACAACCTGAATCCACACACCAGGAATCCGTGGGATTCTGTACCAAACATATTTCAAGAAGGAATGTATTAATCATACCTTTGTTCTTAGCAGCCTTAAATATTGGACAATTTCTCTTCCACTGTCCTTTCTCACCACAATGGAAACACTTTCCTTTGATCTTTTTTTCTTTATCAGCAACTCCTAAGGCAATTTGTTTACCCTCTTGCTTGGTAAAGTCCTTCTTCTTCTTCTTCTTACCCTTGCCTTTCGACTTAGGTTGAGAAGTAGAAGCTTCACCAACATTGGCTTCAACATGGGAAGTACCAAGAATGCCTTCTGCCGCTACCAATTCATTCATTAATTCAGACAAGGTATAAATCTTTTTATTCATATTATAGTTAAGTTTGAATTCCTTGAATGATTCTGGTAGCGACTGGAGTATCATATCCACTTGGGATTCTCCATCTATATCGGCACCTAAAACTTCCAATGTATTCAGATTAGAGATCATTGTAAGACAATGCTCTCTCACTGAACTTCCTTCAGCCATTCTGGTATTATAAATTTGCCTCATGGTCTCTTGCCTTGCAGAACGGCCTTGCTCACCAAACATCTCCTTCAGACTTTGCATTATGTCTGAAGCTAGTTCTACATCCTGCATTTGATGCTGTAGAACATTTGAGATAGATGCTAGGATGTAGCACTTGGCCATCTCATTAGATTTCTGCCAACGATCATATCGTTGTTTTACCTCAGGAGGTGCATCTAATGAAGGAAAGCTAGGACATGGTTTAGTAAGAACATACTTATGCTCTTCAGCAGTAAGAACAATGTCCAGATTTCTTTTCCAGTCAACATAGTTGGATCCAGTCAGTTTGTTTTGATTAAGAATAGTTACAAGTGGGCTAAAAGATGCCATGTTCAAATCTGAAAACAATAAACATGAATATAATAAGTAAACTGACATTATCTATTTAGCATATGAACATATAGTATGGAACCTTAATAAAACCATAATATAATATATGCAACGACAACCCAATCCCATATTCAATATCCCTCAGCATAGAGTGAATATAAAATACTATGATTGATTGAGAACTATCTCATCATTAGTGCTATCATGATAACTCTTATCAAACACTAATAATATGCCGTTATACATTTGGCCTCTAAATTATTATAGTAAGAACTCAGCATAGAGAATACTATAATATTTAGTCTAGTGTATACAATTATCTAGAATCATGTGTAACCACATTTCATCCCCTTAACAGGCTTATTTTGTAGTACCATGATACAAAACACCCTCCGCATGGATTGCAAAGCTCAAGGCTAAGACAAGGTGTTTGATCAAACCACTATAACCAAGAAATTCAATCTTGTAGGACCATGAAATAAATACTCTTCGCATGGAATGCTAAGCTCAAGGCAAAGACAAAGTATTTATTCCATACTACTATGAACCGACAATGGAGGCCGTGAGACCCAACCCTTGCATCTCTCTCCCACTAGATGTTTTGAAGAAAAGGTTTTTTTTTTTTTTTAATTTTAAAACATGCATAATCTAATTACACATTGTCTTACTCTTTTTACATGTGAAAACACTTAGAAAAAATTCTGATTTTCTTTCTTTTGATCGATCGAAAGTGCCCCTCGATTAATCGAAAAAATTAAGAAATTCAAACTTGATCCTCTGACTCCTTCGATTGATACTCGATCGACTCTCGATCGATCGAAAAACAAATTCGATCGATCGACTAACAATCGAAAATCTATCGTTCTAAGACGTCTGATCACTGTCTCATTCGATCAATCGAAAATGATTTTCGATCGATCGAAAATCGCGAAACTTGAATTTCCAGAAATTTTTCTAAGACAGTTTTCTTCGTTTTTCATGAACAAACATCTTTCATACGAACATGATAGACAGAGTTTGATGTCAAAACTGAATTCTATTGATGCCATAGCCTTAAAACTCAATTTAACATACTTAAATTTAAATTTAAACAACATCATAACATCAATTCCAGTTTTCATCAAATCATAGTTCCAACAACATGCAGAAAATTAAAACTTAATCTTCTAACAATATGAAACTATCTTCTCCAATTCTAAAACTCACAAAACATGTTAAACAATACAAAATTGAAGACCGCTCTGATACCATTTGATGGATATAAAGATAAATGCAGCGGAAAATAAGTTTTAAACGGATCTACATCATTCGATATTGATAACACGTACAAAGTAAATTTCAGAATTAGAGAATCAAGAGATCGTACCTTGAAGCGGTGAATTTCAAAACAAAGATTGAAGCACTAGGGACTACTTTTAATCTTCACTCCAATTTCACTAACGCCCAAGATGTGTGGTCTCTCGATTGGTAACAAATGGATGACTTGTGAGTGACAAAAACTCACATGCACACCATTTTCATGATGTTTTTCTTACCCATATTTTCCTGTACGTTTTTCCCTTTGTATCTAACCAATTTATCTAATTGGGCTGGCCTTTTGGGCCTTACCAATTGGGCTTAAGTGTGTGGCTTGGAGTGGGACCAAAAGGGACCAATAAGACACTAGCTCCAATGGGCCTTGGGCTTTTCTGTCAACTCTTGACAAGTCCAAAGTTACCATTAACTATATTTAATACCACTATAAAAATATAGTTGCACTCTAGGCCTTATCTATAAATTATATCCCAAGACTTTATTATACATGCAACCCCTTCATAAAATATTCGTAGTAATACAAAGTCATTAATGTAGACTGTCACTTTGTAAATTACTACATCTTAATCCTTGAGTACGCGGTTTAATCCTTTAATGTTATTCATTATATATTTATGAAATCCAATTCCATAAATATATACTTTAGTCTTACTAAAGTGGTTAGGCCTAACTCTCTGAATAACAAACCCATTAAACTTATCTCAAGGGAATATTTTATATCTCCGTTAAGAGACTATGAATTCCATCTTGAGAATATATGTTCCATCAACACTAAATGTGGCTGCCCAACATACTGAGGTTTTGACCATAACTATAGATCTCACTCCTGATATATCAAAGCAACCTACACCTCATGATCAAGTCCATTATTCTCTCAGGATTAAGAGTTCATGCAAATGTAAGTCATGAGATTTATTATTCATTCGACAGTCTTTAGGAGAATAATAAATCTCACAGCGGTCCAGTTCAATATGTCTTAACTCTTAAAACATATTAACACATCAACCAGAAGTCTCCACTTCCATGATCAAGACAAATCATCATGGTTGATATGTTATAGTCTTCGCAGATGAAATGCCCAATTTCATCACCGACTACGAACTATAATTCTGAGTTTACAAAGAACTTGTGATTTATATCTTCTGTGACTCTTCACATAAATCACATACTATGCATCTCATGGACTATATGATAATGTCTGAATATTCATGTTACCATTATTTCAGATAATAATAAAACAAATTTATTAAACATAATATTAAGTCATACATAATGTCAAACACAATGTCACACTTAATATCATACATAGCATCTTACAATAGGATTTAAGGGCACCAATCCTAACAGAGGTAATGTCAGATTTGAAAGAAGCTGGACAACAACTTGAGAGTCAGACTCCACATGAACAGAATCACCATCCAGAGCAGGGGCAAAAGAGATCGCCCATCTAACTGCTTCTGCTTCAGCTTGAAGAGGGAGGGTGGTGTTCACTTTCTTGGAACAGGCAAACACCAACTCCCCTCTCCAATTTCTCACAACTACAGCGATGGCAGAAAAGCGAGGACCCACTGCTGCGTCTACATTAATTTTTATGTCCCGCCTTGAGGGAGGAAACCAAACCTGAGGAGAGGCCGAATCCAGATGAGTAGTACAGGAGGCTCTTGAATTTTTATGTTCAGCAAATAAACTAGAAATCCTTGTCACAACTCCATCCAAATTAAGATCAGCGATATCAAACAGGGATCTATTTCTAAGCTTCCATATTACATCACAAAGGATCGCACCAAACAGCAAAAAATCTTCTCTTTGACAAGGATTCATATTGGCCACAAAAGGAGGAGAAATGAGAAAACCAATAAAGTCCGAAGTGGACTCAAAACCAATCGCTTCCATCCTTAACCCCCACTGACTTTGAAACCATACAGCTTTAGCAATAGCATAAACCGTAAAGAGGTGAAGGGAAGACTCATCATTCGAACCACACAACGGACAACTTCTATCAATATTCTCATTAAATTTACTGATTACCTCTTTAGAAGGCAGCACATTGGCAGCAATTCTCCATAAATGCATCTTAAGGCGCTCATGAAGCTTGGATTTCCATATTTGACCTCTAGTAGCATCAATGTTTGAGGGGGGCGAGGCTGCCCTGCACAACCAATAAGCAGACTTGGCTGAAAAAGATCCCGAATTTGTTACCGTCCACGACCAACTATCCTCAGATTGGTTAATTGGGATGGGGATTTTCAGAATGAGATCAACCACCATCTCATCAAAGAAATAGTTCAGTTTGTGAATATCCCATCTACTGTGATCTGAGGAAAAGAGCTGAGACACTACCAAGGCCAAGTCTGGATCAGCATCAACCTTAGGGGAAGGAATGTAGCCTGGAAGATCGGGGATCCAAGGATCAGACCATATTCTAATAGAACCCCCATTGCCCAAAACAATACATGCTGCCTTGGCTATGATGTGCTTAATACCTAACAAGCTTTTCCAAAATGGGGAAGCATGGCCATGGTAAGAATGAGACAGCCAGTTATTACGGATCCTGTATTTCTCCCTCAGCACTTTAACACAAAGACAATCTTTTCCTGTTAAAATCCACCAGCCAAATTTGGAGAGGAGAGCTTGGTTGAAGTTCCAGAAATTCCTGAAACCCAAGCCTCCCTCCTTATGGGGCCAACAAAGAGTAGACCAAGACACTGGAGTCCAGTATGAACCGGACTTAGATTTAGGATTCCATCAAAATCTACGAGTTGATGCATCAAGTTGCTCACAAAGACCTTTAGGAAACTGCATGGCAGACATAGCATAGATTGGAATGGCTTGGGCCACCGATTTGATAAGAGTTGCTCTCCCCGACCAAGACAAATTTTTGCTTTTCCATCCACTTAGCTTGCAATCCAGTCTTTCTTTAATGTATTTGAAATCTTGATTTTTGCTTCTAGACAGAAAGAGAGGAACACCAAGGTAGGTGGTGTTATTTGACAGAATGTTCAGACCCCAACTACATCTCACTTGATTAATAAATTGAAGGCTCACCCCTTTTGAGGGGAAACAACCAGATTTTTCTATGTTAATGGACTGACCCGACCAAGAGCAATACTTCTCCAGGCAAACTTTGAGGGTGGCTAGCTCAGAAGATTTTTCCTTGCAAAATAATATGATGTCATCAGCATAACACAGCTTAGAAATGGGAGGAGCAGTATTGGACACTTTAACACCAAATAGCCTCTTTTGATCAACTTCCCTATTTATAAGCCTCAGAAGAACTTCACTGCCCAGAATAAACAGATAAGGTGATATTGGGTCACCTTGCCTAAGGCCCCGGGAAGGAGAGAAACTTGGACATTGACCCCCATTTAATAGAAGAGAAAAATCAACTGAAGATAGACATTGATGAATGAGGTTAACAAAAGTGCTACTGAAACCAAAAGCTCTAAGAACCTCCAACAAAAAACTCCATTCCATTCTATCGTATGCTTTTTGAAAGTCTAGTTTGATTCCAAGAAAACCCTTCTTCTTCCCTGTGTGTTTGAAACTGTGCACTATCTCATGAGCCAGAACCATATTTTCATTAATCCATCTATTCGGGACAAAGGCCACTTGGGCTGGATCCACCATTTTATCTAACATAGGTCTCAATCTATTAACAATGATTTTCGATATCACCTTATAACTAAATTAGGTTAAATATGACATTCTCATAATCCTAATGTGAAAATATAAATTTTTGGAATTTTGCACGTAAATCAAGGACAAACAAAATGTAGTACACAAGCTTTAAAGTTCTATTAGAATCAAGTTCCAAAACTTCAAAGAACTTTAAGAATTTCAAGTTTTGAACCTTTGAAGCTCTTTCAAATCAACCTCCAAAGCCCTAAAGAACTTTTACAAACTTTACATCAAAATCTTTGAATACAAGTCTCAAAAACTCCAAATTCTTTAATCCATCAAAGCATAATTTGATTTAAGTTCTAAAGCCCCAAATAACTTCCACCCATAAATCTTCGAAGACAAAGAACACATGAAGAGCATTCAAAGAATACACGAAGAACGAGTAGTCTTTAACAAGGTAGAGTCATTGATTCATTGTAATTCCATTGCAAATACATTTCAATCCATCTTCTAATCAAAGTTAAGGACATTTTGTGTTTGAATCAATGCTACACAATCACAATTTTTGAATTGAAGATTTTCCAAAGAGATCAAATCAAATTATTATTATTTTTTAATAGAATAAAAATACAAAGAATTGTATCAACTCATTCATTAATACAAAATTACATTTGTGAATCATTTTAAATTGTTTGATTTTTCAAACTTGAAATTTTGTGTTTACACCTGGGTTTGATTGATTGTTACACATGAGTTGGGTTATGAATTTCTCAATATACTTTGCTGGGTTAAGTTGAAAAACCCCTCCAACTTGACATAATCCGAATTATGCACACCCTTAGTTAGTAACTCATAGAAGATCGATTTAGACCAGGCGAAATGGATGCCTAGTCCTTTCCCATTTCCATAACGTATCCTTTGAACTTAGAACACTGATTATAGACTAGTGCTTATCCATGTAAATAGCATGGGATTAAAATTAAAATTAAACTTGCTTTACTTTCTAAAGGAGGGAGGTAAATTATATTTAATCCAAAAATGCCATTTATTTTTTCTTGGTAAATATGAGATTAAAGCATGTATACTTGCACTTTTAATATAATTTCTAGATAAACATTTTCCAAAAATCCAATTGCCAAATATTTACATTATTTTTCAAATTTTGAGTCTTAGCTGTGTATTCAAAATAAGGTACCATCTTAGGATGAGTGTTGTCAGTGCCTAACTCATTCTCTGCATGTAACTCAATTTTCGAGTTAGTGTATTTTGTTTTAATTTTTTTTTTCTATTTTAAATTATGAACCCTTATTATTATTATTATTATTATTATTATTATTATATATTATAATATAAAACTTATGAACCGTTAAGGTTTTCTTAGTTAATTTAAGAAATAAAATGAATTAGACTTAGTTGACCAAAAATTACAACTTAAACTTTTTGTGGTTGGTAGCAACTCTTCTAAATGAATATTGTGTGCACCGAAAATGGAGCTGATGGGCTTGGGCTCACTCGGACTCACAACTTATTTGTATGGTGGGTTTGGGTTTCCTACACTGGGTTGTCCTCGGCACGGAGACTCAATGAGATCACTTTTCTCTTCTCAACTGCCTGAGCCACTTTCTACTACCTTTGCTTTCTTCCAATATCTCTTTCTTTTTTGTAAATTTTCCAACCCCCACTTCTCCCCAAACTTCTCATATTTGTAGTTCTAAGTTAGTGGAAAGGTTATGATCACTTTCTAGTTAGTGCAACGGGTGGTCCAGTATTATCGAACATAAGTGGGTGGTTAGGTGGGAGTGGGAAACGGTGAGGATGGCTTTGGAACTTGGTTCCCACTTCCGCAAATATGCTCGGCAGCGGTGCACCCACAGGCTATGCCGGGCATACACTGGACGCCATGCTCGGACGCCGTCCACAACATTGATCGGTAAGGACTCACCGAGCATAAACAGGAGGCGAACTTTGGGCCAACGACTTGTGTAGTTTCGGGATGGGCCTGCAGAGAGAGAGAGAGAATAGGAGTATGGGTCGTACCTTCGTATGAGAATTAATGGCCCAAGTGGGCCCGGGAATGGGTGCCGTACAAATATAAATAAATAAAAAGATTAACTCATGCATGCAATTCCCATGTGAGTTTCTCCCTACTTAACTCTACTTTTATTTTTTTTAATGTTCATAAATTTGGATTGTTTTAAATTTAATAAATAAAAAATCGTTGCTACGCCCCTCTTCAAGTCCATTAAACCCACCAACCGGTGCCAAATGGATAATTAACATTATAAAAAGCTTTTAGATGCCTTCGTTTTTTTACTAGTAAAACTAAAACAAAAACACCCCCAAAAATTGAGATAAAATAAATAAAGACAAAATTAAGGTTTATTTCGTTTGGTTTCTCATTTTTTTGGTATCTTATTTATTGATGTGAGACAAAAAAGATAAAAGTTACATTTTAACAAAAAAAAAAATGTTAATTTTATTGTTTTCATAGGAAAATGTGAGATAACAATTTTTTTTTTTTTTTTGGGAAGAAGTTAGAAAAAAAAAGAAAAAAAAAAGACACCTTTGAAAAAAGAAAAAAATTACATTTTTTTTAGGTATTTTTTTAAAGCTATATATATTGTTTTTAAAGGAAAAAGTAAGAGAAAAATGTTTTTTTTTTGGGAAGAAATTAGAAAAAGAGCAAAATGGACATCTTGGAATAAATATTACATACGTTACCTATGAGGCACCTTAGAAACCTCATAAATCAATAGTATGGTAGATGGAACTTTAAAACCTTCAAATTTACGAAATGTCTTTTAAGACCATTAAACCCATTACTGGGTGATAAAGGGAAAAACATTACTAACTTTTTAACGGTAGTTTTTTTTTAGTAAAAATAAAATAAAAGAATGGACAACAAAATTATGTATAGAATAAACAAAGACAATTAAGTTTTTATTTTTATTTTTTTATTCTTGTTTGGTATATCTTAGTTTTTGGTAGCTTATTTATTGAATACGAGATTAAAAAAAAAAAAATGAGACAAAAATGCTCTTCTAGGTAGAAATTAGACAAAAAGCAACAAGGTCAGCTTGAAAATACTATCACATCCGTTATGGCATTACCTGTGAGGCATTTTGGAAACCTCACAAATTGATAGTGTGATAGCTGGAATTTAGACCATCGAATTTACAATACATTCTTTCATAATAAAGCTAAAATAGAAAAAGGAGAAAAAAAATATTGGGATAAAATAAACAAAGACAGACTTAAGGGTTTTTTTTTTTTTTTTTTTTTGTGTGTGTTTAGTATCTTGTAGTTTGCAGTAGCTTATTTACTGAATAAGAGAAAAGAATTATCTTATTTTCAAAAAAGGCTAATTTTATTGTTTTATGGGAAAGCGTGAGAAAAAAACACTTGAAAGAAGTCAACCAAAAAGGAAAACGGTCGTCTTGGAAAAATCATTACATCTGTTACGATATATGAGGCATCTTGGAAACCTTATAAATTGATATTATAATTGCTGAAATTGAGACACTTTCAAATTTATAATACCTTTTTTCATAATAAAACTAAAATAGAAAAATGAGCAACAAAAATTGGGATAAAATAAACAAAGACAAAGTTAAGGTTTTTTTTTTTTTTGGTATCTCATAGTTTACAATAGCTTATTTACTAAATATGAGAAAAAAAGATTGAAGTTGTCTTATTTTCAAAAATAAGAAGCTAAAATATAAGGCTCTCCCTTGTAGGAGCTCTCCCCCTCGACAAGCATCGAGTCTCTCCCTCCCTTAGGCCAGACCTGAGGGTACTTTGATTTGTTTTCTTAACCTTACTTACTCTAAAACATGGCTGATGATGTGATTGATGGATTGGAAAATATGAAACTGATCGTGGATGAAGCAGAGGTTATAGCAATTTCAGATGAAGGACAAATGGAAGCAATTGAAAGTTGCAATCTTAGTCTCATTGGCAAGTTCCTCACGTGTAAATCTTTCAATAGAAGGGCAGCAAAGAACATCTTACGACGAGCACGGGGATTGGATGATAAGCTACAGATTTTGGAGGTTGGTGCATACCTGTTTCAGTTCAAATTCCAATCGGAGTTTGATATGAATAGAGTGATTACAGGTGGACCGTGGACGTTTGACAATCAACTTTTATGCTCCAACATTGGCAAAAGGGGATGAATGTAGGTAATATAAAATGGACTCATGCATCTCTATGGGTTCAAATTTGGGGAGCTCCATTTGATATGGTCTCCCTTCAGGTTGCATTAGAAGTGGGAAACAAATTAGGGGTAGTGGAGGATGTGGAAAGGAGGCGTAAACAAGATGAACAGAATTTTTTCATGCGCGTCCGAGTTGCTCTACCATTGGAAAAACCACCCAGACGGGGTAGTTTTATAGCTGGATCGGATGGAGTACGTTCATGGGTGACTTTTAAATATGAGAGACTCCCCATATTTTGTCATTATTATGGACTGCTTGGACACGACCTGCATCACTGTGCACTACACTTTGCGAGGATGAAGAATGGAGATAGGATGGATTATTAGTATAGGGAATGGTTGAAGTCAGTGGGTGGTCGTTCTAGATCCCCTCCTAAATGAAATACAAGCCCGAGAAGTGGTTCTGATGCTGATGCGGAGGATAGTCTAGTGCAGAAATCAACCCATACAACGATGGTGGCGGAGCTCTTAGTGGCACGAAAATAAAGGGGTTGCTCCTGATTCTCAGCGAGATGATATCACAAATTTTGGGATAAATGTTAATGTGATTGAAGGAGCTAATACGATTCCTACGGATGTGATTAAGGAGGATTCAAGTTCAAACGAGGAAAGTAGTCCCGCGCTCCCTATCCCTATAGTTAGTTAGGCCTTTGAAGGTGTTGGGCCATACTCACCACAATCCTAAGCCAAATGGACAAGGTTTAACTGTATGGACTTTGGGCTGAGTGGGATTACTAAGGCCTTCAACTTACCAACACTTAAGAAGAGTGGTTCATCATTGGGTGTTGAAACGGAGGTCAGGTTTTGTCAGGAAGATCAAGGCATGAAGCATAGTAGGTTTGATAAGAGCAGCACAAATGAGGATGATATATCGGCGGGGGTGGTGTCCCATCCTTGCCGGGAGCAATAAGGCTCCTAAGTTGGAATTTCCAAGGGCTTGGGAACCCTTGGACAGGTCATGACCTTCGCAGGATTGTGAGGAAACAAGCTCCCACGGTGTGCTTTCTCATGGAAACTTGGTTGGATAAGGAAGGCTTGTAAAACTATACGACAACCTACCTTTTCCAAACCAAATCATTGTGAAGTACCCGGATTCAAGAGGAGGGTTAGCATTGATTTGGAAGAATGAGGTACAGTTGGAGGTAATAAATTTTACTGCTAATCATATACTGGATAAAGTGAAGGAAGTTGATGACTTTGAATGGTATTTGACAAGTTTTTATGGCTAGCCAGAAGCAAGTCAGAAGGAGAAGTCTTGGAAGCTTTTAGCTCACTTGAAATCGTTTATTGATGGACCGTGGCTTTGTATAGGTGATTTTAATGCATTACTTAGTTCCTCTGAGAAACTTAGTAAATGTCCACCAAATCATGGATAGGTTGAAGCATTCAGGGAAGCACTAGACTTATGTAAATTGGAAGACTTGGGGTTTAAAGTTTATCCTTTTACATGGAATAACAGGCGGCCTGGGGATGCCAATACAAATGTGAGGCTTGATAGAGCAGTGGCAACAAAGGAATGGAGGGAGAAATATCAACTAAGGTCAGTCACACATCTCTTATCCCATGCATCGGATCATTTGCCTATTATTCTCCAAACCAAAAGTTTCGGCCAGAACATAATTAGGAGAGATAGGAAGTTCAAGTTTGAGGAGTCATGGCTATTATGGGATGACTGTGAAGCCGTGGTAAAGGAAGCTTGGTATCGGGTTGGGGAAGTGGCTGCTGGTTTAGGTTCAATTAAGGAAAAAATAAAGCTTTGTGGAGTGGACCTATTAGCTTGGGGGTCAGGTAAGACCAACCCGGACACTGCTTAGATCAAACAAATTCAAAAATGGATTGAGAACCTGAATGAAGCAGAGGTTACAACGGAGAATAGAGCAGAATTTTTGGAAGTGAGCAAGCGGATGGATGAACTTCTACTAAAGTAGGAGATCTATTGGGCACAAAGATCCAAGATTTCTTGGTTAAAATATGGAGATAAGAACACAAAATTCTTCTACTCTAAAGCAACTCAGCGAAGGAGGCGTAACCATATTCAAGGGATTAGAAATCTACAGAATCAATGGGTGGAAGATTTGGAGGATATAGCGATGGTGGCTTCAGATTATTTTGAGAATCTATTTAGTGAAGGACCGTGTGATAAGATGGATGAATGCCTTGATGCAGTGCCTTGCAAGGCAACCCCTGATATGCAGAATATTTTGTCCAGTGAATTTAATGCAGAAGAGATCAGACTGGCATTGTTCCAAATGGGACCAACAAAGGTTCCTGGACCCGACGGTATGAATGCTCTTTTCTACCAAAAATTCTGGCATATTGTGGGTGATAGTGTACTTGCTGCAGTTTTGGATTATTTGAATTTTGGATATATGGTTCTTGAAATTAACCACACTAATATTGTTCTTATCCCTAAAGTGAAAAACCCAGAGAATATGACTGATTTCAGACCTATCAGTTTGTGTAATGTTATTAACAAAATTATTTCTAAGGTGCTGGCAAATAAACTGAAACAAGTTCTCCCCCATAAAATCTCTCCTACCCAAAGTGCATTTGTAACTAGCCGCCTCATCATAGATAATGTTTTGGTGGCTTATGAAACTTTACATGCCATGCATAGTAGGAAAAAGGGCAAAAAGGGTTCGATAGCACTGAAGCTTGACATCAGCAAGACCTATGACAAAGTAGAGTGGCCTTTCTTACAAGGCATTATGCAAATGATGGGTTTTCCGGAAGGGTGGATAAAAAGGGTGATGGGATGTGTGACCACACCTTCATTTTCTGTGCTTATTAATGGCAAACCTTTTGGAAATATTCACCCATCTAGAGGAATCCGTCAAGGAGATCCTCTTTCACTGTATTGTTTTTCTTGTGTGCAGAGGGCTTTACTTCCTTGTTGGCAAAGGCGGAATTGGAGGGGCGTATCCATGGAGTATCAATTTGTAGACGAGCACCAACAATTTCTAACATGTTATTTGCAGATGACTCTTTGCTATTTTGTCAGGCAACTTGTAATGAATTTAAGGTGATTGCTGATGTTCTTCACGTTTATGCAAAGGCTTCAAGTCAGAGTATAAATTTGGAAAAATCATCAGTGTACTTTAGTAGTAATACTCCTTGTGACAAAAAGGTAGAGATCATGGAAACTCTGGGTGTTAAAGAGGTGGAGAGGTTTCAGTCATATTTGGGACTGCCTACACTTATTGGACATGTAAAGTACCAAACCTTTTCTTTTTTAAAGGATCGAGTTTGGAAAAAACTACAAGGTTGGAAAGGTATGTTGTTGTCTAGGGCTGGTAAGGAAGTCCTCATTAAAGCGATGGCCCAATCTATTCCCACTTATACTATGGGAGTGTTCCAACTACCAATAAAATTATGTGATGAGCTCAATTCTATGTGTGCAAGATTTTGGTGGGGACCAGTAGGGAATGACGGGAAGATTCATTGGAAAAGCTGAGACAAATTAACTATTGCAAAGAAGGAAGGTGGAATGGGGTTCCGTGACTTGAGAACTTTCAACTTAGCTATGCTAGCCAAGCAAGGATGGAGGTTGTTACAACAAAAGAAGTCGCTTCTATACAAATGTTTTTTAGCTAAATACTTTCCACGGTCTCATTTTCTTGATGCTGTTGAATCGCCTAATTGCTCCTATGTTTGGAGAAGCATTATGGCAGCCCTACCCATTCTAAAGGCGGGTTGTCGTTGGAGGGTTGGAGATGGGTCATCCATAAATGTTCAATCAGATAAATGGATTCCACACCACCCAACAAATAGGGTCCTTTATTTGGCCAATGAAGATGTGGAAGATTGGCTAGTGTCAGACCTTATTGACTCAGATATGCACTGCTGGAGGCGAGATCTTATCATGACAACATTCCGTCGTGAGGATGCAGAGGCTATTTGTCGAATGGGGGATATTCTGTTAAGTCTGGCTATCATGTGGCACAACAAGTCCTGAAGAATGAGAAATGGGCAGAGAGTTCTAGGGGGAGTGATGTACAGAAGGTGTGGAAGGTTTTATGGAAGCTGAAAGTCCTAAACAAGATTAAAACTTTCGGGTGGAGAGCATGCCATGAGATTCTACCAACTCGGTTTAATTTAGCAAAAAGAAAAATTATTGGTGATAATGTTTGCCCGATTTGCACTCAATGTCCAGAGACTGAGATACATGTGTTATGGGACTGCCCCGCTGCTCAGGATGTGTGGGCTAAAAGTCGAATCAAACTGCAGAAATGCCCACTCAGACAGTAAGATATGGTACAACTCTTTGACTACTTGATGCCAGAGGAGGTGGAATTGTTCTTGGTGCAAGCTTGGATTATTTGGAATCAAAGAAATAGTGTGTTGCATGGAGGGAAGCTCAAGGATCCTAGATGGCTGAATAAACATGTTGAGGTATGGCTGGAGGAGGTTGCGTAGACACAACAACATCTCTCTATCCCACTGGGGCAACTTGAGCGGAATGTGTGGCATCCACCACCTCCTTCACTTTTCAAACTGAACTTTAATGCTGCCATATTCAAGAAGAGCAATGTGTCTGGATTCTGTGCTGTGATACGGAATGAACAAGGAGATGTGATGGCTACACTATCTGCCAAAGGGCCATCAGTAACCTGTAGTGAAGAGGCAGAAACAATGGCATGCAGGAAGCCTTGGAGTTTGTTGTTAATGCGGGTTTCTCTGAGCTAATGATCGAAGGCGATAATGTTAATGTCATGAAAGCAATTTCTTCATCAACTCCGAACTTGTCAATAGTTGGGAATGTGGTTGCTGACATCCAATGGCTTATCCGTGGGCTAAGGAGTGTGTCCATTAATTGTGTTAAAAGGGATAATAATAGGGTAGCTCGTGTATTAGCAAGATATGTTAGAAATTTAGATGATGATATGTATTGGATGGAAGATGCACCCCCAATTGCATTGGAAGCTATGTACCAGGACTCAGTTTTAATGAATACATGAAGGCTAGTTTTGTTATAAAAAAGATAAGAAGCTAATTTATTGTTGGATTTTGCTAATGTGTGCCCTAAGGGCACACAATAATTAATCATTTTTGAAAATATTTTATCGAGAATTGAAAAAGTATTAACAGTTTTTTCAATTCCCGAGAAAATATTTCCAAAAATGCATTTTTGGAAAGAAGCCAAACAAAAAGTAAAACAGTCATCTTAAAATGATTATTACATTCGTTACGGTGTTAACTTTGAGTCACCATGAAAACCTCACAAATTGATACTACCATGGCTGAAACTTGAGACTTTCAAATTTTTGTTTGGTAAAAAAGTTTGAGTAATGTTGTTTGTAGTTTTTTAAAATACGCGTAGATGAAAAAGTATATGAAAATATATATAATGTTGTTTAAAAACTGAAAATGAATTATTTATCAACTCTGCCAAATGGGGCTTAACATTTTCTTTCAAGTCCATTAAACCCGTTACTCAGTGTGCCAAAGAGATAAACATCATCAACAAACATTTTAAAACAACAGTTCTTTTAAATAAAACTAAAACAACGATTGGGTGTTCATTAAAAAAAAAAAATCAAACGGCGAATGGTTGCACGCGGGAATCCCAACATACCCAAACCGCTGTACACACATGCCACAAATCACATCGTTAATAAATTCAAGATTCATGCAGGACCCACATAAGGACGGCCCAGATTCGTTCAAAAGCGGTACAACCCCTGAAATAAACACCACCGAGATTAAAAGCCGAATTTCGCAACCACTTATAAAAGGGGGCTTTCCCGCCGATCTCTTCACATACTCCAAAGTCCAAACGCCACTCTCTCTCTCTCTCTCTCTCTCTCACTAGAAAGAAAGTAGAGAACCCCAAAAATTCTATCAGATTCTATATCAAAAAAATAAAAGAGAGAGAAAAATATTCTGAGAATAAGTAATGGAGCTTCGTTCTCGTAGGCAAATCTCTAACCCTCCTATCGATGGTAAACTCTTTCTTTCTCTCTCTCTCAATTTTTTTTTTTTTTTTTTTTATATTATTTTAAATTATCGAACATTTTTACCCTAAAAATTGGTAAAGTATTTGATTGATATAACCAATCTCTATCTTTCTTTCTTACTTTTTTTTAATCAGTATTTTTGTTTGGTTTTTCTTCGAATGAATCCTGTTTGGTTTAAAAAAAAAACACGAAATTTAGTTTCTTTAAATTAAACGGTATAAAAAAAAAGGTCAAACTTTTTTAAAAAAAGAGTTATGTATTAGTTAATTCTATGGTGTAATATTTATAGGTAATTCTAAACTGAGTAATGTGAATTTTGATGTGTAAATTAGAAGTAAGCAATGTGCAAGTTCAAGAGATTAGTGATGATAGCTCTGACGAAGCGGGGTCTGACTCGACAGTCTATGTGCCCTCCGGTTCCGATCATAGTGATGAAGGTACTCTTTCTGATTTATGGGGTTGATTTGTGATTAGAAGTTAATATTTTGTGGGGTTTTATTTATTAAAAAAATAAATTATAACTTTTGTTTGAGCTTTTGAAGATTTTTTGTATATGGGTTGGTGGAGTTTTAAGTGAAATTTGTACTGAAGTGTTAATTTAAGGAGATGAATTTTACTTAAAAGAAATTGGGTCTGCGAAATGGAATGTTATTGTTTATTTTTTGGTGTTTTAGCATGGGCAAGGCTTCTGTCCAGTGGAAATTTCCACTGGACACGTCCAGATTTGGACACGTGTCAAGAGTGGACACGTGTCCACCATCCAACGTGTCCAGTGGAAACTTCCACTGGACACAAGCCACACCCTTTTAGCATTGGCTTATATGCGATGATATATAGATGTAGATGAAGAGGACAGCGGTAGAGTGGAGTTTGATTTGAACGCTTCACCAAAAGCTGCAGTTGAGGTTGATGATTGGGAAGATAATGGTTATGATTATGGTAAGCCTTCGACGAAAAGGAAGAAGGCTGGACAAGAGAAGAAAACAGTGGAGTATGGAGAGTCTAGTCGGGAAGCGGATGTGGATGCTCAGCAAGCAGCAGTTGAGATTGATTTTCTTGGGCTGGCAAAGAATGATAATAACAACATTATCATTTATAATGTTAATAATAATAATAATAGTAATAAAAAGAGGAAAAAAAAAGGAGGTCCAAAGCCAAGATTGTTATGGAATGAATGGGAAGAAGCACATGAGAAATGGATTGATGAGAATATAACAAAAGATTTTGATTTGGAACAGCAGGATCAAGAGATAACTGAAACTGCTGAGGAACCATCCGAATTGATAATGCCTTTGTTAAGGTACCAAAAGGAGTGGTTGGCCTGGGCTTCAAAACAGGAGGAAAAGTCTGGAATTAGAGGGGGAATACTTGCTGATGAAATGGGAATGGGAAAAACCATTCAAGCAATTTCACTCGTCCTTGCCAGACGGGAAATCCGAAGAACGACTGATGATGATTCCTCAGTATTACCAAGTTCATCCAAAGGCTTGCTGGGAATTAAGGCCACCCTTGTAATTTGTCCTGTGGTTGCTGTAAAGCAGTGGGAGAGTGAGATTAAACGGTTTACTTCAGAGGGTTGTGCCAAGGTGCTTATTTATCATGGGGCCAATAGAGCGAAGCATTCTAAAGAGATTAGAAAATGTGATTTTGTTCTAACAACATACTCTGTTGTCGAGGCTGAATTCAGAAAATACATGATGCCTCCCAAGACGAAGTGTCCTTACTGTGGCAAAGCATATTATGAAAGTAAGCTTACTATTCACTTAAAATATTTTTGTGGGCCTGATGCTGTTAGAACAGAGAAGCAGTCTAAGCAAGCAAGGAAGAAATGGAGCCCTGCAATGTCAAAGAAGAAAACAGAGTCTGCTGAAGACGTGATGGATGAAAGTGATGGCAAGAAAAGTGAGGGAGCTCGTCAGAAGGCATCAAAGCAGCACAATAAAGAAGAGGACATGGGAATGGGAAGTAGATTTGGAAATGAAGGAGTTGACGGCTCTTCAAGAGGGAAATCACTTTTGCATGCTGTGAAGTGGGAGCGTGTAATTTTGGATGAGGTAAGTTGTCATATATTAGTTGTGGTAGGGGAATATCACTCTTCTCACTTTCTCATGAACTTGCTTGAGACCATTTTATGCCCTCTCTCCCCACATCTGAACAAGCATCTGCATGCATACTCACATTCACTGTTGTCTAATGTGGATCAATTTTTGGATTTTTGTTCTTTGCCTCAAACATTCTTAAAGTTTGACTGCCTAGAATGTGACAGTTATACTTGTGCACTACATAGGCATTTCTTGTCAACTGCTAAAAGGCATTCATGTATCCGATGTATGTCTGTCTGACTCATTTTCATGATCCAAGTGATACTCAGGGAATTGACACTTCACAGTTAAAAGTGTGATCACTGTTTTGATTCTGAAAATTTCAAATCAGATAATAACATACTAAACCTAGATAAAATATTTTCATGCTTAATGACCCCTGGGCGTTCTAACGCACAATCTTCCCTGTATGGAGTTTATAACAATGGACCATATTATTATTGGAGGGAATACAGATCAAGTTTGTTTGATTTCATGATTGAAGCTATCAACCTTGGTTTTCCAGGTTTCACATTACTTGTAAGCATAACTGTAAGTACCATGACCTGAACATGAATATGTGCATTGGAACACAACCACATATGTTTGGAAAATTTGTACATGACCAGCTAGGATACAAAAATGGTTTCAAATATCTAAATCATTAAAGTTCTTGTTGGCTGAAATAAATTCTTGAATTTCATCTCTGTTAATGTCTTGCACTTCTTATGAAGATTAATGTTTTTAATTGATATTTTATTTCTTATTGCCTCCAAATTGTTTACTATTTCTTATATCTCCATTCTAGTGGAGAGTGTGGGCTGACTGCCCATAGGCTGATGTCTCATTTATTTTCTTGTTTTTGTGTTCTAACTGTATTGCTATCCATTTGTGTCTGTGGAGTGTGTGTGTCCCTCTGGTTACTAAAAAATGGATTGAAGCTTTAATTTCTTACCAGGGTTTATGCATTTCAGAATTAGTTTCACTAGTGTTCTTTCTAAAAATGTTTATGGTTCTCTTATTTGAAAATAGGCACATTATATAAAAGCTAGACATTGTAATACTGCAAAAGCCGTTCTTGCTTTAGATTCTTCATACAAATGGGCTTTAAGTGGCACTCCCCTTCAGAATCGTGTTGGAGAACTTTACTCTTTGGTAAGTTTAATGCATGTTATAAATATTTTCGATAATGATTCCACTGTTTCTATCAAACTTACTAGTTGCTATGCTGTTTGCACAGGTTCGCTTCCTGCAAATAAGTCCATACTCTTATTATCTGTGCAAGGACTGTGATTGCAAAACACTTGATCACAGGTATGGTTTGAGATCCAAGATTGTTCTTTACAGCAATCTACAACTATGAAAAATTATGTACATTTGGCAGTGGTGTCTAGTTGATTGACTTGTTCTACTAATATGACATGAAATTATTAGTGGGTCAATTGAGAATTTTTAATTTTCATGCTTCTTTCTAGTTTACAAATTGAAGAAGTGGGTAATTACTATTTCATATGCCATGTTTCAACCATGAGCACACCTATCGTTTTCACTGGGTTATAGAAAATATTGTGTACCACAAACTTCTTACAATTGGGAGGTTTTTGGGAAATTTCTGGATTTTCTTCTCCTTTGTGCTCAAGAGGGTCTGTAGTTGCATAAATTTTGCTAAAATAAAAAGAGTTCAATTTAGATTTGAAGATGCAGAGGTGGAAAGAGAGATAAATAGTAAATTAACTCTTTAGACTTTTGGCTTTCAATGGGAAACAAAGAAGAGTCTAAGGGATCCAAAATCAAATTTAAAAATATATATATATATATATATATATTGTAGTGACGATGTGGAAAATTGTGACTACTCAATAGCAAATGTGGCAACATTAGAATTATAAATAATAATAAATAAATAAAAATCAAAGGCTTCCAGTATATATACAAGGAATTGTTATGGAACATCTCTACTTTGTTATGTGATAACAAGGTAATGTTGTCCAGAATCTGTAGCTGTTCAAACTGAACTTTTAGTTTTCTTTTCCTGAGATTTATCTTATTCTTCATTCTGCACAATTATGTAATCATATTTTGGATTACTTTTTCTTTGGTTTAATTGTTATTTATTTTTATCAACCCTCTTGGTTACCCGCAGCTCCTCAAAGGAATGTCAGAACTGTCATCATAGTTCTGTGAGACATTTTTGTTGGTGGAATAAAGTGAGTCCTGAAATATGTTTCTCTCATTTTTCCTTTTGTTGTTTATTGTACAAGGTATAGAAATACTCTTTTCTTGCATATCATTTAATCCTTGTACCTTAGACATTTTTGTTGGTGGAATAAAGTGAGTCCTGAAATATGTTTCTCTCATTTTTCCTTTTGTTGTTTATTGTACAAGGTATAGAAATACTCTTTTCTTGCATATCATTTAATCCTTGTACCTTTTTAGTATGTTGCTACACCAATACAATCATATGGAAAGAGTGATGAGGGGCGACGAGCAATGATTTTGCTCAAACACAAAATTTTAAAGAACATGGTTCTAAGACGCACTAAAAAAGGCAGGGCTGCTGATCTGGCACTTCCTCCTAGAGTTGTAAGTTTTTGTTTGTTTGTTTATTTATTTATTATTTAATATTATACTTTATGGCACTAAGATTTTTCTCCTTTATTCCTTTTTCAATTCCTCCCAAATTTTTTGTAGGTTTTATTGAGGCGGGATACCTTGGATATCAAAGAACAAGATTATTATGAATCATTGTATAATGACAGTCAGTCACAGTTTAATACGTATGTCACCTTCATTTTCTTTTACTTTGTGTTTCAGCTTTGAAATTCCACTTATTTATGTATAAGTTATCATTAACATGATTCATGATTCGAATTAATTTTTGTTCTCTCTGAAACTTCCTTGCTTTATATTTCACATTATTTCCATTCTATGTTTATGCTCATAATCATGCATGCACCTGGACACAACACAAAAAATTACTTCATCTGTTATATGAAATTATTTCAGCACGGGTGTATAAATTTGTTTTATTCTTTACAGATATGTTCAATCGGGCACTGTGATGAATAATTACGCTCACATTTTTGACCTCCTCACAAGGTTGCGGCAGGTGAATGATAATTTTTTAGAAAAAACCATTGTAGTACCATTTTGAAAGTGTATTAATTTTACTTATCATAAAAAAAAAGTATCAATTTTAGAGCTTTACTGTGTTGTTTTGTTAGTATACTTCCAGTGTACTTGCAGTTAATTTTTATTATCTATCAAAAAAAAGTATGTATTCAATGGACAAAGATATATTAAGAGAGGACCATGCATTAATTATGTGTACCCTTGATTGAGAAACCTGACCCCTCCTCCCTATTTTGAGCTTCAGATTTTTTAGTCAGAAAAAAGGAAAATAGCTTCTCATTATGATAGTATCAAGAATCTGTTGATGAGTTAGGCTAGACCGACCAAGTTTAGAGTTCCACCCATCTATATTGTTCTCTTAAGAGTGTAGTCTGCATATTGTTTTTTGATAAGTAGTCTGCATATTATATTCAGCAGCAGAAAATTAATATTATAAAAGTAAAAACTATTAATGATGTGCTAGTGCTTTAATGCCTCTAATTTCATTGTGTTAAACTGCAGGCGGTTGATCATCCTTACCTTGTGGTATATTCTAGAGCTGCTGCATTAAGGAGAGAAAACTTGATTAGTAATGATAATAGTGAACAAGTGTGTGGCATCTGTCACGACCCAGCTGAAGATCTTGCTGTAAGTTCATCTTTTTGGGTTTTACTTTTTTTATTTTTCTGGATATAGTTTCATCTTTACTTATCCCCACACCGAAGTTTGGAAATTTGGCATAAAAGTTGGTTATAACCAACATTTTTTTTCTTTAATACTTTAAGTTGGTTCCTTTAAACCTGCCTAATAGCTAATGTTATGTTTTTGTTAGTAAAAAATAAGAAGAAAAAATGTGAAAAGGATGAGCTGTTTTCTATCTCAGCCCTCGGTCAATCCATTATATTGGAGAAGAATTTACAAATATGACAGAATATTCTGATGGTGATAGTTGATAAGGACATTGATGTAGGACAATTAGGGATTTTTCTAATGTTTAGTTGTGGTGGGTTTAGGGTTGGGAAAGAGAAGAATTAGAGAGAAGTTAGGACTGTTTAGGGGCTGTGTGAACAGTACTCTATGAACAGTAACTTTAGAAAGAAAGAAGAGAAAATAAGGAGAAGAGAGAGAAACAACAAATGCCAATGTGCCTATTGCTCAAAACACTCAATTTTATTAATCAACTCATTCAACTCCTTGAATACATTGAGCACAATATATATATATATATATAAAGACTCTTACTTGTAGTAGTAGTATTAGAATTCCTACTAGTGCTAGGATTACTATTTAAACCTAATAAATCAAATCAAAGCCCATACATAAAGACCCATAATTAAATAAGGCTAATTAATAAAACCCATGGCCTATAACTATGGCCCATACCCAACAATTGTAAAATTACTAAAATACCCTTGACTTAAGAATAACAAATAAAATATAAAAACTTAATTATCTACCTTGGACACTTATTCTTGGGATTTGCCTTAGCCTTAGGCTTCCAAAGAGAATATCCTTTCTTTAACCATGTTATGATTCCGCCATCAGACATCTCCTCAATGTTATCTTCTAAAGAATATTCTGATGGTGATAGTTGATAGGGACATCTCAACTATGGTGTCTTCTAAAAGAGTCTAGATTAGGATCACTCACTAGGGGCACCTCTCCAATGGTATCTTCTAGAAGGTATCACATAAAGTTCTCTCTAATACTTCCCCTTAAGGTAGAGCATATATGTCAATATAAACCCAGCTTGGAACATATATTCTAATTGACTCCTACATAATGATTTTGTAAAGATATTATCAAGTTGGTCTTCAATTCACAAATGGTGTAGCTATTTCTCCATTTAGTATACTGTCTCATACGAAATGGCATTCCATTTCAAAGTGCTTGGTCCTTTCATGGAACACAAGAATGCAAGCAATGCATATAGCTGCTTGGTTATCTTAGGGTAGTGGAATAGGAGCATGTGCCGAGAAGCTGAACTTCTAAAGAAATCTCACTGGAAGTATGTGCCATTGCTCTGTATTTTGCTTTTGCACTTGACCAGGTAACTAAATTGTGCTTCTTAATGTTACAAGCTTTCCTCCCAAGAAGGTGCAATACCCTATGTTGGACCTTCTATCTGAAGATGATCCTATCTGATCTTCATTAGTGAAACCTTCTATCCTGAGATGACCATTCTTTCAAAACAATATACCTCAACCTGGATCTCTCTTTAGGTATCAAAGTATCCAGATAGTAGCGTCCCAATGTGAGGGTCTTAGGGCTTTTAAGAACTTACTCATCATACTAACTACGTATGAGATATTTGGCATTGTGTTAGTGAGATAATTGAGCTTCCCAAGTCCCAACCAATCAACGATATTGGCTAGGATCTGAAAATAAGTCAGCTTCATCTCTCAAAAGAGTTTCTAATTTGGATTCATTGGAGTTTCAACCAGACAAGAAACCAGCAATCCAATCTCTTCGATTATATCAAGTACGTACTTCCTTTGAGATAACTCGATGCCTTGCTTAGATCTTGCAACTTTAATTCCCAAGAACTGCCGAAGTTTGCCAAGATTTTCGATGTGAAAGTGTTTTTGTAAGGATTGTTTCAATCTGGTAATGCCATCAAAATCATCCCAGTAATTACTATGTCATCCACATAAACAAGTATATATACAGCATCAGTCTGCACGTGGAAAACTTAATGATCCATTTGACAATGGTGGAGACCAAAATACATGACAACCTTATAAAACTTTCCATGATCTTGATCACTGCTTAAGACATTAGAATGCTTTCTTCAGCTTGCAAACATTGTTCTGATACTACCCCTAAGAATTAAAGTTAGGTGGCTGCTCCATCGATACTTCCTCAAATAGGTCACCATAGTGAAATTCATTCTTGGCGTAGATAGAGGCCAGTCAAAATTGGCCGCAAGTGATATCAGGATTTGAACATAAGAGATCTTGCCATAGGAGATAATGTTTCATGATAGTCAATACCATAAGTTTAAGTATTGCCTTACACAACCAATTAAGCCTTAAAGGATGGAACAATAGGGCACAAGTAGCCAAATTAGCTATTTTTATTCAGGATAGGGAACAACTAAACACCACCAAGAACCAAACGTGGGTCTTCCATGTCAACTTCAACAACCAACGCTGCTGGTGACTTAGAAACTTCTGATGACCACTGTACTAACATAGACTTAGGCCACTGACGACCAGTAAAACATGAAATTTGCAACCATTCACATGGGAACTACCATGATAGAGCTGGAAAAGTCAGAATTGACTGAGAACTGCCATGAACATCCACAATCCACCAGAAATCCCCACAAACAATGCCGACAAACCATGAACAACATCCTGAATATCAGAGAGCAACAAACACAGCAGCCAATGACATAGTTTGCTGTTTGACTATTGGACTTTCACGGTGACGATCATGATGGTGATGAAGACAGCTGTGCTCTCCGACATCTTCATACACCTCTCAACATCATTCAAACCAACAAATGTTCAACCCAAATCAACTAAATAAAGCAGTGTGAAAATTAAAAATATTTGAAAGTAATATTTATTACTATTTTTTTTTTTTTTAAAGACGACGAAAATAACAACTTAAGGCAAGGAACCATTTTTGATCCCTGGCTTTGATACCGTGTTAGTGGGAAAAAAAGAAGAAGAGAAAATATGAAAAGCATGAGTTATTTTCTATCTCAGCCCTTAGCCAGTCATTCCATATATATTGGAGAAGGATTTAAAAATATGACAGAATATTCTGATGGTGACAGCTAGTATTTACACCTCACTAGGGACACCACACCAATATCTTCTAGAGAAGCCTATAATTGTGACAGAGACCAGTGGTATCTTCTAGAAGGGTGTAACACTCTCTTTAACAGTTTTTAAAGCCTTTTAATATAGTTCTTGATTTATATTACATTGGATAAAATATATCCGATTAAGTTAATGCAAATGTATCTGGTTAAGTTAATAATGCAAATTGGCCATTGTTAAATACGTGATTCACTAACATGTCTATTAAGGAGTGAAGGATCACATGCATGGTTAGTTAATGGATATGATACTTAGATGCAAAGTTGCAATTGTCATGAAGGCTATGTAACTCAAATGAACATGAATTTATGCTTTGACTTGGTCTTCTGGGGATTGGAAAGTGATATGCCTAGATGCAGTACCCTAGATGGAAGACATATCTTTTAATTTTTTTTTTCATTGATTTTGTATTATATTACCTTTAACAACTTCCTACTGGGAAGTAAATGACCAAGTTTACAAACATTGTGTATTTTTCTATTTAGTCTGTAAATAATGCACTCGCTTTGTGGATACCCTGTGCTTAGCTTTTTATAAGTAAATTCATTTTACACCAAGTGCTGGATTTGTTTTCCATCTAAAAGCTTTTGCTCATTGTTACAGGTCACCTCTTGTGAGCATGTTTTTTGTAAGGCTTGTTTGCTTAATTACTGTGCTTCATTCGGACAAGCCTCATGCCCTACATGTTCCAAATTACTTACTGTCGATTTGACTAAAAATGTGGACAATGGAGATCAGACTTCTAAAACTACCATCAAGGGTTTCAGATCCTCAAGTATTCTGAACAGAATTCAACTTGATGATTTTCAGACAAGCACAAAAATAGAGGCTTTGGTATGTGTCAATGAAACTTTTACATATGTTTTTTGGAACTTTTCCCTTCATATTGCAACCTTGATAATTCTTTAAAAAATCTCTAGCATAGCATGTGTACCATTTCTTGTGATTGTACTGGACATGATTTCTCTAGCATGTAATGTCTTATTTTTACATAAACATGAGAGAGAACTAATAAAGATCTTTGAAGGCAATCTTGAAAGTGAGTTTCTTTTATGCACATTCTTCTGAATTAAGAAACCCTTCTACACATTAATTGTCTTAAAAGAAACCACTTCAACTTCCATAGCAGTAAAATTAATCTTAAAATCCATTTCAAACGGTGAAGTGCATGCCACCCCTGGGTGGGGGGGGGGGTTGTTGTTGGGGGGAGGGGGGAATGGTTGATCTAGGAAGTTAGCAAATCAGACTTCAGAGTTAACTAAAATGTAATCAATGGAGCAGTGATAAAAATGATGATTTGACAAATCTGTTTCCTGCATCGCTATGGTCATTGAAAATTGTCTTCTTCTCTAGCACACGTCCCTCCCAAGAATTTAATAAAAAAAGGGTGGTAAGGGAAATCTTGATGTCATTTTCTGGGCAAGGTAAGTTTATAGTGTTCTGTTGGGTTGCTTCTATATTTTCTACTGTGTCCATATCTACTGCAATGGTTTATATATTTCCAAATGGTCTAAACCATTTTTTAATGGTTCTGTGTTCATTTGATAATTCTGTTTTGCGGATCATATGGTTATATAAGAAAACTATCTTCCCTTCTCTAGCAAAAATCTCCATAATAATGTAATTGGTTTTTAAGGAAAAAAATTGATCTCAGTTTTTGGGTAAGGTAAATCTATAAATTTTGATACTTTGCCTGCATTTTCCTGTGGATCCATGAATATTGCAATTGTTGTATTTTTTCCACTTGCTGCTGACTGGTTTGAATGGTTCTAGAGGGAAGAAATTAGGTTCATGGTTGAAAGGGATGGTTCTGCAAAAGGAATTGTTTTCAGCCAGTTCACATCATTCTTGGATCTCATAAATTATTCCCTCCACAAGGTAATATAAAATCTGTGTTTCAGTCTTTTTTTCTCCCCACATTGTGAAAGGGTAGGAAAGTAATTTGCTCCTGTTGCAGTCTGGTATAAAGTGTGTTCAACTAGTTGGAAGCATGACCATGTCTGCAAGAGATGCCTCTATCAAGAGATTTACTGAGGACCCAGATTGCAGGATTTTCCTTATGAGCTTGAAAGCTGGTGGTGTCGCTCTGAATCTTGCAGTTGCATCACATGTAAGTAATTCATTTTCTTAGTCTTGTTTAATTGAATCTCTACTATTCTTTAGGCTTACATTTGCAGTAATAAAGCATGTATTTGTACCTGTTTTCTTAAATTAATTTTTTTTCTTTAGTTGGCTTTTCAATAAAGAGAGATGTGCAGTATAAATTTCCTGAGGCTCCTTGTTCGTCGAGGGAACACTTCTTTCATAAGGAACTCATGTTGAAGACTATCAATTGATTTTTGTGTTGGGAAAGTGGATCTCGTGGCATTTAAGAAGCTTGTCTTAGACAATACTTATCATGCTTTATCTATTTAATTTGTTCAGATTTTTCTACTGATGACTTTTCACCTGTATTTGCAAAATGAGGCAGGCCAGATACTTTTAATTATTATATATATAGGGTTTTAGTTTTTAATTTGATTTTCTCGTACCTCTTTGGCACACATTCCTCTTCTTACTTGGCTTATACCACAAAAATGATAGACGCATGCTCTAGCTTGTTCATTTATTGTGGACGTCTAAATGTATTTCCTTGCTAGTTTTATTATTAGTGTTGGTATGCTTCATGTGTAGTTCCTGTGTCTAGGTCTTTTTGATGGATCCTTGGTGGAACCCGGCTGTGGAGCGGCAAGCACAAGATAGAATCCATCGAATAGGGCAGTATAAACCAATCAGGTGCTGTTTTTTACTTGCAAGCTTGCCCAATTCTTATACAAGCTAGTTGCCCCTTTCTTTGAAGATTTTAACTTTGCCTTTACATTTCCAGAATTGTGAGATTTGTTATTGAGAATACAATTGAAGAGAGGATTTTGAAACTACAAGAAAAGAAGGAACTAGTGTTTGAAGGGTGTGTGATCTTTCTGCCATTTAGATTGTATTTTCCAAATGGTTTCCGCGTATTGGTACTGACCTCACCAATTTTGTCTCTTGCAGGACTATAGGTGGCTCTACAGAGGCCCTTGGAAAATTGACTGAGGAAGACTTGAGATTTCTTTTTGTCACCTGAGCAGGATAAAACATGTAAATGGGTGCTTTAGACCCCACACTGCTAAACATCAGCTAATTCCTTTTTAAGGCCCCGTTTTAATTCATCTTACAATTTTACATATATTTTGCTGCCTTTGGCTTTAGCCTTTAGGAGATGAGCAGTGAACTGCTTTTGTATAAATTTTGGGTAATATCTGGTTACATTTCAATTAATACTCCTAATTTACAATTAAACAAGTTTTGTCTGCCCACCACCTCTAGTTTTAATGAAGAAGATTGTTAATCTTTTCCAAATTTCTGATAGATATTGTGATAATATTGGGGTAGAGTTTTCCTAAAGTATGTTAGGACATCAAATTCAAGATTTGCAGAGTTGAAATTTATGACTCAGCATTATGTTAACTCTTGTTATGGCATTCTCTTTCTTCAACCACACAATCTTCAGGCTGTTTTCATTTATACTGACGGTACATGTGAAATCTTCGCTGGTGCGACAACAAGTTGAAATAGTATGAACATTCTGTAGTAAAAGAACAGCATACTGAGAGAGAAACCAAAGGATCGGGAGTTGGTCAACGGAAAGAGGAGGTTCTGATTCACATCAACTTAAAAAGACTACAAAATAATATGAACAGAATAATAATAAAAAACAACAATCAACCAACGTGTATTATAATCCAGAGAGAGAGAGAGAGAGAAGGGAAATCACAAATTAAGGCAACTTCTATGAGTATCAATTATTCCAGAAAAGTCCTTCAAATATGATGCTTCATATTAAATGCAATAGTAGATGAAGTTTGGTTATAAATTTGGTTATATCCTAAGGTTACAACTCTTATTGAAAAAATTAGCATGACTATGTATTTTGAAAATCTAACAAAGTTTGATTACAAATTTGGTTGTAGTCTAACGTTACAACTCTCACTGAAAAAATTAGCATTGCTATATATTTTGAAAATCTAACCGTTAAATTACATGTTCTTTATGTTTCATGTTCTTAACACTCCAAACCTGGCTGTGGTCTGGGATGCGCATTTTGGTACACTTAGGAATGAGACTAAAGAATGCACAAATTTTCTGGAAGTCTTTCGAGTATGCTTGGATAATGGGCACCCCTCTGACTTGGTTGCTATGGTCACATCTCTAATCTGGCATCGAAGGAACAAGCTCCGAATAGGTGAACCAGTGTCTGACTTGCGGCTTCTTTACTCTATGGCAAGTGATGCTTTATAGGAATTTCAACACGCCCACACCCCGGCATCACATTCTCCCCCTGCCCGAATCAACAGCAAATGGGAGCCTCCTCCCTCAGATTGGGTGAAAATAAACTTTGATGGCGCTGTCTTTCAATCGAAAGGTGAGGCAGGTCTTGGAGCCATCATTCGCAACGACCATGGTCTAGTTATGGCTGCATTAACACAAGTTATTCCATTGCCCACCTCAGTGGAGACGGTGGAAGTGTTGGCAGCAAGACGAGCTCTTTACTTTGCACAAGAGCTTGGTTTCGATCATATCATCCTGGAGGGCGACTCAGACATTGCTATTCGAGCCATGAAGGAAGAAAGCTTCTCTGCAGCGAGCTTTGGACACATCCTCGTTGACATCAAGATCTTATCTTCTCATTTCAGGCACTTAGTCTTCAAACATACACGCAGGATGGGAAACAAAGTAGCCCATAGCTTAGCAAGGGCAGCATGTAACTTTTTTCCTATTTGTACTTGGATTGAGGATGTTCCGGAAGCCTCTGCTGTAGTCTATCATTCTGAAATTTTAATGGAAGCATAGCTCCCCCCCTTCTTTCAGGGGGTGGTTTCTCAAAAAAAAAATATTACAAAAATTTGAAATTTAAATATTTGATTAATGATATAGCTATTGATCTTTAATTTTCTAAAATTTTGCAAGTATAAAAGATATAAAAAGAAAATATAATCCAATGGTGAATTTATCCAATAAAAAGATATTGAGTGGAGTTATAAGCTTAGGCTATAACCAAGTTTGTTGTCAAATTTTGTCCTTATTTAGTCACATGATTTTTTTAATAGGTCATGTAACTTGTTTAAATAATACACATAAAAACTCATATTAGTAGGTTGAAAGAGATAGCTCCAAACTGGTTTAAAGCTAAACTTTCTCCATCTAAATAAACACTATAACTTAAATGTTTTTACCATTTTACAAATCTATACTAATAATTAATAACTACATTACAATCGAATTTATATTGAATTATTTAGATAGAATGATTGTCTATCAACTTATAATATTAGATCTATCAACCATTCTAAAAACTATGCAATTTTAACCTAAATCTATATTTAATTTTTAGTTTTTACTATAAATAGACTATTTATAATTTCAATAAATTCAAATAATATTTTGATATATTATGAACTCAACTACAAACATATACAATCAAATCTCTAGTTTATATTCTTCTCAAAAAAAAAAAAAAAAAAAAAAAAAAAAAAAAAAAAAAAAAAAACCTTTCTTTTTTTTTTCTCAAGGAAAGTTTAGGTGAAAAGAGGCTACTCCATACCGATTGCTGGTAGCGGGACTCGAACCTAGGCCTTTTGGGCAAAGTGTTCGAGCCTTACCAATTGAACCAACTTTTGCTGGCAAAAATAATATCTCTAATTTATATAAATAATATATGCTTTGTACATATATACATATTTTTTTTTGAGGACATATATACATATAAACATATAATAATATATATATTTAAGAGCTTGTTCATAATTGCATCATCGTCTTTAAACTTAAAGTTCTTTTAATTACTGAACCTAAACTAAGACTTAAACTTAACTAGTTTGTTAAATAAACCAACTTAAATAAGCTCTTTCTCGAGTCAAGCCACGACACTAAGACCCTAGGCACCTTAATGTAGTGGAGTGAGTGATACGGGTTAAAGTCTTGGTTCAAATAAAGCCATGACACTAAAACAAGATACAGAGAAGTTTTAACAATTCCCAAGTTTTGTGAATATATTTTTTGTCTGTAAACTCAATATTGGAATAACATTGTCACTTCTTTTGGGTAGCAATGGTACACAATCACAGCTTACACATGATCCTGAAAAGAATTGAAGAAACTTCAACCATATAACATTTTAAAAAAAGAAAAAACCTCAACAATATAATAATAGAACATGTGAAAATACTTAGGTCTGCAAATGCACAATCCAAGCCTGAGAACTTATTGTGTCGAGGATCAATAAAGAGTCAAAGACGTCAATTTTAAATCCCAGATATTATTCTGGGCTATACTGACTTGCACAGCGTTTAGGTGAGAGCAATCACCCCCCACTTAAGTTCAAAACAAACAGAAACGTCCGCATAAAACTAAGTATTTTTAGGATATTTTCTTCAACTGCACACCCATTGAACGTTTTAAGAAGAGTCCGTAGGATCAATGTGAAAAAATAATTGTAAGGTGTTTTACAAGTCTAGAATCTGCACAATTCCAATAGGCAGCACAGTTGGCACCTCTTGTGCTTAATAAAATTACCTTATAATTGAAATTGTGGGGAAAAAGGAAACTTTCACCTTTATTTCTAATCTTCTTCACAAGAACCAAATTGAACGTTGATAGAAGGTGAAAATTTTTTATGGGTAAACCGTAAATATAACTCACACCTCTAAAGGATTAACCGGACCTTGCTTTCATACTGATATTTTGTTGGTCTTTATTGGGTTTTATTTTGAGCAATCTGTTGCTCCTCTCTTTCTCTCCCACTAAGAAAATTTTTAACTCTGCCCAATTGCATGTGTACCAGCACATCAGGTATTCAGCAGAGACTTCATATATCAAGGAGAAGCCTCCGAGGGTCCTCCACAACGTCTTTGATACGGCGCAAGAAAAATACAGCCTCCCTCCCATCAATCAGCCGATGATCGTATGTCAATGCAATATACATCATAGGCCTTGGAACAATATTGCCCCCAACAACCATTGGACGGGTCACAATTGAGTGCATGCCTAATATAGCCGACTGCCAAATAAGTAATTGAGTCAATAGGTGGGGAGAATACCAATGCATAACAAGAATATTATTTTGCTTAAAAAAAAAGAATATTATTAAACCAAAAAGACAATTGAGTGCATGCCTAATATAGCCGACTGCCAAATAAGTAATTGAGTCAATAGGTGGGGAGAATACCAATGCATAACAAGAATATTATTTTGCTAAAAAAAAAAGAATATTATTAAACCAAAAAGACACTAAGAATAATTACTATAAAATAATTTTAAAAATTGCGAAGGTGTTTTCAATCATTTATGATATACAACTACTGACATGCATAGAGAATAATAACATTAAAAAAAAACTGCTGAGAGAAAATTGACCAAGAGAAAATTGTATAGAGAAGTACCTGTGGTGGGTTGATGATTGGTGTACTTAAAAGACTTCCATAAACTCCACCATTTGATATTGTGAATGTACCTCCAGCCATCTCATCAATTGATATGGAACCATCATTTGCCTTCTTAGCTAGAGTATTGATCTCCTTCTCTATCTCAGCGAAGTTCATATTCTCAGCATTGCGTATAACTGGGACAACGAGGCCCTTGAATAAGGAATTTGATAATGGTCAGTTGAACGTGGATAATTTATTTAATGTGAAACTGAATTTCATCCGACTAAAAGCTCATGTCATGTAGTTGAATTATACAGCTCAAATAAGTTGAACAACGCATAATAGCAATAGCTGCCTACTTCACTAAGGGCTCTTAATGCATGTCTAACAAGAGAAAAGAGAACACACATTAATACCTTTAATAATCCACACTGTTCATTACTTGAATGCCAGCAGATCTCCAGAATACACAATAAAATACATTCTAGAATCCACACCGTACCATTAAGTATTCCAATATCTCCAGGCATGCTTACACATGCCAAACCATCTAATCAAATCTTAAGGCATGGCAAAATTGCCAAAATGTTCAGTTACCATACTTCAATATCAAGGGAGAGTTTAAATAATCCACGCAATGTTAGTTATAACTTCACTTAGATATAGTTATTTAAATACTATACCTTAAGTTTCCCAATTAAATTCAATTATGCGGACAATTAAATTCAACTTTGTGGACCCATTGGAAGAATTAAATAGAGCATTTTCAGCCACATTGGAAGAATTAAATTTAATTAGGGAACTAAAGTATAGCACATAAAGAATTGTACCGAAGTTTGGCCCTCAAACTAGCAACTTGAATTTTCAAACTAAGAATGAGGCCTTTTCAATTAAACACATGGAAGCATATTTGGTCATAGCTATTATTCAATCATATCTATCACCTCTCATAATTTTATTTTGGCCGAATTACACCAACCTCCCTCGAGATTCCACGAAATCACACCCCCCCCACCCCAAACCTTTTGGTAAATTACACTCCTACCCTTGATGTTTTAAAAATGCAACAAATAAGCACATCCCCTCTGACATTGACACTCCCACCTAATGAATATTCTGTTAGGAAAGTACTAACGTGGAGGAGATGGACTTTAACTGTTTTATAAAACCTCAACGGTGAATGTTATTTCATGAAACGTTTGTGGGGAGTGTAATTTTATGAAATCTCAAGGGAGGTTGGTGTAATTTACCCTTTCATCTTTTTGATTGGTAAATTACACAAGCACCCTAGAAAGTCTCCATTCATTATTATGAAATGACTATGGTGCAGACACCAGACTAGATATAGGCTCCTGATCACATGTTTGTGAACACCAACATAGGAGGACAGCCTAACCAATGACTTTATGACTATAGACAATGGAAGCTTGCTACCCGTTAGACCCGATTAATACTGAATGATTGAGACTTTTTAGGATTTTATTGTCAACTGATTTTATCCATATTTGATTGAGCTTATTTTCTATCCACATTTTACAAAAATTGAGAACCCTAAATCTCAGCATTCACCATTGGGTAAACTTGATTATTATTGTAATTGGAATTGTTTTCCACTCTACTTGGTGCTGAGTCGGGCAACACTAGGTGCTAAAGCCTACGCCTTTTTTTATTGGTCATTTTTCCTCCCATACACGTGTTCCCCATGAAAAATAATTGTGTTGCATATGATTGAGTGCCATTTGAGCTAAAGCTCATTGACAATCCAGGACCAATTTTTAAAATACATTACAAACAAAAAGATTTTATTGGCAGTCTAGACAACCAGAGCAGTTGGTGCTTGATAATACCAGGTGCCTTAATTAACTAGGAAGGAAAAACATTAAAAGCCTTACTTATTAAAAAAAAATGAAAAAATGAAAAAAAAAAAAAAAGGTCATTTGACAAACAACAAGGAAACAATCACTTGTATCCTTTTTATTATTATTATTTTAATAATGAGTACCAATTTACTTATATCCATCTCTTCCTTAAGTATCTTCTACATTGAGAGCTTCTATTTATTCAGAATTAAATTTTTTTTTTTTTTTAACCACCTATCATCCTCAGGATTTGACAAATTAAATAAAACTCATTTTCTGAAAGAAATGAGTTCACATCAGTTAAAAGCTTGACAATACATGGATAAACCATGAAGTTGGGCATACCTTAGGAGTGCCTACAGCAATGCTGATATCAATGTAATCTCGATATATGATATCTTCACCATCAATTACAGCATTGACAACTGGCTGACTCTGAAGTGCACTAACAGTAGCCTGAAACAAATTAAAATGATATTATGAACACGAACAAACAGCACACATTGTCCAAAATCATCTACCATGCAAAGGTACTTTACACGAGTGACATACTACTTATACATACTTTCACGAAGCCCGACATAAGTCCTAATTTGACCCCGTGCTTTTCAACAAAGGCATCTTTATAATCTGAACGGAGCTTCATCAAGTTAGTCCTGCATTATACAGAAAATCAACCAGGAGAGAGAGAGAGAGAGAGCTGTTTAATGGACATTTGACAAACAAAATGGAAACAATGACATCGTGAAAAGGCAATTTGAAAGAGCTACTCATGATATTCATTAGTTTATCCCCTTTTCCTTTTCCTGGAGGCATGCATTACATTCAGTAATCATAGGACAGTTGTTGAATTCAGAGTGCTCATAATTAACATATTATACAACATAAAGCCTGATAATGAGATTACACAAGTTTTAAAAGCAAGAAGAACTTTATGAAAACAGTAATCGTTACTCCTTGTTCGAGGTGGAAAGTAAGATGATTCAAACTTACATATCAACCTCATTAAATGTGCTCAGCAAAGCAAATGTGTTCTGAGAATCTTTCAATCGTGTTGCAACCCGTTTCCTAAGTCTTGTCATGGGAACCTGGACAGGATAGATAAGATAATATTTTCAGTACTTGCTTACCATAATAAACTTTGAAAGATACATTTTCTTACATGAAGAAGAAATAATAAAACGTACTCGTCTTTCCCTATCCTTAGGAGGAAGCTGGGGTTCTGAAGCTGTGGCTTTAGGAGGAGGAGAAGTTCCTTTTGCCTTGGGTTGTGATGGAGATGGTTCTTTAATCTTCTCCTTGACAGGGGCATTTTCTGCTTTGGGGATTTGCTTCTCGACACTTTCCTTCTGTTCAGGAGGTGGTGGCTGAGCAGCAGCATTTTCTGATGGTGCTTGTGTTACACCTTCACCTGATTTTGAGATGAAAGCAATCTTGGTACCTGGTTCCACAGTGTCACCTTCCTTGGCCACAAACTACCATCAATTACATTTACAATACAGGAAAGAGAAAAGGATCAGCACAACAACATTACTCAAATCCATTTTCAAAGACGTATTGCAATGAACATTCAACTAATTCATATTGCCACATTACAGAAATATTACCTCTTGAATGGTGCCAGCTTCAGGACTAACTACATCAATTGTCACCTATTTATGGGAAAAGAAAAAAAATCAGCAATGACTCTTCTTTATACTTCAGAATCACGAGACCTATAAATTGGGGTGGGAGGACAGAAGTTACCTTATCAGTTTCAATTTGAGCAATAGGCTCATCGACTGCAACTCTGTCACCAGGCTCTGTTAATAGGGTAATGTACACGAGTTTCAGAAGGCATTAAATTCATACATATGTATGCTCACGAATAATTAGACAACACAAATATTAAGCATTGAAAGCATACAATTCATAATGCAGCTGTGAGTATAACATACTCTTTAGGAATGTTGCCAAAGTGCCATCAGTTATAGATTCGCCCATGAAAGGAACGACAGCTGCAACTATGTCTCCTGCAAGGAAATTCCAATATGTATAAACATGTGTGTGCGCACACACGAATCAGCATGTCCATATATTGAACTACATCTACAAGGCACATAAACAATAAATTACCACTGTCTGAAGAGAATGATCTATTCTTCAATCGAACAAAGTGCTCTGTTTGAAATAGCGCAGTAACTTCTCTGCATGCAGAAGGAAAAGGGGAAGAAAATAAGGAAGAAACCAAAGGAAGAGAAGAGTTTATAAGTATTAACACCCCCCCCCCCCCCTAACACACACACACACACCCTCTCTCCTCTCTTTTCCCCTTTCAATCATTAATTTCTTGGAAGACTCGGATTCTATTCTCAGATTGAGGATGTCAGAGGTAGGAACAGAACGATTTCAATTCTAAAGAAAAAAGTTTGCAAACATCAAGAAGTATCCTAAGTATTAGATGTCTTGGACCTGCTGTTTTCTCAAGTTATATGACATGATTAATTTAGTGAGAAATTCCAAAAGGATTTTTTCAGATAAAATTATCCAAATCAGTTCAAAAACATTTAAGTCAGATTTGTCTGAAATGTAATATATGTCATATTATTTAAGACACCCTCAAAGTAGGCAGCTAAATGAAGTTCTTTGCAAACAGCCAATACCCACCCCCCAAGAGAAGATTTGAAAAAGTTAAATAGAAACTACAGTTCGAAACAGATTTTCTTGGTAGCTTTGGGGTGAGGGAGGGCTGCATAAAACATAAAAGCTTGAGCTCACTAACCTCCGTGTTGAATGGGCATGACCTCCTAAAACAAAGGAATTTAAAGAAATCAATCACTGTGAAGGAAAACAGAACCACACATGTAAAATAAGTTCCTGACAAGAAGCATGTTCAATAAAAAAAATTTCCACAAGATCACCTAACAAAATGTGGTAGCCAGATCTCTGGACACACTCAAATCCTTGCCCAGTGAGCAAAGCCTGCATGGATAAAAAGCCATAATATTGGAAGCTTTCTACAATGGTGTGCCAAGGAGCTGATATTCAAGGAGAGAAAATTTTCTTAATTTCCAACACCAGAAATATGAGGAGAGGATTATATATATATATATATATATATATATTAAAAACTCTGATGAGCACAACATCAACATGCCTTGTAAAAATTTTAAGCCTATAAATTGCTCTCTCTCTCTCTCTCTCTCTTTTCCTACTTTTCAATGATGCTCTTTTTTTTTGGTGATAAGCAAAGAGAACTTTATTACGCTGAGACATGAGATGCAAAAGGAATGAAAGGGCCTTTAGCATCTTCAGCTTCAGAAAACAAAACAGAGGAGGGAGATTGGAGATGGGAAAAGGCCCCTCTTAAGAACACTCAAAACCCAGGAAAGAAAAAGAAAAGGAAAGTTCTTAACCCAAAAAAGAATGACTTCTATTATGGGAGGCCAAAAATGAATGTCTTCAATTATGGAAGCAATCAGCCAGCAAGGGATAGAAGCAAGTTCCTTGAGGGGCATTAAGACATTGGCTGCATCACCTTTGAGATGATTCGGGAATAACCAGCTTCTGAAGCACAAGAGATTGCAAACAGGGCAGCCATGACTTCTCCCCACAAAGCGTCTCCTTTAGGGAATAACTTGGTCCAAGCTTTGAGGATTTGAGCTTGGTTATTAAAACTTACTACTACTGCCATTGTACCTTGATTTTTGAAAGCTGCATCAAAATTCAATTTATTCCTATCAGAGGGAGGGCCCGGCCCCATTTGCATGGAAGGGGCAGGGTATTTTAATGTATTCCAAGCTGCCAAGTGAGATAAGAAAGCAGCATTAATCTCCCTGAACAAAGCTATAGAGTCTATTTGAGCATTTTGAAAAACCAATTTGTTCCTTTCTGCCAATAAGTGATCACAGAGAATTGGAGAGAATAGTATAAATGCTTTTAATTGTTCTCTGGTGAGCTAGAGGTTTTTTTTTTCTGAATATATGATGAATCTGATCCGATGAGCCACTGTTGGGAAATCCATTTGAGCAAAGTGGCAAGGACCATAATGAACTTGACCTCACTCCACACCTGTGAAGAATGGGGCATTTGAGGAAGAGGTGTATGGTTGATTCACTTGGGTATTGGCATGTGGAATAGTGTTCTTCTATAGCTAGGATTCTAAATTTTAAGACAGCTCTGGTTGGAAGAGTATCCCAAGCTAGCTTCCGTAGGAGTTTAAGCACTCATGAATTTTTAGTTTTCAAAGCAAGGTCCAATCTTTCTTGGTAAGGACCTCATGACTAAGAAATCGATGGAACTGGTCAAGGTGATAGGCAGCCTGCACAGAGAATTTGCTATCGAAGCTTGGGGCCAGAGGGGGGTAACATGTGTGGGGGAGGATGGAATGCAGATGTTGAGGAAACAGAGATTGAGCCTACCTTGATCCCACTGTCTTGATTCTTGAATAATTAAATCAGCTACTATATGCAACTCAGCTATTGTGGAGAAGTTTCAATTGGCCTGAAGTTTGGGAGTTTGGGAATCCATGGGACATCCCATTGTGATATGCTACAGCCACTACCAACCTTGTAACAGATTCCCTTTGAGAGGAGATCTCTACATTGGAAAATTCCTTGGCATGACCAAGATTCTTGTTTAGGCTTGTTTGCTATTAGGTACGAGGCACCACGAAGATATTTGGATTTGAAAATCTAGACCCACAGGCTTTGAGGAATGGCGAAGACCTACAAAGCAAGTTTGGTTTTTAATGCACAGTTAGTCATGTATTCTACGGAGGCCAATGCCTCTTACTGATTTGGGTAAACAAATACCATCCCAAGCTCTGAGATAGCACAGTTTGGTGGAGGAAGAGGAGGATCCCCACCAAAAGTCCCTAAACATGGCATCCAATTTTGAAGAAGTTTTCTTAGGTAGAACAAAGGAGGACATAATATATGATGGAATAGCTGAGGCCACATACCCAATAAATGCTGTTTTCCCCGCATTGGATAGGGTCTTACTTTTCCATCGTTGCAATTTTGATTCAGCTTTGATGATCACATCCTCAAAAGCTATGGATTTTGAGATGCCAATTTTGAGAGGGAGTCCAAGGTAGTTTGCTTTTTGCCCTGGTTGCTTCATGTTTAAGGTGTTGGCCAAAGTGGTTCTCTGTTGGTTGGAGAATTTTTTACTGAAGAAAACAATAGACTTTTCTTGGTTCATTTTTTGTATGGACCAGGAGCAATATTTGGAGATGCATTCTTGGATACTTTCTAGATTTTGTGCTTTGGTTTGTGAGAAAATGAATAAATTATCTGCAAATTATGGGTGTATTAAGGATGGGAAGCCACAGTTGATTTTGACCCTTTAATTAGTCCAATTTGATCACTTTGTTGAAGAAGTCTTGAAGTTGAGTCACCAGCAAGAATGAAGAGGAAAGAGGATAAAGGATCCCCTTGTCTAATCCCTCGAGTGGGTTTGAAGAAACTAAAAGGGCCACCATTGATTAGTATTGAATATGAGTGAGTGGAGATATTGCTGCACCCATTGGATCCTTTATATATATATATATATATATATAAGATATTATTGTCTTGGCTTTTCATCCCAGGCACAAAGGTTGCTTGCCATTGAGATATGAGTTTAGGTTGTAGGAACTGGAATCGGTTTGCAAGTACTCTAGATATAGCTTTACAAATGATATTGCAAAGGCAAATTGGTCTTAATTAAGAGACATTGGCTGCAATTGGGGATAAGGGTGATGAAGTGTGATTGAATTACTAACATATACTCCTTTAAAAAGAAATCTTGGATGGCAACAATTACATTACCCCCAATGATGTGCCAATAATGCTTATAGAAAAGTGGGGGAGAAACCATGTTCCAGGGGCTTTGTTGGAGGCCATGCTAAAGAAGGAATTTCCTATTTTTTCTGGGGTGCGGATGGCTATTAGGGACTTGTTTTCCTCAACAAAGATGCAAGGTGGGAGAAGGGTTTCAAGGTTAGCTAGAGTATTAGGGTTTGATGAGATAAATAGTGATTGGAAATAATTGACAAAGCAATGCCCAATATTTTGTCACCTGAGAGCCATACACCATTTCTCATTTTTGAGGAAGTCTATGGAGTTTTTCTTGCTATGAATAACAGTAGACATGAGAAAGAATTTAGTGTTAAGGTTAGAACTCATAAGCCACTGCATTCGAGAATTTTGGCTTCATCGGATTTCCTCTCTTTTTAGCAGTTCATCTTGAGTTTCTTGTGTAGGCCTCTTTTGTAGATTAGAGGTCTAGGGTTAAGAGATTGGATTACCTTTAGGTCTACTTCAGTTTGCTGAATGTGGGTCTGGACTTGGCCAAAGGATTCTTTGTTCCACCTCTTTTGAAGTTCTTGTCTAGTGACAATTGACCTTGACTAGAGGATGAAAGGAAGGTGCTTTATGAGGGCAAGAGGAAAGATTAGTTGCCATCTCTAATTTGCATATGCACTGTAAGTCTCTCCTTGATGTTTGATAGACCTACCCTATTGTTTGTCCAAGTATAGGGGTTGCCTACAAAGCCAAGATCATTATGGCCATTTGAGTTAATCACTAATCACCCTTCCCAAACCCCCATTAGATGAGATAGAAACTGGCCTTCCTTCTTTATTGCCTACTTGATGGATGATTTAGATGGAATCCCCCCATAAATAACCACCCATCATTGAAGGAGCTGCCCACCAAGTCTAAAGATACCCAAAAACACTCCTTTTTTGCTCTTATATAGGACCAATATGTGAACGAGACCATTTAAAGTTCATAAGTGGGGCTAGAGAAAATTAAGCAATTGATTAGCCATTGACTTGATAGAGTGATCTCCACATCAAGACCAATTTTCAAACATAAGTATAGCCCCTTTGGTGTCAATTGGTTCCACAGCAACATGATTGTAACAACCTAAAGATAGAAGTTTGTGCTTGTACTGGGAAGAATGAATTTTGAATTCCATTAAAAATTTAACACAAGTATGGTACCCTCAGAGCTTTGCATATCAGTCATATATAACACTAAACAAAAACAAAAGTTTACTAATTCAGCTATTACAACCATTGATTTACCTGCCAAAGCAATGGCTTCCATAGACCAAATTTGGACACTGTTTGTCATATTCAATCCATACTCCACTAATCAAGAAATTTTTCTGGTTAAAATATTTTTTTTACTATCCCAAATCGCTTTTTCTCTCTTGCTAGGCAATATCCTCATTTCTTAAACTAGACAATGTAATGATGCTATGAAGGAAATAAAGAGAACCCGTTTCATCACTATCAAAATTACAACGATTCTTCCAATTATTTATATGAGAAATCCAACCAAAAATACACAATAGCAACCAACAACAATCATCATAAGTACCTCTTTCCGCATAGTCCTGTAACATTGTGGCCCCGGCACTGACACTGCAGGCCTAATTCTCTGTACTGACTCTCCCAAAACCTTCGGCTATCGATTAAAAACACACACACAAAACCACTAATTAAAACCAATTAAATTTAAATATTAATTCAGAAACTAGAACTACAATTGCATGCATGACGTAGCCACCAACTAATTTATCAATACCAATATCAAAAAGCAGTGACTAGAGCAAGATTTTTGATCCATACCGAAATGACTTTGCGGCGAATAATCCCCCAAATCATTTCTTCAACACTTAGCAAGCTGACCTGATCACTGAAAATTCGGTTTCAAATTAACACAGAAAATAACTCAAAAAAATGTCAACACTACCTCGCCTCATAGTCATAGCTCTCTGTTTGGTTCCAAGGAAAATGTTATTGATTACTAGTTTGATAACTTAAATTCAGCAAGAATAACATTAGAAAGTTTAGTTTCACTAAAATGCGAGAGTGAATTGAAATTCGAAATTCAAGTTTTGGTTATACAGTTATACAAATATATTCGTGTGAGTGAATGAACGAAAAATAGATCTTATTGAAAAATAAAGAATTTGGAAGAGTTAAGTAGTACCTGATATAAGAATTAAAGAAGAAGAGGATCAGAGAGTGAGAGCAAAGTATGGATCAAAACGGTGCGCAATGACACAGAAGAAATAGAATACTAGTACTAATACTAATAAAGAAGAAAGAAGAAGGAGGAAGAAATGTATAAATTCGAGAGAGAGAGAGAGAGAGAGAGAGAGAAGTGTTTTAGTAAGAAGTAGGAACCATCAAATGTGCGTTTCAAATTTTTGTTTTTCCTTCTTCTTTCTCTCTTTCTTCCTTTTTATTTTTATTTTTTATCTTTGTTTTGAAAGGTGGCGAATAGAAGAGAAGCACGTCATGTGAGCAGAAGGTCGGCAGGGCTCCCGAGATCCAGCGTGTCAACTTTCCAGAAAGACTGACGGTACACAAATTATTATTTTATAATATTTATACGAATTCTTATCCAAAATTAATATCATTCTTTAACTTACCAATAAGAAAATAGCTATCTATCAGCCATTTATATAAAAAAATTCATAAAATATGTTATGAGTTTAGCACGGAAATTTCTTCGTGGGGTATGTGACTTGAAGAAAGGGCCAAAATGGGTAACTAGATATAAGATTCTAACTATATAATTAGTTATTAACATTTTCAAACTATATTTTTTACTAGCATCTCGAGTTTCAAAGACTCGATTTTGGCGTATAAATCGAGTCTCAAAGACTCGATTTCTATGGCTTAATCATATTCGATGTGGCATATTTTTCCACGTGGCGACCACATGAAAATCGAGTTTCTAAGACTCGATTTCTAACACGAAAAAATTTGAAAAAATTTTAAGTCCATGTACAAGCCAAAATACCCAAAAACAAATTTCAGAAATCCCAAACACATCAATCCCAATCCTAGAAACTCAAATCAGAGGGAGAGAAAGAGCTTAGAGGGAGAGAAAGAGATCACCTCACCAGCCAAGCGCGGCCAGGGCTGAGCGCGGCCTGGGTCACGCACGGTGGTCCGATCTCGATCTTCTCGTTCTGGTTTTTTATTTATTTTTTTTTTCTCTGGGTTGTTTCTGACGTTCTGGTTCCTCTCTGATTTGTTTTTATTTATAAGGGTTAGAAATCGAGTCTTAGAAACTCGATTTCCATGTGGTCGCCACGTGGAAAAATATGCCACATCGGATATGATTAGGCCATGGAAATCGAGTCTTTGAAACTCGAGATGCTAGTAAAAAATATTGTTTGAAAACGTTGGCAACTAATTATATAGTTAGAATCTTATGTCTAGTTACCCATTTTGGCCCTTGAAGAAAGCATGATGGACTTTTTCTTGGTTTTGGATTCAATAATGCAAATAAATAATATTTCCATATCTCAATTTGTTTGTTCTCTATTATATTTCGAGATGTCTCAAAATATTGTTATGTTTCTAAAATTAAAACCCATTAATTTTAGGCGTAAATGCACTTTTAGTTCCTACATTTTGGGTCATTTCTCGATTTGGTCCCTAAACTGATTTTGCTCCTAGGTCAATCCCTGACTTTTTAAAATCGTTTTTAAAATAGTCCCTACCGTCAACCCAGTTACGGAAAAAGCTGAGGTGGCAAAGAGCGTGTCCTACTTGCTAACATGGGGCTGACGTGGATATTAAAATATTATTAAAAAATACCATGTCAGCATCCATGTTAGCGTTTTAATGACAAGTCAGCATTTTAATTAATAAAAAATAAAAATAATTTAAAAAAATTAAACTAAAAAAATTCAAAATCAAAAACAAAAAAAAGAAAAAACTTTTTCAGATTCTCTCTTTCTCTGTGTTTGTGTCTGTATCTTTTTCTTCTTCTTTTTTTTTCCAGATCCTCTCTTTCTCTGTCTCTTCCATTTTCTCGTTGGCCACGTGGACGAGGTACTGAACGAACTCCGGCGAGACCATGACGGACTCGGTGGTCCCCAATGGAACCTCCAACCAGATCGAGCAACGGATCGCGACAATCACACGCTTGTTGTTTGCGTTGGTTATGCTGGATTCTCTAAACCCGGCGGACCTTGTCGTGGAGACCAGCAACTGAGCCGAGGCGAGGTCTTTGCACTCCACGATGAGGATGAGCGGTTCGAAGCGGAGGACGAGTTCGAACTCGGGTTCAGGTTCGGAGCGAGTTGGTGAGTCGGGGAAGAGGAGGGAGATGCCGAGTCGGGATCGGCCGGGTCGTGGGAGACGAAGAGCCAGGAGTCGCCTTTGGATTTTTTGTTGGGTTGGGTTTGGTGTATGGGTTAGGAGAGGATAGAGATACGGCCGGAGTAGGAGCTGGTGGTGAAGTAACAAGGGTGGTTGTTGAGGGTGTTGATGAGAGGGAGGATGGGAGTGTCCAACGTGCCCTTCGGTGATTTGTCAGTGTCTGAGGATGCAAGTGACGCTAGTGTCGCCACTTTTTTCTGGGTTTTTGTAGGGGTGGGTGGTCAGTAGTGGAGGTGGAGATTGGTGTGGCCGTGGAGATCGGTATGGCCATGTTTGTGTTTCGGAGATGGAGTTGTCTCAGTGAGTTTGGTTTCGTGTTTGTGGTTTTTATTTTTTATTTTTTATGTGGATTTGTATATTTATTTCTTGGATTTATTGGGTTTGATTTACTAAAGGTTTATGGGTTTGATTTCTTGGATTTATTGGGTTTGATTTACTGGATGTTTATGGGTTTGATTTCTTAGATTTATTGGGTGGTTTATGAGTTTGATTTCTTGGATTTATTAGGTTTGATTTATTGGATGTTTATGGGTTTGATTTCTTGGATTTATTGGGTTTGATTTGGGTAAGAACATGAAGCATGAAGTTCATGTCCTGGGGAAGAAGAAGAACAATGTTCTTCCGAAAAATAATGAAAAGCAAACCCATTTTTTAAACTCAATTTTTTAAACTGAAAAAGCTTTTTTTTTTCTTAATTTAATTAAATTAATGTTTATTTATTTATTTATTTTAAAATTTCTGACCTTGATTTTTGTTTTAATTTTTTATTAATTTAAATTTGACGTGGCATTTCAAAAATGCTAAATAAGTTTTTTTAATAATATTTTAATATCCACGTTAGCGCCATGTCAGCAAATAGGACACGCTGTTTGCCACCTCAGCTTTTCAGTAGCTGGGTTGACGGTAGGGACCATTTTAAAAACGATTTTAAAAAGTCAGGAACTGACCTAGGAGCAAAATCAGTTTAGGGACCAAATCGAGAAATGGCTCAAAATGTAGGGATCAAAAGTGCATTTACGCCTTAATTTTATAATGTTCATATTATACCCCTACTTTATTTCCAAAACCATTTTTGATAAATTTATTTAAGGATTGTTTTGAAAACTTATACATTTTTATACCGTAGACAAAACAATAAGGGGGGCGTGATCTTACATTACGCCGTAATATTACGTTATTGTAATCTTATATTAATGTAATTTCAATACAATAATACAACATTAAATTATGGTAATGAGATTAAGATGATGTGATATATTTTGTAATTTTAAATTATGGTAATGTTAGAAAAAATAAAATAAACCAAAAACTTTAATGTCACATTATCGTAATGTGTATCACATCAAGGATACTTCAAAGCGAACCAAACACCACCTAAATGATGTTCTCCTAAAAAGTTGGATTTTTGAAATAGAACAAACAAATTGGGACGGAAGAAGTACCACTTTTTAATTTATGTATACAAATAAGGGTAATGCTTGTTACACACAAACCTGTGTGTAAATTTTTTTTTTAAACACTGAAATCGATTTCAGTTAATAGAGTATGTATAAGAGTATTGGGTAAAACTTAGATACAGTACCTTAGTTACTGTTCGTCAGGTACCTCATTTAAAATTTAGCCACCTGCCTATTCACTTAACAGAGCAAACATGCGTTAATCGATAACATCCTCTTTCCCTCTTTTTTTCTCCATCTCCTTCAGATGTGTGAAAATCAAAGTTCATGCCCATCAGATGTGTGAAAATCAAAGTTCATGCCCAAACTTAAATTCTCCTTCTTTCTCTCCTTTTTTCTTGGAAAAATTATCTTTAACCCATGCAGTAATTATTTAGAATCCACAACTCCAATCTGAAATTAAGATCAGTATCTTTGTCAGCCACCAAAGCCAAGCACCTACCAAGCCCAACCAGTAGTTCAAATTGCAAACCAAAGTTCAAATCCTTGAGATCAAAAGCCAGCCCCGTCGACCTTCTGACTGTTTGAGGGTTAGATCAGAAAAAAGAATTATCAAGAGAGAATCAAAAAATAGAGGGACAAAGAAAGAAATGGAGACTGACATCCAACAAATCTTTCAATTGACAACGCGAAACAAACGAGCTAGCCCTTTCCTCCTTTTGAAATCTTGATTTCTTTGAAATCTAGAAGTCTGAGAGTGTGAGATGAGGGATGTTGGAGTTCTGGACTTCCAAGGGTTTTTAAGTTATAATGCATCTCTAAAGAAAATGAAGGAGAAAAAGAGTAAAAAAGACGGACATTTGCTTTGTTAAGTGAATAAATAGGTGGCTAAATTTTAAAAGGGGCATCTAATGAATAGTAGCTAAGGTATTGTACCTAAGTTTTGCCCAAGAGTATTTATCCTACAAATAATCATTCAAGGCCAAGCTAATTTCTTTTTCTCTTTTTCCCCCTTTCAGTAATACCAAAAGAAATTTTAAATTACACCATTAAATTTATTCAAATTCAATTCAGTTACGTAATTGCTTATACATTTATTACAATTACATAACTTTTACTTTTATTTAATGTAGGCATTCATTCTAACTCAGTCACATTGTGTCATTCAAGTGTCATAAAAACAACTTCATTTTGGAAATTAAAAAAAAAAACCAAAACGACATCGTTTTATCCTTTTTGAACACTTAATGACAACCCCTCTAATAGAAGTTGATGGAAAACTACATTAAAAATGAATGAAATTTATAAGACTAGTGTAGGGGTCAAAAACTTTCACAGTTGGTGGAACAATTTAAAGGTAATGATTGTCACAATTAAATTATAAAGTGTAGGAAGATAATCACAATGGGAGTTCTAAACAATAGAAATGAGTTATGAAAGTTATATCATCGATGAACTAGGCTTGTCGAGACACATTCATCCAAAGGCATTTATAAACTCTCTCGAGTCACTTTCTCTCTCTAATTTGGTGTCCCCTCTCTAAGTATGTGTGAAGGCCCTATTTATACCTTGATATCTTCCCTTCAGTAATGGGTTGTCATGATGGGGTTAGAAGATAGTTGTCTGATGATGCAAAAAATCAGTAGTTAAGATCCTTGTCTCAATGGATGGTCGATCCTGTGGTTGGTCGTGTCTTCAACATAAACTTGCAAGAAAGCTTTGGAAAGAGATGGAACACACCGGTGTGGTGTTTGCTAAAAATTCTCTGATGCTTAAGTCAGAAAGGGAGAAAGTTTGGTTAGAGAGAAAATGACTTGGAGTGATTTTTGGATGAGTATTTTTGTGTACCTTGGGATTTTGTTGCTCCTTTCTTTTATAGTTGTTCCTTGCCTTAATGGACAATGAATGTCTGTATTTATGTTCAACGGCTAGTATGTTATCAATGGGAGCTCTGAAGTGCACAACTCACTTGTTACCGTTGCTCTGTTCGTTACGTTTCATCATCAATGCACGCAATAAATGTGTAATGCTTACTTTGATTGTCATTAGTGGGAATGACGATCCCGGGTTATTTTTTGACTCATTAGCTGCCCCCCTGTTCGTATTCTCATCTTTGAGACGAGATAAGAACATAACCGTCCGTCACTTCATGTTCCGTGTTCGGCGCATTTATTGCGAGTTGATGTTTCGTCTGCTGCATGACACATGTACGGTCAGGATGTCTCCTTCGTGTCAGTTCATCTCAATTTTCCCGCGCACAATCTTCTATTTATTCTACTTTTTTCCCTCCCTTTCTTTTCTTTCCATTTTCACTTCATTTTTTCTCTTCGTGGCGTTTCGTTTGCTCGAAGCTCTTCTTCTTCTTCTTCTGAGTCTTTCCTCATTAACTCCTTTTTGTTTTTGGTAAGTCTCTTTGAACTTCCTTCTTTGTTTTTGTGTTCTTATGGTAGATTAGTCCTTAGTTTGGTCGGATTGCCCTTCTGTTTCTTTCTTTTTTGCTCGTCTGTGTGGTCTGCTTGAGTTTGTAGGTAGAAAACGTCCTAAGGTTGGATCCTTCGTAGGGCAAGATTATTCTTATAGGTCCGTCTTGCTTTTTCTTTTTCCATTGATTCACCGTTCAGTAGGAGTCACTCAAACCTTGATAATATCTAGTGAGGAGGTTAGGTAGGTCTAGTGAGCTTGAAACAAGCTTATCTTCGTCTGAGGACCGTGGGGCCCTTGAAGTCACTTCTCCTTCTACCCTTTATAAAGCCTGAGGTATACGTTGTTCTCTTAGGGAGAAGGACGAGAAAAGTATTAGAGATAGGTTCCAGTTCTCTTCTTCTACAAAAATTAGGATCTGTAATGATGACGATAGGGCTTGTCACTCCTACGCTAACGAAGTGTGCTTTTATGAGGCTGACTTCGTTAGTGGACTTCGTTTCCTCGTCCATCCCTTCATTAGAGAGATTTTCTCCTTTTTACAACTTGCCCCGGCCCAGTTAATGTCGAACTCGTGGAGAATAGTGGTATGCTATATGGTGATATGGATGTCTGCTAATGGCGGAGACACCATTAGGATAAACGAGTTTCTTCACCTCTATCGTCTTCGAAAGTCCAAGGATCCGGGCTATTGGGAGTTTAAACCATGGGGTAGGAGTTCAAGGTTGGTTCTTGACTCTCCTTTGTCTCTCCGAAATTGGAAAACCAACTTTTTCTTCATCTCTGGTGATAGCTAGAAGTTCACTCCGGGAGAGGATCTAGATGACGCTCCTAAATTGCTCCGTAGTTGGGTACTCCTATGTCTGGTGTGTATTTCTATTTAACTTCTTTGATATGTATATAATTTTTCCAAGCAAATGTGGTACTGATAAATGTGCACGTGTTGTTGTTTTTTGCAACTTCCATTCGCCCTCTTCTAAAGAAGAGGTACCATACTCGTGTTGAGAGGGTTAGGGATTATCTTGAGTCTATTAAGGACTTTGACAAGCTTATTTCTCCCAAATCTCTATTTCTTCATTTTCTTGGTCCGGATGTTGTTGTTTTTTGCAACTTCCATTCGCCCTCTTCTAAAGAAGAGGTACCATACTCGTGTTGAGAGGGTTAGGGATTATCTTGAGTCTATTAAGGACTTTGACAAGCTTATTTCTCCCAAATCTCTATTTCTTCATTTTCTTGGTCCGGAATCTTCCAGCAAAGTTCGAAAGAACATTGAGACCGTCAAGAAGAGTAAGCATACTGACTCTTATCTTTTTCTTTTTTTTTTTTTTTTTTTTTGGTGCTAGGAATCATCGTCTCTTGCTTTTCTTTTTCAAGAATGACGACCAGGTTTAGCAAGGCAAAACTGGCGGAGGTTTAGGAGAAGAAGGCTAAGGCTGGCTTGACTGGTGGCCTTTGGACGAGGAAACGCCAGAGGGATGCAAAGCCACCTAAGGACGATCCCATGGTGACTTCACTCGTTGCCAAGTCTGTGTCTCAGCGCCCGGCCTCGCCTACTTCTTCTCTAGAGTTAATTGCTTCTACTGAAGGTGGTTCCAAAGCCAAAGGAAAGGACAAGATTCCCACAGGTTCTTTCTAGGACGATGCGGGAGTTGCAGTTTTGAAGGCTCATGAGGCAATATCAGTTGACGACCTTTCGCCCTTGGGGGTGAAGCCGTCTCAAGAGTTGACGTCTTCTCATGTGCATAACGTTATGCAGGTATGAATTGTGAATAAAATTTTTCCTTCTTCTTTTTTTGTGTTCTCTTCTTTAATGCCTTTTTTCTTTTTCTTTTTTCCTTTTTTGCAGGTGTTAGGCGAATCCTTATACATCTCAGGGAAGTACTTGGATTACGAAGAAAAGTACATAGTGGCGAAGTCTAAGGTGGATTCCCTCTCTGCCGAGAGAATGAGTCACTCAAGGGTCAGATTTCTGCTCTTGCTGACGAGGCTAAGAAAGGCAAGGATCGTCTGAAGACCCTAGAGAAGAGCATCGACACTGAGAAGGCCTTTTCTAAGCTGAAGGATAAGCAGATAAACGAGGCTCTTCAGAAGGCTGAGAAGGATAGCTCGGAGGCATTGGAGAAGTTTAAAATTTCTGATGAATACTCGAACAAGCTGTGCGACTATGACGTGAAGGTTTTGAGCTTTTCCGAAAGTACTTAGCCAAGCATCATCCTAGCTTGGACTTTTCAAAACTTGACATGGAGGCCGTTGAGAAGGAGATATTAGCTGACTGTTAATCTGCAAAAGGAGTTGGAGAAGGTGGTGAAGTTGCTGCTGTTGACTAAGCTGTTCTCGTTGAACCGTCATCTTCTGCTTTGCCTTAGAACTTTTTTTTTATTTTTTATTTTTAAAGTCAAAAACTCTGTTCCTTTGGGCTCGTTGTTTTAAGCATGTTTATTCTCTCTCTCTCTCTCTTTCTTTTAAACAATCTCTTGGGCTCGTCTATTTTGAGCAAACAATTTACTCAAGTATTGAGTATGTTTATATTTTTATCATCAGCTCTTAACTTTTAGCTCTACTCACTTTCCTTCATCATTGCTATTTTTTCTTTTTCTTTTTTATTAGTTACATATTCATGACCATGTCATTAGTAAGAGTGATTTTCTTCTAAACCATGTATTGATATCTTGCTCTAATGACGATGTTGTTATGTATTAATAACATTTATAGGTCATGTATGAATGACGATGCCGTTATGTGTTAATAACATTTGTAAACCTTGTAGCAATGACGATGTGGTCATGTATTAAGAACTTTCTTTAAGTCATGTATGGGTGATGGTGTTATTTTGTATTAATAACTTCTTTTTAAGTAATGTATAAATGACAGTGTTGTTATGTACTAATAAATTTTCTTAGGTCATGTATAAATGACGATGTTGTTATGTATTACTCCCTCCGTCCCACTTTTTTTGTCCTGTTTGAAAAGTCAAACTTTTTAAGGGAACATCATTTATTGTCTTGTCTACATTTTAAAAATGTATAAGTTTCCAAAACTACATTTAAAAAAATTTATAAAAAAATTGAATTAGTAAATTAATAGGGGATATAATAGGAACATTAGTAAATTAATGACTTTTATTTTTAGAAACAGGACAATATTTTGGGACATCTCAAAATGGAATAGAGGACAAAAAAAGTGGGATGGAGGGAGTAATAATTTTTCTTAAGTCATGTATAAATGACGATGTTGTTATGTGTTAATAACTTTTCTTAAGTCATGTATAAATGACGATGTTGTTATGTATTAATAATTTTTCTTAAATCATGTATTAATGACAATGTTGTTATATATTAATAACTTCTTTTTCAGTCATGTCTAATTGACGATGTTGTTATGTATTAATAACATTTTCTAATTCATGCATAAATGACGATGTTATTATGTGTTGATAACTTTTTCTGAGTCATGTATCAATGACAACTTGGCCAATAATTTATAATGGGAGAAAATAATTTCTGAATAGTACTTCTGCTCATGCTTTATTGATAAAGGGACAAAATACCCCTTCGTCTATGAATGGTGAACAATAATAAAGAAGAAAATACATCTAAATTAAAGTAAGCATTTTGGAATATTTTGGGGTTCTTAGTGATAGTATCTCTTTAGGTGCTCTATGTTCCATGGACGAGATAGTTCTTGGTCGTCCAAGGTCTTCAGGTAGTATGATCATTCTCTATAATAATGAATTACTTCGTAGGGTCCTTCCCATGCTGGCCCTATTTTCCCTTGGGATGGTCCTTTATTGCCTGCGAGACTTTTCTAAGGATGAGGTCGCCTATGTCAAATCTTCTCACCTTCAACTTATTGTTGTAGTGTCTGGCCATTGCTCCTTTGTACTTTGCCATTCGCTTCATAGCTTCATCTCTCACCTCATCGATCAAATCCAGATTGTTGTTGAGTTCTTGCTGGTTCCTCTATTCTTCATAAGCTTTAACCCGGATGCTCGTCAGTCCTACTTCCACTAGTATGACAACTTTAGTTCCAAAACGTCAGTCTAAATGGTGTTTCCCCCGTTGGCACTCTTGTGTTTGTCCTGTACGCCCATAAAATGTCAGGCAGCTCTTCAGGCCATGCATCCTTTGCCCCCTCAAGCCGAGTTTTGATAATTTTCAACAGACTTCTGTTTGTCACTTTCGTTTGACCATTAGCCTAAGGGTGTCTTGGGGAAGAGTAGTGATTTTTTATGCCTAGGTCTTGGCAAAATTTTTGAAACTTGGGATTGTCAAACTGCCTTCCATTGTTCGATATGATCATGTTAGGAATCTCGAATTTACAAACTATGTTCTTCCATACGAAGCTGGTGATCTTGGCTCCTATGATCGTCGCTGCTGGCTTAGCTTCTACCCATTTTGTGAAGTAATTGATTGCAATGATGAGGAACTTAAATTGCTTCCTTCCTATAGGGAGTGGTCCCATTATGTCGATCCCCTATTGGATGAAGGGCCAAGGTTCAGTTATCTGCATCATTGGCTCCCTTAGTCGCGTTTGAACATTTGAGAAGTGTTGGCACTGGTCGCATGCTTTGACAAGGTCATGTGAGTCCTTTTGTAATGTTGGCCAGTAATAACCTACTCTGAGTGCCTTTCACGCCAGAGACCTTGCTCCCGCGTGGTTACCATAGATTCCTTCGTATATCTCTCATAGTACATAGTTGGCCTCCTCCTTGTTAGCATATCGGAGATAGGGGAGGGAGTGTCCTCGTCTGTATAAGACATCATCAACAATGACGAAGCGAGCAGCTCTAACCTGTACCTTTTATGCCTCATTCTTGTCTTCTAGGAGTTGACCTTCTTTCAAGTAACGGGCGATGGGAGTCATCCATTCGTCTTATTCCTGTACCTTCATCACCTGCTCTCCTTCCACGCTAGGCTGTCCCCTTGTTTCCATGCATAATTCCGAAGATAGGCCATGGTCATCTGACGAGGCTAGTCGTGCCAAAAAATCTGTTTCAACATTCTTTGCTTGAGGGATTTGTTGGAAATCGATGCTGTTGAAATACTGTAGGAGTTCTTGGACGATTTTTAGATAATTCTGCATTCTCTCTTCCTTTGCTTAATAATCTCCTCTTGCCTAGCCAACTACAAGCTGAGAGTCGGCTTGGACAATGAGGGCCTTGGCTTCTAGTACTCCTGCAAGACTCAACCCTATTAGAATGCTTCATACTCAGCTTCATTGTTGGTTGCTGGGAACTACAATTTGACCGCGTACTTCAGGATTTCTCCTTCTAGATGAGGACTACACTTGCTGTTACACCCTAAACCTAAAAGGGTCCAAAGCATGAAAAATCGAGCCTTCAAGAGAGACTGTATGAGATTTTTTTTTTCTTTCTATTTGATAAAGTAAATAAATATATTGATCTCTCCACAATACAAGTCAAAGCTCTATGACACATTTACAAGCAATACAAACTACAAATCATGTGTCTCCAAATATACTTAACAGTCCAATGCTCAAAATAAAATAAACACAAAGTCACGATCCTCTCTAAGGTACGCAACCTCAATAGAAAATCTAAGCCTACCAAACCCAAGGCTAACAAATCTCAAGAGCCCAATCTCCAATAGTATTAGCTATGGCCTTGATAAATTTAGTAAGCTGAGTCACCAACAATTTATAGCACAAATCTCCCACTTAGCATAGCACTTTAATCCCCACCAATAAACTAAGCTCCATGCCCGACGTATAGCTAATTTATCTTTAAAACTGTGGAGAGTGGGATGAGCTAAAGTCCAGTAAGTAGCATAATTAATGGGGGTGGGGGAAATGCAAGTTTCGATAATGAGCATTTTACAAAACATGCTATAATTTGGAAATTTCCATTTAATTTATGCAAAATCAATTTCATTAACAACATGACAAGAATGATAGAAATAATATAGCACCAAGCTTTTCAAAATAACTATGAAACTATATTTTATTCACTGTGAGCCATAAAAATATCCAATACTATTTCAAAACCAAAAATCTCACCCAAGGTGCCACAAAGACGGAAATGTCACCAAGACATCATATCGCCACAGACAAGTCAGAACCCAAACACACTAGCATGATATGTATCTCTTTTGGCATGTGGTCTATTGGCCTTGCTTAGCCTCACCCACACCTTCAAAAATTTACCTATCCCCTATGCGCAGCAGGGGATAACGCGCCATGTAGTACCTCTTTTGCATGTGGTCTCTTGGCCTTGCCTAGCCTCACCCACACACTCAAGGATTTACCCGTGTCATGCAAAGTGGGAGCCTCCAACCTATCTTGTTGTCACAAAGACAGGGTAATCACATGTCACAAAGACATCGTCACAAGGACGGGGTAATCACACGTCACAAAGATGTCGTTACAAAGATGGGGTAATCACCAACATCATAGCACAAGGGCAAACCCACATCAAAGCTCACAAGTTAAATGTATTCGTAGTTTCATAAGATATTTCAATAACCAAATATCCACAATTTTCTCAAAGTCCTCAAAACCATTTCTTGTCAAAAATGTTTTGCATCAACTTTCCCATTCATCAAAGCATCTTTAAATTTTCTAATATACCATAAAATCCATGAATTCCATTCTCAAGAATTTAATCAAAGATGCTAGTCTTTTCCATGCTAACAAATCATGCATTTCCCCATATGCAATAAGAAATATGGTGCACTTTCAATGCCTCATGCGTTTTCCATAAATGATTAACAATAATAGTACAAATAGTAAATTTTAGGAAAACCATGAATAATGTTCCAAAATGGTTTTAACTATAAAAAAATTGAGTGCAATGATGATTCATTTTCAAAAATCCCATTATGAAACCACTTACCTCGGAAAGCCAACCGATTTTACCTCAACCAGGCATCACAAAATCAACCAATCCAGTCACTAGGTCCATCACCAAGAATCTCAAAACCTTAAATTCTTGTTGGAAAATGGCACAAATAAAGAAGTACATGGTGGCTAGAGGGATGATCTAGTGGTGGCTGATCATGAGAGATGAAGAGGGAGTGAGATTTGGGTAAGAGGAAGGGAGAGGATGGCAACACAAGAAAAACAAGAGAGGGAGAGAGAGATCAGTGTGAAAATGAGGAAGAAAAGAGGGGGTGACTTAAGTTGTAAAGCTTAATTACCAGATTGCCCCAAAAATATCTTGTGAGTAAATTACCAATTTGCCCTTTAAGCTTTTTCCAAATTACACTTAATAATCGGGGTGTTACACCTGCTCCTCCAGCTTTCTTGGTGGCGAAGCCATCTGTTTGGACCATCCATGCCTTCTTTTTGGGCTCTTCTTCTTTTTGAGGGCAAGTGAACTCTACAATGAAATCGGCGAGGACCTAGGCTTTGATTGCAGCCCGGGGCCGATATTCTATGTCAAACTGGCCAAGCTCTATGGCCCATTGGACAAGGCGCCCTGCTGCATTTATCTTGTTCATCATCTTCCTTATTGGTTGGTCTGTCATGACGATGATGAGATGTGCCTGAAAGTAGTGGTCGAGTTTTCTGGAGGCTACTACTAGGGCGAAGGCGATCTTCTTTAGCCTTGGGTAATTTGCTTCAGCTCCTTGAAATGCTTGGCTGGTGTAATACACCGGCCTCTGTATATCCCCTTCTTCCTTGATCAGAGTAGAGCTCACCACTGTGCTAGATACTGATAGATAAAGATGTAGCTTTTCTCCTATTATTGAAGGGCTTAACAACAACGGCTGTGTCAAGTACTCCTTTAGCTTCCTTAAGGCTTGTTCACATTCGTTAGTCCACTGAAAGACCTTTTTTAAGACTTCGAAGAAAGGCAGACATTTGTTTGTTGCTCAAGAGACGAATCTGTTCAGGGTTACGACTTTTCTCGTCAAGCTTTGCACCTCTTTCACCGTCTTTGGGGATTTTATCTCCATTATCGCCTTTATCTTGTCTGGGTTTGCCTTTATGCCCCGTTGAGACACCATGAAGCCTAAGAATTTTCCTGATGAAATAGCAAAAACACATTTCGTTGGGTTCAACTTCATTTTATACTTACACAGTGTGTCGAAGGTCTCCTTCAGGTCGTCAAGATGATCTGCTTAGTCATTGCTCTTCACCAACACATAGTCTACATACACTTCCACATTTCTTCTTATCTGCTAAGAGAATATGCGGTTTACCAACCTTTGGTATGTAACCCCTACATTCTTTAGTCCAAAAGGCATCACCTTGTAATAGTACAACCTTTGGCTAGTGATGAATGTGGTATTCTCTTGATCTTCTTCGTCCATTATGATCTGACTGTAGCTGGAGAAGGCATCCATGAAACTTAAGAGCTTGTGTCCGGCAGTTGAATCTACCAGTTGGTTGATCCTGGGTAAGGGGAAGCTATCCTTTGGGCATGCCTTGTTGAGGTCTGTGAAGTCGACACACATCCTCCACTTGCCGTTGTTCTTCTTTACCATCACCGCGTTGGCTAGACACTTAGGGCAGAACACTTCCTTTATGAAACCCGTCTCTAGAAGTTTCTCAACCTTTTCTGCTACTGCCTTATTGCATTCAGGTGCGAATATTCTCCGCCGCTGCTGCATTGGTTTGCACTCTGGATTAACGTGAAGACGTTGCTGGATGACTCCCTTGTCAATTCCTAGCATATCCTCGTGCTTCCAAGCGAACACATCCTGGTTCTCTCTTAGGAAGTTTGTTATCTTCGTCTTCTCTGAGGCTGAAAGTGCTGACCCTATCTTTAAGACCTTAGACGGATCTCCAAGGACGACCTCAACCTCTTGTGGCACTTTTGTCGGTTTAGGGACTGGTTTAGGTTCATCTATTATCCATGTGTGATTTTCCCTTGACGCTAAGGCTACTTGATAGCATTCCCTTGCGAGGACTTGGTCTCCTTTAATTTCCCCTATGCCGTGGGCTGTAGGGAATTTTACCTTTAGATAATAGGTTGACGTCGCCGCTTTCAACTTGTTAAGTGTTGGTCATCCAAGGATAACATTGTACGTCGACGGGCATTTTACCACGAGGAAATCAATCTCCTTGGAGACTTGTGCTGGATAAGTGCCTGCAATTATGGTTAGCTTAACAACACCTTTGGAATTGACCCTGTCCCTAGTGAAACTTACCAATGGGGAAGTCAATGGTTAAAGCCTTTCTTTGCTCAGCTTCATCTGTTGGAAGGCTGGCAGATAGATGATGTTTGCTGAGCTTTCATTGTCTACCAGTACCCGATGGATGTTGAATTCTTCCATCCTAAGCATTATCACTAGTGGATCGTCATGGGGCTGTCTGGCGTCGCGGGCGTCTTTCTCGAAAAAGACGATGTTAGGCTCGCTGCATCCAGACGTCTTCAAAGGTGGGAGCCACGAATGGACGCTATTCACTTCCCTTGCATACACTTTCTTAAACGACTTAGAGGATCCTCCCGTTGCCGATCCTCTTGAGATCATCCTTATTTCTCCTATGGGGGCCTTCTTGTCCCCCATCTATGGTTCCCTGTCTTTCTCGTCCCTCTATTGTCGTCTATACAGCTTCGATTTTCATACAAACTTCTGTAATTTCCCTTGACGAATTAGGGTTTTTACTTGGTCCTTCAGATGTCTACATTTGTCAGTGCGATGTCCGTGGTCTTGGTGGAATCTATAGTACTTGCTTTTGTCTTTGACTTCTGTTGAAGCGTAAATTGGTCTGGGCCATTGCAAAGAGGGCCCGTCCTTTATCTGCATTAGTACCTGCTCAATTGGCATTACTAGGGGAGTGAAGTTAGTGAACTTAGGCCTTCGATCTAGAAGGTTCGTCTTTTTGTCTGTTGCATGTCCAGTGCCTCGTGCTTCCTTCTTCCTGTCAAGTTTGTGGCTAGTTTCTTCATCTCACTTCCTTTTGGTCGTCACTCCTTTAGCGGTCACTGCGTCTTCTGCATTCATATATTTATAGGCCTTGTGAAGTAGCTCTGCCACTATTTTTGACGGACTCTTGGTGATTGAGAAAAGGAAATCTCCTAGTAGTAATCCTGCTTGAAAGGTCGTTAGGATGACTAGATCTTCCGCTTCGTCCAATTGGAACAATTCTTTATTATAACGCGTGACATATTGTCTCAGCGATTCTCCCTTTGCTTGGCGGATGTTGAGAAGATGCTCAGTTGGCTTCTTGTGTCGTTGTCCTCTAATGAAGTGATGAACAAACCCCTTGTTGAGCTGCTCGAAGTTCGCAATAGTGCCTGAGGGTAGCTTGCTGAACCACACCCTGGCTGCGCCCTTCAGTGTTGTTAGGAAGGCCCTGCACATTACTTCGTCTGTGGTCATCTACAAAAAATCAAAGTCTTGAACGATTTTATGTGATCCAAGGGATCTCTTGAATCGTCAAATGACTCCAGCTAGGGAAGGCGGAACTTCGGTGGGAGAGGGCGATTCAACACTTTAGTGGTGAATGGTGAATGGTGAATCCGTCCTTTGAATTATTTCGTCCAAGTTTTCCACAGCTCTGTCCTTTACTGCATTCCTGAGCTCGTCCATCTCTCTTCTCATGTTACGGAGCTCGCTCTCCATCCTGAATGAGTTTTCTTCTGACGCTCTTGTCATCTTATTAGCCTGGCTGTCTGATTCTTCCTCATTATGGTTTCCTTCAATCCTCCGGCGTTCTTCTTCATTTTAGTTCTCAACAGTCCGCTGTTGTTCCTCATTCTGAGATTCAGCGGCTCTCCTTAGCTCTTCATTTTGGCGAGTCAATTCCTCCACACTGGCTGCTAGGGTTTGAATTTGTTGTGCGGCTTGTTCGACATCCATCTTGTGCTATGAGGCTCTCTTTTGTCACTTAGGGAAGACGGCTTGAATGATTAGCGTTCCCACAAATGGTGCCAAACTGATGATGCGAAAAATCAGCAATTGAGATCATCGTCTTAATGGATGGACGATCTTGTGGTTGGTCGTGTCTTTAATGTAAACTTGCAAGAAAGCTTTGGAAAGAGATGGAACACACCGGTGTGGTGTTTGCCAAAAATACTCTGATGCTTAAGTCAGAAAGGGAGGAAGTTTGTTTAGAGAGAAAATGACTTGGAGTGATTTTTGGATGAGTATTTTTGTGTACCTTTGGATTTTGTTGCTCCTTTCTTTTATAGCTGTTCATTGCCTTAATTGACAATGAATATCTGTATTTATGTTCAACGGCTAGTACGTTATCAATGGGAGCTCTGAAGTACACAGCTCACTTGTTACCGTTGCTCCATCCGTTACGTTTCAACATCAATGCGCACAATAAATGTATAACGCTTGCTTTGATCGTCATTAGTGGGAATGATGATCCCAGGTTATTTTTTGACTCATCATTGTCCATCAAATGTCTCTTTCATCCTTTTGATGATGAAAGTAGACTTTTGAGGTGTAAAACATTGTTCATAATGGTCATTCAATAATAAATGCAGCTTGTGTTAGGTGGGAACACCTAATTAATGCAGAGGTGGCTATTGCTTGGTTTGTGAGCCACCCCCTTGGTTCCTCAAATGCATTTCTAGGTTTGGAAAAATTATAAGGTCCTCATGATGGACAAGTGATGTAGTCTACAATTCCAGTAAAAGACTCCCACCTGTTTAAAATTGTGGAGTTTTAAATAAAAATTGAATACTGACTCAACAATTTTAAATAAGTGAGAGTCTTTTACTGGAATGGTGGACAAGTGACGTGGTCCACCATGAGGACCATATAATTTCTCCTAGGTTTGAGCTTTTCCTCAGCTCTTTCATCGGCTAGACAACCTCGGTCAAAACTATCCAAGGAGATATAGATTTCATTGACTCCCATTAGAGGACAAGGGGTTACTTCCTGGGGTGGGCCCTTGTTCCCTTTACCAAGCTTAGACCCTTCCTCCCAGAGGACAAGGGATAGGGCTGGTCCCTTAGATCAACTTATTCTTTGAATGGGGCCATTATTCACTCGTGAAATACAACTGGAGTAACACTCCCTTACAACTAGAATGAATAAATCAAAATTACAAAATTGAATTGAATTTTGGGTAAAGTTAGAATGACAATTTGTAGATCTTGAAAAATTGGAACTAGACTTGATAACCCAACCCAAACCCAAAGAAAAAAGAGCCAACTCATACTCAACCCACTTAACTCCGAGTTGGGTAAGGTCAACCCACAACACAACCCAACCCAACAATTTTTAAATTGCTTCCCCCTTGCCCCACATATCAAATCCAGACTGGACAATATGGTATATTCATTTTTAATAGTTTCACACATACATTTAGTATTTTTGGTAAAGATATATTGTTCCTAAAAAAAAATTATGGTCCACAATATTTATTTATTTATTTATTTTTTCCAGTTCTTTTTATGGTGATGGTGAACTATGAATTGGGTAAATTTTAGAATTTATGTACTATTTAACTTTTATTTTTTAGTAATTTGTTATTTGTTCTCTTATTTGTATTGAAAGGAAGACATACATACATAGTTCAACCCGTAATTATTATTTGTTCTCTTATTATTATTATTATTATTATTAATGGATGTAAAAGGTTTGAGCTGAAAAGAAGCTTGAGATATTACTTAATTTTCAAAATTTGAAATAGTATGGAATATAAATAAAATATGAGATAGAAAAAACGGAAGAGATTAACATGGTTCAGTAAGACCGACCTATATCCATACCATCAAAAGCCAAATGACTATATCTTGAATTCGCTTGATTGATAACACATTACAAGAGATCACATATTTATAATAAGATTTATAGAATTTAAAAATATGTCAACTATTAATTTATTACGTGGATATTTTGATTTTAATTTTATATCAATATGATTGATTGCTCCATCCCTTGCTTTACTCTTAAGCAATCAATTCCTTGATTTTTGTCTTCCATTTGTAGAAAGTAAATCATACTACTTTTCAACACAAATTGCCTTTTCACAATATTTAAACACGTATGTTGTGATTAATCATATTTTAATTTATCATCCCTTTTCAGTCTTTACATTCTTTCACATAAAATATTAGAGATTATTTTAAAACATAAACAAAAAATTATGGAATAAAAATGATAATTAAAAAAAAAAATGTCGACATTGTAGGAAATAAAATTTGGTTAAAATTTTGAACAAGGCTAAGACTACAAAATTTTTTATAATTTTCATCACAACTTGGCGTGGTGTAAAAAAAGTGACGAATTACCACTTATAAGTTGCCACCAAATTGTGTAATTTTGCGTGGTGAAAGGCTTTTTCTAAAATTTTAGAGCGAGTGTGACGAAAGTTGTGGGGAGTCATCAGTTTTGAGTTGAGTGGCTATGGGCAGCCATGTGTGGTGATATTTTGAGCAATTAAAAACTGCGCGTACCGACACTTCTCTTCAACCGACTTGGATGCTGCCTAGTCCAGTAGGCGAGATGGACATATCTCTGCACACGTGGCGTGTCCATCGCGCGTCCAGCCGGACCTACTTCCACCCGTCCCCTTAAAATTCGTCACTATTTATAAGTATATATATATATATATATCTAATTCATTCAAGCAATTATTATTAGAAACTTGAAATTGAAATTGAAACACTTACTACCAGTTAGTCTTTTTAAAAGCTCACGAACAGAGAGAGAGAGAATGATACAGGTACTCTATACGGTGATCTTGGCCGAAATGGCTCTGATCCTAACCCTCCTCTTCAGGACTCCATTGCGAAAGCTCGTCATCATGACCTTGGATCGCCTCAAGCGCGGCCGGGGTCCTATCATGGTCAAGACCATCGCCGCCACCGTCGTCGTCGTCCTCACGTCCAGCGTCTATAGCATGATCAAAATTCAGAACCGTACGATCGAGGGTGGCGTCGCCAATCCGACGGACCAGGTCCTCATGTCCAAGCACATGCTCGAAGCTTCTCTTATGGGTAATTACTAATTACTCATCTCATTACTAATTTCTCTCTCGCCCTAACTTCTTTTTTTTTTTTTTTTAATAATTTTATATTTTGTTTGGTTACTCAGAAATTAGGGCAATAGAAAAATATGTACAATGTGATGTTTGGTTAAATTTGATTATTAAATTTGAATGAGTGTAGCCAATGAGCCAAATACTAAGGTATAAGAACAAAATTTAACTTATTTAATTAACCTAAAAATTTTATTGACAGAGAAAATATAATGTAAATGTAAGTGATAATTTGTGTTTTTGTGCTTGGTTTCAATTTATTCTTTTGAGCCTATTGTGTTAGAATTATTAGATTCATTGTTATGTTTAAGCTACTTCATACAATTTAAGCTACCTATAAATATATATATATATATATATATATATATATATATTTCAAACATGTAAAGGGTATAAATAAAAACAATCAATATATTTTGTCATTAATATGTGAACTTAAAAAATATTAATTGAAATATAATATCTTCAAACAAATCATTTGATAACTTATTAAGTAAAATGAAATGATGACAATTTGATCATATACTAAAAAATTTTAAAATTCTATGTATGCCTTGGTTTTCTAAAGAGATTGTATTGTACGAAATTATCTGACCACTAAGTGCCAGACAAATGGCTCCATAAGACATGTAACTCATATGATGCCAGGTGTCACCAAATTATTGAAGGAAATGGATGACAAAATTGAATCAAACATGAAGGGGCAAAATGAAAAGGGCCAACATGAAAATAACCCCAAACTTTGAGAGCCAATTGTATACTTTAGTCCTTTTTTAAAATAACTTAGAAGTTTTAATATTTATTCTTTCTATTTTAGATTTCATTTGTAGTTATTAAAAGGTGGTGGATTGTAGACAACCTTAAAAAGTATATAACACTATAGAAGAGTTTATATACATATAAAATTCAGCACATTGGTTAGAGGGTATTACAAGAATATACCTTTTTATAATTTTAAGGCTACATATAAGAAAATGTTTTCCTTGACTACATTAGGTGAGTTAAAAAAATATTTTCAATAAAGAAGCTTGATTTTGGAATATTAGGGGGGTGTTTGGTAAATGCACTTAAACAACCGTTTTCAGTGTTTAAATAACATTACAGGTATTTTCACATACTTTTTTATCCACACATATTTCCAAAAAATACAAACAACGATACTAGAACAACATTACCAAACGGACCCTAGGTTTTTTTAGGAGGGGTTCCCCATGGTTCCGCCCCTGCATGTTACATTGGCTCAGTGATGTTGTGGGACCGTGTTGGAATGGCAGATTGAGGGGTGGTTCTGTTCACATAAATTGGATGAGCGTGTTAGGCTTGGTTTAGTGATGGTTTTGAACTTTTTGTGTTCTTGGGATTCCTAATAATTGAAAATTTGCACATAATTTTTTTTTTTAAATTTAAATTTATTGTTTTAATTTTTTCTATATTTTTTGGGCCATTACAAATAAGAATTCCTTAGGTGCTTGCTATGAGCTCTGTCTTCAATTGGTACAGTTTTGGTACATGTTGATACTGTTTTGTTCTATGCCCCATAGTTTTCTCACTAACCAATGCACTGGAGCAAATGCCAAGGCCCTCAGTGCATCTAGGTAAAAAATTAAAGCGCTAAGCTTGGCCAACTTTGTCTAGGGAGAAGGGATTGACCTTAGAAGCATAATTCTAAGGCCTTTTGTGCTCTGTTTTAGTAGTGTCGCCCAATAATGGCCTGATATAAATGGATTGTAGATGCATATTAGAAATGGCTGGGAGTCAACTAATTGAAGGGAGAGTTCATAGCAAGCATATGAGGATGCCTCACTTGGTCATCTCAAGCAATTTTATGGGCCTGCACAAACACACATAAGAGTGTTTATTTATAATAGCTATTTATTAATCTTTTCTAGTGGCTTTGTAGCATATGTTGCCCTGTGGTTTATGCATAATGACCTTTTACAGTCTTGGGCAAGACAATCTAAATTCTAGCCACCTAAAACATAACGAAGGAAAAGGATACATGAGGAGGATGTGAAATTGTTGGTCATTTATGACCTGTTTATTGCCGGAGATTTAGACAGTATTAGTTACGATGGCATAGATTAAGAATTGTTGATATTTCAGGGTAGCAAATGATATAGAATATTTTCAGTACACAAGAATTAACATTTAAGGGTGATTCTCTATGATAAGCTCCAGCAGAACATATTTTTATTGTTTCAAATGTTTTATTTTCAAGGCTAGGCTCAGTTATATATATAATGGTTTTTATATGGTACATAAAATTTTAGAATGTTTAACCATTTTCCCAGAGCAACAGGTAAGTGCTTAGGTAGAGGATTTCTGGATATTTGCTATAAAAATTTTCAGTTTTCTCTGTTTGGAAGTCAGTGTTTGTCTGGTTTTATTCTAGGTCCCCTACAGTATGCTTAGACGCTGTTTTCTCATTGTGGGTAATTCATTGCTTCATGTCCCTACACGACTATTTATTAATTATTATTATTATTTTTTTCTCTTTGCATTCTCTTCTACTATTAGGAGTAATCGGTGAAAATGTTTTATTGATCCAGCCATTTAGTTTAGTTTTAAACAGTAAGGCTTTTCTCTAGTTATTATGCTTGTTGGTTGGCTCTGTTGTTAGTGGCCGCCTGTCAGTTGCCATGTCTAAATAATGCATATTGGAATTTGTTTCTAACCCTTGGTTTAAGGGCTGTTACTTTCACAGGGCCAGCCTGCAGTTTCTTTGCCCTCTGATAACTTAAAGAGATTGGCATTCCACTTTATTCTCTTAATCAATTGGATTTAGTCACTATACAAGGAGTCATAAAATGCTTGAAGTGTTCCAAGGAGAGAACTGCTGGTGTCAAAAATTGCTTGATAGGCATGTCCACATTTATTGAAATTTCTTTGGTATCATGTATCCATTTTTACTCTGCTTTAAGAAATTTGGATTTCATAAACACTTAGGGGGCTACAATTTAAGTCAGGTCCCTACATCTTGAACTTACAGATTAACGGAGAATCAAATCATTCCCCCAGAAAAGCAAATAATAATGAAGAAGAAACCCTAAATGTATAATAGATTTAAGTTTGCAAGGGTGGAACATTCACTATACGTTTTTATTTCTTTTTCCTTTTTTCAGTGGAATTTTTTATTTTTTTTCCTTGGCAAGGGGGGTTCTGTAATGTTTCATTTATCTTATGGGTTAAAGGACCTGTCTTGTCCTTTTTCACTTCTGAATCTGTGTGTTGGTTATTAAAATTTTTATTACTGTTATTTGCTAAATAAATGCTTTTGGGATTACTATTGTGCTGAGCAGCTTTCAGATGACATAAAAGACTTGCCTTCCCAATTAGCTGGCTTCTTCATTTGGTTTCATTTGTTTGAATGCTATTGTTTTTATTTTTTGGCTGAATGAGTGCTATTGTGTTGAGTTTAATAAATTACACAATGTGTTACATGCAGGATTCATGCTCTTCCTCTCACTGATGATAGATAGATTACATTATTACATTAGAGAACTTCGTTTACTTAGGAAAACCATGGAGGCTGCAAAGAAACAAAATCGTAATTTTGAGGATGGGAAGAATGGCAGTGCAGAAGAGCTTAAAGCCATGGGAGAAGAGATTGCTACATTGAGGGCAAAGATCAAGAAGCTGGAATCTGAATGTGAGACAAAAGCAAAGGAGGCAAAGACAGCAGAAGCTGAAGCTGAGGCTTTAAGAAAGCAATCTGAGGGATTCCTTCTGGAGTATGACCGATTGCTGGAAGACAATCAAAACCTTCGCAACCAGTTAGAGTCAATTGACCAAAGTTTGACACAGCCCGATAACAGAAAGAATATGTGAAGGAGCACATACCTAGTAAGGAACAATTTTCTGGGTCTATATCTATGTGTATGAGTACTTTAGAATTGCATTTAGGAGAGGAAAGAAAATGCAGGGGTGCAGTTGTTACAATTGGTCTAATTATGTTTATATGCAAAGCATGGTGAAAAGGGAGAATGTAATACCCAGATCCAAAAAATGAAAAAAAGAACTAGGGGTTTTAATATTAAAGTGCAGTTTGGTAATTTACTGGCATTGGAATATATATACACACTAGGTCAGAAGCCTAAAACCTTAGCCGCAATAGACTCAATAGACCTATAGAGAAGGTAGCCTAAGGTCAACTTGGCAAACGGGTCAAGTTGGACTAATTGGGTTCAGGTCAAAATGGGTTTGAGTTGTAAACGGGCTAGAAATAGGTTGTGTCAATCAGGTTTTAGGTTGAGTCGACCATTTTTTCACATGAAAAAAAATTGAAAATATGTATTTTCCACTTGGTAAATCATGCACAAATTACTTGGTGTGGCAATAAAAAGATTTAATAGTAATTGAGTGCATAATAGGTAAATATACAATTTTCAAAAATGTCATTTAAATACCATGATTGGCCCTATGACAGGTAGATACACAAACTTTAGACACAGTATAATTCAAAATTTCAATATTATGGACTAAACCCAAATATTAGTTTGCACGACAGTTTGTATAAAACATTAAGCCCATTAATTGTTGTATATAACATAAAGCCCATTAAGAAATTATTCATTTTGAGGCCATTTGATTAACCAAGATGAATGTGAAGAGTGAGTTTTAGTTAGCTTAACTGGTGAAGTCTTTAACGGTTGAATAAGAGATCTGGGGTTCAATCTTCATCTACACTAAAAAATGATTGGTGTTTTGATTTGATTATAAAGACTAAAGAGCATCATCAAGAGTGGATGTTATAGGTTGAAACTCTATAAAAAAAAAAAAAAATATGGTAGTTTCTCTCTTAAAAAAAAAAAAAAAAAAATGATGAATGTGAGGATGCTATTAAAGATGCATGGCAAAACGATAATAAAGGTGGGCTGAAGGACTAAAGAATAAAATTCTAAACTCTGGTTCCCACTCGCAAGCTTGGAGAGAAACTATTGGTTAAATTTCAAGGAGAGTAATAAAGTTACATAAGTTTTAACAATTTACATAAGCTCATCAAGTGGGGTCTATGAATCCGGAGCTTTAGGTGGTCAAGAATGAGCTGAGTGATTTGTTGTTGGAAAAGGAAGAACTTTTTTGGAGACAGCGTAGTCTTGTATAGTGGCTCCAAGAAGGGATAGAAATACTATCCATTTTGGACATATCTATGAGCATCTGGCCAAAAAAATAAGTCAGAATTTTATTTAAAAAACAGTTTTAAAAAATGGGTTAGGTAAGGGTCAGGTTAATTAATCCATCCGATTCAAAAAAGAGTCAAGTCACGATTCAATACATTTTTACTTTGAATTTTTTATTTTTTTTTTTTTAATTCAAGTTTTGGTCTGAATATTTGATCGGAGTCTAATTTTGTCACATCTACTTAAGAATTTCTAAAAAAAGAGGCTAAAGATTTTTTATTCTTGAAGTAAGGACTTAGAAAACTCAATATTTCTATTAAATTATTTGTCATAATGAAAACCTATTAAATAATAATAATAATAATATTATTATTATTATTTTGGTAACAAACATTATTATTATTATTATTATGTGTTAAATGAATTGAGGGCCTTTGAAATATTAGGTCGTGTTGCTACCAACTTGGGATCTCCCGTTATAGACATCATTAACTTCTTGCGTTGCAGAATTCTTCAGTTTATGACTTTTATCACAAGTCCAAAGATGATAGATGATCATTGAATAGACTCATTTTTCTATTGGTGTTATTCTCTGTGGTGTAAGAACCTTTTATTGTTGAGTTTTGTTGATACCCAAAATTTAAAAGAAAAAAAAGAAGGGAAACCTACCCCGAAATCAAGTAAACACAGATCCTCAAGTGCAGGGGACCAATAGATCAAGAAGAGTAAACCCATGAAAGCTTATGCCAAGGCCTACAAATGGGTGCCATGGCCCAAGAATGGGTGCAGGGAGAAGGCCTCGAATAATGCCCCTCTTAACAATACCATCAATTCTTTTAAGAGTAATGTTATAGTCAAAATTTTTTACAACATTTTTACAAACTATTGAGGTAGCAAATTCTTATTGGTTTGCACACTTGCATCACTTTTTACTTATCAATGACCACATACCACATTAGCAATTTGTAAAAATTTTGTAGTTTTAACATTTTTCACATTTTAAAGACCATAAAAAATTAATAGATTAAACCTAAAACAAAATATACACTGACTAAAAAAATTAGCCCAACAACAAAAATTACTAATAATAAAGCTAAAAAAATTAAGTCCAATCAACCTATTTTACCCAAAACAAACAACTTGACTCTTTAAAAAATTTTAAACAAAAATCCTTAGTGGTAAAGCAATAGAGTCAAAAGCCAGAGTCGCCGTACATAGCGAGCAGTAGAGCCACTCCCTAACTCCAAGTCCTGGCTCCGTCCCTGCTGTAAAGAGCCTAAGAATAGATGTAAATAAAGGACCTTGAACAAGGTTGCAAAGGCCCAAAGGCAATGCGTGTAGAAGTTCAATGGAAAAAATGAATTGACCCACCAAAGGCCAAGCCTCCTTGTAAAGGGATTTAAGGGAGAAAAAGACAAGATAATACTGTTTAACAAAAAGCAAGCTGTGGCATTGCAGAACATACAAAATCTCTTAAAAGCATATTGCAGACCTCTAGGAGGAAAATGTCATTCATGATGTGGTGCCTCTTGGGTGCAATTTGACTAATAAAGCATTGGTAGAACAAATAAAATTGTTGTATTCAGATTGGTTGATTATAAAAAATATAATATTACAGTATAATGTAGCACGAACCAAATGTCTCCTAAAAGAAACGAAGGTATAAGAGTAAAGTAGTCTCCTTCAAAGATCAAGAAAGGAAAATACAACAAAAAAGAAGCCCCAAATGTAGCAAAATCACCCAGTAGCTTTAAATGAGTGCTCTACTGATGGGACATCTATGCCACCTAGGTGAAAATAACATAGACTTGCTAAGTCACTTTTACAACCCAAAAGCTTCACATAGTCATCCCTATGCTTCTGCAGAAGGGCCCATACCCACAACATCCACCATGTTGTTTGATATACTTAAGGGAGGAATTTTCTGTAATAGTAAAAAACCAAGACAACTCTGGGACCTGGTTTACTAGGAGAGTGAAATATGACCAAACAAGGCAAAAACCGTTTAGGGACTGCCACTCCTCAAGGAAGAACAGTAGAACCAAGAAAATTGTATAATTGAGTTACCTCAAAGCCATGGGTTTATTGTCAGAGATATATATTAGACATCTTAGCCCAACGTAATAGGCCCAAGCTCATTCCTGCTTGTACTAGTAGTCTAGGGTTTAGTCGCCTATATATACTCATGTTATGGTTCATTGTAACACAGGTTATTATATTACACTCTTACATAATAAAGATGTAACCCTTAAGGGATTCCTCCGTGGATGTAGACCGACAAGGCTGAACCATGTAACTCTCGTGTTCTCGGTGTTCCTATTCTATGCTTTCCCTTCTGCATCCACTTTAGCATATACAACATGGTATAACACATTGCGTTGATAATAATGTTATTTAACATTTATAAAGGAAGCACTCCATAAGGTTCAGGGCATCATCACACTACTTAGCAACTCAATATCACAAACAATCCAAAATTCCCATTTTCCAATATATAGGAAGAAAATAATGCCTGATATCACAACTCAGTATTATTGAAGATGATGAAGGTCCTGGAGGTTCTAAATTAGAGAAACTAGAGAAGGATCGAGGAAGAAGGTGATTTGGGAGTTACCGTGAACTTTTTGAATTTGGTTGAAACGCATCGTATCACTAAAGGTTCTATTGTTAAACGCACCGTTTCACTTACACTGATGGCTGAGTATAAAAGACTGAAAACAGTGTCGTGTGATGAGCTCAAAGATTAGTTAGCAGTGGCGTGAAAATTAGTTGAGATTAGTTGCTTTCCTTCCTGGTTTTACGAATTTGATTCGCATATTGTGGAGATAATTGTTATTCAGTTTTTGATAGAATTTGTACTATAAATAGAACTCTGAGCTACAGATTGTAACTAAGCAAGAAATCAAATACAAGATCATTCAGTCTCTCTCTCATTCTCTCTCTCTTTCTTTCTCTCTCTCTCTCTCTCTCTCTCTCTCAATCTTTCTTTCTCAACCTTTGTTCTCAGTGCTTCAATATTCAATCACAGTTTATTTTTGTTCTTGCTTTAATACAAAATATTGTTTCTATAGTTTCCTGTATCAGAGCAAGTGATTCCTGCTCAGAGTTCATCAGTGGCTTCCTCAAGCTCAACAATGGCTTCCTCTTCAACTTCTTCGAGTTCTTCAACAAATGTGATGAATCAGCCACTCCTTCTTCTTTCAAACATGGCTAATATGATGACTGTCAAGTTAGAAAACACGAATTATATAGTATGGAAGCACCAAATTTCAATGGTTTTGGAAACTTATTCACTCTTTGAATTACTGGAAGAACCTCAATTGATTCATGAGAAGTTCTTGAAAGATCTTTCTGGTGTTTCTACTACAATTCTGAATCCAGATTACTTACTCTGGAGTTCAAAGGAGAAAGCTTTGCTTACATTTATGAGTTCCACTCTTTCACCTTCCATCTTGGCTCTTACAGTAGGTTGCTTATCTACTATGGAGGTTTGGAAAGTCTTGGAGAATAGGTTTTCATCCATTTCTAGATCACACATAATGAATCTCAAAGGTGAATTGCATAACCTCAAGAAAGGAGCAGACACTGTGGATCTTTATCTGCAGAAAATCAAAGTAGTTAGAGATAAACTACTAGCTGTTGGTATGATTATAGATGATGAAGAGCTGCTTCACATCACAATTAAAGGTCTACCTAAATAATATAATGCTTTTAGGTCTGCAATAAGGACCAAGAGTACTCAATTAAGCTTTGATGAGCTTTCAACCACGCTGAATGCAGACGAGGAATCACTTAATGAAGGTTTGGATGTCAAAGATCCAATCTTTGCTATGGCAGCCACTTCCACCTCAAAGCCTAATGGCAACTACAATCAATACAATAGAGGAAGGAGCAGAGGAAATTATAAAAATAGAGGAAGAGGAGGTAGAGGTTCAAATAATCAATCACCTCACTTCAATCAATTTTCACAATTTTAGTCAAACCAGTCCAATGCAATTGCTGCTAGTCCCAGATCAAGAAGGCCAACTTGTCAAATCTGTGGCAAGCTTGGACATTTAGCCATTGATTGCTATCATAGGATGAATTATGCCTATCAAGGCAAACATCCACCTACAAAACTTGCAGCAATGGCTACAACTTCTAATGCTTGCCTTATACAAGAGCAACCTTGGCTTGCTGATAGTGCAGCTACAGATCATGTCACTGTAAACCTAAATCAACCCAACTTTCCAAAGCCTTATACTGGCCAAGATCACCTCACTATTGGCTTTGGGCAGAATCTACCAATCACTCATATAGGTAAAGCACTTATCCCTTCTTCATACTCAACCCTTCATCTTAACAATGTTCTTAGAGTTCCATCTATTTCATCCAATCTTGCTTATGTTCACAAAATTTGTCACGATAACAAGTGTTGGTGTTATTTTGATGAAAATATGCTTTCAATTCAGGCTTTGGCCATAGGGAAAGTTCTCTACCAAGGCAAGAGTGAAGATGGAGTTTATCCCATCTATCCTCATAAGGCTCCTCAGGTTACTTTGTCTTCCAAGGTCTGCAACAATGTTGCTAAGTCCACTAGTTTCAATAGAACACTTTGGCACATGAGACTTGGTTATCCTAATGATCAAGTTCTAAAACTTCTTTTTCCTCATTTCAAGTTTGTTCTAAATAAATGTACTGATGTACCTCACTCATGTACTCACTGCTTATATCGAAAAATGCATAATCTTTCTTTTCCTAAGTCTCAATTTCTTGCATCCTCTCCTTTTTAATTGATACATTCTGATGTGTGGGGTCTTGCACCTATGCAATCTGTTGATGGCTTTAAATATTATGTACTTTTTATAGATCACTTCACATGATTCACTTGGATTTATCTCCTTAAGTCAAAATCTGAGGTCTTTTCCAAGTTTATGTTGTTTAAAGCCATGATTGAAACACAGTTTTCCTCCAAAATCAAAATTTTGGGAAATTTAGATCCCGGTTGATAGAATTAACAAGTTTTAAACCCAAGTTGTTAATTAAATTTATTATGAATAAATCTTGTTAAAACAAACTAACATCAATATCATGTCAATATTATGCACAGCGGAAAAGTAAATAAGACAAGATATGATGATCCAAGAAAACCAATGAAATAAACTAGTTTCACAATAAAAAAATTGGAAGGAAATCTTCCCAAAAGCAATTCACTATAATAAAGAGAAGTTTCAGATCTAGTACAAAACTTTTGTCCCTATACTCTACAATCCCCGTAGATAAACTTACAGCAGAAACCTTCTACCGTTTTAGAACCTTTGAACTCTTCAATATATGAACGCCACCCTTTTTGCACGGATCCCAGTATGTGACTAATCAATGATGCATGACTCTCAATACGTGACTAACACACCAACTTGAAGAAGATTGTTGGCTGCAAAGTTCTTCACTTCATCAACAATGAAGATCAAGAAGCACTTGGTTACAAAATCCTAAGGCGCAAAAACACAGTAGCTTCTTTCAGAGAGAATAAGGCACTCGGTCTTTAAAGTAAGCCTTATATATGTGTAGGGTTTATATGTCTAGGGTTATGAGAAAAGAAACCCTACACATATATGTCAGCATGGGCCGAAAATCAGATCTGAAAATTTTAATTTCGTAAATCTCGATAGATACAGCTGTCGAGCTATCTGTCGAGACCTCGATAGATATATTTGTCGAGCTATTTGTCGGGATTCATTAAACCTCGATAGATATATCTGTCGAGCAGTTGTCGAGAATCTGTCCAGCTTTAATGAACAACTTTTCTTCACTTGTTTCTTGGTATCTTCATGGATTTAATACTTGGCTTGAACAACATGTTTCTTGAAGTATTAAACACATCCTAGATCTACCCAATTACAAGTAAAGTGCGTTTTGTCAAAGGATTAGCCAATTCTAAATGACATACGTTCATAACAAGTTCCACATATGTTGTAACAATCTCTTCCTTTGGAAATTCGTGACAAAACCACAACAAACGAATGAATATATGAGAGAAATCATAAATCACTCAACTCATATTCATTTGTTGAATACAATAAAATCTACCCTAACACAAACTCTTGAAAAACTTTGCAAGAAGAGAGTTCATGGCATGGAAGACTTTGACAACTTGTCTTTTTGAAACACTTTAAACAAAACTCATCAAGGCATCTTAGTGTAAAACAGAAATAAAAGATTGCATACAATATAGAAACATGTGTATAAAGATAGAAAAGAAACAACACATGTAGACGTAGGTGAAGAAGACATACATCATATATATATATATATGTATATCAAAGATAAACACAATGTATGTAAACATGGTCACAAGACCGGTGTACAAGAAGCTAAAAGAAGCTCCTAAAACAACAAGGAGGTAAACACTCCCTCTAACAAGATGAAACGCATCTCCTCCTTACAAAGGCATGTATTTCTCCTCCTAACATGTAGAATCTTAAAATGAAACCACATATTCTCTGCAATTTCTCCCACTTTTTGTCATGATTGACAAAGGGTACAAGAAACTAGAAAACTTCACCCGAGAAACATAAAGATGATCAAGGGGGCACAAGGAATCCATATAAATGCATGAATGTAATGAAACAAGATGCTATGGATGACAAGATAAAAGAAAGATGCAAAACATGTGAAAAACAATGCATGCAAGAGGATCTCGACAGATCGAGAAGCTGTCGAGCAGAAGCCAGCGTCGATGGATGGAGAATCTGTCGAGGATCTATCGGCTAGACAGAAAATTTCTTGATGGATCGAGAATCTGTTGAGAAGCTATCGAGACAAAGTCCAGAAAGCTCGATGGATTGAGATTGCGTTAACTTCTGTCGAGACAAGAAGAAAAAGGGGCTCGATAGATAGCAATCTGTCGAGAGCTGTCGAGATGGGCAAAAACAGTTTTTCAAAGAAGAGAAAAACACAGACATGAATACAATCAAGCATGCTACCCAACCAAAGATCCAAACAACATGTTAAGCTCTCAAAAACATCTCTCAACAAGAAAAATGTAAAGCATTTAGATCCAAAACACACACACACACTAAACAAGTCTAACCAATTTTATATTTCAAAATGAGTCAAGACAGTTTAGTGAGCATACATTAACACATGTATCCCTTGTGATGGCCAAATCAAATTGTACCTACACATGTATCAAAAATAGCAAAGAATTTGCGTGTTGTGTGTGAAAAACATCGCAAGATTGCATAAGTGTCTACATGTTATGATGATTTGAGATATGAGAAAATCAATTTAACTCACACACAATCATAACTGCTTGATGGGGACTATCACTTTCGAGGTACATCTTATAACTCCCACATCTCCTAGAAGACATGCTTGCAATCAAATATAAAGCATTTTGATTCTTTTTGCTTTTGTTTTTCTTTGCATATTTTCTTTTAAGCAAGACATGCATAGGCATATAAAAGAGAGAAGAAATACCTAATGATGTTAAGCTTTTGACATTGCACTTTTGCTATGCTGAAGCATATAGATGTCATTTCATGATTGGCGGGTAATAGTGGTAAGATGGTTATTTATGCATTTCTCTTAGGATTTTCTAGTCATTCCCGTCAAAAAGAGTGATATGAGTGTTAAGTACAAAAGATTACTTAATCTTACTCTTCACAAACACGAGCCATAAAGCTTACTTGCTTAGTTGTGCATAGAGATGCTCATCTAATTTACAAAAGATACAAAGTTTAGAAAATTTTGTTTCAATGGCCATCCAAGGTATACAAGTACCAATGTACACAAACACACGCTATTTTTGTATTTATTTTGAAAACAAAACAAAATAAAAACTAAATAACCAAACAAAAACAGACAAACAACATGGAAGTATGAAGATAAATGCAGATGCATGAAAGCATGATTCAAAAGCAGATAAGAAATCAAGCAAAGAGAGTCCTACTTTAGATGGAAAGAATTAAAGTAGAGGACAAACAGAAAAGAAAATTAAGTCTTAGGCTCCTTTCTCATCCACACAACACGAGTCTTTGGCCGTGAAGATAAAAAGACACGTGTCCTAGTATGTCTACTAAAGGACATAGAAGAATTAGAATTCTCCTGAAATTGAGTTAAAAAACTCAAAACTTTTAATAACTCTCCAAACAAAGGTGTAGGTCCTTGAGAGGAAGCCTGTGACCGTTTGGACACTTGCTTTTGAGGATACAACTTAAAGCAATTAGGACGAATGTGTCCAGAAACACCACAATGGTGACAAACATGAGGTCTAACAAAGGATTTAGAATTAGCAAAATCAGTTTTGGATTTTATACCTCTATTTCCTTTCTCAGATTGGGACACAAAGATAGTCATTGATCCAAAAGCCATGGAAGAGGAGGGGTTGAAGGAAACAGCATATCCTAAGCTAGTTTTATCAGAACTAGACTTTTGAGTACTCAATACCTCATCAAGCTTTGCACTAGACATCCTCTCTATTTGAGTTCTAGCTTGACTAAGCTCAACCTCGAGATTCTTGACCTTCTCTTTTAATGAGGCGTTCTCCACAACAAGAGTCTCAACTAATCTTGTAGTCTCATCTAGTTTGACTAACAGATCAGCTTTTTCAATTTTTACCTCATTAAGCTCTTTTCTACAAAGATGATAAGTCTTTTAAGATTTTATGAATTCAATGCATAGCTTATCATAGGCTTCTTGAAGGTCAACTTCTTGAGTATTTCATCATCAGAAGAATCCTCACTGTCATTAGCACTCTCCACAATCATCTTATTGGTTGAGGCAACAAAGGCCATAACGTGACCACATTCATCCACATACTCATCAGAAGAGTCATTCTCAGTATCACTCTAAGTAGCAACCAACCCTTTATCTTTTGATTTCTTGGTCTTTTCTTTCATAAGGTAGTTTGGACACTCTATCCTCATATGACCAAAACCTTTGCACTCATGGCATTGGATGAGGGGTTTCTCATTTTTGCCCTTCCTTGAGGATTTAGATTTCCTAGGAGGTTTGCATTTATCCTTTTTCCTAAATTAAAGAAGCTTGATAATCTCATCAGTTATGAAGGTTAGATCCTCATCCTCATCATCATCTTCATCTTCATCTTCACTTTCATCTTCATCTTTAGAGTCCTCAATCTCTTCCTCTATACCCTTAAGAGCCAAGTTTCTACTATTTCCACCTTTTCCCATTAAACCTAATCCCATCTCATAGGTTTGAAAGTTCCCTACAAGCTAAGTCAAAGGAATTTGATCAATGTCCTTTACTTCTTCAATGGCAGTGATCTTGGTATGGAATCTTTCAGGTAAGGACCTAAGGATTTCCCTAACAATTTTGGATTCTGCTAGAGATTCTCCAAGGTTGAAGGCAGAATTCACAATATCCTTAAGTTTAGCATAGAACTCATCAAAGGTCTCATCCTCCTCCATCCTTATTTTTTCAAAACTACTAGTGGGTTTTTGAAACTTCACAGTCTTTACTGCCTTGGTACCTTTATAAGTGGTCTTAAGAATGGTCCATGCTTCCTTGGCAACTTCCGTGGATGATATTTTCTTGAATTCCTCATTGGTCACCCCACAAAACAAAGCATTCAAGGCCCTACTGTTGAAATTTTTCGCTTTGATTGTTGCTTCATCCTAATCCATCGGTGCTGCATTTGGTTTAATCCAACCAACTTCAACAGCTTGTCATACCTGTTCACCTAGAGCCTGCAAAAAAACTTTCATACGAACTTTCCAGTACGTATAATTAGTGCCATCAAATAAAAGAGGAATCAAAAGAGATTGTCCACGATCCATGACAACGGGGGTCAAGGATCACACTCAGGAAATTAATCCAATTAGAGTGTACTTACTTTGATATCACTTGTTGGGAAATTTAGACCCCAGTTGATAGAATTAACAAGTTTTAAACCTAAGTTGTTAATTAGATTTATTATGAATAAACATTGTTAAAATAAGCTAACATCAATATCATGCACAGCGGAAAAGTAAATAAGACAAGATATGATGACCTAAGAAAACTAATGAAACAAACTAATTTCACAGTAAAAAACCTAGGGGGAAACCTTCTCGAAAAGCAATCCATTATAATAAAGGGAAGTTTCAGATCTAGTACAAAACCTTTGTCCCTAGACTTTACAATCCCCGTAGATAAACTTATAGCAGAAACCTTCTACCGCTTTAGAACCTCTGAACTCTTCAATATATGAACGCCACCCTTTTTGCACGAATCCCAGTATGTGAATAATCAATGATTTAATCGGCTCTCAGTATATGACTAACACACCAACTTGAAGAAGATTGTTGGCTGCAAAGTTCTTCACTTCATCAGCAATGAAGATCAAGACGCACTTGGTTACAAAACCCTAAGGCGCAGTAGCTTCTTTCAAAGAGAATAAGGCACTCAGTTACTTTTTGCATGTGTTTTTATTTTTGTTTTTATTTATTATTTTTTTTTTCTCATCTGTGGCGGCCTTTAAAATAAGCCTTATATATGTCTAGGGTTGTGAGAAAAAAAACCCTACACATACATGTCAGCATGGGCTGAAAATCAGATCTGAAAATTCTGATTTCATAAATCTCGATAGATACAGCCGTCGAGCTATTTGTCGAGATCTCGATAGATATATCTGTCGAGCTATCTGTCGAGATTCATTAAACCTCAATAGATATATCTGTCAAGCAGTTGTCGAGAATCTGTCCAGCTTTAATGAACAACTTTTCTTCATTTGTTTCTTGGTCCAATCTTCATGACTTTAATACTTGGCTTGAACAACATGTTTCTTGAAGTATTAAACACATCTTAGATCTACCAAATTACAAGTAAAGTGCGTTTTGTGAAAGGATTAGCCAATTCTAAATGACATATGTTCATAACAAGTTCCACATATGTCCTAACACAAAACATTAAGATCTGATGGTGGAGGTGAGTATATCTCTTTTTTCTTTAAATCCTATCTTCAACAAAATGGAATTACTTATCAACTATCTTGCCCTTATACCCCACAACAGAATGGCCTTGTTGAGAGAAAACATAGGCATCTTATTGAAACTACTATAACCATGTTATCTCAAGCTTCTATGTCCACTACCTACTGGTCCTATGCTGCTCTTACAGTAGTTTCTCTTATCAATTTGCTACCTACCTCAGTCCTAAATTTTGTCTCACCTTGGTTCCAACTTTATTCATCTCATCCAGATTTGTCACTATTGAAGGTTTTTGGCTGTGCCTGCGATCCCCATCTTAGTTCTTACTCCAATCACAAGCTTGAGCCAAGAACTAAAGAGTGTCTGTTCTTAGGTTATTCCTCCACTTCTAAAGGATATCTCTGCCTTGATGTCCAATCTCAACATTTATACACTTCAAGGCATGTCTTATTCAATAAGACTAAGTTTCCTTTCCCCACTCTTAGCAAATCGCTTACCTCTTCATCTTCTCCAACTTTAGTGTTATCTGATTCCTTTTGGTTGTCAAATCTCCTTAACCTTCACTCTTCCAATCAACCATCACTTTTGGGTCCTTACACATCTCCAACCACTTCTTTAGTTCCTTCCAATTCCTTTATTACTCAATTTGCACCTCCACTGACAGATACCGCACCATTGCCTTCTATCTCCATACCTACAAATCCATCTCAACCTCACCCTACACCTCCATCCATGGCCACTGAACCTTTGCCAGAAGCTTCCTCCTTTACACCAATTCCATCTTCAGTTCTTGCATGTCCCATTCCTGTCCCTGCTGCTCCTAATCTGCACCCTATGCAAACTAGGTCCAAAAGTGGCATTACTAAGGTTAAAACTAGACTATGCTATAAAACAGTCCTAGATTACACCTACACAGAACCTCCTACATACAAAATAGCCTCTAAATATCCTAAATGGTGTGAAGCCATGGATGCTGAATATTAAGCCTTACAGAAGTAGCATACTTGGACTTTGGTTCCAGATTCTCCTCATGCAAATTTGGTTGGGTGTAAGTGGGTTTTCAAGCTTAAGCTACACAGTGATGGCACCATTGCTTATTACAAAGCTAGACTTGTGGCTAAAGGGTTCCAACAACAGGCAGGTATAGACTATTCTAAGACCTTTAGTCCAATCATCAAGCTAGCCATTGTCAGACTTGTTCTTGCTATTACAGTCAGTTGTAATTGGCCTTTAAGGCAATTGGATGTGTTTAATGCTTTCTTACATGGACACCTCAAGGAGGAGGTCTATATGCAGCAACCTCCTAGGTATGTAGATGCTGATTATCCATCCTATGTGTGTAAACTACATAAGTCTCTCTATGGACTCAAACAGGCACCAGGGGCCTGGTTTAAGAGGTTCACCTGTCATCTCCTCTATCTTGGGTTCATTGCCTCTATGGCTAATAGTTCCCTATTCATTTTTCATTCCACTAGCACCATCATCTATCTCCTACTATATGTAGATGACATTATCATCACTGGGAACAACTCCAAACATATATCACACCTCATTGCTGCCTTAAGTGTTGTCTTTGATTTTAAAGATCTGGTTCTCTACATTACTTCTTGGGCATCCAGATCACTAGAACTCAGTTTGGCCTCACTCTCACTCAGTCCAAGTATGCCTCTGATGTTCTTCACAGGTTCCACATGGAGAACTCTAAGCCTACTAAGACTCCATGTTGTCCATCCACTAGATTACTTCCACATGATGGTGTCTCTGTAACTAATCCCACTAAGTATAGAAGCATGGCACTTCAATACTTAACCTTTACTAGACCTGACCTTGCATTCAGTGTCCATCAATTGTGCCAATTCATGAGCAAGTCTACCTCCACTCATTTGGGGGCTGCCAAACGGGTTCTCAGATATATTCGTGGTACTTACATCATGGCATCTCCTTCACTCTTGGCCCTTTAACTCTCACTGCATTTTCAGATGCAGACTGGGTTGGTGATCCCATTGACCGTCGCTCCACCATTGGTCTTCTTGTTTTTCTTGGTCCATGTCCCATTTCCTGGTCCGCAAAGAAGCAAGCAACTGTGTCTTGCTCTTCTACTGAGGTTAAATATCGCACCTTAGCCACCACTGCTGCAGAAATCTCTTGGTTTCGCATCTTGTTCAAAGAATTGCGACTCTTTCTCTCTCATGTCCCTGTCATTTGGTGTGACAACATCTCTACTATTGCCTTGTCTGCAAATCGAGTTTTTCATTTTCGCACAAAACATATCGAGGTGGATTATCACTATGTGCGTGAGAAGGTTTTGAGCAGAGATTTGTGTATTCGTTTTATTTCTGGTAAAGATAATTTAGCTGACATATTTACCAAACCCTTGTCTACACCTTCTTTTCTTCATCAACGACGCAAACTCCTGGTTGATTCCTTCCCCTGTCGTTTGAAGGGGGATGTTGAAGATCATGAAGGTTTTGGAGGTTCTAAATTAGAGAAACCAGAGAAGGCTCGAGGAAGAAGGTGATTTGGGAGTTACCGTTGGACTTTTTGAATGTCGTTGAAATGCACCGTATCACTAAAGGTTCTATTCTTAAATGCACTGTTTCACTTACACTGATGGTTGAGTATAAAAGATTGAAAATGGTGTCATGTGATGAGCTCAAAGATCAGTTAGCAGTGATGTGAAAATCACTTGAGATTAGTTGCTTTGCTTCTTGGATTTATGTAGGGGTGAGCAAAACGTTACCGGAGTCGACCCAACCGACTGGCGCTGACGACACCGCCCCAACACCAGCACCGACTGACTGAGCCGAGGTCGGCTTTCGGAGGGCGAAGCCCGTTTCGATGCCAGTGCGGTGCAGTCATCGGATTGAGAAATCCGAAACCGCTAAGCCGAATCGAACCGATACCAGGTTCTGATTAAATTTTTTTTTTATAGTAAAACGACGTCGTATGGTATGGGTGTTAATAAAAAAAAAATACAAAAGCAAAACGGTGCGTTTTAGGCTAGGTTTTTAGATTCACAGGGTATAAATTCAATCTTTTCTCTCAAAAATCAGAATCGTTTAAATCTCTCTCTCACTCTCACCTCTCGCCTGACGCAGCTCTCGCCGTAGCCTGATGCAGCGATGCCTTGCCTGAGCTCTCGCCGCCGCTCACCAGTCACGGCAAAACAACAATAAGCCTCTTGGGTTAGATAGGTATTTCATATTTGTCTTCGTGTTGGATAGGTGTTTGTCTTCGTGTTGGTCCTGTTGGATATTGGATAGGTGTTTGTCTTCGTGTTGGATACTGGATAGGTGTTTGTATTCGTGTTTTCACTTTTCAATTTTGTCTTCCTTTTCATTTGTTTCATTTGTTTTTTGTTTGGGAAAGCATGAATGATTAAGTTGGTTTGATTAAGTTTGGCTGTTTGGGAAAGCATGAATGTCTTCATGTTTGATTAAGGTTGGCTGTTTGATTAAGGTTGTGATTTTTATATAAAACTTTAAATTGAATACTCCAAAATTTTGTACGGTCATAATGAATGGGCCTTGTTATTATGCTGTTGTGAGCTCTTTGCCAAGTGGGTGGGCCTGCCTAACTCATATAGGAGTACAACATTACTAACTCATATACGGAGTATAACATTAATAAAACAAAATGGTATTCCTTCATGTTGTTCAGATTATAATAGATTTATTGTTTACTATCTAATATCTATGTTGTGCTTCTACTATTTGGGCCTCTTTTTTGTAACTGGATCCGGCCCATTTTTTGCACAGGTTTTGGATCATTACTGTTTGTATTTGGGTGAACATATTTTTTTTATAAAGTTTTTGTTGAACAGATTAAAAACAAAAAAACAAAAACGAAAATAGATTGTTAATGTTTCAAACCGACCAAAAACCGATTAAACCGAGCCGATCAAACCGCACCGTTATAGGTCGAAAAACCGACCCTAATCGGTATGCATCGGTTTTAATTATTACAAAACCGATCCCTATCGGTTTGGTAACAAATTTGTAAAAAAATCGAGCCGACTGAACCGCGCACACCCCTAGTTTTATGGATCTGATCTGCATCATGTGGAGATAATTGTTATTCAGTTATTGATAGGATTTGTATTTTAAATAGAACTCTAAGCTACAATTTGCAATTAAGCAAGAAATCAAATACAAGATCTCTCTCTCTCTCTCAACCTTTGTTCTCAGTGCTTCAATATTCAATCACTGTTTCTTTTTGTTCTTGCTTCAATACAAAATACTGTTTCTACAGTTTTCTTCAAGTATCACTAGTTTTGTGGGGTTTTAAGCCCGACATACAAGACTGTGGGAGTTGGGGCCCAAGGTCTTGTAACCCAATCTCTGGTGAGAAACTTGTAATCGTTTCTGTGGTTGGACACAAAGCTAACTTGCTAATATATTATCAGGCATTATTATTGCATAACCCGATATACTATTTCATGCTTGTATATTTCTGCCGGTTTCTTGGATTGGTTGTTTGTGCACAAATTGATTCGGTAAAACAGATCCAGTTTTCTGCTGTGGAACTAAGCCTGACCCCCCAAATCCTCAGCGTGTTTCTCAGCCCAGATAAGCCCGAACTCTAGCAGACCCATAGTTGCATTGGTCTTGGCCAGTCACAAAAAAGGGCCCTCAATTTTTTCTCAGTTTTCTTCTAAGGAGAAGATTTAGCTCTGACATGGGTTGAGTTTTGAGGCTTTGGAATGATTATGAGATTAGGTTAGGAAGTTTTGATAACCGGAAGTGCGTTGTTTAAGTTTGAGGCATATATATAAGCCAAATTCCAAATATAATTGTCAGCTCCAGGGAATACTTTCTAAACATTGCACCTAAGGAACTGCCTATGATAAGGTACAAGTAGCAGGTTCCCAAAGTAACAACCTAGTAGAATGAAAGCTTTAGACCAATTTTGTTCTTCCTGCAACTACGATGCTGAAAAGTTTCTATCTTTTCCTATATAAAAGAAATAGTGCTAGAAATTTTATAATTAAAAAATTATAAACTGATGTAGATGCTGAGTTGTCAAAGGCATGCATCACTCTTATCAATCCTCTGGTGAATTTGGAGTGGTTTGTAGTTGTAGAGACATGCATATCACCCTTCTGCATCTTCGAAGAATCTGGAAACTAATTTCACCATGAAGTTCTTAAAAATTAAAACTTAAAACTCTATTAATTTGAAAAAAAAGAAAGAAAGAATGGATTATATTGTACTATGACATCACTATTTAAACAAATATTTGACTAGCATTTTTTTAGTCCTTTTAAATTATTGATAATGTAATAAAATCTAATTCATACATCATGAAATGAATAGGTTGAGTTTTAAAAACATAATTGTTAGGTTCTAAAGATTTAGGAATTTATGTATTTAGAACTCTAATGTGTAATGTTGGCAAACCATGATCAAAACAATATGTTTAGTCTTGTTTAGGCTTGCTCAAAGTTGTGTAATTCATGTAAAGTTGGAATCGAGAGGCTGCAGATGCATTGGTGCATTTCGGCCTGGCTCGATCAATCGAAAGTTAGACTCGATCGATCGAAAGTCGGCCAGAATGTTTTTTCTGTAGAATTTCCAACTCAGCCCTACTTCATTAAACGTTTAGGGTTTTATGTTTTTGCCTTAGGTATATAAGGCAAAACCCCAGCCACGTTTTTGTGAGTTGCTCTGGTTGTATTGTTGCTCATATTTTTGCTGTTTATGTGAATCTCTTGTGAGATCCTTGAGGAGCTTTCCTTCACATAAACTTAGGGTTTTCAAGGTAGAGATATTATCAAAACCTTGATGATCAACTCAGTTGCTGCCATTGGAGCTTAAAGAAACACAAGCGGGAGTGCTTGTATCTTGTGGAGAATCCAAGAAAGAAGGAGTCTGTGGATTCGGAGCTTGCACGTGGTCGTGTCAGTAAGTTCTACTGGTGGGTAGCATTAGGAAGTCAAGCAGGGAGCTTGTAAGTCCTTTTGTATGAACTTCGATTCTTTCATATAGTGGATTCAAGTTTACCTTGAGGATAGCTAGATCAAATCCTTTCCAGGTTTTTACCGTGTGGTTTCCTAGGTCATCATATCATTGTGTTATTTACTTTTCCGCTGCTTTATATTTTTGATATGATTGTTTGATTGTGATAACCTAGATTGACATAATTTGACTAAGTTAATCACTTGGCTAATTAACTAGGCTAATCTGTTTGGGTTAAGGGGTCTAAAAACCATTCAAGTGGTATCAGAGCGGGTAGCTCTCTTGTTGTAGATCTTTTGATCTCTGAGCTGATCCTTGACCCCTGTTGTCATGGATTCTTGGAAAATCTTTTTGCTTATATGTCAACTTGTCTACTTGTTGTCTTTGCCCCTTGTTGTTTTTGTTAAATCTTTCCTTGAGTATCTTGGTATAATCATATGTGATAAGAATTATGTTTGTTATACTGCTTTAACCGCCTTAAAGGCACGTGATTCTTGTCTTTGGTATTTGGATAGTGGTTGTTCCAGGCATATGACAGGAGACAAAGGTTTATTCAAAACACTCTTTGGAGGAAAGATTGGGACTGTCACTTTTGGAGATGGAAGCAAATCTGTGATCAGAGGCATTGGAACTGTAGACATTCCAGGATTGCCAGTTTTTGAAGATGTTTGGTATGTTGATGGATTGAAGGACAATTTACTCAGCATAAGTCAGATTTGCGACAATGGATTAAATGTTCTTTTCACCAAGTATGAATGTGAGATACTTGATGGAGGAGGTGACTGTATGTGTGTTGGTGTAAGGTCAGCTGACAATTGTTATGGCATAACACCAAGTATAAACAACAAGTGCTTTAGTGCAAAGATTGATCAAGTTGATTTGTGGCATCAACGGTTGGGGCATGCCAGTCATAAGCAGTTAGAGAAGATTTCCAAATGTGAGGCAGTTATTGGTTTACCTAAGTTTGAGAAGATAGATAAGTGCATTTGTGGACCATGTCAGATAGGTAAACAAGTGAAATCCAAGCATCCGTCTGTGACTAGTGTTCAAACCTCAAGACCTTTAGAGCTATTGCACATTGATCTCATGGGTCTTGCCAGAGTTCAGAGTTTAGGTGGAAAGAAGTATATTCTAGTCGTTGTGGATGACTTTACTAAATATACTTGGGTTGTGCTTTTGAAAGATAAAGCTGAGGCTCCTGAGAAGATGATACATTTGTGCAAGAAATTGCAGGTTGAAAAAGATATTGTGATAGCCAGAATCAGAAGTGATCATGGAAGAGAATTTGAGAATACCAAGCTGGCTACTTTCTGCAATGATCAAGGCACTCATCAAGAGTTCTCTTCGCCCAAGACACCTCAACAGAATGGGATTGTGGAAAGGAAAAATAGGGTTGTTCAGGAGATGGCACGGGTCATGCTGCACAACAAAAAGTTGCCAAAATCCATCCTTCTGGGGAGAAGTAGTCAACACTGCTTACCATACACTCAACCGGGTGTATTTCAGACCTGACTCCAAGAAAACTCCCTATGAACTCTGGAGAGGGAAGAAGCCTGTTGTCAAATATTTCAGGATATTTGGCAGTGACTGTTACATTCTACGTGATAGAGAGAACCTAGAAAAGTTTGATGCAAAAAGTGATAAATGATACTTTCTAGGATACTCTTCCTCTAGTAGAGCTTATAGAGTGTACAATCTGAGAACCAAAACAGTCATGGAATCTTCAAATGTTGTGGTAAATGATGAAGTGTGTTCAAAAGCACTTACAGAAAGCACTGCTCCTGCTCAAGATAAGTCTCTTGAAGTTAATGATTCACTTCCTGTTGAGTATGTGGGGAAACATAGTGAGGAAGAGCTATTGCTGTTGAATGATACAATTTCAGTACCATCAAGTTCAAAACCATCCACTCCGGTTCATGACACTCAACAGGTACAAAATGAGCTCTGTCCTCCATCTGAACAGAAAGGTACCACCATATCTCTAGTTAAAGGTCCATCCTCTAGAGTGAGATTGAATCATCCTCCCACAAATATATTGGGTAGTCTGAATGATAACATGAGATTGAGATCAAAAGCCTTGAATGTGATTACTCACTCATGCTATCTGTCCCAATTTGAACCGAAGAAGGTGGATGAAGCACTTCAAGATGCTGATTGGGTAAATTCCATGCATGAAGAACTTCATCAATTCGTTCGGAATGATGTGTGGGAATTAGTTCCTAGGCCGAAGAGTGTAAATGTGATTGGAACTAAATGGATCTTTAAGAACAAGTCAGATGAACATGGCACTGTGATCAGAAACAAATCAAGACTTGTTGCACAAGGGTACACTCAAGTGGAAAGAATTGATTTTGATGAGACTTTTGCACCAGTAGCAAGGTTAGAATCCATCCGGATACTGTTGGCCATAGCAAGTCATTTAAACTTCAAGTTGTATCAAATGGATGTCAAGAGTGCTTTCTTGAATGGGATGCTACAAGAAGAGGTATATGTTGAACAACCTAAGGGCTTTGTTGATCCTCACAGACCGGATGATGTTTACAAGTTGAAGAGAGCCCTCTATGGTTTAAAATAAGCTCTTAGGGCTTGGTATGACAGATTAACTGCATATCTCACTGAGCATGGATTCAAAAGGGGATCTGCAGATACAACTCTCTTCATAAGAAAGGATAAGACTGGTTTTGTTGTAGCTAAAATTTATGTTGATGACATTGTTTTTGGTGCTACTAATGATTCTCTTGCTCATTTTTTTGCAGATGAAATGAAGGCGAAGTTTGAAATGAGCATGGTTGGTGAACTGACTTACGTTTTGGGATTGCATGTAAAGTAAACAGAGTCAGGAATCTACATCAATCAAGTTAAATATGCAAGAAATCTAGTCAAAAGATTTGGACTAGACAAGGCTGCTCATGCTAGAACACCGATGGCTGCTAATGCAAAATTAACAATTGATCCATTAGGTGAGTCTGTTGATGTTATTTTGTATAGAAGCATGATTGGATGTCTTTTGTATTTGACTGCTAGTCGGCCTGATATTTCTTTTAGTGTTGGTGTCTGCTCTAGATTTCAGTCTAATCCTAAGGTTTCTCATTTAAATACTGTTAAGAGAATTATAAAGTATGTGAGTGGAACTTGTGATTATGGATTATTTTATAGCAAAGAGTCAAATTTGTCTCTTGCTGGTTTTTCTGATTCTGATTGGCCTGGGAATGCTGATGACAAAAAAAGCACCACTGGGGGGTGTTTTTATGTTGGAGCCAATCTTGTGGCTTGGATGAGTAAGAAGCAAATTCTGTTTCTTTATCCACTGCTGAGGCAGAATATATTGCTACTGGGAGTTGTTGTTCTCAGCTCCTTTGGATGAAAAAGCTTTTGAGTGATTATGGGATTCCACAAGACACCATGGTTGTCTATTGTGATAATTCTAGTGCCATAGATATGTCTAAGAATCCTGTTCAGCATTCTAAGACCAAACATATTGAACTTAGATATCACTTCATTAGGGATTTGGTTGAAAAGAAAATTGTTGTTCTTGAGTATATCCCTACTGAACGTCAAAACGCTGACATCTTCACCAAACCTCTTGATGGAAGTAAGTTTGAGACACTTCGTCAAGTAATTGGTGTGCTTCAGTGTCCCTAGTCTCTTTTGGCTTTCTTGGTCCTTGTGCTTTATTGCTCTACTCTTTTGTGACCATTGTTCTTTGGTTTTTGTGTTGTTTTTGTCTCTAGGACTTGCATTGCATAACATTCATGCATTTCATTCTAGGATTTTTTTTTTGTTTTCTCTTTTAATTTTTTAAAAAAAAAAGAAAAAAAAAAGGAAAAAGCAAATTGTGTTTGGCACTATTTTTCTTGGTTTTTAAAAACAAGGTTGGTCAATTTATTTACACAAAACATGTCCTTGTACCCTGTTTAGCTTTGATGAGCTTATTTATTACACTTGACTAGTTGAAGTTTTGTAGTACATGTTGTGTGAGAAAGATGTTTATGATGTTTATCACTTTGTCTTAATCTTGAAGTCACATGTTAATTGACTGTTGGACTTGATCCTTTTGAGAAAGGCATAAATAACCATCTCACCACTGTTCACTAGCCAATCATGAACACCTTAATGCATATCGTAAGATTCTGTGCTCACGAAAGTGTAGCACATGCACAAAAAGAACATAAGGTGAAGTCTCGGTTTAAGTGCTTAATGCTTAAAATTGGTGTGTACTATTAGGCTTGTTGCCAAATCACATAATTAAAATTGGTGTGTACTATTAGGCTTGATGCCAAATCACATAATTCAAAATTGGTGTGTATATTATGAGGCAAAAATTCAAAAAACTTACATGATTGCAAGCTTATGTTCTAAGAGATGTGAGAGTTATATGATGTAACTCTTTAGGTGATAGTCTCTTTTGAATTCTATGTGATGGATTTTGTAGACTTTGTGATTGATTGCTATTCACATATCACCTCACATGTAACTCAAGCTTTTGCTAGTTGCACACATTACACAAGTTACTCGTTGCTAAACACTGTACATGTTATTGTGTGTGTTTTTGGTCTGACCAACCAAGTTTGAAAATACCTTGAGTATTATGCAAAACATTTTTTTGCTTGAGAATCTAAAGGGAGAATGGCTGAAATTTTCTTTGAAAAATTGGGGTTAAAACTTGGGTTTTTGAAAAAACATTTCATCTCATACTCATGCATTTTGTTTCATCAATTTTAATGCTTTAAGGAGTTGTGCCCAAAATGTGGTTGTTGTTTTTCAAAAACTATTTTTTTCCTCAAAAGTTTGTGAGCCTCTGCCTGTTTCGATCGATCCATTCTGTTTTTCGATCGATCGAAAATTACTTAAAATCCTTTTTGGAGTCTCGGGTTGATTCGATTGATCGAATGTACTTTTCGATCAATCGAATATCGTGAATCAGTTTTTTTAAAACACTGTTCTTGACTTTTTCAAAAAGTTTCAAAACCTTTTTCTCTCTCTCTGACTTGGCAAGCTCACTCAGCAATTTTTGTTGTTTTCCTCCGGATCTTTTGCATTTGTCCTCTAAGGCCGGTAAGTCTATTTTACCCTTCATTTTTCTTTTATTTTCAAGTTTCATGCATTTTTCCTTGAGATTTTCGGACCTATTCTTTTTGGGGATTTTCATGATTCAAGCCATATTATGTTTAATTGATCAATGGGTTTTTGTTGGGACATGATATAAACATGATCTTGATGGTTTAATTTGATCAATTTTGTGATTTGTGAAAAATTGAAAATTCTAGGGCTTGAAATTGATCCGAATTGGGGATTTGTTCAAATTGGGTTCAATTGATGAAATTGGCTTGTTGAATTGATGTCATTGATCATTATATTATGTTTTCTAGCTTGTGTGATGATCAATTTGTCAATTTTTTTCAAAATCTTAACAAGTGGTTTTCAATTTTGGGGTTTTTGTTAGAAACTCTGTGTTCAAGCCAATTTTGTGAAATTGAATTTCAATTGAACTTAGTTTAACTGCATTAGAACATGCATCATGTCATTACTATTGTTCATGCATCATATAGATTTTTGTTCTATATTTTTTTGTGCTAACTTGCAGTCTGCCCTTAGTTTGTGCTTTGTTTTTGTTCTTTTGGTTCTTTTTGTGTCTCTGTCCTTTCCTTAGCATCATGCCTAGGAAGACTAGAGCTCGTAGGTCTGTTCCTTCACCTTCTCCTCCCCCACCTTCTTTTGACCGTGAGAAGTTTCCGAGTGAGAAAAACCAAGAGATTTTTGATAAGCTGAACCTTAGAAGAAAGGTTTGGTCTGAGCGTGCTGTAGTTTTAGATGAGCTTGATCCTGCCATTAGGGCAAATTTTGAGTGTCGGGGCTGGTTACCTTTGTTGGATATTTCTTATCCTCCTCCTCCATCTACTCTGAATAGAGAGTTCTTTTCGAACATCTATATCCGCGTCTATGATTCCAACACTTTGGTAAAGAGTTGGATACGAGGCGTAGAGTACACCATTACTCCTACTGTAGTGGCTGATGCTCTAGGGGTACCTTTGGTCCAGCACCCTGTCTACCCTTACGATGAGTCTCCTCTTTTGAGTGATGTCATGTCATACATCACTGGGTCTTCTATCCAGTGGGGTTTTGATCCTAGGATCACCACAACTGAGCTATCTGAGTTGCACTATCTCTTCTTTAGGATAGCTTGTCATTCTATTTGGCCCATTTCTCATCTTCACACCATTCCTTTCGAGCGGTGTGTCTTTTTGTACGCTTTTGTGACTGATGCTCCTATTAGTTTTCCTCACTTGTTCATTCGTTCTTTGAACGAAGTTTATAGGAGTTCATCTTCTGCTCATGCTCTTGTTCATCCTATCTTTATTCATAGGATTTTGTTTTATCATGGTCTAGATGATTTCCCTTCTTCAGAGCCCGTTCATGTTATTGCTCCCATAGGTGCGTCTTTTCTTAGACAAAGGGCTGCTCACCTTCGAGTTGGCTCTAAACACCCTAGGTCTGAGCCTTCTGGTACCGCACCTCCTCCTTCTTCTTCTACAGGTCCTGCTGGTGAGGATGTTGCTGATCCTGTTGGTGATGCTGTTGCTGCTGATGTTCCTCCACCTCCTTCAGATGACTTTGATATACGTCATACCTTGGAGACTGTCATGACCGTTCAGGCGGCTCATAGTCAGATTTTGCTGGACTTGCTTGATGAGATTCGTGCTTTACGAGCTGACTTAGCACATCTTCATTCACCCTCACCACCTCCTTTTGATGATGACATGTGATTGTCCTTTGGCATTCCGTCACAAAAAGGGGGAGTAGAGTTTTGACTATTGTAGAGGAGTTTTTGTAGTTAAGGGGAGATTCCTTTTGTTTTGCGGAGCTAGTGGAGATATTAGATTGTATCTAGGTGCTTCACTTTGTATATCTTTTTTTATGGGCTATTCATGTTAGGGGGAGATACATTTATTTTGTTATACATGATTCTTGTTCTTGTGTTCACTGCTTATTGATTTATATTTATGAGTTATTCATTGATATATGTCTTTATTATGTGTTGTGTGAAACATACAAGGATGTTTTATTTTTGTTGTATCTAACTTAAGGGGAGAGTTAGTTTGCATACCTGTTGCTCTACTGTTTTCTGTCACACATGCGTTTATGCGTTTGTTGAGTGTTTCAGGAATATACAGGTTGATTCAATTGAGCTGCTGTCTACACTTGCAACTGATGGATAGTAGTTAGGATTGATTTTGTGTTATGAGTTTTATTTTTGTAAAGGGCTTTTATTTGTAAACTTTGAGCTTTTAATTTGTGTTTTGTCACGGATTGCCAAAGGGGGAGTTTGTTAGGTTCTAAAGATTTAGGAATTTATGTATTTAGAACTCTAATGTGTAATGTTGGCAAACCATGATCAAAACAATATGTTTAGTCTTGTTTAGGCTTGCTCAAAGTTGTGTAATTCATGTAAAGTTGGAATCGAGAGGCTGCAAATGCATTGGTGCATTTCGGCCTGGCTCGATTGATCAAAAGTTAGACTCGATCGATCGAAAGTCGGCCAGAATGTTTTTTCTGTAGAATTTCCAACTCAGCCCTACCTCATTAAACGTTTAGGGTTTTATGTTTTTGCCCTAGGGTATATAAGGCAAAACCCTAGCCACGTTTTTGTGAGTTGCTCTGGTTGTATTGTTGCTCATATTTTTACTGTTTATGTGAATCTCTTGTGAGATCCTTGAGGAGCTTTCCTTCACATAAACTTAGGGTTTTCAAGGTAAAGATATTATCAAAACCTTGATGATCAACTCAGTTGCCGCCATTGGAGCTTAAAGAAACACAAGCGGGAGTGCTTGTATCTTGTGGAGAATCCAAGAAAGAAGGAGTCCGTGGATTCGGAGCTTGCACGTGGTCGTGTCAGTAAGTTCTACTGGTGGGTAGCATTAGGAAGTCAAGTGGGGAGCTTGTAAGTCCTTTTGTATGAATTTCGATTTTTTCATATAGTGGATTCAAGTTTACCTTGAGGATAGCTAGGTCAAATCCTCCACAGGTTTTTACCGTGTGGTTTCCTGGGTCATCATATCATTGTGTTATTTACTTTTCCGCTGCTTTATATTCTTGATATGATTGTTTGATTGTGATAACCTAGATTAGCATAATTTGACTAAATTAATCACTTGGCTAATTAACTAAGCTAATTTGTTTGGGTTAAGGGGTCTAAAAACCGTTCAATAAGAATCAAATGACCTAAGAACTTTTGAGGGTTTAATTTGATACAAGACCAGAGGTGGCTCCCCATCAAAGTTAGGGTAGACATAGGACCACTTGACCTGAAAAAAAAAATTATTATATATAAAATTTAAAGTTTTATGATTTTTTTACATTTAAAAAAAAAAAAAAATTGTGACCACCCTAAATTCTTTTAGACCCAACATAATAAAATTTTGGACAAAGTTTGGTAACAAATTTTGTTATAGACTAAAGCTACAACTCCACTTAATATATATATTTTTTATTGGATGTGAATTTTGACAAATCTATCATTAGGTTATATTTCTTCTTATATTCTCCATGCTTACAAAATTTCAATAAGATCAAAGATCAATAGTAATGTCATCAATCAAATGTTTAAATTTCAAATTTTTGTAGTCTAAAATTATATGTAAAAAATAAGTTTATTAATCGAATAATAATTAATATCAAATTGGTGTAAAATTTGACAATGTGTTTTAAAAACATAAAGAACATGCAATTCAACGGTTAGATTTTCAAAATATGTAGTCATGCTAATATGTTTAGTGAGAGTTGTAACCTTAGGCTACAACTAAATTTATAGCCAAACTTTATCCTTAAACTTTAGTCACTTTAACAATATATTAGACATTTACAAACAAAAGGAAAAGCCCAAGAAAGAATTTGTTGAACTAAGAGTATTCACATTAGTGGATGCAAAATTTTTGTAAATTTGCATGGAAAAAACCTACTTTTTCTATTTTACACTCCCATTTTTACAAAACATCCACATTAGTTTGTCTATCATACACATTTATTCAAATAAAATATTCGTCTTCACCCACCATCAACGATTAATCCACACCCACCATCAACCCACCCAGCCACCATCATCAACCGCCATCATCAAGCACCATCACCCCAAAACCCACTAATCAAACAAAAAATCCAAAACTGATCAAACAAAAAATTAAAAAGGATCAAAGGTGAGTGAGCTTCGGATATCATATCGGCAAGTGAGCTTCGGCAGAGATCGGCGGCGGCACGGCGAGAGCAAAGGTGGCACGGCTTGCTTCTTCATTCATTAGTAGCAGCACTGAACTGATCCGTGAGCTTGAGGCTGGACTGATCGGTGATCGGTGAGAGTGAGGCTAGACTAATCGGTGGACTGAGGGATCAGAGATAAAACGAGAGAGAGGTGAGAGTGAGAAGTTGAAAATGAGAGAGTGAGGTGAAGGAGAGAGAAAAAAATGTAAAATATTAAATACAAGAGTTACAGTAACCGTGCATATATGTACGGTTAATGTAGCACTTGTGCATAAATGCACAATTTTACACCCACTGATGTTGGTTTTTTTTAGTCAAAATGTGTAAAATGAAGTGTTTTTTTTTTCTATTATGCAAGATTTTGCATCCACTAATGTGGATGCTCTAAAATTTTGAAAGATATATAACTTGTAACACTGATAATAAAACTATCATGCAACGATTTTAAAATAAGAAAACTTGTAGAAAAGAATTATAAGATTTTATGCATTTACATGTTTTTTTTTTAATATCTGAAATTCTCTTTTTATTAGATTTTGTATAATTTAAATATCATAATGATCATCTTAAAAAAAAAAAAAAAAATTTGGGCCTATTTGGTCTCTAATTTCAAACTTACATTTTTACATTTTAAACAACATTACACACATTTTCACACACATTTTCACCCACACGTATTTCAAAAAACTGCAAAAATTTTATCTCAAACTACTCTACCAAACACCCCCTAAAACCCTGAATTGTGGGTAACAAAAGTGTGACATAAATTACGTTGTTTTTTTTTTTTTTTTTTTTTTTTTTTTTTTTTTTGTGATTTTAGCATTACTTTAGGTGGGTAGGTTGTTTTCAAATACAGTAATCATATTGGTATGGACTTGTTGCCCCATTCACTTCAATTAGCTTTATTTGAACCCATGAAAAACACGAGAGAGAGAGAGAGAGAGAGAGAGTAGTAGTACCATAGCCTTCATAATAACAAAGGGAATCCAGTTATTGTACTGTCTTTGACTATGACCCAATAATTGTACTTATTCTAGACTAAAGTAATTTGTAGACATGCCAAGACGGGTCAGGATTTTCTGACCCGATCCGACCCGAAAAATATCTGATCCAAACTTGATTTTTTTGACCCGAAGTAAAAACGGGTTGAACCGTGACCCGGACCCGATTTTTTTGCGAGTCAACCTGACCTGATCCGTATAACCTGTGACCTGACCCGTTAAAAAAATTCACAAATTTTTTTTTTTAAAACTACGTCCTGATACTAAGTGCATAAAGCACAAAGCACCAAGTTAGGACGGCAAAGCCAAAGCAATAGGCAATAGTCAATAAATTATTAAATTACAAGAGGACAAAATAATAGCTTTTTAGTTTTTACATGCAATTTGCTTACTGATTTTGAGGGCTTCACACGAATCACAATCACAAAACCAATAATGCTAAAAGCTTCAGCTCTGCCTGAGAGACCACAGAGACATGACATCATTGACATGAGAAGACTTAGACTTAGACAACACAACCATTAAAAAAAAGAAAAAAAAATCTAATTCAATTGACTAACTTAGCTCGAATCCAAAGCCAAAATTGTGATTCACAGCAAACATGAAACCAAAAGAGTGAAGCAAAAACGTGACAACACAACACAACCACAGTTTTGCTATTTTGCTAGCTTACTTGTTTTGTTTGTTTTAAGATCTATCTCTTTTTAAAGTTGTAAACTTATAATTATATGCATTTTGACAGTGAACTATTAACACTGAAGACTTTTTCCATCATGAATTTATGACTATAAATAATTTTTGTCATACTCAAAAGTCAAAACTGTCAGAATTGAAAGGATATTAACAAGTGGCATTAAGTCAGGGGCGGCGCTAAAGCATATTCAGAGGGTTCAAATGAACCTCCTGACTTCAAAAGAAAAAACTATATATATAAATATATATATATATATATATATATATATATATTTTAGCTTAATACTTTAATTTATTTTTAAAAATATTTTTTTTGGTATACTCTGACTTAAATTTTGCACATCTTTATTATAAGTATTTTTGACTTTAAGAATAAAGAGTAAGATTTTTGTTTTTGTTTTGAGAAACTAAATAAAGAGTAAGTGTTTGTGAATTGTAAGTGTAATTCTTTTTTATAAATTTATATTATATATGTGTGAGTGTATTTAATATTGATTGTGTTCATTACTTTTTGTTATAATGTTATGTATTTGTGTAAATTATGATGTGTGTGGATGTTTGTATATACAATATAAATATAATATAACTTTATATAATTTAATAATTAAGAAATAGAGAGGGTTTTTTTTTTTTTTTTACATGTGTGTATATTGTTATCATATTATAATAACTTTTTGTAATAAAGTTAGTAAAATTCAAGAAAACAATTGTAAAGTTAATGATAGTTCAAGCATTACCACCGCACGCTTTTGGTGCGATGGTCACTCCACAAATATAAATGCTTGTAGGGTATGGGAGGCAAGGGTCAGGGTTCAAGTTTCCAGGATGAAGCTTCACACACATATACACTTAGATTAGACTATAGTAGAATTTCTATCTTGTATTAAAAAAAAAAAAAATTGTTCAAGCATTTAATTGGTTAAGTAGACACATAATGTATAATTTATGTATGAATGAGTGTAATTGTGTGCGTTAATAATTAATACGGAGCCAATGAGTTGAAATTAGTCATTTAGTCTAAAATATTTTTATGAAAACAAAGTCAAATAGATAATAACAACTGTATAAAGATAAAAATGTTAGACAAACTAACAAAATAAAATGATCATAGACTCATAACTACCCACATTGGCAATAGAGATTCATAATGAACTATCATGTAACATTCAAAATTTGAAAACTTGTAGAATAAAATTGTAAAACTTTATGTATTATTATTATTTTTTCGATAACTCAATATATTCAAGTTCTTTTTTTATTAAAATTTTGTAATGACCCCCCTAAACAAAATTCCTGGAGTCACCACTGCATTAAGTGCAATTCATTTGCTTAACTAAGTTTATTTATTCTCTCTAAACATGTTGTCATTGATTTGTTTTTGTAATGAATTTTTTTTTTTTTTGAAAAATACGGGTCAACCTGATTGACCCGATCCGAACCCTACCTGACTCGTCTGTTTTGCCATGTCCAGTAATTTGTCCCGTTTCTTGTCATAATACTAGTCGCATTCCCATCACTTGACCTTATTAGCCATCTCTTCCATCCAAATCAAGATTGAATCCGAATATTTGAGATTACCACCTACCCACTAATCACTATCTCTCCAAATTAGTTTAGTAAACAATTCTTCAAATTTATCTCCCAGCTTTTTAATATATGTGAATTTTAAAAATTTAGAGGCTGTTTGGTACATATGTTTAAACATATATTTTCAGTTTTTAAACAATATTACACGTATTTTTACACACTTTTTCATCCACACGTATTTTCAAAAAAACTGAAAACTATTGTGTAAACACACGTATCAAATGGGCCCCTAATATTTGGATTGCATAGTCTTATTATATCATTCATACTTGTAAAATTTTTTTAAAAAAATTAAAGATTAATAGATATGTTATTAATTAAATGCTTAAATTTCAAGTTTTTATGCTCTAAAATTATGCATAAAAATAAGTTTATTGATCAAATAGTAAATAACATTTGATTTAAATGAAATTTGACATGCATTTTAATAACATAAAGAATATGCAATCTAACAGTAAAATTTTCAAAATTCATATCCAATAATAAAAAAAAATTTAAGATGAATTTAAAGGTTTTTTTTTTTTTTTTCTAAATTAGTTTAGAGATAAACTTTGTCCATTAATTATTGATATAATCCAAAAGGAATAAAGAGACCTTACTTTAAATATTGACCTTATATTTGAGATCAACATATATAATTCATCTTTTATGTAAAAAGGTGCAATGTACTCGGAATAATTTCATTTATTATGGGCCCTATTACTTTAACATTTGTTTGCTTAGAAATTAATTTTTTTTATTAAATTTAGTCTCTTATTAATGTTATGCAACTAACTCCAAGTATAATTTTAGGTGGAGATCTAATTCGAAGTGAGATTTGACTTCATGGATAGTGTGGGGGTCAAAAACACCAAAAAAGGGAATTGGATGGAAGTTCTTGATCAATCCAACTAATTTATGAGATATGGGAAACAGAAATCCACAATGTGAAGATTAGTAAGTTGGTTGAAGGTAAAAAGCAACTAAATCAAGTCTTTATATGTGGAAAAAATGTGTTCCCGAGATACAAAGAGGGGTACTAAAGGTTGAATATAAGTGAAGACTTCATAACTTTCTATCTCTTGTTCTTCCTTAGGTCTTTTTTTTTGGATCCCTCTTCCTATTACTTTCCCCCCTTTTTTATAGCTATCCTTCTCCTCTTCCAATTGTCCTGCTCTTAGCTGGATTTAGGAGGATACTTGTCCCTTCAACACCTTCTTTTGTCATTTCTTGATCATGAAGATAGACTTTAGGGATGTTTCCACTGCTTAGGCCAGTCATTCAGTATTCAATGTGGCTGACATCTAGGTAAGGAAAGCCTTTATTGCGGAGGTGACTGTTACATTGGACTCTGCGTTTTCTTCGATGTGTTCTTGGGGAAAATAGGTGAATAAAGGGTGTCCTCGACTCAAGGGAAAGGTTGCTTCCTAGTTGGTCTACCTTTCCTCGAGAAAGATGGGTTTCACAAATTACCTCGATAGTGGGCTCAGATGGTCTCTTCCCTACGGGAGACCCTTTCATCTTTTATTGGACCCTAGGCCAGGCCCACTTTACGGATTTCCTCTTTGGGCTAAAGTCTTCGGGGCGGAGTTAGGTCCACTCCCACAACAGTCCCCCACGATCTCATCTTCATTAATGGTGGAGTGAAGATCGTGGCTCGAGACGTGGGACAATCATTAACTGACATTGATGAGATGTGGCACATTCAGGCATTAATTGCTCCAGACGTGACTGGTTTTCTATTGCTTTGATGCATGACACGTGTACCTTTAGACGACTAGATGGCGTTTTGGGGAATTGAGGGGGCGTGGGAACCCAAGGGTCATTTTTTGTCGTTTCTTGCTCCTTTCCCCCTTTATATAAAGGGGAACCCAGACCTGTTTTTGGGTTCCCATTTTCTTCATTTTCTTCCTTCATTTTCTTAAGAGCTAGAGCATTCTGGGTAAATCTGAGCCTCCTGTGGTGATCCATCCAATTCCCCCTTTTGGTGTTTTTAACCCTATAGATAAGGTTTGGGGCTCAAAAAATGTCTCACTTAATTAGAGGACCCTTTGTTGTAATGCAAGTAACAATAAAGGATGAAAACTACAAATAACTACAATTCCTAAGAATTTAAGCACTGAGATCTATGTCTAAGTTATTTTCATTGCCAGTAATTTGAAGTAAATTGATTCTAAGTAAACTATTCCTAACCAGACTAATTTGAAGAGATCCAATTTGAAGTAAAATTGATTTGAAGTAAATCATAGCATATCATGTCTTAAGTTATCATTCTAACACTAAACTTATTGAAAGTGAGTATAATCCAAATAAAATAGTACTAACAAATAAATACTAGAATCAAACATGATTACAAAGTACGAGTAAAACACTTACAAGCATAAACTCTTCACTACACCTAAGAACTAGAAAATCTCCTAAGGCATTAATTACAAATGATTTTAAAAATGATCAAAATAAAGTTCTCTGGTGTATTTGCGATTTCTTCTTCTATAAAATGAGTCCATACATAAAGGTCAAAATACTATTTTCATTCTTATATTTTTGGATCATTATCAATTTGGTCACTACATTTTAGTAGCAATCAATTAGGTCATTGTTATTTTCAAGGCATAAATGCACTTTAGTTCCTACATTTTGGTTTTTTTTTTTTCATTTTGGTTCCTACATTTTCATTTTACCACTTTTAGTCCATAAACCAATTAATGCGTGTTATTTTCGTTTTTTTCCGTTAGTCAACAGACGAAAACATTTGAGGTGACTAACGAAGGAATTAAAATATTATTAAAAAAGCCACATCAGATAAAGTAATAATAAAATTTCTAACCTTCTTATTTTTTAAAAAAGAAAAGAAAAGAATTAAATTAATTTTGTTTCTTCTCTTTTTTTTTTTTTGGAAGAACATGAAGAACCCATAAACTTCTAAGTTCTAACCCGTCAGTCCCTCCTACCTTCAAATATACAAAACACCTTCAACAAACCCAAAATCCTTACACACCTTCATCCAAATTTACAGACGCAATTAGAATCTCTCATTCTCATTACAAACCCAAATTTACAGTCCTTTCACATTCACATTCTCATTACAAACCCAAATTTACCCAAAATAACAATTGGAATCTCTCAAGCTCTCTCTCTATGGGCTGACTGAAGGTGAGCTCTCTCTTTAAATCCATTGCTGAAACGACGAAGTTGTTGGTGGTGAGGTTTGTGAAGTCGGGTGCGATGGGTTTGAGATAGAAAGAGGCTGAGATCGGCTTGATTTGGGTTAGAGAGATGCTGTGATCGGTTGCTGCCGGCGGTATGGCCGGCGACGGCACGACGCAGGGCCAATGACAGCAGAGCTCAATGGTGGAGTCGAATCTGATCGGTCCGGTCTCGATCTCGCCGAATTTGGAGAAGAACTGCCTTAATTTCTCGGAATCGGTATCGAACGATGTAGGGTTCGAGGAGTTTCATTTGAGAAGAAGAAGAAGTTGTTGTACACAGTGGTTGTTGTTGTTGTTGTACGCAGCCGTTTTTCGTCATCTTCTCTAGAATCTTCTTTCTTTCTCTCTCACCATCTCTCCTCTAACCCGAGCTCCATGGCCAACCATAGTCATCTTGATTCTCTCTCCTTGATCTGAACATACTCAGATCTATCTCCTTTCTCTATCTTCGATCTAGACGGTTAGATTGGGTTTTTGCAATTTGGGTTTGCTTGGGTCTGTAAATTTGGATTTAGGCGTGTAAGGACTTTGAGTTTGTTGAAGGTATTTTGAATCAGGTCTTTGTGTTTGTAATGGGAATGTGAAAGAATGGCAAAGTAATTGTTGAATGTCTTTGTGTTTTGTAAATTTGTGGGCATGTCTTTGTGTTTGTAAATTTGACTGATTTTATGGGTTTCGTTGCTAAGGAAATACAAGAAAAGAGGAAAAAAATATTGATTTTTTAAATTTTTGGGCAAGGTTTGCTGGGAAGAAAATGAAGAACATGATTAACGGGGAAGAACACGTGTTCTAGATTCTTCATGTTCTTCCCAAAAAAAGAGAAACAAAATTAATTTAATTCTTTTTTATTATTATTTTATCTGATGTGGCTTTTTTAATAATATTTTAATTCCTTCGTTAGTCAGATGTTTTTGTCTGTTGATTGGCGGAAAGGACGAAAATAACACGCGTTAATTGGTTTATGGTCTAAAAGTGGTAAAATGAAAATGTAGGGACTAAAAAAAAAAAAAAAACCAAAATGTAGGGACTAAAAGTGCATTTATGCCTATTTTCAAATTACAATCAATTTATGTTAATGATTAATTGATGGCAGAAACCAAATTATTGCAAGTTGAAAATAATAACGATCAAATTGACTGCTATTAAAATATAGAGATCAAATTGATAATAACCTCAAAATATAGGGACTAAAATAGTATTTTTGCAAAAAAAAAAAAAAAAAAATGAAAAGATCAAATTATTTCATTTTTGAAATTTCAAAAATCAAATCCCAAAATTTTAAAATCTGAGGTGTTAAAATCAAAATTATATAAAAAATTATGGACAAAAGGTATAAAAGAAGTGAGAGTGTTAATGTTGAAGATGTTATTAAAGCTATAGTACTGGTCGCCAAAGCAAAGTTAATATTGGAATTTCTTATTAAAAAACAGAAGAAGAAGAAGAAGTTAATATAAAAGATGATATAAGTACTTCGTTCCAACATTTCCTGGAAAGTGCGTAGGTGTATGAATGTTACCTTGGATACACACAAAGAGTGATCTGAAGTACGCAAGTTATCATCAGAAAACTTGAGTGGCAGAAATCAGTGTGTCACCCAATAACTTTCCCGCCAGATGAACTTATCTCTCTCCCTCTCTCTCTTCACACACACGCACACATAAATTTTTTTTTTCCCTGAATCTCACAATGCCATTGCCAGTGCTATATATATATATATTTTTTTTTTTTTCATCTAGGGGGAGGGGGAAGTTCACATTTTTATTTGCCCAAAACCTTAAATAGTTTTAAATATAGACATGCTATTATAAAAATTCAAAATTTTGGGCGCTCATAACGTTGAATTTCACACTCAATTTCACCAATTTTTATTTTATGTAACTATTAAACATAGCTATTATACTCCTTAATGTCACAACTTGTTAAAATGGTTGATTGTGAGTAATAAAAAAAAAAAACAAGTTTATGTAAAAGTGATATTGTCTTGTCTACAACTTGCAGTCAACCAATATAACAAATTGTGAGATTTGATATGAACTTATGTCCCTAAAATTCTTATAAATGATAGGATGCTGGGTTCCTAGATAGTCTTTAGAAGAAAGTTTTATATTTTTGAATTTCATTTTTGTTTTGGGATGAATTTTGAACTTAGCAAGTTGTTAGATATTTTTTGTATATCCAAGTAGGCTGTAGTACACGTTTGATTTTATTTTGATAATAGAAGAGTAATGTTTAATCCCAATTTTTATGTGAAAAGCATTACTACCTCTTTAGTTGAGATACAATGAAAGAAACAATAGAGAAAAAGTGAAAAAAAAAAAAAATTCTGGGAAATTCAGTCAAGCAAAATTTGCAAAGTGTCGGACGAAAGTTTGGAGGTATTACAAATTTCGCTAGACACTTTGTCAACAAAATGTCAGGACAAAATTGCTAAATGCCTTTCTTGGGCAAACTAAGCAGCATTTTGCCCTCTTTCTCAAATTAATTAGGGAAATGCTCCTCTTTTGAAAATTGAGTTTCTGAAAATCGATTTAGGCCCTATAGCGGCGTTTTTAAGGAGCCTATAGTGACGTTTTTTGGACCTATAGTGGCGTTTTGTAACTAGATTTCTATGAAATCGAGTTATAGGTAAAAAAATTAAAAAAAATTGCCTATAACTCGATTTAATGGAAGTCGAGTTACAAAACGTCACTATAGGTCCTGAAAACTTCACTATAAGTCCTTAAAAACGTCGCTATAGGGTTCTAGAATTTTTTTTTTTTATAACTCGACTTTGAGAAACTCGATTTTCAAAAGAGGGGCATTTCCCTAATTAGTTTGAGAAAGAGGGCAAAACGCTGCTTAGTTTGCCCAAAAAGGGCATTTAGCAATTTTGTCCCAAAAGGTCAAGCAAAATTATGCAGAATTATGGTTTTTGCAGTTTTTAAAGCCAAAAATTGTGCCACTTGATATATAGATGTTTGTAAACAATGGAAAATTGTTTTTAATTTTTTTTAACGGTTATAACACTTTATTTTTGATTATATATATATATATATATAAAATCTCATTTTACATCAACTTCATATTTGTCCGATGGATAGATGGGCATGTAAAATTATTAATTCTTACTTACTAAGAAAATAATGTTTAATAATAATAAAGTAACAAAATAATGGACGGTAATTTGCCATTGTTATAATATCTCCACAATAACAAAGTGACGAAGGTATTAAGGTCAATTTAGTGTGTTTGGGTGGCCAAAATGGGAAAATGCCCCTTTCACAAAAAAAAATCCAATAAAATGCCCCATGTCTGAAACTAATTAGGGAAATGCCCTTGTTTTGAAACTCGATTTTCTAAAAATCAAGTTCCAAATGTAAAACTCGATTTTTGAAACATCGAGTTATAGTGAATGTGGACTTAGAATTTTTTTTTTTTTGGAACTCGAGTTCCACTTGCATTTTTTAAAGTAACTCGAGTTCCATGAGCTCGAGTACTTCACATGGTACTCGAGTTCATGGAACTTGAGTTCCAAATTTTATTTTATTTTTAAAAATTTTTCAATTTACTATAACTTGATTATTCAAAAATCGAGTTTAAAATTGAAACTTGATTTTTAGAAAATCGAGTTTCAAAACAGGGACATTTTCCTAATTAGTTTGAGAAAGATGGCATTTTGCTGGATTTTGTGTGTGAAAGGGGCATTTTCCCATTTTGGCCGTGTTTGGACACACTTTTAAGAATTATCATCACTTTTGAGTAGAGTTTACCTTGTACTTTTGTGTTAGAATCTCATTCTCATTCTTGTGTATGTATGTTTGTTTCTAAAAAATAAAAAATGAGGGACTTCACAATTGCCTTATGTTGAGAAAAGTGAAATTTTCCAATAAAATAAAATATCTAATAAGACATGAGCTATGTTTTTCTTGGATTTATTATTTTGTGTTACAGTTGCATACAACTCTCTCACATGGTTGTGGATCTGTGACTCATATGGGTGTGGATCCATCCCTACGCTTGGGGTGTTTTATATAACTGTTATACAAGATACCACATACTGATTTTTTTAAGAATGAGTGCGTGAGTTGTGTTAGGTTGTATTTTAAATGGACCTAGAATTTTCTCTTTGCTTTATCACGTTGAGTTAGCATTCACCTCACTTCATTTAAATCCACCACAACAAAAATGTCAAAAAGGAAAGATGAAGTTTGTGAAAATTTTCGTGAATTGGGGCCTGTTTCTTTCCATGATAATTGTCGCATTCCTACCTAATGCCTCTTGACCTTATTAGCAAAGTAGTGAATGGCATACTAGTGACCTTTTTTGGTGCCAGTTAGTATTAGTGTTCTGTTTTGGGATTAACCGATTAACCCATACCCACATTCCAAAAAAACATGTCCACACCACCCTAATCAATTTGACCAAATGTATACTTTGACCCAATACCTAATTTTGATATATTAAAAAATTACTTTATCTATTTTAATACATCATTTTACAATACACATTATATCATATATTCTATTTTTTATCATTTAATTAAATATTCTTTCTTTATTCTTTTTAATTCTTTTTAATTTTTTTATTTTTTTGTTGTTCCCAACGACACCATTGAAGAGATTAAGAGAGAGAAAGTTTAAATATTATTAATTAATTCTAACAATCATGAAAAGAGATAAGATTTGAATAAAAAAAATAACAAATATGTATACCATTTTCCTTAGAATTTTGTAATGTAGAATGTGTTAAATTTTTTTAGCATTAGACACATCTCATGTATGTGATTTTTTAGTTTTTGCTTTGCTAAATAATCAAAATTTAGCATTTAGAGCATTAGCATTTGATATCTAAAAAATATCTCATTTTACTATCTCAAAAATTACTTTATCAATTATACCATACCATTTTACAATACACCCAACATCAAAATTTTTATTTTACCATACAACACATTTAAATAATATATCTACACAATAAAAAAATATAACCCAATACCCAAATAAAAACCCAAAACTTAACGAAATATTATTAAAAAAAAATACCATCTTGCTACAATACCATCATAAAAGTAGGATGGTACTGTAGCTCAATAGAAATTTTTTTTAGAATTGAAAGTGTAGGTAATGAAAGATTTATAGATTTTGATGCTAAATTTTAGCAAATTATAACTTTAGCATGCCGAATACTGATGCTCCCACACTTGATTCTATAGCTCTTATACAATTTTTAGCATTTAGTCTTTATGCACACCTGATTCTAAATTCGTGAGCATTCCCATCAGGCGTTGTAAAAGAATGCCATTTTAACACATCAAAAAGGCTATTTTGATCACATCTTTTATTCTTCAATTCTATACATTATAAAAATAATATATACAAATATTAAAATAACATTAAAAAAAACCAACAATATAAATATAAAGAAATACAAAATAAAAAACTCATTTCAATAGCTCACCGCCACTCCCACCTAGCTCATTGCCACCCCCACCACAACTAACCACTGTTACAAACCCACCACCACCACCACCAACCAAAATCAACCAATTGCCACAAGTGCCCAGAGAGAGAGAGAGAGAGAGAGAGAGAGAGAGAGAGAGAGAGAGAGAGAGAGAGAGAGAGAGAGAGAGGTGGCTCTAGGCAAGGCGGCTCCAGGCGAGATCGGTAGCTCCAGGCGAGGCGACTTCAAGCGAGTTCGACAACATGGCAGTGGCTTAAGGTCGGCAGAGTAGATTGAGGATGAGAGAGGAAGAGAATGAGAGTGAAGAGGGAGAGACGAAGGCATATAGGAGAGAGAGCTTTAGAGGTGTGAGAGGAGAGAAGGAAGAGTTGATTAAAAAAAGGAAAACAAAAATTCCAACATCTATCTATGTCCACTAGCGAATAAAAAAATAATAAAAGTTTTGCAATTTGTGAACAATGCTCTTCCAAATTTGAGATTGCACTGTTCATCCATGCCAAATATTTTGGCATTTAAAACACCTGTTGTGAGTAATTTTTTGGTGTTTGGTGTGCCAAATGCCAAATATTTGGCATTTCACACACCTGATAGGAATGCTCACACATGAATAAACCAGAATGGGAAAAATGACATGAACTAAGCAATAACAATCAATGAAATCTAAAGAAAAAATACCCAAATCATCGTAGCCAAATATCAATGGGAGATATGCTAATACAGTACCCATCCGACACCTTTTGTCTTTATAAATCCCTATTATAAATGAAGAAAGTTTCTCTTCAAACTAGTTTAGAGAGAAACTCTACAAATTCCTCATATATCTCTATATTGAGTGTGAATTTTGAAAATCTAACCATTAGATTGCATGTTCTTATTATATCATTCTTATTATATTATTCATGCCTGTAAAATTTCAAGAAGATCAAAGATCAATTGCTATTTATCAAACAAATGTTAAAATTTCAAATTTTTATAATCTAAAATTGTGTATAAAAAATAATTTTATTGATCGAATAATAAATAATATCCAATTTGAACGAAATTTGATATGCATGTTAAGAACATAAGGAACATGAAATTCAATAGTTAGATTTTCAAAATTCACACAAAAAAAAGAGATATATGAGAAGTTTGAAAAGTTTCTCTCTAAACTAGTTTGGAGAGAAACTTTGTTCATTATAAATACCCATTGACTTAATAGTACAATCAGACACAAATTCACACTGAGCAAATCTACAAGCTCTGATTTGACTGAATATGATCAAACCTACCCATCTGAAACATAATTTATCCTCAAAATTAATCATGAATTGAAAGTATCAATGTATCATTGGAGAATTTGTCATTGCTGCTATCCTTATTGTTTTGGTCACCAAAGCAAAGTTAATAGCGCAAAGGATTGATTGCAAAGGACCATATCCTAGACCAAAAGCAAAGTTAATATTGGGAATTTCAGATGGTGTTTTCAAGACCAGGGCTTGTTTGGGAAGCAGACATCATTAATTCAGTTCTCTTGTTGCTAGCAGGCTGGTGGTGTGTTTGTACTCTGTATAGTCTGTTTGTAGTGGAGTCTTTGTTTCTGACTTGGTTGGTGTTGCTTGCACCTTTTTTGGTTGTTTGTTTCTTATAGGGGTGTAATCGGTTCGGTTCGGTCGGTTTTTTTAGTTTTGGCCAACTAAAACTAAAATTTTCGGTTTGTAAAATTCCCAACCGAAACCAACCTAAATAATTGGAAATTGATCGGTTTTGGTTGTATTTCGGTTTCAGTCGGTTTTCGGTTTTAGTCAACATCACAGATTCACAGTCACAAAAAGGAAAAAAATAACTCAACATCACATGGGGTTATCGATTTTTCAATAAGAAAATAACAACTCAAAATCACAATCACAGATTCACAAAAAATAGCATTGATTCAGTATTAAACAAAACTCAAACTACAAAAAAGAGAGAGGGTTATCGAGAAATGTCACCGTGAGAAATTGAGAATAAAAAGATCAAGTTGGCATGGGGAGGCCGACATGTGGAGGTGGCGACAGAGGTCGATTTTTCTGGAGGCGGCGGTAGAGGTAGATCGAGGCGGTGGCAAAGGTAGATTCGTGTGGAGGCCGGAGTGTGAAGGCGGCGGTAGAGACAGATTCGTGTGGAGGTCGGCGTGTGGAGGCAGCGCAAGGCAGATTTGTGTGGAAGCCGGGGTGGAGTGGAGGCTGTGAGAGGGATTGGAGTGGAGGCTGTGAGAGGAGACTGTGAGAGCTGAGAGGGACTGGAGTGGAGGCTGAGAGTAAGGGTGAGAACTGAGAACGTGTGGGCTGTGGGCTGTAGGGTTTTTATTTATTTTTTATTTTTTTATTTTTATTTTTTATATAGTTTAATTAGATTAAGTTTAATTAGATATCTAATCAGTAATTAGTTTAATTATAGTTACTTAATCTAATGATAAAATGAAAATTGAAAACATGAAATGTAAAGGCCGGATCATACTTAAAAAAGAAAGGCCCAAATGTTTTTAAACAAAATGAAAAGCCCAAATATGTATAGGAGGCCCAAATATTTATAAAATTTATATTATATATAAAATATATTATAATATGATTAGGTTCAGTTCGGTTGGTTTGATGCATTCAAACCTGCCACCGAAAACTGAATTGAATATTTTCGGTTTTAAAAATTCAAAACCGAAACCGAACCAAACCGAAAATTTGGCAATGGTTCAGTCGGTTTCGACCGGTTTGTTCGGTTCGTCGGTTTTTTGCACACCCCCAGTTTCTTATGGCCTGGTTTGTTATTATGGTTGTACCATGCCCTTTTTTTTTTTGTGCACATTTTCTATTTTGGTCTGGCTTTTTGGTTTGTTCTGTTTGGTGTGGATGGGAGTTGCGTAACTTGCCACTCTTTTTGAGTTTATGGGTCTTAGGTAGCGTTTGGATTCACGTTTTATATTCATATTTGCGTTTTCTGCGTATGAACAGTAACCGCACTATTCATGCACATGGATTTATTATGCAGGAGACAAAGCGCACTGTTCACGAGTCCCATGATACTATTTACACATTTAAAAATTATTTTATTACAGTGTTTTCAGTTTTCAGTTTCAGCATAAATAAGCTGTATCCAAACGGACCTTTATTATACTATTTAGCTAATTTTTATTTATTTATTTATTTTTATACTTTCAACAAAAATATTTTTTTTATTTTTTTTTTTGGGTTAAACAATGCATACTGTTTTAACTAAATAAGTTGTTCTTAAATAACTTTTTTAGCTTTTGTAGCCGCTTGGAATCTAAAGAAGATGGTATAAGTGCTTTGGATATTTACTACCAGGTTGACAAGGACTTGAGCTAACATATTTCATAGATGGTTTGAGCTGCTGCTATTCTGTGGGACGAGATCTTAACCCAAGTGCGGTTAGAATAATATTATAGTCACGCGCAAATAAAAAGTCATAGTTAGCGGCCGTCCTCTCTTACCATTTTCTTTACCATAAAAACTGCTCTGGGTACTTGAGGTATTTCGTTGATTCGTTCCATCGTTTCGTGGAAAGTGGGCATGCGTGCTACTTTCTTTGGATTGGTACAAAAGTGATTATGAAGCGCACACGTTTTCTGCAAGAAAACTCAAGTGCAGGCATCAGTACTAACAGTACTGTACTGTGTCTTGTTGGGATGCAGCTTTTCTCCGTTACTCTCACACCACACACTTAAATCAACTGATATACCTCTAAAAAAAAAAAAAAAAAAACTCTAGTTATAATGATACGCATGTAATTTGCAAATAATGCTGAGGTGAATAATTTAGTCCTAGCCTGTGAATTATAACAAGTTATAGGATCCTAGATATTCTTCGGAGTATTTTTTTTTTAGAGGATTAAGCATTTTATATACAACTTCAACTAAGGTCGTGCCACGTAATGAATCGGGTTCCCTGATTTGTCACTACTTTTTTTCCTTGATTTTATCCGATATAAATGTATTTATTATAAAACAAAATTTCTTTCTAAACTAGTTTAGAGAGAAATTTTTAAAATTTTTCATATAATTTTATAATATGTGTGGATTTTAAAAATCTAACCGTTAGATTATATGTTTTTATTATATCACTCATGCTTGCAAAATTTCAAGAAAATCAAATATCAATTACTATGTTATTAAACAAATGTTAAAATTTTAAGTTTTTGTGATTTAAAATTATGTATGAAAATAAGTTTATAGATACGAAATTTGATATATATGTTAATAACATAAGAAACAAGAAATTCAACGGTTAAATTTTCAAAATTCACACCTAAAAAAAAAGTATATAAGAATGTAGGGACTTGATTTGAGCACTTCTTTTACTGGATGAGTGGATTCAGACCCAACTAACCCAATACAATGAATTTGTAGAGAATGAGTTGAAGAACTAGGCCTTAGTGAGGGTTACAACAACTAGACATAGTTGCGAGTAGACCGAATAATCATGGCGTGGACTAAAGTGTGAAAGTTTGTCCTCGACCCTCCTCTGAGGGGCTTGCTGTTCTTATTATTTCTTCAGTGTCCGGTTACAAGGGTTTCGAAGACAATACAAATTGTTACTGTGCTTTCTGTTTTTCCCTCCTCATTTTCTAGAGGATTTCTTACATTATATAGCCCCTTCCAGTTGATCTTGGCCCTCAATTTGTTAATCATGCAGGTCACTACTTGAGTGTTTGTCCTATCAGCCACCTTCCCAAACCTCCTGTGAGTTGCAGCAACCAAGGTAGCATTGTTCAGGGGTCATTTCCTCATTAATGCGGTCAGGACGTTAGTTGGAAGCATTTAATGCGGATGTGACAACTTCTTCTTGAATTGCTCCCCCACCATGCTCCTCCACCATGCTCCTATGGCCGTCCCCTTGTACTTGTCCTTTTCCTTGGGATGTTCTGGGAGGCTGCCTTTGATAGCGTGCTGCTCTTCCCTTCTGTGATCTTGGTTGGCCGAGGACAGGATCGTCCTCGACAATATTTCTTCATACTTTGGACTTCCTTTCGTTCGTCCTCGAACATTTCTTCCTCCTCGGCGTGGGCCTTGGGCTTAGTATAAAATGGGCCGCGATTGCCAAATTCTTTGACCCCACAATAGCCCCTCAAAATTCTGCTGTCCGGCTCCTCGGATGGAGATGAGGATTTTGATATCCTCGGGCCTTTGTCATGGCTTGTCAAGTCTTGTCCTCCGTTAGTGCCAGAGTCTTTTCACCTGTCCAAGGCACGTTCCTGGCGCTTCGGTATACGGAGCGCGCCCTCATTAAATTCTGGCGGCTCTGTACTCCCCACGTTCAACGGTGCGATGGTAATCTAACGGTGGGGATTTTTTCACCTTTATGGGCGGGAAACTTGCACGGTCCTTTTTAATTGGGGGTATAAATACCCATTTGAACCGATTTGCCTCTTTACTTTTGCACTCAAGAGTTCTTGTGCACATACCCTGAATTCGATCAAGTCTCCAACCAAACTCATGTATCTTTTCAGCATAAAAAGTCTGTCCGAGAAGCTTTTCCTCATTTCTGTAAGTTTTCTTCTCCCTCTAATTCGCGATTTCTCTCTTTCTTTCATCCTTCCTTGAGTCCTTTAGCCGTTCCTAGGGATGGGTAGGTTTAAAAAGTTGGTTGAGTCTGAAGAGGCAATGGAGAAGTTCATGGCCGATTATAGGATACCCAGTAACATAGGTCTAAGATACTGTGAAGAAGGGAGTGGCACTTTAGGAGGCAAGAGGGGGAAGTAGTGATTCCCATAATCGCTTTCCTAGAAGGTGGTATGAGAATCCCTATGGGGCTAGTGATGAGGGACTACTTTAGGCATTTTCGATTAGCTCCCACCCAGTGCGCCACCAACGTGTTTAGGATCTTGGGTTGTGTGGACGCCTTGAACGAGAAAATGGGGTTGAGGTTAACCCATCACGATGTAAACTGGTGCTACAACCTCCAACACCTAAAGGGTAAATCCTATTATATGAAGATGAGGGATGATAAGGTTCGGCTTATTCAGTGCTTCCCCGAGTCTAGCAAGGGGTTCAATAAGGACTTTCTCATCGTGTCCGGGGAGTGGCACGACGGCCTTCATTGTCCGACAAAGGAGGGGGTACCAGGTGGGGTATTCGGAGTAGGAGAGGGTTGATCTTTTCTGTCATCATAGTTCGCGTTGTTCGGTAGCTAATATGAATATGCTTTCTTTTTTGCAAATCCGCACGCCTTTGAACGACACCTTCACCTGGTCAACCGAGAGGATTTGGAAACCATCCTTAGGGCAGAGGTCTTTGTGAACGAAGCTGACAACCAAATCAGAGCCGCTCACAAGATCCTCGGGTACGATCCCCTCTAGAAGTCATTCTCGGCTCCGAAGTACGTGATCAGAACCAAAGATCCTCGGCTTCACAAGATCACCGTAGTAGAACACGGGTTCCTACTTCCTGAAGGATCTTCCATCCCAAAGGGTATTCCGTTGGCAGGCCCTTCTTCATCCCATAAAACTGCAGAGGCTGAGGGAGGAAGAGCAGAAGGAGAAGAAGAAGTTGCTGATTTGGGTCCGTCCGAGGACGAGTTTGGTGTTTTCGACCAAGTCAATCCATCCGAGGATCCTTCTGGTGACTTGGGCGACCCCAATTTGACTGAAGCGGATCTCTCATCAGCAGGAACTTGTTCTCGGGCCGAGATGGGTTTTAAGAGAAAACCTCAAACCAGTTTGCTCGATCTGATTAAGGGCCAACCGGGGAAGGACACGCTGGTGAAGCCACAATCCAAGCTTCCTCCTCCTCCGCCCTCGCTTCAGCCTGTTCAGACCAGGTCATCTTCCACACAAGCCAAACTTCCTGCTCCTCCTCAGCCGACTCTGCCTCCTCGGCCCGAGCCTGCCGACCCAAAAAGGAAGAGGGCTTCCAAAGGCAAGGATCTGATGGATGGGGGGAGGTCTCGCTCCTCTCAGGAGGAAGATGAAGCCCGACAAGCCTCAAAGCAGTTAAAAATCGGGCATCAGGGCTAGGAAAAAGAAGTCGCCGCACCATCCGAGCCCCAGGCCTGGCTTCCTGCCCCAATGCTCCATGGGGAGCCCTTGATGGACAACGCCTCCCTCAGGGACTTCCGAGTGGGTGAAGGCACCTACATGGCCGACGCGCTGGAGAGGGCCTTGCTACTCCTAGGCGATATGGCCGAGTTGGGGAATTTGAGGAGGCAGGAGGTCTTCCTAAGCCTCAAAAGGTATTTAGGCATGGTAAGACATCTAACACTTGTGACTCCGCTAATTTTTGCCCCTTTTTTGTTGGTTTCCAACTTATCGTGTGCTTGTTTCAATTGGCAGGCTGTCCAAGCCACTTACAGGCTGGAAGAGGCAGCCCATGAGCAGAGCAGGGCCTTAGATTTCGAGCGTGACAAGCGCCTGGATGCTACAAGGACCCTCAAAAACTCTGAGGCCGATCTCCTGAAAGCGATGGAAGAACTAAAGGAGATGACGAGGGCCAGGGATAGCGCCGAAGCAGGCCTGGCTAGCGCTCAGAAACAGGCCGAGGACCAGACGAGGCATCTACGTGAAGCCGAGGATCAGTTGAAGATTGCTAAGGAGCAAATCACTGATCTGAAGAAGAAGCTGGCCAAGGCAGAGGGGGCCAAGAAGGTTGCGGAGTTTGCCAGGAATGAAGCTTTGAGGGCTAAAGCAAAGGCTGAGTTCGCGAGGACAGAGGCTGAAAGCTCCAAGAAGCACGTCGAGGAGGAGGCTTTTGCCTTGGGAGTGACTGAGACCGAAGCCACTCTCAAGGCTCAAGTACCTGGGGTATGCAGGCTTTACTGTTCCCAGACTTGGAATGAAGCCCTTAAACAAGATGGGGTTGAGGCTTCATCCGATCTGTGGAAGGTGGAGCATGTATACTTCCCTCCTGCCATCCAAGAGCAAGGCCTTCCTAGCTCTGAGGCTGGTGCTTCTCTCGAAATGGTTGAGGCAGGCCATCTTGATGCTGCCCCTGCTTCAACTACTCCAGATGAGCCTGCCAAGGAAGCTGAGCTTCCCGGGGTGACTGAAACAGACAAAGGCTTTAACCAGGAAGCACCTCAGGATGTTGCAGAGCCCTCAGCTGAAGCCCAGGCCCCCCATGCCAAGGAGACAGCTCTCTACGTGGTGCATCTGCAGGCTATTCCCCCAGGTGGAAGCTCCGAGGATCTTGAGGCCGCTTTAGACTGGCCTCCCAAGGAGGGAATGAAGATCAAGTTGAAGAAATAGGCCGCCTCTATTGTGCTTTTGCCTTACGTTTCTTTCTCTTTTCTTTTCTTTTCTTTTTTATTTATTATTTATTTATTATTTATTTTTTTATAGATATTTGAACACTTTGGAATGAATGTATGCAATTCCCTTCTTATTTATTAATTGTTGCTATTTATATAACTTGTGCTTTGATTATTTAGCTAAATGGTCTCAACAGTGTGACTTGTCTTCCATTTTTGAAACAGTAGCTAAAAAATGTAAAGTCCATAATAATAATTTTCACTTAGACTTTGTTTAACAATTGAGCCACCTCATTATCACGGCTTGCTTTTGCTGAATAGACTACGAAAGGCAATAACCTTATAATATGAATCCCATACCTCATGAGTTGGTTATCATAACAGGTAAAAAATGCTAAGCGCGTAGCACCCATACAGATAAACCTTTAAATCCTAAGATCAAATGCCACATCACAATGTGCAAAGGTACCCATGGGAATGTTCTAAAAACTCACTAACCTTAAGGAAATAGTTAGTTATTGACTATGCAGGGGAGTTAAGTTCGATGTACCTCAGAATGCTTTAGGTGATGCTCATGGGCTTGTGTTTGTTTACGTCTTTATTGAATGAGGACAGGGCAAGTGGTTTGAGATGCCAGGCTCTCCCTTGGCCGCATTTGTAACTCAGATGAATGCTCAAGCTCGTTAATTTCCTCAAAGGTTGTGGTCCGAGGAGTCGCACAACGCTTAGAATCTGTTTAACGCTCAGGCTTTTGTTGAAAATAGTTAGTTTCCCCATAGGCTTGAGTCCGAGGACCATGCAAGGCCTTGGTTCTGTCTAACACTTAGATTCTTCTTGAAGTAACTAGTTTCCCCATAGGTTTGAGTCCGAGGACCATGCAAGACCTTGGTTCTGTCTAGTACTTAGATTTTTTCTTAGAGTGACTAGTTTTCCCATAGGTTTGAGTCCGAGGACCATGCAAGACCTTGGTTCTGTCTAGTACTTAGATTTTTTCTTGAAGTAACTAGTTTCCTCATAGGTTTGAGTTCGAGGACCATGCAAGACCTTGGTTCTGTCTAGTACTTAGATTTTTTCTTGAAGTAACTAGTTTCCCCATAGGTTTGAATCCGAGGACCATGCAAGACCTTGGTTCTGTCTAGTACTTAGATTCTTCTTGAAGTAACTAGTTTTCCCATAGGTTTGAGTCCGAGAACCATGCAAGACCTCGGTTCTGTCTAGTACTTATATTTTTACCAAAATACAAGACATATAATCATAATAGACTTAAAATTTGGAATATAGTAATGCTTTCATTAATAATAATACATTCTTAGGTTATTTACATTCCATGGACGAGGTACAGCTTTTTCGTCTAAGTCCTCTAAGTAGTATGCACCTATCCCTGCTATTGCGGTAATTCGGTATGGTCCTTCCCAATTGGGTCCCAGTGTTAGGACATATGTGTTTTCACTTGTTAAGAACATATGTCACTTATTTATGTAAATTGGCTAATCCTTTGACAAAACGCACTTGTAATTGGGTAGATCTAGGATGTGTTTAATACTTCAAGAAACCTTGTTTCAAGATCAAGTGTTGAAGTCATCAAGTCTGTCCAAGAAAAAGCAAGCTGAAGTGCAATTTCATTAATTCTCGACACCTGCTCGATAGCTCCTCGACACCTGCTCGATAGCTCCTTGACACCTGGCTATCTGTCGAGATCTTCAGCTAATGCTTATTGCAATCTCGATAGCTTCTCGATAGCTTGTCGATCGATCGAGAAAGTTTCTGTCCCCTCGACACCTCCTCGATAGCTGCTATCTGTCAAGATTCATTAAATCTCGACACCTGCTCGACACCTCCTCGATAGCTGCTATCTGTCGAGGTTACGGGATTTCAGATTTCTGTTTTTGGGCCAGGCTTTTGTATTTGTGTAGGGTTTCTTTTCTCACAACCCTAGACCTATATAAGGTTTATTTTAGAGGCCGTCACATAAGAGAATACAAGGAGAACATATGCAAAAGGTGACCGATACCTTATTCTCTCTGAAAGAAGCTACTGCGTCTTTGCGCCTTAGGGTTTTGTAACCAAGTGCTTCTTGATCTTCATTCTTGATGAAGTGAAGAACTTTGCAACCAACATTCTTCTTCTTCAAGTTGGTGAGTGAGTCACGTATTGGGATTCGTGCAAAGGAGTTAGTCACGTATTGAGATTCGTGCAACAAAAAGGGTGGCATTCATATATTGAAGAGTTCAGAGGTTCTGAAGCGGTAGAAGGTTTCTGCTGTGAGTTCAACTACGGGGATTGTAGAGTCTAGGGACAAAGGTTTTGTACTAGATCTGAAACTTCTCTTTACTATAGTGGATTGCTTTTCGGGAAGGTTTCCCCCCAGGTTTTTTACTGTGAAACTGGTTGGTTTCATTGGTTTTCCTGGGTCACCATATCTTGTCTTATTTATTTTTCCGCTGCATGATTTTGACATGATATTAATGTTTGTTTGTTTTAACAAGTTTGATTCATAATAAATCTAATTAACAACTTGGATTTAAAACTTGTTAATTCTATCAACTGGGGTCTATATTTCCCAACACCCAGCTTTCCAAAGGATGGGTTCTTGGCAGTACCCACAATTTTCCTCAGCACTAAGTCCCCTGGTCCTAGTGGTCTCAGCTTTACATTGGCATCATATCCCTGCTTGAGCTTCTGGTGGTAATAGGCCAACTGGATCATTGCCTTTTCTCTTCGTTCATCGATCATATCTAGGCTCTTCCCCAGTAGTTCATCATTACTACTTAGAGTGAAGGAGCTCGTCCTCAGTGTTGGGAAGTTTGCCTCTAGAGGGATAACAACCTCGGCACCATAGGTCATGGCAAAAGGTGTCTCCCCTGTTAACCGCCGTGGCGTAGTTCGATAAGTCCACAAAACGTGTGGTAGCTCTTCTACCCATCTTCCCTTGGCGTCATCTAGTCTCTTCTTAAGCCCATTGGCTATGACCTTGTTGACAGCTTCGACCTATCCATTTCCCTGAGGATAAGCTGGAGTTGAGTACCTGTTGGGGATCCCTAGTTCACAACAGTATCTTCTAAAGGCTTTGTTGTCAAATTGGAGTCCATTATCTGAAATGAGGGTGTAGGGGACCCCGAATCGTGTAACAATGTTCCTCCAGATGAACTTCTTAGCATCCACATCTCTGATGTTGGCCAATGGCTCAGCTTCGACTCATTTGGTGAAATAATCTGTGTCGACTAGCAGATATCTTTTATTTCCTAGCGCCTTAGGGAAAAGGCCTACAATATCTAGGCCCCACTGGGCAAATGGCCATGGACTGGACAAAGGGTTGAGGACCCCCCCTGGCTGATGAATATTTGGGGTAAACCTTTGGCACTGGTCACATTTCTTAACATATTCTAGAGCTTCCTTCTGCATCCCCGACCACCAATATCCCTAGGTAATGGCTCGGTGCGACAAAGATCTTCCTCCTGTGTGACTCCCACAAATCCCTTAGTGCAGTTCTTCAAGCAGTAATTCTGACGCTTCAGGGTGAATACACAGTAAATATGGCCCAGAATGGGAGCGCTTATACAATTTGTGGTCCTCGGACAACCAGAACCGAGGAGCGTTTTTTCGTATTTTCTTAGCCTCTGACTTCTCCTCGGGCAGAATATCATCTTTGAGGAATCTCACTATAGGGTCCATCTAGCTAGGACCCACTCTAACTTGATGGACATGAACCATGCCTTCTGCGACCCCATTTGCCCTATCCAGATGCTCGACAAGAATAACCCGAGCCAGATCCCCTGCCAAGGAAGTAGCAAGTGTGGCCAATGAATCTACATGGGTGTTTCCGCTTCTAGATATGTGTGACAAGCTGAAAAGATTAAAGCCCGACTGCAAGCATTTAACCGCTTAAGTACTCCTGCATCCTCGCATCTCTGGCTTCCAACTCTCCCTTTACCTGGCCCACTACCAATCTCGAGTCCGAGAACATCTCTACTGCTTTTCCTCCCATTTTCTGCACCATGGCCATTCCTTGTAACAATGCCTCATACTCGGCTTCGTTATTCGTGGCCGAGAACCCAAGCCTTAGGGATTTTTCTACGATAGTCTTCTCAGGAGATACTAGGACTAGCCCCACTCCGGACCCCCTTTGATTCGCTGCGCCACCAACGTACACCTTCCAGCATGGGGGTCCTGGCATAGAGATTACCCCAATGGATTTACCGTCCATGTTTCGCTTCTCTGCCACTATTTCCATAGGTGGTTCAGTAAACTCGGCCACTAAGTCAGCCAGGACCTGACCCTTTATGGAGGTCCGAGGCATGTACTTGATGTTAAATGCTCCAAGAATTGTGTTCCATATGGCAATCCTTCCAGTGTAATCAGCAGTCCAAAGTACAGACTTCAAGGGTAGTTGGGTTAGTACAACCATTGTGTGGGCTTGGAAATAATGGGGAAGCTTTCGCATAGCATGAACCATAGCTAGTATGGCTTTCTCCAAGGGTAAGTATCTGACCTCAGTTTCATGTAGTGACTTGCTCACGTAATAGACTGGCTTTTGAAGGCCATTGTCATCCCGTATTAGCACCAGGCTCACAGCATGAGGGGCCATAACAATATATACGTATAGGACCTCATCGGCCTCAGGACTGGACATGATAGGTGGTTGGGATAGGTACTCCTTGAGTTGTTGGAAGGCCACAATACAGTCCTTGGACCACTTAAATCCTTTCCACTTATTGATCAGGAGATAGAATGGTTTGCACCTATCTGCCGACTTGGAAATGAATCGGTTCAAGGCTGTGATCATCCCAATAAGCTTTTGGACCTCCTTGGCGTTTTGCGGTGGTTTTAAATCATTAATAGCCTTGATCTGGTCAGGGTTAACCTTAATTCCCCTATGAGTAACCATGTAGCCTAAAAACTTGCTTGATCCCACGCCAAATGAGCATTTGGAAGCATTTAGGCGCAACTTGTGCTTCCTTAAGACATCAAAGGTGTTGCCGAGGTCTCCTAAATGCTCGGACGCTACTTTAATCTTCACCACCATATCATCAACATAGATTTCGATGCTCTTGCCCAACTGCGGCTCGAACATCCTCGTCATCATCTTTTGATAAGTGGACCCTGCATTCTTCAGGCCGAACAGCATTACTTTGTAATGGTAGTTCCCAATAGATGTCACGAAGTCTGTTTTCTCTTGATCCTCTAGGGCTAGTGGTATTTGATGATAGCCTTGAAAGGCATCTAAGAAGCTCATCCGAGGATGGCCCGCGATTGCATCCACCAGCTGGTCTATCCGAGGCATAGGGAACGGGTCTTTCGGGCATGCCTTATTTAGGTCCGTGAAGTCTACACAAACCCGCCATTTTCCACTTTTCTTCTTGACCACCACGGTGTTGGCCAACCATTCGGGGTAAAAAACCTCTTTGATAGCCCCTGCAAGCTTAAGCTTCTTCACCTAGTCCCTAATCGCATCGGCGTGCTCTCTTGATGGGCGTCGGGGTGGCTGCTTCTTGGGAGTGATGGACGGGTTGACATTGAGATGGTGACAGATGAAGGCTGGATCAATCCCTAGAGCATCACAGGCATCCCATGCAAATACGTCAATTTCTTTTGAGAAACTCAACCAACTCCTCCTTCTCCTGAAGAGGCAGCTGAGCCCCGACCTGAAAGAACTTTTCTGGGTTACCACCAATGACCACCTTCTCTAGATCTTCACATTTCGCCTCCTCGAAAGCTGTATCAGGAGGTGACACCGGGGCCTTTGATTGCTATAAGTTATTTTCAGCAGAGGCCGAGGACTCTGCATCGAGCCGATGTGAAATGACAGCCACCATGCACTACCTTGCCGTGGATTGGCAACCACAAATTTCGAGAACCTGGTCTCCTGACGGGAATTTCACCTTCTGATGCAAGGAGGAAGCAACAACCCCTAAGGTATGGAGCCAAGGCCTACCGACGATGGCTGTATATGGAGAGTAGGTGTCCACCACAATAAAGTTAACCTCCACTATCTCTGGGCCGGTCTGGATGGGCAGCCTAATCATTCCCTTTGGAATAACAAGCTTCCCGTCGAAGCTCATCAAAGGAGAGCTATAGGGCATCAAATCTTTCAGTATTAACCTCAGCCCCTTGTAGAGGTCGGGGTACATAACCTCGGGCCATTGCCATTATCTACCATCACTCTTTTCACATCATAGTCCCCGATTCTGAGAGTGATTACCAGCGCATCATCATGGGTCTGGATGGTTCCAGTTTTTTCTTCTTCTGAAAAACTCAAGATTGGGTGGAACTTCATTCTGGCCCTCTTCGGTTCTAGTTGGGACTCCTCGGCAGGTAGCTGAGCCACAGATAACACTCGTGAAGGGCGCGGGCCTGTTCTTCCTAGCGCGGCCATGATTACGTTGATCGTCCCTACAGGTGGCCTTAGGGCAGTATCTCTCTGGGGTTTTTGATGGGTCTGGCCCTGATGATCGCTGGAATGATACAGAAGGTGCTTCAGCTTTCCTTCTCGGACTAGCTGGTCTAGATAGTTCCAGAGGTTCCTGCAGCTCTCCGTGGTATGCCTGTGGTCCTGGTAGTATTGGCAATAAAATTTATGATTGCGCCTCGTGGATTCTCCCGCCATCTTATTCGGCCACTTAAAGTATGGCTTGTTCTTGATTTTCTCCAACACCCGATGTACTGGTTCTCGGAATACAGCATTGACAGTCTGTGTTTTGGTTGCTCCGGGTTGCCCTACGAAATCTCTCCTCGGGCGGTTGCTGTTATATCGGTCAGACCTGAAATCCCTCATCTCCTGAGGGATAACCTTCTCTTTTTCCTTGCCTTGCAGCTGGTCTTCCTCTACTCGCTTATACTTATCGATCTGATCCATCAGTTGGCGCACACTGGTGGCAGACTTGCTAGTCAGGGGCTTCCTCAAGCCGTGCTCGGCTGGGAGACTATTTTTGAAGGTGTTGATGGCGACATCATCAAAATTGCCGTCCATTTCATTATACATCTCCCAATATCTGTCCGAGTAGGCCTTTAGAGTTTCTCCATCACGCATGGATAAAGACAATAACGCACTCAAGGGCCGAGGAGCTCTGATGTTTGTAACAAAACGGGAGCCAAATGCTTGGGTTAGCTGCCTGTACGAATCTATGAAATTCGTTTTCAAACCATTGAACCACCTCATCGCCACTGGTCCCAAGCTAGATGGGAAAACTTTGCACATCAGCGCCTCGCTTTTAGAATGGACAGCCATCCTTTGGTTAGACTGGCTCACATGCTCCACGGGATCTGTTTTGCCGTTATAAATGGTAAAGCTTGGCTGTTGGAATCACTGAGGAAGCGTAGCCCCTTCTATTTGGCATGTGAAAGGTGACTTGGAGAGTTGATCCAGTGCCCTGCTCATGACATCGTTTCCCAAGCCTCTAGGAGATGGGCTTTTACGTTTATGTCTCCGGTAGTGCTCCTCTTCGTGAGAGAAGGTCTCACTTGGAGGAGTTCTCGATATTTGCCTATAGTCATCATCGCTTTCGTCATCGGAGGGCATGTCAGGGCTAGAATGAGATCGCCTTCGTTGTGCACGGCGCAGCTTTCTCTTTAAGTCGTCTATTTCTCGCTGCATGGCCTGCTTATCATTCTGTCTCTGGGATACGTGACTCCTAACTTCTTCTGATTGCATGGGCTGGTTGTCATTTTGTCTCTAGAGCACGTGACTGCCCACGCGAGAGTGGCTTATACTGGTTTGGGTAGTGTGCACACTTCCCTCTCGAAACCTTCCATTCTCCTCATTTCGATCACGCTCAGGGTTGCGAAAGTTATCCTGCTGTTGGGGTCTAGCCGGTTCAGGCTGATGGGGGCCTGTTTGATGAGGGCCTGATCCTGCCATGCTTGATTGCTGCCCTCACTAACACACAAGTTCTTCCCACAGACGGCGTCAATTGTAGGGACTGGATTTGAGCACTTCTTTTACTGGATGAGTAGACTCAGACCCAACTAGCCCAATACAATGAATTTGTAGAGAATGAGTTGAAGAACTAGGCCTTAGTGAGGGTTACAACAACTAGACATAGTTACGAGTAGACCGAATAATCATGACATGGACTAAAGTGTGAAAGTTTGTCCTCAGCCCTCCTTTGAGGGGCTTGCTGTTCTTATTATTTCTTCAGTGTTCTGTTACAAGGGTTTCGAAGACAATACAAATTGTTACTGTGTTTTCTGTTTTTCCCTCCCCATTTTCTGGACGATTTCTTACATTATATAGCCCCTTTCAGTTGATCTTGGCCCTCCATTTGTTGATCATGTAGGTCACTACTTGAGTGTTTGTCCCATCAGCCACCTTCCCAAACCTCCTGTGAGTTGCAGCAACCAAGGCAGCACTGTTCAGGGGTAATTTCCTCATTAATGCGGCCATGACGTTAGTTGGAGGCATTTAATGCGGAGGTGACAACTTCTTCTTGAATTGCTCCTCCACCATACTCCCATGGCCGTCCCATTGTACTCGTCCTTTTCCTTGGGATGCTCTGGGAGGCTGCCTTTGATGGCGTGCTGCTCTTCCCTTCTGTGATCTCGATTGGCCGAGGACAGGATCGTCCTCGGTAATATTTCTTCATACTTTGGACTTCCTTTGTTCGTCCTCAGACATTTCTTCCTCCTCGACATGGGCCTTGGGCTTAGTATAAAATGGGTCGCGGTTGCCAAATTCTTTGACCCCACAAAGAAGTTTGAAAAGTTTCTCTCTAATAAACTTTGTTCTTTATCATATCTTTAGCTTTGATTCATTGCAAGACACATGGTTCTACAATAATTTTATCCTAAAATAATTAACGTGTAACATTTTTTGTTTGTTTGTTTTATAATTCAATAGTTATTCTTTAAAAGGAAAAAAGAAAATTCAATGGTTGTAATAGAAAATGGAATATTTGAACTAGGGTTGTCCACGGATTGGGTTTGGGCTCAACTCGCATTTGACCAGACCAAATTGGGTGGACGAACTCTCAACCCACCGCTGATTGAAAGGATGATCGGTTTGGACGGGTTGGAACTTCAATGGGCGGCAGGCGGGTTGGTCGGTGACCTGGAAAATAGTGAGAATCTGGTGAGAAAATGATGAAAAATCGGTCAAAATCCTTTGAGATCCGGCCATTTTCGGTAAGATCTTGGCTAGATCTAGCGAAATCTCGCCAGATCTAGCCAAGATCTAGCCAAAATCTAGTAAAAAACTACCCAAAACTCGCCAGATTTACCAAATATCGCTGGAATATTTGTGGGTTAGTTGGTTTGGGTTTCTCAGATTTTGGAGAAGGAGACTAACGTCTGTCAAAGTCGAGTTTTGGTGGAAGAAACCCGTCGCCGATCGCTGGAGAAGTCAGTTTGATTGGCAGCAGGTCGGGTTCGGTTGGTGGAGGTGGGTGGCTGGACAGTCCTAATTTGAACCAATACCGCAAAGCTTTTGTGCGTGCACACACGTGTATATAAGCTACAGGCACAATTTTTTATAACAAAATATAAGTGACAAGTTGTTAATGATAGGCAAAAAAATGATATCAGTGGTGAGCTTAAATGAGAACCAGTAATAACTTCTCATTTAGGCTTCTCATATAGGGATATTAAAGCTGAAATGTTACTAATAACCAAAATACATTTCAAACATTCGTTTATTAGGCAGTTGATATTAATGCTAGAGATATTTTAACTTTTGTTACACTGAGCTAACAAACTGACATGTTGCCAATTACTAAAATACATTTCAAACATTCATTTATTAGGCAGTTGATATTAATGCTAGAGATATTTTAACTTTTGTTACATTGAGCTAACAAACTGACATGTTACCAATTACCAAAATACATTTCAAACATTCATTTATTAGGTAGTTGAAATCCATCAATCTCATATATTGTTAGTTTGTAAGCTTTAGTAAATTTCGCATACCCCTAACATTCTCATATATATATAAAACTAACTTGCTCTGACCTAATCTGGCATGCAATACGTACGACAAATTCTAACTGAAAATAATGATATTTGGCCAATGGACGATGGACATTTAAAGTTATTTATTTCAAATCTACTAAAATATAATGTTTAAGGCTATCTATTTTTTTGCTAGCCATGTTTTTTTTTTTTTGAGGGGGAGCTAGCAATGTTTATTGCTAACAATTTATATTGTTAGCAATAATATTATCGCTAACGTTCAAAAAAAAAAAAAAAAAAAAATCAATGTGTATTGCTAACATGGTATGGGATACCAAATTCAATACAATTCAGTGACTTCCAAATTACCAACCCTTATACTATTGACAGTCAACCAGTTGTGGATTCTCTCTCTCTCTCTCTCTCTAGATCTCGTTATAAATAGAACCCACTCCTTGCACCCACCAATCAGCACATCACACAAGCAAGTTCATTCACTCCTAAAAGCTTGCTATCCAGCTTTAATTGGCTCAACAATGGAAACAAAAATTGTCAAATTGTCCTTAATGTTCCTCGTAGCTCTAGCCACATCCACTGAAGCCTCAAAGTACCAGTTCCAAAACCTCAAAGAAACCAACATGATGTTCTACATGCAAGACTGGGAGACTGGCGCCAATGCTACCTCCATCCCAGTCGCTGGCATCCCTCACAAGCGGTGGTCGATTCTTGGGTTTGGAACAATCTTTGCCATCGACGACAAGTTGACAGTGGCTATTGAAAGGAACTCATCTGAGGTCGGGAGGGCTCATGGCATTTACGTGAACTCGGCATTGGACGGCTCTGACTTGCACCTATTGATGTCCCTTGTGTTCACCAACAAGGACTACAATGGTAGCACTCTTGAAATACAAGGGGCAGACAGGTTTTACCAAAAGTATAGGGAGGTATCTGTGGTTTCAGGAACTGGAATATTCAGGTTGGCTCGTGGTTTTGCTACTCTAGAGACTGTTTATCTAGACATACCCAAATCTAATGCAATCATCAGGTGGAATGTCACTGTTTTTCACTACTAAGTTGTTCTAGTTGCCATAGCAACTGGTTAGATTAAGTTTGCATTTAAACCAAGGTACCGAAAAAAGGTTTTTGATATGTGGTGTATAATAAGTGAGATTTGACAACATATATTTGTCAAGTTTCTGGTTACCTGCAACCATATTATAAAATGATTGTAATATTTTGCTTTGACGAGTGCGATGATGTTTAAGGAACTAATTTTGATTATTGTTAATTGTCACTCAAGTACTTTCCAGTATTGGTTTTGGAATGAGCTACCTACTTTCTCAATAGGTATGTAGTAGAGATAAATTCTACAGCCTCAGATGGAATAAGAACACCACATATCCCACAAAATCTCTCTCTCTCTCTCTAAATGCTTTTGCTCTTTCCCTGTAAACCTTTTTTCCCCCCCTGAGAATATAATCTGACCCTCTGGAAGGAATAGCTTGGCTTAATTATATTTTAATTTTTTAAATTTGTAATTTCATTTTTGTGCTGCTATAACTGGGAGTGTGAAGACTGAAAGTCATCAAGGAATTTTATTATTATTTTTTTATAAATAATTTTTTTGAAAGTGCAAATAGAAGACATGACTACTAGAGGAGATATTTTCTATAACCAGTTTTAGGCTTTTAAAGGCATGATTAGCATAAAATTAAGGAACTTAAAGAATTGCTGATTGATGAGAGAAATACTGTTCAGCAAAAAAAAAAAAAAAGATGAGAGAAATACTGTGTTACACCTTGCAACTGTTGGACTAGTTGGGGAGGCATAGTTTGGTAAGTACCACAACTCTGTAGCCACTAGCTAGCCACCCACCAGTGATCTCCACCTTCCCTATTATTGTCAAATCAACTGTAAGCATAAGAAGTTTTTAATTGCATAATCACAAGCTTGTGCTCTCATAATAGCAGAAACTTCTACATGGAATTTTTAGTATTGAATACAGGTATGGATCAATACCTGCCAAGTTGCAAGTACATCAGCGATGGGCATTTAGATACAAAAGAATCATGCCTTTTGCATTAGATAATGCAAAATAAAAAATGGTATTAATTTTACACATTTAGTGAATGTTTGGATTCACGTTTCCTCACGTTTGCGTTTTTTTGCGTTTTTTTAAACTCCAAAATCATTCACATCAATTAAGTTAAAATTGTGTAAATTTGTAAAATTACTACAGTAACTATGTAAATTTACATTGACACTATTCACTTGGAGTTTAGTTTTTATTTTTATTTTTTCATGTATTTCGAGGATGAAGAAAGAGAGTGGATGATGGTTGTTGTGTGTGAAGAAAGAGAAATAATTAAAAAAAATAAGAAAAATTGTTATTTAAATGTAATATTGTGTAAAATAGATAAGCTGGTGTGAGATGTTTTGAAAAGTGAGTATGTAAAATAGAAAAAAATATGTTCTTATTCTAAAATAAATAGAAATTTTTACACGAACTGATGTGAATATTTTTAATATTTTTTATAATTTCTTAGGGTAACTTAGGCATTATATGCTTATTATCAATAAATATCTTATAATTTCTTTATTTTTATTGTTAACTTATACATTTGTCAAAAAATCCTATTAAGTTAGGCAGTTCCAAATTTATTCCTTTTTGTACGAAGTAGATTCTTCATCGTCAAGCGGTAATTAATCATTTTGAAAAGACTGAAAATTAGTTTTACTCAAACACATACACACACATGCATGGAGACAAGGCTCTTTGATGAGCTTGTTAGGTGGCAGCCAGCACATCACCAATTTATCATAATTCCTATTCCACTAGGTCTCATATCATGCTTGTGTCTTCACCCTCTCCAAAAAAAATAAAAGGCTTATCTTTAGTACTTTTTTAATTGGACATATTTTTTTATTTTAAATATACCATGACGTACAAATGGTAGTGAGTTTTAATCTATACTTTTTATTTTGTTAGTAGATGATGTGACAGTCTCTCATTAAAACAAAAAGAAATTCTTTAAAAAAAAATATTGAAAGTAAGCCCAAAAAATATATATATATATATATATATATATATATATATATATATATATATATATATATATATATATATATATATATATATATCGTACTTATGTTAGTTGTGTGGGAGTATGCAACATGATAAAGAAAGAAATTAAATGATACACACTAATAAAAACATTGTCAAAAAAACTTCTTAATAGGTGTCATGTGTCACTTATGCCATACTCTATAGACCACTCAATGAAGCCCATGACCTATTTTTTTTTGGGGGGGGGGGGGGGGGGGGGGGGGGGGTGGGGCTTGTCTATAGTTTAGGGAGAAATCCTCTAAATTCTTCATATATCTTTTATTGGATGTGAATTTTGAAAATCTAATCGTTAGATTGCATGTTTTTTATGTCCTTAATACGTACGCCAAATTTTGTTCAAATCGGATATTTTTATTATTATTTGATCAATAAACTTATTTTTATGCATAATTTTAGATTACAAAAACTTGAAATTTAAATATTTGATTGATAACATAGCTATTGATTTTTTTTTTCTTGAAATTTTGCAAGTATGGAATATATAATAAAAATATGCAATTTAATGGTTAGATTTTCAAAATTCACATCCAATAAAAAGATATCTAAGTAGTTTTAAGGATTTTTCGCAAAAATAGTTTGAAGAGAAACTTTTTCCTGAAGTTAAATTGTTGCAAGTTGGCGGACCTTCTCACACTTACACTCCCAAACAGCACACACCACTAACCATAAGAGATAATCAATCACTATACCAAAGTACACAAAGGAAGATAAAATTGTGGAGAGAAGAAAGAAGTGAACTCTTGTATTCTTGTTTCTCGTCTTCAAACATGGTTTGAAATGGAAGAAAGTATGGGTTTATGTAGTACCCCGTGTAACCTTAACATCTATCATATTAAATTACATAACTTCAAAATTTTACTACACCATGCAATAACTTTGTTAGGGTCATATTTTATGAAATTGATTAATCCATTGACAATCTAAGTTAGGTTTAATACATCAAGAAATATGTTGTTCAAGCATATCAGTGTTCGTATTAAAGACATGAAGATTGATCCAAGAAACAAGTGAAGAAAAGCTGTTCATTAAGTCTCGACAGATAGCTCGACAGATGACTGCTATCGAGACTTAATACAAAGCTTGATGATGGCTCGACACATCCTCGATCTATCGAGAATTATGATTTTAGAATTTTCAGGTCTGAAATTTAGCCCAAGCTTATGTATTTTTTTAGGGTTTCTTTTCTTATAACTCTAGACATATATAAGGCTTATTTTAAGAACCGTCACACACGGATATAGAGACCAATAAATTTATTTTCTCTGTGAGAAGCTACTGCGTTTGTACGTCATAGGGTTTTGTAACGAAGTGCTTCCTGATCTTCATTGTTGATGAAGTGAAGAACTTTGCAGCCAACAACATCATTCAAGTTGCTAGAGTTAGTCACGTACTGAGATCTATACAAAGGGTTAGTCACAGATTGGAGATTTGTGCACCAAGGAAAAGAAGGTTACTACAAGATTAAGTCCAATTGGGTATTGGGGCGAAGGTTCAATTGTAGATTGGTATTTTAGGATAGGCCAGGGTAGTGGTAAGATTCCTTATACTTGTAACCGTTTGATTATTGATTAATGGATTCTTGGAAGTGGTGACCTTAAAATCATCCGGTAGGGTTTTTGCCTTGCGAGTGGTTTTCCCCATTTGTCAACAAATTACTGTGTCAATTTATTTTCCGCTGCATTTAGTTTAATTGGTGATTTGTTGGTGCCTTCATGACTTGCATGCAATTGAACCTAATTAATCAACTTGGGTAATTGAATTAATTAACTAGGATCAAGCTATCTTAACCCAACAAACTTGTATTTTTACTAAGTCATTCATAATGAGATGGAGTTTCATAAACTAAATTAAGTTTAAATCTCAAGTCTCAACACCTCCTACAAACTTAATTTCTTAGTGACTCCAAGTAAGATTCATACCTTGAGGGATTTAGTTAATATATCTATCACTTGATCATGAGATTTTATGAACTCAAGTTGAACTTCTCTCTTGGTGATGCATTCTGGATAAAATGATACCTTGTATCTATTGGTAGCATCGGTTGTGAAAGATTGGATTTTTTACAAGAGCTAGTACAAGCTTGTTGTCTACAAATATGAATGTAGCTTTAAGCTTCACAAGCGTCAACTGTCACGGTTGGTTGCCTCTTGGAAGTCATGTGAATGCGCACAATATCGATCTCTCATATAGAATTCAAATCTAGCTAGTAATACTCTTTTCATCATCCATATCTCAAAACCAAATTCAACTACATTCACTATAGCCAACAAGTTTAAACTCTTTATAAAGTGAATAAAGCAATTCAAAATCAATTTTAACTTTCACCTTAAACCTTAGTAAAGTATTCACTTGGTCATCTTCAAATGAGTCATGCATGCATACATTAAAAGCAATGAACTTTGATTGAACCAGTTTGTGTGAGGAAGATTTTCACAAGTTACATTCATATCACACAATTCACTATAGCCAACAAGTATAAACTCTTTATAAAGTGAATAAAGCAATTCAAAATCAATTTTAACTTTCACCTTAAACCTTAGTAAAGTATTCACTTGGTCATCTTCAAATGAGTCATGCATGCATACATTAAAAGCAATGAACTTTGATTGAACCAGTTTGTGTGAGGAAGATTTTCACAAGTTACATTCATATCACACAATTCCTTGAGTTGATGACAAATCTTTCCCATCCTTCTTCTTGAACTCCCTCTTGTCATTCTTTGAGGATGAGAACTTTCCTTTGCCAAACGACTTCCCATTGTTCTTTATTTTGAGAAATTTTTGGAAGTTCTTCGCAAAAAATGCCACATCCTTCTCTACATCATCTTCATCGGAGGAATCACCCATTCACTCATTTATAGTTTTGAGAGCAAGGGATTTGCTGGATTTGTGAGAAGGCAGTCCGAGTTCATATGTTTGGAGAGATCCAATAAGTTCTTGAATCTTTATCTCATCCAAATATTTACTCTCCTCTATGGCTGTGACCTTAGCCCGGAAGCTTTCAGGTAAGGATCTCAAGATCTTCCTCACCACCTTGGCATTTTCAATATTCTCCCTAAGATTGAGCTTGACAATCACTATCTCGTTAAGTCTCCCATAAAAAGAATCAAATGACTCATCGTCGCTTATCTTTACTTCTTCAAACCGAGTAGTGAGCATTTGAAGCTTGGTGTCCTTATCCTTCTTGGTACCTTTGTAGGTTGTCTCAAGAATGGTCCACGCCTCTTTGGAGGTCTTCACATGCGAAATCCTGTGAAATTCATCAATGGAAACACCACAAAAAATAGTGTTAATCGCTTTGCTATTGGCGTTTGCCAAAGCAAGAGCAGCCTTATCTCATTCGGATTTGGCAGTAATGGGTCTTACATACCCATTCTCAACAGAATCCCACATTGTCTCATCAATGGCACAAAGAAAAGCACGCATACGTACTTTCCAAAAAGCATAGTTACTCCCATCAAAATATGGAGGAGCATTAAGAAGATGTATCCATCTCACTTGGGGTCTAGGATCATACTAGGATGATGAAATTCGATAAGTGTACCCACTCTGATACCAATTGAAAGCTCGGATTCATGCTAAAACATAAGAGCTTGCTCAGACCCTCATTTAAAAAATATGGCTAGATTGTTTTTACTCTAACTTAGATTAAGTGCAGAACAAGAGTATATAAGCACAATGAACCAATAATACTACCCTAAGCCATATTCATCTATCATCAACAATAAAATGAAAGTTTAAGAGTAGGGAAGAGAGATGCAAACACAAGATAACACTAAGATGTGTTATCGAAAAGGAAATTGAAGAACTCGGCGAAAAACCTCTTCTCGACCCTGCAAGTCGAAATCGATTCACTGGAGAATAAAGTTGGAGTACACGAATAACAAAAGACCCTCCATGCCTAGTCTACCCCATGTACTTGAGCCCTCCAAGCTCCTGCTACCAACTGACTTCTTGGAGTCTTGTCTTCTCTAACTTTCCGGATCCCGCAATTCAGCTTGATTGCATCCGCCAATGAATGACTCATTCCAATGCTTCCTAGTAGCACCAAAATTTCACTTTAACACTCAGTATGAGTGTGGTAAGTGTTTGGGCTAGCAGCCTCTCAAGGATGTAGATATTAAGAGATAGGAGTTGAGGAAAATCACAAGGAAATATGTAGATGATTGTGGGTATAACAACTTCTAACTCTCAAGTGTATTTTCTAGAGTTTTCTCTTTGGAAAGCACTCCTTACAATTTGTGGGTAATGAGGGTATATATAGTGTGGGTAAAGAAATGGTAAAGCAAAACATAACTTTTTGCCAAACAGAGAGTTTCGCGAGTCCTTTGCGGGTTGGCCTTACCCGCGAGACATTCGTGAAATATCTAGCCTGACACGACTCTTCATCTCTAAGAGACCGCGCCCCCGACCCCCTTTTTTTAGGATGTTGGGCTAAACCCACGTGAATGGGTGGAGTCGTGTTATTGCCTCTCAAAATGGAGGTTCGACTAGTTATATTTTCCCTTTTAGATTAAGGGTTTTACAATGGAGTCGCCACTTATTTAATTGTTGGAATAAATAAGAAAACCATAATTGAAAAATTCATCATTTTATTAATTTGAAATTGAATTTACATTGAACATAAGAAATTACATGGCTTTGGTTCTAGATACAATCTAAGATAAAATACATGGCTTTGTTTCCTAGTTACAATCTAGAAATTGAAAAGTACAAGGATAAGCATTTGATCTACTAACTCTTGATCTAAGTTCGGAGGCTATGTTACAAGGTGGGAAGGTGTTAGGCACCTACCTTGCCCGGTGAAGCCGGTCTTCTAGAATATGGTGGCCAACATTCATATCACATCATCTAATATGTTATCAATCAATTTGCATGTTGAATTTAAAGTGTGTGCATGTGATAAACCCTAATTCAATTTATTAAGTACTTCATTTGGATTGAAAAATAAATTCTAGTGAATGTGTGTGGATGGTGATATCCTAGACTCAAGGATTTGAAAGAATTATGAAACAAACATGTTTTTCATATTTTTGATGTGGATTTAAGATTAAAACTAGTGATATGCATGAACATGTGATGAACAACTAAGAACATGTAAAGAACACATAAGAACATTTAAGAACATTCAAACATATTCAAGAGAACTTAAATAATCACTATCATGCTTTAATCCTAAATTCTCATCATGGCAACACAATAAACAAGTTAGAGAAAGGGATTATACCTTCATGCAAGATCCATACGGTGGAGGAGGAGACTCTTGGTCGAGGTTCTAAGGGTGAAGAAAAGAAGAACTAGGAGAGGGAGAGTGAGTCTCACTCAATACCTTGAGTCTTAAGAAGACCAAGATATGACAAGACTACTCTACTTCATTAGAACTCAAGAGGGGAGAAGAGAGGAGGTTTTTGGTGTGCTTTGGAATGAAGGAGATAGAGGGTTTATATAGTAGTGGTGGAGGGAATATGAATGGAAGACCATTAATGAGGGTTGACAAAGAATCATGAACCTAGACTTCATTTTAGCATTGGGGAAAATCTGGTGCATTAAATGGAAAGATTGATGGGAGTGAGGAGCAAACCAAAATTCGGTTTTCCCGTAGCTGCTGTAACAGCATGTAGAGCCAACTTCGAAAAATCATATCTGACTCGATTCTGATCGGAATTGTCTCGTTCTTATGCTCAGATTGAAGCCCTAGATGTCTAGTTTCTGGAAATATTAACCTCATTTACAGATTCCAAATATTTTGAGAGATATCGATGAAATGGTGAGCAGAGGTCATTTGTTAGAAAATGGTTTCAGCACAATTAACATTAATAGGTCCCAAATTAGCTCCCAATTAACATTAAATGGCTCCAATCACTCTCATTTCAGACTTAATTGATTCCAAAGTTACTCTAATTAAAAGATAATTGCACAAATTACTCATTAAATAATTAATGTTTAACTATCTAATTAATTAGGTGTATGCAACCTCACCATAAAATGTAGTCTTAACCAATCAAATTATGACACGTCATTGATCTTAAATTGATTACACTTATAACCAATTGAAATCAATTGTTCATAATCACATAAAGTAGGACTAAATTTGTGATAGTGCATCTCAGCTATTAAAACTTGATTTGATGATAACTTTCAATCTGGTAGTCCAATTAAGGCTTATGACCAGTCGATTTGATCGTTACAATATCAAGATCATTTTAGTGAAATGAGATTAAAGATCTAATGGCCAGAATCAAGATGTATATTTCCAATGCAAAATTACCCTTTTACCCTCCATGTGAGGTTAAATACAGATTGCAAAATAGGGTGTCAACATCATCTTCCAATCATGTGCTCTGCACGTGGCTTTTTTTGCGGGTTGCTTCTCACGAGATAGTCGCAATCCAGTCGCAAAATCCACTTGTACATACTTTGAAGCTTGAGTCTTCACCGATCTCTCACTCATCCCTTACAATTAATCCCACATACATACAGGGAAAATGATTAAAGAAATTACAATCAAATTTGACACGGAATTAAAACCAACGCAACATAGTTGGAAATCACAACTTTACACATACCTTGAGGGATTTAGTTAATATATCTGTCACTTGATCATGAGATTTATGAACTCAAATTGAACTTCTCTCTTGGTGATGCACTCTCGATAAGATGATACCTTGTATCTATTTGGTAGCCTCGGTTGTAAGAGATTGGATTTTTTGCAAGAGCTAGTACAAGCTTGTTGTCTACAAATATGTAAGTAGTTTTGAGCTTCACAAGTGGCAACCATCACGGTTGGTTGCCTCTTGGAAGTCATTTGAATGCGCACAATATCGATCTCTCATATAGAATTCAAATCTAGCTAGTAATACTCTTTTCATCATCCATATCTCAAAACCAAATTCAGCTACATTCACTATAGCCAACAAGTTTAAACTCTTTATAAAGTGAATAAAGCAATTCAAAATCAATTTTAACTTTCACCTTAAACCTTAGTAAAGTATTCACTTGGTCATCTTCAAATGAGTCATGCATGCATACATTAAAAGCAATGAACTTTGATTGAACCAGTTTGTGCGAGGAAGATTTTCACAAGTTAAAAGAAACTAAAACTACAGTGGCTGCTCAAATAATTTTTGTTTCGATGAAATCTAACATCTATGTAACATGAGGGAAGATGAAAATAAAAATTGAAAAAGAAAGAAGGAATTGAGAGAGATGGTGAGAATTTCGAAAGGGAAAAATGGGAAAAGATGAATAATGGAGGGAAATGGGAAAGGGGGGCTTGAAATTTTTGTGCCTTTTATTTTTATTTTTAAATTTTTTTACCTGGCAGAATTTGTTGCAGCGATCTAACAGCTTCAAAATCCATCAAAAGAAACAGTTTTATGAAGTAAAAATGCTGCAGTAGCTTTGTCTGTCGTAGTGTTTTTTACAAAAATGATACGAACTATGCATGCACTATTTACAGAAAAAAGAAAAGAAAAAGAATAATGCTAAGATCATAACAAATCTCATAATTTTTGTCCTAATCTGCTCACATGATGAATTATGACTAGTGAAGCTGTGAACGCACATGGACTCACAATTTTTTTCCACCACTCACAACTTGCTACGTTAGCAAATTGTGACAAAATTTGCATAATTTATTGTGGTCTTACCATTAATATAAAAAGAAAAGTTATACACAATTAATCGTTACATTAGAAAACTCAAGTAGCATCTTCTCATAAAAAAAAAAAAAAAAGAAAAGGAAAAAGAAAAAAGAAAAAGAAAAAGAAAACTCAAGTAGTAGGGCATCACTCATCAATGTGTCGGCCAACAACTTTCACTAGTCATTGGTTGCCTATATGTAATTTGCAAATGCGAAAAAAATCTATTATACACATGTGGATTCACACACTGCTCAAAATGTATTGAACTCGTGATTTTAAGTCATAATATGTACTAAATTTGTGACTTTAAGTCATGTTGGTGCAAATACAATGATAATAGAAATAATATAAAGAGAAACTGAATAATACTTCTGAATTTTATTACTTTAAAGAGAGAAATTACACAACACTATTTGGACTGAGACGCGACACTCGCTCTCTTTAAGGAGATTCAAGCCCTTGGTTGGCTAAACTTTGTAACCGGTGCAGACCTTCTCTGACTTGTCTCTCCCAGGATACAACAGCCCAACAAGTGTCGTATGGCTAGAACAACCTCTGCACAAAGTGTTCAAGCCCAAAGCTCCACTAGAAAGAACACCCTTCTTTGACAAGAATCTCTCTATTTTTTGTGTGTATATTGTATTTGCAGTAACTTGGATTGAGTCTGAATGAGTCTATTTATAGGCTCAATGGGCTTCACGAAATTACTACCAAATTTATTCTGATTAATTAGGTCTATTATTCTGATATAGTGGGTGTTACAAGATTAATTGTTGGATACTAATCTGATGGGCTGGAGTTACACAATTAATGGTTTGATAAGGAGTTTCTGAAGAATGAAAAGGCCCAAACGGATAGTCCATTAAGTGGGTTAATGGCTCTTTATTTTCCATAGTAAAAAGGAGTATTAATTCGGGCCATTTACTCACCAACGGATATGGTAATTGCTCTGAATGGGCTGTCAAGTAGGAGGATCAAAGAGGCTGATTCATATCCAATTTTGATACCTCCACTCTTCACCTCCCCCTTGCACACCTATCTAGCCTAATATCTGAGTCAATACATTTTAGCCCATTAATCACCACAATTAAAAAGAATAAAATAGTCTCTCTCATTTTCAATGTGGGATTAAACATTTTCACTAACTCCTCATCTTCCATATTCACTCCCACATCTTTACATTTATGTTATTACATTTATTCATTTTATTTATTTAATATTAAAATGCTCCAACAAGTTATAATTTTATATTTGAAATCATGACTTAAACTCATGAATTTAGTGCATTTTGGACCGTGTGTGGATTTGTCTAAAGATGCTAGGTCCCTAGATATTCGTTGCCCTTTAGAGTATGATTTTATTTATTTATTTATTATTTTTGGCATGGGACGAAACTTGAATTAAGCATGTATAAACAACTTTCAAGTAAGATAGTGCCACATAAATGATTCGGGTTTCATAGTTTGTCCGTATATTTTTCCTATCACGACCTTACTTGAACAAGTTCTGTTCTATAGGCTCGCATCTCTGTATTTTTGCTCACTAAGCATGTCACATATACTTTCCCTCGATTGGACTAATACGAGGTTTAGATTAGATTTGCGTTTCGTAATAAACTAAAACTGCACTAATATGAACTTTAAATTAGAGTTGCGTATCGTAATAAACTAAAATTGCACTAATATGAGCTAAAGATATTGTGATGAGTCTTTCTCTATGATTTACTCGCCTAAAAATATGAGAGTTTCTGTAGGTATTAAGCTTACTATATTGAGCAAATATTGGAATTATTATGTATTGTCTCTTTCTTTCTTGTCAAATAACATTTAATGTTTTTTGAAATATATTCAAGTTACAATCAAATAAAGAAAAGCAAGTCATTTTTTTCTTACGTGGTGATGCAAAATTATTATCTAAAAGGGGGAGAAAATGGGCTTTTGCCCTTTTATTTTTTATTTTTTTTTAATTTAGCATTTTACCTCATTTCCCAAACTAAATAGGGAAATGCCCCTGTTTTGAAACTTGATTTTCTAAAAATCGAGTTTAATTTAAAACTCGATTTTTGAACAATCGAGTTTCAATTTAAAACTCGATTTTTGGACAATCGAGTTATAACAAACTGAAAATTTAATTTATTTTTTTTGGTACTTGAGTTTCATGTGAAGTACTCGAGTTTATGGAACTCGAGTTCCATGAACTCGAGTTTCATGTGAAGTACTTGAGTTCATGGAACTTGAGTTCCTTGAAAAAATTCAAGTGGAACTCGAGTTCCAAAAAGAAAAAAAAATCTAAGTCCACGTCCACTATAACTCGATATTCCAAAAATTGAGTTATACATTTGAAACTCAATTTTTACAAAATCGAGTTTCAAAAACATTAATGAGTTGAACTTGTAGAATGAAGGCTTTAAGTGTACGGGCAAAAATGTGCGGATCAGTTAGACCAACATATATATATATATATATATAATGGACTATATATGGACATGTTCCACCAACGAAAATACTATAGGTTTTTGATAGTTTATTTGCTAAACATGAAGCAAAAATATATAATTTTTGGTAGATTTTGTGCTTAAGGGTGACAGAAAGCTCAATATTAACATATTTTCAGAAAAACTGGTTTTGCTATACTTTTTTTTTTTTTTAATTGAGACAGCAAAAAAAAAAAAAAAAACAAGAATCTTTCTGCCAAACTACACGGTGCACCCAGGGGCAGAGCTAGGATTTTTTTGTTTGGGGGGGAGGGCAAATTTTGGTACTAATATAGTAGTCATGAGTCAAGATAAATCATCACATACATGCACACATACACATATATAAACAATTATATTTTGATACTAGAGTTGGTCATATACTTTATAAAATATATTGTGTATATAATATTAAAAACTTTCGCATATGTATCTTCACAAGATAATTTTTAAGGGAACTTATCATCTTTTAAGCTCCAATGAGAATACAAAAACTGTCTAGTTTGATATTAAAAATAAAAAATAAAAAATAAAATTTGTGAAAACAAAAACTACCTTATTTTTATAATTATTAGATCAATTGACAAATTCTATTGGTTTTTATGAGCATCATTGGACTAACTCAAACATTTGGGAGGGTCAAGTTCTATTCTTGTAGCTAAATATTTAAAGTTTTTAGTACATACACATAATATAAAAGTATTTGTTATTTTTTTTTTTGGTGTGGGGGGGGGGGGGGGGGCATTGCCATAGCTCCGCCCCTGCAGCAGCACCTAATTAATATGACAAGCGAGGCGACAAGTGAAAACTGAAAATAATGGTATTTGGCCAATCAATGATGGACATGTAGCATTATTCATTTCAATGTACTAAAAAAACAAACGTTTAATGCTAATTGCTAACTTGCTCTGAGATACCAAATTCCATACAATATAGTCACTTCCAAGTAAGTAACCCTGATAATATTGTCAACCAGGCAATTTGGCATATATGAATGTGGATATTCTCTCTCTCTCTCTAGCATTATAAATAGATCGAACCCCCTGCACCCTCAGCACAAGGAAGTTCATTCATTCCTAAGTGCTTGCTTAATTGCTAGCTTAGTTAGCTCAAATACACAATGGAAGCAAAAATTGTCTCATTGTCCTCAATGTTAGTACTCCTGACTCTAGCTACATCCACTGAGGCCTCAAAGTACCAGTTCTTAAAGCTCAAAGAAACCAACATGGTGTTCTACATGCAAGACTGGGAGACAGGCCTCAATACCACAGTGTTCCCCATTGCTGGCATCCCTAACAAGCCGTGGCAAGTCACTAGGTTTGGTACAGTCATGGCCATTGATGACAAGGTGACAGTGGCTATTGAAAGGAACTCATCCCAGGTTGGAAGGCTTCAAGGCATTTACGTGAACTCGGCATTGGACGGCATTGACTTGCACCTATTGGTGTCACTTGTGTTCACCAACAAGGAGTACAATGGTAGCACCCTTGAAATACAAGGAGCAGACAGGTTCTACCAAAAGTATAGGGAGGTATCAGTGGAACTGGAATATTTAGGTTGGCTCGTGGTTATGCTATTCTACAGACTGTTTATTACGATGTACCCAAGGGTAATGCAATCATCATGTGGAATCAAACTGTTTTTCATTACTAAGTTGTTGGTATATTTGTATGGAATTAATAGTAGTCGTCAAAGCAACTTGCTAGATTAAGTTTGCATTTAAACCAATTAAGGTACAGGAAAAAAAAAGAAAAGGTTTTAATATATATGTGATGTATAATAAGTGACAACACAGATTTGTCATGTTTCCGGTTTACCATATAATAAAATGATTGTAATATTTAGTTTTGATATATATGCATGTGTTGATGTTTTACGAACAAATTTTGATTATTGTTAATTGTTACTCAAGTACTCTCCATTGTATGAGCTTTGTACTTTCTCAATAGTTATGTAATGCATATAAGTATATTAGAGAATAATTCTATAGCTTAACTTATTAGTATTATTTTAATTTGTATTTTCTTTTTGTGCAGCTATAATTGGGAGGGTTAAAAGTCATTAAGGAATTGTTTGGCCTTTATTTATTTATTTTAAGTGTAAAAAGACGACATGACTATTAGACGAGAGATTTTCTATAACCAGTTTTAAGCCTTTAAAGGCATGATTAATTAGCATAGTTACTAAATGGTAGTATTTGTTACACATATTCTATCACTCACTTATTTTTTTGAACTAAAATTGTAAATTGAAGACATAATTTTAAAACTGAAATCGTGTTTTTAACTCACAAATTCAGTTTAAAAAAAATGTGTGTAACAGTTTTTATCTATTAAAAAAAGAAGGTATGATTAGTATAAAAGTAAGGAACTTATGGTTGGAGATGACGAGAGAAGTACTGTGAATGTGTTACACCTTGTAAGTTAACGTTGTAACAAACTGATTTTTTCGCTTCTTTCTCTCTCTCTCTTTTAGTATAAATGTAAAACTCAGGCATTGTAATGACTTGGATCAGTATCTTTTTTAGTCAATAATAGAATTAGTTTTCTTCTTTAGAAAATCTTTCACTGACTGCTACAACAAACGTTCAAACCTCTCAAACAATCCGTAGTAGTCATCATAAACGCTGCGCTGCAATATCTCCGTCTGTTCTAGCATTTTTTACAAACGCTCTTACAAATGTTGTTCATAGTTGTTCTCTGCTACGGCAGATCAAGTTCCTCTTCCTCCGTTAAAGTGAGCTTTTAATTTTCCCGTAGTCCATAAATTTTTACATCCATTTATGTTGTTCGTCTCCTTTCCATTCCAATACATACCTCAAAAGAAGGCCAAAATGGCCAAATACCACTTATTTTTGAAATTTTTAGCAAAAAAACACTATTTCGGAAATAAATAGGAAACTACCACTTTTTCTAGAACTCGAGTTTCAGAAACTCGAGTTCCTCATCAATTCTGCCACCGTGACACTGCTGAGTTGGAATTTTTGTGATTAAAAATAAATTATGTGGTACTCGAGCTTGGTAAACTCGAGTTCCATGCAACACAATACTCGAGTATACCAGGCTCGAGTACGTTTTATAAATAAAATGCAGATAAAAAAATTTACACGGTAATCGAGTTTACCAAACTCGAGTACCGTGTAATTTTTTTTTTTTTTTTGGGATAATCGACAAATAAACATAAAGATAAAAATAAGTGGCTTTTTTATATTTTTATTTATTTAAACAGAAGCATTGTAAAATATAGAGATTTTAATTTCAAAATATGAATTTAATTTCTTCATTAATTAAAATTATTCATTGTTTTCTCATAAAAATTGTTCACTGTTTTCTGTATAAAATATTTCTACGATTTTGCATAAAATTATTTTCTGTTCAGCATTATTTAAGAAATTGTTCACTCTCTTTTCTGCATAAATTATTTTCTGTTTACTGTTTAAAAAATTGTTCACTGTTTTCTCATAAAACACCTAGTGAAATCGTGTTTTCTAAATTTAAACGCCAAATCTGAATGCTTTTTCATGTTTGAATTTCACAATAATCGAATATATTTTTCTGCATTGATAAAATTTGTTCTACATTAATAAAATTTGCTCTCTGCACATCATATTTACTGTATATTCAAATATACTTACTGCATTCATAAAATCTGTTTTTTGCATTAATTAAAACTGTTCACTGTTTTCTCATAAAAATTGTTCACTGTTTTCTGCATAAACTATTTCTAGCATTCTGCATAAAATTATTTTCTGTTCAGCATTATTTAAAAATAAATTGTTCATAAAATAGTTTATGCTGAACATAAAATAATTTTATGCAGAATACTAGAAATAGTTTATGCAGAAAATAGTGAACAATTTTCATAAGAAAACAATGAACAGTTTTACTTAATGCAGAAAACAGTTTTACTTAATGAACAGTTCTACATTCAACTAATTCGAACTTTTTTACAAATTCAAATTTTTCGAGACATTTACCGTTAGGTGATTTATACGAATCATTCATTTTTCTTTCATGGAGTTTGTCCATTATTCATATGGTTACATATTTAAAAAAACACAAAACCATTTAAGTGCAATAACTGCGTCAATGCTAAAAACAGTTTATGCAGAAAACAGTGAACAATTTTTATGAGAAAACAGCGACCAGTTTTAATTAATGCAAAAAACAGATTTTATGAATTCAGTAAGTAGATTTGAATATACAGTAAATATGATGTGCATAGAGCAAATTTTATTAATGTAGAAACAGATTTTATCAATGCAGAAAAATATATTCGATTATTGTGAAATTCAAACATGAAAAAGCATTCAGATTTGGCGTTTAAATTTAGAAAACACGATTTCACTAGGTGTTTTATGAGAAAACAGTGAACAATTTTTTAAACAGTAAACAGAAAATAATTTATGCAGAAAAGAGAGTTGTTAGGATTTGTATTAAGTAGCAATTGTAATTGAAAGTGATTGGTATTGAGAGTGGCAGTACTGGTGAGTTAGTTGTGAGTGTACAGCTAGCATTAGTTAGTTAGTAATTCCAAGTTAGTTAGAGTGCAGGAAAGTGTATAAAGGCAAGAGAGCATGGTTGTATGGATTCAAGCATTGACTAAGCAAAAGCATAATTCAGTTCTTTTCTTTTTTTTCTCTCTCTGTTCTCGTTTCTCTTCTTCTTGGAGGACCAGCTGACCTCGAATCCAGCTAGAAACTCAAAACACCATACTCCTTTCTTAACAAATGGTATCAGAGCTTCAATCCTGTGACAACAATGGCTGAAACTTGTTTTTCCATTCAAACCAAGATCTTGAATGAGATGAATCAGAACATCAAGGCCATGACTCAGAATATCAATGTCATTCTGCAAAAGCTAAATTCCAAGGAAGCTAGACCGCATTCTTCCCAAGAACCTGTAAACCCAGTCAGAAATTCTTTAGCTATATCCTTCATGAAACCCATTAAGCTTGAATTCCCTCGTTTTTCAGGGAAAGATCCTGCTAGTTGGGTTTATAAAGCCAATCAATATTTTGGCTATTATCAAACACCAGTTGCAGAGAAGTTGTTGGTTGCTTCTTTTCACATAGATCAAGAAGCTCTGGTCTGGTATCAAGAAGCTAAGGAAGTTGGGGTGTTCTCAAATTGGGAAACATTGGTACAAGCACTACATGTAAGGTTTGGTCCCACAGCATATGATGAACCTATGGAGGCCTTGGCTCGGCTGAGACAGATTTCAACAGTGGGTATGTATAAGGCAGAATTTGAAGCTTTGTCCAATGAGAATCATATATCAAGCAATGCTCTAGCCATCACTTTGCAAAAATCAATCAAGATTGAATTGGCTTTTCCAAAACCAATCAAGATTGATTTTCCTAGGTTCAAGGGTGAAGAATATGCGGCTTGGGTTTGTAAAGCAAACCGATACTTCAACTATTACAAGACCCCAGATCATGAAAAGCTTCCGATGGCCTATTTTCACATGGATGGGGAAGCATTAGTGTGGTTCAAAAATGCTGAAGATATTGGGCTATATGATAGTTGGGGTGCCTTTGTTCAAGAACTACAAGTCGAATTTGGATCTACTGCTTGTGACAATCCAGTGAAGGCTACTATTCAAGAAACACCTATTCTTGTGAGTAATCCAATGTTCATTGGCGTTAACCAAACTCATGTTCCACCAAATGGGTTTGTTCATGTAATCAAGAATGAAGAAGTAGACTTACCACACATTCTTGTTGAGGGCCAAATCTCGCTACTTAGTGGCTGTCATAAAGCCAAGGAACTAGATGTTTCTTTTCTTGGTGATAGCTGTGGGGTAAATGACGGATTCCATAGCCGAAATGATCACAAGTTTTATAAGAAAATAAGTTCTACATTGACTTATGGTGTTGGTAGCAGTAGTGCGTTACTTGCCAAGTTTTATAGCCAAGGTGATAATAACTTTTATAAGAAATCAAATCTTGATTCAAGGGCTTTACGTACTAGGAAGCAAGATTACTTGGTGGGAGGCAAGATTGGTAGTTTTGTTTTTTATTGTACATGGAAGAAATACGATGTTGCTGATCTTTTGAAGTGTGCAAGACCTTTCACTATTAAAGTTGCTGTGGGTAGGGATGTGAAAAGGAAGTTACTAGTATATCCAGTGTACATGGAGTCAAGGCTATCAACTATTGGAGTTGATAATCCAGCTAATGGTGGCTTAGGAGAATTTCTAGCTGATGGTGTTTCAAAAGATCCTTCAGCTGATGGTGGTTTAGGAGATTCTCCAGCTAATAGCGTTTTAGAAGATTTTCCAGCTAAGGGTGGTTTAGGTGATTCTGTTTTATGTAAGAATTATTTTCCAACTCCAGCTTGGTTGGATGATCTTGAGGCTAGTAATGTCCATGGTCAGGAGATACAAGACATTTTACAAGGTCCAGCTGGTTTACTCCAGCCATTGTCCATTCCAGACTCAAGACTTTATCCCACATTCCATGACTCAAGGCGTAAATCCGTCCCACCTATGGATTCAAATGGCACTCTTAATCCAGAACCCATAGCTATTCTGCAGGACAAAACTCATCAGCTAAGGAGTAGGACCATCACTCAAGTTTTAGTCCAATGGCAAGGAGGAAGTCAGGAAGATGCTATCTGGGAAAGTCTGTACTTGCTGCAACAACAATTTCCTCACCTTGTGGGCAAGGTGTTTTAATGGGGAGGGTATTGTTAGGATTTGTATTAAGTAGCAATTGTAATTGAAAGTGATTGGTATTGAGAGTGGCAGTACTGGTGAGTTAGTTGTGAGTGTACAGCTAGCATTAGTTAGTTAGTAATTCCAAGTTAGTTAGAGTGCAGGAAAGTGTATAAAGGCAAGAGAGCATGGTTGTACGGATTCAAGCATTGACTAAGCAAAAGCATAATTCAGTTTTTTTTTTTTTTTCTCTCTCTGTTCTCGTTTCTCTTCTTCTTGGAGGACCAGCTGACCTCGAATCCAGCTAGAAACTCAAAACACCATACTCTGTTCTTAACAAGAGTGAACAATTTCTTAAATAATGCTGAACAGAAAATAATTTTATGCAAAATCGTAGAAATAGTTTATACAGAAAACAGTGAATAATTTTTATGAGAAAACAATGAACAATTTTAATTAATGTAGAAATTAAATTCATATTTTGAAATTAAAATCTCTATATTTTACAATGCTTCTATTTAAATAAATAAAAACATAAAAAGGCCACTTATTTTTATCTTTATGTTTATTTGTCGATTATCCCAAAAAAAAAAAAAAAAAAATTTACATGGTACTCGAGTTTGGTAAACTCGATTACCGTGTAATTTTTTTTTTTCTGCATTTTATTTATGAAACGTACTCGAGCCTGGCATACTCGAGTATTGTGTTGCATGGAACTTGAGTTTACCAAACTCGAGTACCACATAATTTTTTTAACCGCAGAAATTCCAGCTTAGCAGTGCCACGGTGGCAGAATTGATGAGGAACTCGAGTTTCTGAAACTCGAGTTCTAGAAAAAGTGGTAGTTTCCTATTTATTTCCAAAACAGTGTTTTTTTTGCTAAAAATTTCAAAAATAAGTGGTATTTGGCCATTTTGGCCTCAAAAGAAGCCCCTCACTGAAAGGGTTAACAGCTTATTCAAGGCCCTATACCTTTACAAGAGCACTAAGGATTCGAAGTGGACCCATCATCTATCTTTCAAACATAGAATTCTAAGGTTCTAAATGTGAAAAAAAAAAAAAAAAAAAAAAAAAATGTAGCGTGTTGTATAATATTGCACTATATTTCAAAGGCAAATAATAAAGTAAAGTATGGTATAGCTAGCTTATTTTCGGTGGTTCGTTTATTATATTTTATTACTTTTTTTTTTTTTTTTTTTAAAGTAAGATGAATAAAAGTACATTTATAATTAGAAAAAGTAAATTTTTAAGAAATTATAATCAACCAAATGTGTTAAAAACTAGAAAAACCGAATTAACCAGCCCTACTCTTTCTGCAAATGATCAAATACCGTAATTATAAATGAACTTCTAGACCTCATTGAAGAGGTTTGGGAATTTTATAATATTCATGTGCTTTTGTTTTATTTCTAAAAATCAAGCCAAAATATATGAGAGATTGTTATATACATTATGGCAGTAGGCAGTAGACCTAGCAAAATTAGATCCAGTCTAATAATTCGACTTAAAAAAAAATATCCAACCTAGGACTTGGAGTATAAACGGGTCGATTCGACCTGACCCAATTAACTTCCATGTCAGGTTAACTCATAGCCAACTCAAATTGACTTGTTTTTAAAGTGAATATATATATATATATATATATATACTATGATTACATGGACGCCTTTGAGAAAATCCTCTTTTACCAAAATCAGGACTTTGATCATTCCTGGTTTATAATGTTCGATAAGGGTTTCTCCTGCCAGATACCTTCATGGTTCCTTAAGTGGTGGGAAATGTTTGGTTCAGTTCCTCAAATCTTTCCAGAACCTCTTCAGGACGCCCTCAGGTATTTCAGCTTCAGATGACAAGTTACAGCTCATGGTTCCCAGTTTCCAGCAATTTTGCACATGACAGTTATGTACAGAATCCACTGGATAAGTATGTGGAATTATGCAATCAACTCCAATTTATTAGACAGGGAATTCTCAGTAAAATGGTGGGACATTTTCAGGTTCAATGATGTCATCCGCCAGATGAATAAAGACTTCCCTCCCCCGGTTCAGAAAACCATTACTTATAACACAAGATCTCAGTCAAGCCTATATATATATATATATATATATTGTTGGGAATAATACACAAAATAATAAATGAAGAATAAGGACAACACAAAAGACAAACAAAAATAGATAATTTGGAGGCACAAAATTGTTATCCTTAGACAATATTTGCCTCAACACTCTTGTTGCTAAAGGGTTATTGCAAACTTGTTCACAAGATACAATCAAGTTGTTGGGTTCTATAGATAGCAATTCTGGAGAATAACCACAGGATTTCTTGTGTTTCTCTCTGTGAGAGTGCTTTTTTTTTCTTAGCACACAGACCCAAGTAGAGACAAGGATCCCGGGCCCAAATACTTGTTGTTTTGGTGGACTGGGCTTGGTTCACCTCAACTAAATGGGGCTGATTACGAACCAAGTTGTGCGCAAGTCACATAAAACTCCTCAAGAGGAAAAATGCAATTCCTCCTAAGCAATAAAATACCATTATAAGTGTTATAGTCTCGTAAAATGACCATTTACTCTTACGAAATAAGTAAAATAAGTGTTCATAATATTCACAATGAGAAGGAGATTGAAATAGAGTATTTAAGGTTTATCTTTTATTGTATAAGCATTTAAAAGAGTTCCTTCACTTGGGACCCCGGGTGTACTGTTGTGGGATCCCGGGCACACTATAGTGGGATCCCGGGGCGTACTAGGCCTGTAAGAACCCAGAATGCTAGTTCTCTGAACTATATTATCTTTCTCCATGTTTATTATGCAATAGAGTTTTGTCCTTTCCCTTTGCCTCTATAGGTGTTACATAAAACACACTATACAATACACATATCTTCAAATAATTGTTAGTTTCTTAGATTAGGATATACATTTTAATACATATACATATATGTAAATGAATTTCATGAGAATGATTCAGCCAAGAGGATCCTGACCCCAATTCTCACAGACTTAGTGCTTTTGCACAAGACTTGTGGGATTTGGAACTCAAGTCCAAGTGGCTTTGCTTGGGCTTTGCCTTCCAAGATAGTTAGGTGAGAAGGATTTTTGTGGGAGAGAATGATATTTGATGTGTGCATGTTTTGGCATATGTTTCTTTGGAGGCTAAGTGTGTCCAAGGCCCAAGTTGAAGTGAGGACCCCGGTAAAAGGATTCAACTTTTGGCTGAGTAAAAGGAAAACTAGCAAGCAAGAATATATGTATTGAGCAGCAAGAAATAGTAAAGGAAAACAATGTAATAAAGAAATACATGAAATACTTATTAGAGATCCTTAAATCAATATGAGGTATTTCATTATTTTTCTTGATTGTGAATTACAATGTGTTCACTAAGATGTGATACAAGGTCCAAATAAGCTCAAAAATTACAGACTTAGACGGCTAATAAGCCTCTAAGACTTGTAAAGTTTGAATCCTTTTGAATCCAAGTATGTACTAGTGGCTGTTTCTGGGATACCGGGAGATATTTCCCTACTTTCTTTGAATTTTTTACAGAGTTTTATGCATAATTCTGTTGTGATTTTCTCTTCTGCATAATAATCCTTTAATGTTGGCTGCTTCCCCCTTTTTATAGTGTCATTTTAGGGTTTGGATACCATTGATTCTCCCCCTTTGGCTCCCTGGGTACCAGAGCCCCTGTTATGCTAGCCATTCTGACCGCTGATTCTTTCTCTGTTTCTCATAGTTTTCATCTTTTAGTCCTGTTTTTCCTAAAAGCCACTTACTGACTTTCCATTTTGGATAGCTGACATTTACCCTCTTTTCTTTCAAGGCCTTTTACCTCTTAGACTTAGCTTTTTGGCTGTCCTCCTTGCTATCATCTTTCCCAAGTGAGCAGAATCCATTCCTGCTGGGTTGAAGGTTTTCCCAGCCACTTCCCTTTATAGTTCTTCATTCTGGGTTCCCCGGGGTACCAGCCTTTTGTTCATGAATTGTCACTCTCCAAGCTTTCTAATTCTTTGCTGCACCACCGGGTGCTTGAGAGGGACATATCTGTTCTTCATTTCTTGTATTTCGTGGTACTCCTTTTGAGCTGTCTCAATCCCACTTTAGCTGTGCTGCACATCCTGAGGATCCCGAGCCTCTGGGGATCCCGGCCAGTTCTTTCACTAGATTTTGCTGGACTTTTTAATAGCCTTTTTTTTGCTGGAAATCTAAACATACATAGGGCCTTGATGTCGATTCTTCTTGCTGCACGAATTGGGCATTCTTTATTTTTTTATGGAATGGGCTTTGTTGTGAAATTTTGGACCTCAACACTTTCTAATTTACTATTTTGTGGATTTAGTTATTTTTCAAGTGAATATAAGTCTTTATTTATACCTATAGGGTTATATTTCATCAAAAGACACATATGGAGAGTCAAAATGTTTCATAAAACCATTCACAAGGCTTGAAACATCTTCAAACATTCAGAACAAATACAAGAAAGTTTTGTAGAAAACTCAGTTTTACGAGTTTTGATCGGATGAGAGTTTCTTTTGATCGATCGAATGCTCTTTTCGATCGATTGAACAGGAATCGAATAGCGATCGAATCATCTAGTGACACCAGGATTATTTTCTTCATCATTTCGATTGATTGAGCAAAAGTTTTGACCGATCGAAAATCCTTTAGTTTGAATTTCACTTAGAAAATTTTAGAACTAGAATTTCCACTTTATGAAATAATACTCTCCAAACTCAAACATCATTATTGCAACCTATCCATATATATACCTATATATACAATATATATATATATATATATATATATATATATATATATATATAAAATTCAAATGCGATATATAGTATAATATTCATTCTTCATTGGATGTAAAGGAGAGTAGATTAGAGGGAGTGAGAGTAAGTTATGCTATGTTTGGAAGTTTGGAGGGAGAAAAGAGTAGAGGGGAGGAGAGTAGAGGAGAATAGTTATCCTCCACCTTATTTGGATGTTTCTAAAATTAAGTAAGGGGGAGGGGAATCATTAGTTCTTCCTCTTGATTGGACGTTGTGAGAGTGCTTTTTTTTTAGCACTATGGCCCAAGGATCCTGGGCCGTGTGAGATATTTTTTGGTGGACTGGGATCAGTTCTCCGCAGCTAAAGGGGCTGTTTTAAGAACTGATTGGTGCACAGAACAAACTTCCTACAATAAAAAAATAGCTAACAAAAAGGCATACCGTATTGAATGACCAAATTAACAGTAAGGAAAAATGTACAGTAAATGAAGTATAATGAACACGCTGGAGATCCCTTGATTAATGGGGTGTATTTCATTAGTTTCCTTTAATTGTGGTTACAGTGGCTCGCTAGGACGTGATGCAAGGTCCAACTGGGTTCAAAAGTCACAGACTTTGATAGCTATTCAAGCTTCAAAGACTTGCAAAGTTTGAACTTGTTGAATCCGAGCGTGTACCTTAGCGGCTATCTCTGGGATACCGGGAGCAAATTCCCCTGTTTTCCCTTCAGTTTACAGAGTCCCTTTGTTTACAATTTTATGAGACCTCAGGAAGAATACTTGTAAATGCTTTAAAATGCTCTAAACGTCAAAAAACTGTCCCCTGTAGCATGGATCCCTCCCTCCTTTTATAGCATAGTTTCAGGCTCCCGGGGTACTGATGATTTCTCCTTTTTGCCCCTTGAAGTCTGTCCCGTGCTTGATTGTTTCAGGATCGTGTCTTTTCCTTTTTCTTCACAGTTTCTCTCTTCTTTGTTGCGACCAGATGAAAGTCTCCCAGCTAGTTTCCTATTTCCAGATTTCCCCGTTGGCTGTCCTGAGGCTCTTTGGCTTTTTGCTCCAGCTTTTCCAGTGGTCCTCTCCTTGTCTTTTTTCTCCAAGTGGTTGGAACCAAGTTTCTGCATTTTGCCTTGTACTTCCACTGCGTGTCTGGGTCATAAGGCTCGCGTGCCTTTTGTCCCCTTTCTCTCTTCAAATTTGTTTTAACTTCTCTTCGCGCGTCCAGGGATCCTTTTCCCCCGGGGAGTTTCTGGGCGTCCTGGCCCAATTCTGCCCTCTGGGCTTTTTTCCTTTGGCTTGCTGACTTTACCTGTTTTCTTGGGCCCCTTTTTCGTGGACCTCCAGATCAGGTCCTTCTGGGCTTCTTCCTCTTTTTTATCTTTTCTTTTCTTTTTTTCCTTTATTATGAGAGCCCATCCTTTATCATTTCTTTCTTCTTTTTTGTGTAAAATGGGCCCAATGTCTTTTCCATCTCTTTGGGCTTTGTTTATGGATATTTAATTATTTTGAACCTCAACATTTAGCCCCCCGAGCTCATGGGTTGCCTGCAGCCCATGCGTGAGTTTTTTTTTTCTTGCAGGGTTCTCTCTTGTTTTGATCTTTCCATGGGGATCCTGATCTTGCATTTCCTCGGCATCCTGGCTTCTTCTCTCTCTTCTTTTTTTTTTTTTTGTTGTAACCCCTCCTTTTTTCGTGGGACGTGGCAGCTGAGTTGAAATAAAACTCCCACCACCTACTTTTACGTTTCCCATAATACTCATTAATAACTGCTGATAACTTCCTCCCTTTTGAATTTAATTCCTGTCAACTGGCGCGTCTTTCCACACATTGCCTTCTCTAACTGCTCTTATTCCCTCATTCTAGTACTCTCTCTTTTATTCCTTTTTCCTGTCTAACTGAGTCTTCCATTTCCGGCCCTTTTCTTTTCTTTCGAACAGTATCATCGCTATCTTCTCTTTCTTCTTTCCAGATACCCATTGCTTTAATGGCTTCTTCCTCTTCTCGAAAAAGGAAAGAGCGTACTCCTAGTCCCTTTGAAGAGGAGGGCTCTTCTAGTTCTGCGCAAGATGAGTCTGTCATCGGTCGCCCTGCTTTTCCTTTGCGAGACCCTTGGTATTCTCCCAGTTTATTCTTTCCTCGGGTGTCCCATGGTGAAACCCCTCCATCTCCTCACGCCTGGGTATTCTCTGGTCTAGCGGGTTTTGCTGGTTCTGCACAAGTTCCAGACCCTAGGGAGGTTTTTGATCTCCAAATCAGGCAGGGACTTCGGGAAGCGGTCCCCATCTTCTTCGATTTTGTCGCTGGAAAGATCCAAGGCTGGCCCATTTGGGTGGATAACGAGCTTGCTGATAAGGAGTTTGTGGGTCGCTTGGAGCGTGCCGGCGTCCTGAAGGCAGTTGCTATCTCCAGGAATCTCGAGGGTTTCAGAGATGCCAAAGGCCTTAGGCATTTGGTGCGCCGTTGGTGTCCTGCTCTACACACTTTCTCCTTTTCCGTTGGTGAACTGACTGTTACCTTGGAGGATGTGGTCAATAACCTTCTCCTTCCGGTGCTTGGGGATGAAAGCCCCTTTGATATCAAGCTTTCTGCTAAGGACCTTGAGGTGGAAGAGAAATTATTTGCTCACTTTGGGGGACGTACTGCTTCTTCTGGTGGGAAACCGGCCAGGATGGGTAGATGGGTTATGACTCTTTCGCGTGAGAAGGATAAGGAAGTCAGGCGTGCCGGGTTCCTTGCATTCTGGCTTAGTAAGTTTCTGTTCAGCGAGTTCCCTGGGTATGGAATCAAGTCCACTCTTTTTCCTTTGGCGATTAGGTTGGCTCAGGGCGCTCAATATCCTCTAGCCCCCATGTTTTTGGGCCATGTTTATTCTCAATTGGATCAACTTCATGGAGATGAGGCTGAGGGTGATTCTTGCTATGTTATTACTTCTACACTTCATTGCGCCATTCTTCAGGTATTTATGTGGGATCGTTCCTCAGTGACTTTAGCAAAATGTAGGAATTTAAAGTTTGTGAAGGATAAGTTTCAGGGATCCCCTGATGTTGTAAAAGGGCTTTGTGGTAGCTCTACTGACAGCCTTCCTATTATTTTTCGTTGGCTGAGTCTAAAAGGTGGCAATCTTAACTTGATTGAGTTATTTGATCAAGCAGGCCATTTGAATTGGCGCTCCCCCCGGGAATTTGGCCCCGGTTTTGTTTGCAATTCTGTGTTATCTCCCTTTCTGACTTCTACAGGGAACACTTTTGATTTACGTAGTGGTGATGAAGGTAGCTTAGCCTATTTGGCTTGCATCAGTCCTTCCTGGCTTCCTGTGCTTTCTTCGACTGGCCCACGGTACACCCATTACTCGGCGCATCGAGTACTTCGGCAGTTTGGCTTTGATCAGGATATTCCCCCAGTGTTTAATGATGTAGTTCCTTCTCTTCCTTCCTTGGATCCCTTCATGAGACTTCAGGCCTTTTCTTATTGGTCGAGGCGGAGTCCTCAATTTGTAGTGCCTAACTCTCAGAGAGGGGTTTTTGCCTCAAGTGGCTATGCTGGTTATTGGAGAAGGGTTCAGAAGTCCTTTGCTGACTATGCTGGTTCTGGGATGATTGGGAGAGTACCCAACCCTGATATTTCTTCCACCCCGACATTCAACAGGCGTCTGTCCCTGCCTACTGCTGGTATTGTTTCCACTGCTGTGAGCAGCAAAACTGGTTTCGCAGAATGGCATGCTTCTAGGGAAGGTTGGGTGACTTATGCGCGAGATTTCCCAGAGGCCTGGTTGGGGTGTGACCTTGTTGTTGGTGCTTCTACTGGGGTACCACTTAAGAAAGGGGCATTAGAGGCTGTAAGTGCTAGCACTCCCGTTGGCACAAGTAAAGGGAAAACTATCAAGTAGGAAAAGTTGGAGGAGGCCGCGGCTGAAGAGAGTGTAGAGGACGTTGAGCCCAAGTCAAAGAAGAAGAAGAAAACTGGGAAATCTCAGAAACAGTTGATACTTGCTGAGGAGAAGGAAGTGGAGCAGCCCTTGGCCATAAGGGGCCGGGTGAAGACTAAGGTAGAGTCTTCTTTTCCCCAGGCTCCTGTGAGTCCTTCAGTTCATGGTTCCTCGGGACCCTCTGGACGTACCCGTAGTAAACAACAGAGACCTGGAGACCCTGTTGAGAGAGAGAGAAGGGCAAGGCCTCTTTCCTTCTTTACTCTTTTAGGTTGTAGTTTTGTTGTTTTCTTTTCCCTCCTTTTTTTTTTTTGACTAATGAGTGATTGTTTTTCCTGCAGTCCAAGCGTAAGCTAGACCCTATGAAGGGTAGAAGCCAGTCTTCTGGTGAAGATGTGGTATGGTTTTCTTCATATTCATTTTACAAGTGCTATACACCGGTGCTGCCCTTGTTGCTCATGCCCCGTCTTTCTCCCCTCCCCCTTTTTGTTCCACTTCTCTTTTTTTTTTTTAGGTTGAGGTTCCTCCCCCTGTGGTTGACGAGACTTTGGAGGAGGAGATGGCTGCAGCTGCATTCCAGAGTAGGGAGGAGGAGGCTCCCAGCGGTGGCGTAGCTGAGGAGATCGGGCAACCAATGCAGGATGTCCAGGCTGCCCAGGATCCTGAGGCTCCCAAGCTTCCTGCGTCCCCAGGTCCTCAGCTTGAACAGACCCTCAGTCCTGCCAGGGCTGTGTTACCTCAAACTGGGTTAAGCACAAGGACTTTGGGAGGCGCATCATCACCCGGGCAAACAGGTGAGCCCTTCCTTTCTTTTACACAGCCTTTTAGTCTTTATCTCTTTTGTACCTCTTCTTTTATATAGCCTTCTGAGTTTCTTTCTTTTCTTTTCCTCCTTTTCTTAGGCCAAGCCACTGCGAGATCTGCCTCTGGTGCTGCTACTTCTTTGGAATCAGATGATTCTGAAGGTTTGATCATTTCTATCGCATTCTTTCTGCCCCCCTTTTTTTTTATATATGGCGAAGCCCCCTGTATCCCTGCCTTCTTTTAGCCGTTTTGCTGAGGCTTCCTCTCCTTTTCTTCAACTTGCCATGTGTTCTTTCCCAGAGTCCTTCAAGCGGTCAGGGGAGCAAGAGAAGGGAACCCCGCCTCAAGAGGCTGATACTGGTTTCTCTTCTGCCCTTTTTTTTGTTTTTTGTTTTTTTTTTTTCTTTCCCCCTCCCCCCTTTTCTTTTCGCTTTAGAAAAAAAAGCTAAGTCTGCCTCCCCCCCCCTCCTTCTCTTTCCTCTCTTTTTTTTTTGCAGGAGTTGATATCAAAGATTCTGAACTTGTGGTTCCTGAGGGGGGTGTAGGATCTGCTCAGGTTGTTGGCCTTCATGCTGTTCAGGGGGTTGAGGGTTCCTTTGGGACTCCAGGTGATGATGCAACAGTGGGGGAGGCTCCGGAGGTGATTGTTTCAGATCCTTCTTCAAGGCTCCCCACCTTTTTGGCTCGCTTTGATCTTCTAGAGTTCAACAGCCTCCCTGCCAGTCACTTCTGCCATTTCGGGTCCTCCTATGGCAGCTTCCTGCGGTTCTCTGTGCCTGCGGAAGGCCTACCACTGCTAGAAGGACTACTTAAAAGTCATGGGGACTTTACCCTTGGTTTTAGAGGAGGAGTATTTCTGGGGAACATCCTGATGGAGCTGCTGTGTGCTGTGCTGATTTCATTGAGAGATTCTTCGCTAGACTCTCTATCTGAGGAAAAGCTCTTGGAATGGAGGGGAGTTGTCCAGGATCTCTTGGAAGCCAAGTTCAATCTGTCCTTTTTGCTGGAGTATCTACGATCATTAGCCCACGTGCTTTTCCAGAGGCGAGCTTCTAAAGGTATTGATGCTGAGATTGCTGCCGCTGAGGAAGCTTTGGCTCATGCTCACAAGACTTTGCAGGATCTGAAGGTTAAAAGGCAGAAGGTTCTTTCCTCTTCGGCTGTCCTTGCTCTTCCCTCGGATGGCTCCTTGTTCGCCGGCCTCCTTTCTTAGTTTTTTTTTTGTATGGACAATTTGGGGTTGTATAAGTGTTTTTTTTTTATTTCTTTGATTGAACAATGCTTCTGGTTCTTTTTTTTTAGATCTGCTTTGAGACTGCTTTCATGTATTGGTGTTTTTATGATAGCTTCTGAGTGTTGCTCCTGATCCCTTTTAATGGCATGTGGATCTTCTTTCCTTGTCTCTCTCTTCTGTCTTTTTTTTTTGCTGAGTCCTGATCTGTGATTCAAGCTTTGTTGCAGGTTCCAGTCAGGTACCCATTCTCTTTTTTTTTGCGCAAGTACTGAACTGGGTACATTGGGTAATATATATATATATATATTTTTTTGTCCCAGCTCATGAATCTTGACGGGTTTCTCCCTTTTTTTTTTTGTCAAGTACTGGGCTAGGTATCCTCAGTATACGCCTGGGATCCTAGACCATGTATTTGAGACTTAGCTGCTTTCTTGCTATCTGTGGGGTGATCCTGGGTTATGCATCAAAAGTTTTTCCCCGGTATCCTCCCTTTTCTTCTCGGTTACGCAAGTACTGAACTGGGTACATTTTATTTGTCCCAGCTCATGAATCTTGACAGATTGTTTTTTTTTTATCAAGTACTGGGCTAGGTATCCTCAGTATACGCCTGGGATCCTAGACCATGTATTTAAACTTAACTGTTTTATCTGTGGGGTGGTCCTGGGTTATGCAAGAAGATTTCTTCAGGCATCCTCCCCTAATTTCGTCCGTGTTAGGACTTTGTGATACTTAGAATTTAATAACTGAGAAAAAGAAGAAATTTCATTGATTTTAAAACATAAATGTCATTCAAGGGATACAGCAATTTTAACAAAGATAATAAAGGATCATGCAATGTTCTTCTATCCCGAGTTTTTGAGCAAAATTACTTAAGCAATAATATATATATAAAAAAGAAACACTTAGCAGGTTGGAGAGTCTTGGCAAAAAGGGGTTCCAGTGTACTGAGAATTCTTTCTCCTCATGCGTAGTATTGTTTCAGCCACTTCCCATTTATGGGCTCTGTCAGGATTGTCCCATCTTCCTTTGTAAGGTAGTAGTACCCACTGTCATGGGCCTCTCTGATGATGTAGGGGCCTTCCCACTTCGGGGCAAATTTGGAGGGTCCCGGTAGGTTTCTTCTTACATGTTCTGCTGTCCTTAGTACCAACTGCCCTTTAGTGAAAGCCCTCGGGCGTACTGCTTGTGCATATGCTCTTGTCATCCTTTGTTGGTACCTCTGGCTTCTTCTCCTGGCTAGCTCTCTTGCTTCCTCTACTCCTTCTAGGTCTGCTAACCTCCTCTCATTGTTTGTGTCTTCGGTGTCCTCTTGACTTTCTTCGAGTACTACTCTTGGTGTGGGAACGATTAATTCTACTGGGCTGATGGCTTCTGTCCCATAGACCAGGGAAAATGGTGAGAATCCCGTGGCTGTTTTCACAGAGCTCCTGCATGCCCAGAGTACATCTGCCAGATGGTCACTCCATTTTCCCCCATACTCCTGCTTCATTTTCTTAAGGATCTTCAATATCACCCTATTAGTGGCCTCTGCCTGGCCATTCCCTTGCGGGGTAGTAGGGTGTAGACCTTCCATGCTTGATGTAGTAAGCCTCAGTTAACCCCTTCATATCTTTATTTATGAATGGGGTTCCGTTATCACTGATCAACCTCCTGGGGATCCCAAACCTTGTAATGATATGGCCTCGAATGAAATTTGCTACAGCTGCTCCAGTGGCCTTTTTCAAGGCGATGGCCTCCACCCACTTTGTAAAGTATTCAGTGGCTGCTAAGATCCATATGTAACCACCGGATGGAGGATTTATAGGCCCTATGAGATCGAGTCCCCAAGTGTGGAAAGGCCATGGGGTTGTCATGTCCTGTAACGTGTTTGGGTGAGTGTGGATGGCATCTCCGAGGACTTGACATGCGTGGCAGGTCTTGACCATCTCCTCGGAGTCCTTTTTCATTGTTGGCCAGTAGTATCCCAACAGTAATAGCTGTTTATAGAGCCTCCTTTTTCCTGGGTGGCTTCCACAATCACCGGAATGGACCTCCCTGACTACTTCCCTGGCTTCCTTTGGTCCCAGACATCTTAGGGGATCTCCGCTGTATCCCCTTTTGAATAGGACCCCGTTTTGTAAGAAATATCTGATCGTGAGCTTCTTGAGCTGGTGGGCCAGTGTCCTGTCAGTTGGTAGGATCCCTTGCGCCAAGTATTCCATGAAGGGAGTCCTCCAGTCTTCTGTAACAAATACAGCATAGCTTTCTTCCTTGTCCACCGAGGATTGGCATTCTTGACATTTTTCCTGTATGGTTGATGCTTCTTTGTTCATATTTGGCCAGTAGTACCCCATGCGCTGCATCCTCCTATATAGACTGATCTTTTCTAAGGTCCCACAAACTTGGGCATGTAGCTCTTCCAATCTTAGCTTCCCTTCTTTCTCGTTGATACATCTAGATAGGATTCCTCCGGGCAGTCTTCTGTATAGTTCTCCTTCTATCAGAGCGTAGTCCCTCAGCTCCTTGACACTTCCTCCGGATCCTGTTTCTTTCATTTTTTCTTTTACCTCACTCCTCCAGTCCCACTGCTTGGACTCTCCGGGGGATATCTGCTGGAGGATTTTTAAGATGGAATGCTCCTGCCTTCCTATTCTGACCAGGGTGTCTTTTCCTTTGAATGGTACTTGGGATCCCAGGGTGGCAAGCGCGTCTGCAAACCTGTTTTCACTCCTCTGAGTGTATTCTATGCTAAAGGTCAGGAATTCCTGCTCCAGCCTCTGTGCCCATGTCCTGTAAGCTGCCAAACTCTTTTCTCTTAGTGCAAAGTCACCTTTCACCTGTGAGACTACAAGATTGGAATCTCCCAGTACTCTCATGTGTTTCACCCCAATACTGAGTGCTATAGTTAGTCCGGTTAAGTACGCCTCATACTCAGCTGCATTATTGGAGCAGGAAAAACCAAGCTTGAAAGATAGAGGTATGGTGTCCCCATTTTCACAGCTCAGTACGACTCCCACCCCATTTGAAGTTGTTGTGGCTGATCCATCGAATCTCATTGTCCATTTCTTTCCTGGGATTTCTGCTACTGCCACCTCACCTGGGATTTCTTCACTTAGCGAGCTCTCCTCCTTCCCTGGGAACTGTGCCAGGAGGTCAGCTATGGCTTGACTCTTGACAGCCTTGGGGGTCCTCAGGCCTATGTCATATTGAGAAAGCAGGACCAGCCACTGTGCGATTCTTCCTGTTAGGAGGGGCTGATGCAGGAGTGCTTTTATGGGGTGTGACTTAGTCACCAAAAGGATTTGGTGAGCTGAGAAGTATCTCTTCAACCTCTGTGATGCGTAGATGACTACTAGGCAAGCCTTTTCTATCCTGGGATACCGAGTCTCGGCATCCTTGAGTGTTCTGCTTACATAGTAAACAGGTTGCTCGTTCCCATCATCATCCTCTTGGGCCAGCAGGGCTCCTATTGCTTGGGCATTTGATGCCAAGTACAATAGCAGGGGTCGTCCACGTACTGGTGCCTGGAGAGTGGGCAGATGGTTCATGATCTGTTGGACCCTTTGAAAGGCTTCCTGTTGTTCTGCTCCCCAAGTGAACTCAGTTCCCTTTTTTAATAGCTTAGACAATCCTCCTGTGGCCGAAGCCAATCCTGGCACGAACCTCCTGATGTATGAGACCTTTCCCAGGAAACTCTTGAGCTCCTTCACTGTTGTTGGTCTTTTCATTGTGGCAATGGCTGCGGCTTTGGCTGGATCTACACTTATTCCTTTGTGATGTACCAGGAACCCAAGGAACTTTCCTGCAGATACTCCGAAGGCACATTTCATGGGGTTCATGCGTAGCTTGTATTCTCTGCATCTTTTGAAAACTCGTTCAAGTACCTGAAGGTGTCCTGTCCTAGTTTTTGACTTGACCACAATATCATCCACATAGTCTTCCATTTCCTCGTGCATCATATCATGGAAAATGGCTGTCATGGTTCGCTGGTATGTGGCTCTTGCATTTTTGAGGCCAAAAGGCATCACAGTGTAATAAAAATTTCTGATTGGTGTCCTGAATGCTGTCTTCTCGGCATCCTTGGCGGCCATACGAATCTGGTTGTACCCACTATACCCGTCCATGAATGAGAACATAGAACTTCCCGCAGCTGAATCCACAAGGAGGTCAATATTAGGGAGAGGGAACTCGTCTTTAGGACATGCTTTATTCAGGTTGCGGAAGTCTACACAGCAACGAATCTGGCCATTCTTCTTCTTCACAGGTACTATGTTAGAAAGCCATCTGGGGTGCTGAATGGGCTTAATAAAACCAGCTGCTAGCAGCTTCTTGACCTCTTGAGTTATCTGGGCTTCTACGTCAGTGTGAAAGACCCTGGCTGGTTGGATTACTGGTCTAACTCCTGGGTCCACATTGAGGGCATGGACCACTAGCCCAGGATCCAGACCAGGCATCTCATCATAGGTCCATGCAAACACATCTGTGTATTCTTTAAGCAAAGTCACCAGTGGCCCATTTTCTTGTGTTGTTAATTGGCTACTGATGAAAACAGGCTTCTGGGATCCCAGTTCAGCCCCCAAGTTTACTTCCTGCAATTCTTCCTCAGGCTGGATTTGTGTCTCTTTGACTGGTTCCTCTGGGACTTCCTCTTGGGCGATCATACATTCTGGTGGTCCGGGACCTTCCTGCACGATGCACTCAGGCCCCGCGCACCTTCACAAGCGATATATTAATCTTCCCCCAGGTTCCCGTACTACTACACACTCTCGGGATCCTGAGGTGCTGGGCTCCTTCTTTTGCCTTTTTCTCTTCAGGAGGTCCCTCAAGTCATGGGTACCTCCTCCTTCTTCCTTTTCTAAAACGGGTGCTCCTGGGGTCCCTGGCATGGGACTCTCGTCATCAGGTTCTAGCTCATCATAGAACATTGTTTCTACAAAGTTTACTTCCCCTTGGCTGAAAGGGTTGTGGTTGGCAGGGATCCTTACAGGCCTCCCATTCAATCTCCCTTTAACACACTGATGGTACGTGGATGGTATAAGGCGGTGCTTATGGAGCCATGGCCGTCCTAGCAGTACATGGTAGGACACCTCTGAGTTGATTACATGAAATCTGGTCAAGGCTACTATTGGCCCCACCCTTAGGGCTAGCTGTATATATCCTTCGGTTGATTCTGCTGATCCTCCAAATCCGGTTATCTCCATGGGAGCCCCCAGGATCCTCCTTCCAGCTAAGCCCACGGCTTCCAAGGTACTCAGGGCTATGAGGTTGAGTGATGCCCCTGTGTCTACTAGTGCTCTCCTGATTTGGACACCATTTATGGTGGCCATTAGGTAGAGAGGTCTGCGATGGTCTGGATGCTCAACCTCCATGTCTTCATCAGTGAAAGTTATGGCATTGGTTGTCTCCAGGAAAGCTCGACTGGCATGTGATTCTGCTGTGAAGCATTCCATTCCTGAATCTGCTGCTATGGTCATGAGAGATTCCGTGGCCACCCTCCTCGCTTCTGGTCCAAATCCCAGCTGATTGAATAGTGATCTGAATTTGGGATTCTTCTGGAGGGTCCTGACTGTGTTTGGGTGGAAGGATCCTTCTGGCTCTTCTGGTTCTGCCGGGTTCCCATGGATTACCACAGCTACCACCCCCTTTCCTTTGTGGTTGGGCAGGGGGTTCCTTTGTACTTCTGGTTCCTTCTGGGTGAGCTCCAAGGTTCCTTCTCTCAGCTTCCTGTGAAAAAGCCTGCGGAGGGTCCAGCAATCCTTGGTGGAATGCTTAACATAGTTATGTATCCTGCAAAACAAAGGATTTTTTCTTTCTTCTTCGGTTGGTGGCCTGGACACAGTGAACGGCCTAACCACTCCATCCCCAATCCATTTGTCCAGGACGTGGTTTAATTCTTCTTCAGTACATGGGATCACCGGTGGTTCCTCGAATGTCTTTCCATCAGGCCTCTTCCTTTTTTCTCCTACCGATGTTGTCATGGCTTGGGACGCTGGCACCCTCTTTGCCCTCATAGTTTGTGCTGTCCTTCTTGTTCTCTGTAGCAGGTCAGCGAACTGTGTAATACATAAATTTTCGAGATTGAGTCTGTAATCGAAAAGCATGTTAGAGATGCAAGTCTCAACGAGCTCTTTTTCTTCATGGTCCCCATAACAGTCTAGGGACACATCTTCAAATCTTTTGATGAACTGGACCGGATCCTCTCCAGGCCTCTGCCTCACCATCTGAAGGCTTTGGAAAGTGACCTTGTCTTCACCAGGATAATATTTTGCACAGAATCTTTCCATCATTTCGTCCCAGGTCTTAATGGACCCAGGTCTTAGTGTGGTGTACCAAGTGTATGCCCTGTCCACTAGGGACTTAGCAAACTCTCTTAGGCACAGCTCCCGGTCTCCTGCGTAGGGACCCATAGTGTGGACAAACCTACTCACGTGCTCTACTGCACTTCCATTCCTTCCATCAAAAGGATGGAACTTTGGTGGCTCATATCCCTTGGGGTACGGCTTACCAAGGAGTTCTGGTGGGAATGGGGGATCCCGGGAAAATTGCTTGGGGGTCCCAGAAAGTTTTTCCCTTTCTTGCTCCAGGAGGGCACTGACATCTGCCAGTGTTAGGTATTGGGGGTTAGTTCCTCCTCCCACTGCTGACCCTCCCTCTGGCTGGGTTCCGTCTTGGTTGCCCACATGAGGGGCATTGTCTCTGACTTCCTGTGTCTTGCCTTCTTTAAGAAGGCGAACTTCTTGTTGCAAATCTTTCAATATTGCAGTCATCTGAGCTACAGGGTCTAGCTCCTGTCTTGCATTCCTCTGTTCTGATACTGCTTCGTGCTCTGCTAGGGGCACCTCGCCTCTTTGTCTGGAGGCCACTTCATTTTCTCCCACGGGCTCAGAGGCCGTGGGTGGCATATTAGCACCCTTACTGTTCCTTTGTCTTGGAGGCATGTTCTGCGAAGGGATTGCTTCTTCCCTTTTCTTTACCCAGTCCCCAGTGGAGTCGCCAAAATGTGAGAGTGCTTTTTTTTAGCACTATGGCCCAAGGATCCTGGGCCGTGTGAGATATTTTTTGGTGGACTGGGATCAGTTCTCCGCAGCTAAAGGGGCTGTTTTAAGAACTGATTGGTGCACAGAACAAACTTCCTACAATAAAAAATAGCTAACAAAAAGGCATATTCGTATTGAATGACAAATTAACAGTAAGGAAAAATGTACAGTAAATGAAGTATAATGAACACGCTGGAGATCCCTTGATTAATGGGGTGTATTTCATTAGTTTTCCTTTAATGGTGGTTACAGTGGCTCGCTAGGACGTGATGCAAGGTCCAACTGGGTTCAAAAGTCACAGACTTTGATAGCTATTCAAGCTTCAAAGGCTTGCAAAGTTTGAACTTGTTGAATCCGAGCGTGTACCTTAGCGGCTATCTCTGGGATACCGGGAGCAAATTCCCCTGTTTTCCCTTCAGTTTACAGAGTCCCTTTGTTTACAATTTCATGAGACCTCAGGAAGAATACTTGTAAATGCTTTAAAATGCTCTAAACGTAAAACTCCCCCCTGTAGCATGGATCCCTCCCTCCTTTTATAGCATAGTTTCGGGCTCCCGGGGTACTGATGATTTCTCCTTTTTGCCCCTTGAAGTCTGTCCCGCGCCTGATTGTTTCAGGATCGTGTCTTTTCCTTTTTCTTCACAGTTTCTCTCTTCTTTGTTGCGACCAGATGAAAGTCTCCCAGCTAGTTTCCTATTTCCAGATTTCCCCGTTGGCTGTCCTGAGGCTCTTTGGCTTTTTGCTCCAGCTTTTCCAGTGGTCCTCTCCTTGTCTTTTTTCTCCAAGTGGTTGGAACCAAGTTTCTGCATTTTGCCTTGTACTTCCACTGCGTGTCTGGGTCATAAGGCTCGCGTGCCTTTTGTCCCCTTTCTCTCTTCAAATTTGTTTTAACTTCTCTTCGCGCGTCCAGGGATCCTCTTCCCCCGGGGAGCTTCTGGGCGTCCTGGCCCAATTCTGCCCTCTGGGCTTTTTTCCTTTGGCTTGCTGACTTTACCTGTTTTCTTGGGCCCTTTTTTCGTGGACCTCCAGATCAGGTCCTTCTGGGCTTCTTCCTCTTTTTTATCTTTTCTTTTCTTTTTTTTTCTTTATTATGAGAGCCCATCCTTTATCATTTCTTTCCTCTTTTTTGTGTAAAATGGGCCCAATGTCTTTTCCATCTCTTTGGGCTTTATTTATGGATATTTAATTATTTTGAACCTCAACAGACGTTTTAAAAATTATGATGAAAATGAGAGGAAATGATTAAATATATTTAAATAGAAAAATTTACCTCTATTTGAAAATTGACTTGCAATATTGGTCTATGATTAATTTTTTAGATTAATTAATTATATGACTAAAACGTGCAATATATATTTTTTGATATATATATATATATATATTTTTTTTATTTGAATTAAATAATCAACATTGGTCTATGATTATATATGTATATATATTTTTTCTTTTTTATGCTAAAAAAAACCATCCTTAATTAATAATAATTAAAATAAGAAAAAATGTTAAGTTTGTTTTTTTTTCTTTCATTTATTATTATTATTTTTAATATTTTTTATTTTACTTAGTTCGTGAATTTAATTTTTGAGGATTCAAAGAAGAATTGAGACCCAAAAAAACAAAAAAAATTAGGGAGAGTGACTCTATGAATTCACTCAAAAATAGGATTCTACTATGTAATTTAAACTCAAATGTTTGCCCACTTACTATTTAAAAACTAAACAATAAATCACAGCTGAAGTTCAGAAAAGAAAGCAACCCAAAATTCTCAAGAGAATATCCCTACTAACGACTAAGCAAATCGTAAACATTGCACTTGTGAGAATACGAGTAGTTCATCCATACACAGTTACAACAGCAGCGGTGCCGAATGAAGAACGAGCAAAATATATGATTATGCCTCGAGGAAACTATATTCCATAGGATATCACAAATTATGACCATCATAGATTAAGCAAAAACTACAGAAATTTTTAAATTTTTTATTGAACAGGATTTACATCGATCCTACAATCAAACCCGATACTTTTCATCAGAATGTTTGGGGTTACAACGTGGAATAAAAAATAGATTATGAAACATCAAAACAACTTTTAATTCATGATAAAAATGAATTTATGGTGCTCTCTCAAGTCAACTATATTGTTACATTTCACCAAAAATGGGTCCAACAAAGTTACAAAATTTTCAGGTATGCATTACACAAATTTCTAGAAGCATAGGAATTTATCCATGCCATCCACTTCCTCAGTCGTATTAACACTTTTATTTCTCACACTTTTTTTTTTTTTTGATAGGTAAGATGAACTTTTATTTCTCACACTAACTAGAACAAATCAATTCCACTCCCAAGGTACCTACACCAAAGGGCTACAAGGTTGGGAAAAGAATCTCCGAAATGGGGTTGGTTATTAGTATCAAACTGAGACTATTTTCTTACAACAGCTGTCCTGTAATTCATCTGCCATTGCCAATAATCATCCAGGGGACGCATTTTCAATCTCCTGCGTGTTCTAGTGACCATATAGGAGGAATTTTGTAGATCAGTATAGATAAGCATTCAAATCATATCCGAAAGACTTCACTTTACTTACAAGGTCCAGGACATACTTGTTCCTTTCTTGGCATTATGCATCCAACACTATAATTCCAGCTTGCTTAGTTGTCATGGAAATTTCCAATGGTGCAAAAGTTCTTATTGATAAAGAAATTTCTGCTTTCCATCCTGTAAGAGTGAGAGGTCCTCTTCAGTTTAAGAAGTTCCTGTTTTCACTTTCAGAAGAGAAATAAATAAAGGGGAAGAAACTAAAATACAAGGAAAAGGGACCACAATCATTATACTACTAAACAAAAGGAATAAATTTGAGAATAATGACAATTAACCATTCAATCATAAATAAACCCAAACAGAGCATAAAAGTTCTAGTAGTACTCATGGCCTTACATCCTCTCTTAAACCTGCAGTTTCTTTCAGCAAGCCTAAATTTGAAAGATTAATATGAGACCTATATATATATATATATATATTTATTGGGTACTAATTTGGTCCTTAAACTTTACCAAAAGTTTATTTTAGGTATCTACACTTAATTTTTTTTTTTTAATCCTTAAACTTTGTAAATAGTATTTTAATAGTTTAGAGACAAAAGTAGAGATAAAAAATGAACTTTTTAAAATAGTTTAGGGAAGAAAAATAACATTTAACATTTTAGTCAACTTTAAGGACATAAAGTAAATTTTTTTTAATAGTTTAAGTACAAAAAAATGAATTTTTCCAAAATTTTAAGGGCGGAAAATGAAGTTATTTATTTATTTATTTATTAAGTTTAGGGATAAAAAACAAACTTTTGACAAAGTTTAGGACCAAAATAATATTTTACTCTTTTTTTTTTTTTTTTTTAAGAAGCAAATATAAGGCATACTTGTACAATCCTAGCTAATCTCACCTTACCTTATTAACAATTTTATCTCATAAAAATCATGGTAGAATAAATGGGATTAATGCCTCTATACGGCCCATTATCTCTCCAAAAAAAAAAAAAAAAACACTCACGCATAACAACCCACTATGTTTTTATATTCTGCAGCCTTGATATGACTAGAAGAGGAACCGAGGAAAAAGCCTTCGTTATGGGCCACCGTGGGCCCTAGTGCTTGAAAATTTACCCACCATGGGCCCTAGTGTTTGACTTGAAAATATAAAAATGCAGCTAGGGGTGTCAATTCGGATTAGCGTGTTGGGTTTGTGTCGTGTCGAGGTAAGGGTATTCAACTAAATGACTCAACCCTAACCCGACCCATTTAATAATCGTGTCACGATCCTTCAACCCTAACCGGATCTGTTAATAAGGCGGGTTGACCTAACCCAACTCATTTGACACGTTTAATAAACGAGTCATGTTGGGTTGACACGGATGTAACACAACTCATTTCAACCTGCATAATATTAAATATAACATCCATCTATAAATAATTTTTTTTTTTTTTTTTTTTTTTTTTACAGCCCAAAAGCAGTGCATACACTTTAGGTCATCAACCCACATAAAAAATAATATAATTCAACAAAAATATAACATTCATCTAGAAATAAGTTCTTTACACTTGAAAAGAAGTGTATACACTTTAACCCAAATTCAAAATAACATAGTTTAACAAAAATAAAATAACATAGTTCAACAAAAATATAATATTCTTGGAACTCGCCAAATGTTAAGTATCAATATTGAAAGAATTGGAGCAAACAGTAGCCTAATCCTGACTATGACTATGATTATAATCCAGAGAGAGAGAGAGAGAGAGAGAGAGAGAGTCATAATCGGTTTGAGACTTTGAGTTTGAGAATTAGGTGTGAGACTATAAGATAGTAGAGTGAGTAGTACGGCTGAAATAAAAAAATAAAATTAAATATTTATAAGAAGATTTAGAGATTTAGGGTTTTTTAGGGTTTAGAGATCTAGGGTTTGTAAAGTTTCAATTTCTAATTATATCCCTTGTAAGTTTTTGTAATTACTCACTTTTCTTTTTAAATTGAAAATATATGTTGGATATAACAGGTATTTGACAAATATAAAATAAAATGAATATTTATTTGTTATACGAGCTAAACATGTTGTGTTAAATGGGTCATTTCGGGTTGGCATAAATAAATTAGCGTGTCAAACGTGTCTATTGCGGGTTACGCGGGTTGACCCTCTTATGACACGTTTCTTATCGTATCGCTTTCAGGTTGACCTGTTTATGACCCAAACCCATTAAGGCACAACCCTAACCCGCAAAAACCCGTGTCGGATTCATGTCATATTTGCGGGTTAGGTCGAACATTGACACCCCTAACTGCAGCGATTACTAAACTGACTTTGTTATTTTTGACCCGCCTGTATTTTCAACTTGCTTAGCCTTGATGTCATGGATACTGTTTATTGGAGGCACAACTGTGGCATTGTTTATGCAATTCTAGTTAGCCAAAAAAAGATTACTAAACTTCAATATGCTTAGCGTCCAAGTTATTATAATCTTGGTTGGTTAAATTACCAACCGTCTTAAAAGATAAACTTAATCATTTAATTACATATTTTTATCACTTTTCTTTATATATAGGTTGAAACTACATTTTTATTAGTTAAAATATTAAAATTTAATTATTTAAGCACACACTTTTAATATAATATTAAAATCTCAACAAGAAAGAAGTTCTTTCGGTTGTTGAAGTAATTTGCTCCAGCATTTCCTGGAAAGTGTACTTTATTTTGGACTGTTAGGCTAGTACGTACGTCTCCATATGGAAGAACCCATGTGGTAGCTGCCTACAATTGAAAGTCAAAACATTTGCCAAGTCGATATTCTCTCTCTCTCTCTCTCGTCTCGTGTTATAAATTCAACACTTTGCATCCTCACCAAGTCATCAATATTCACCACATCTTTCACTCCTAAGAGCTTGCTTCTTGTTATCTTAGTTATTAGCCCAATCCAAAATGGCAACAAAAATTGTCATATTGTCCTTAATGTTCCTCCTAGCTCTAGCCACATCCACTGAAGCCTCAAAGTACCAATTCCAAAACCTCAAAGAAACCAACATGATGTTCTACATGCAAGACTGGGAGACTGGCGCCAATGCCACCGCCATCCCAGTCGCTGGCATCCCTCACAAGCGGTGGTCGATTCTTGGGTTTGGAACAATCTTTGCCACCGACGACAAGTTGACAGTGGCTATTGAAAGGAACTCATCTGAGGTGGGGAGGGCTCATGGCATTTACGTGAACTCGGCATTGGACGGCTCTGACTTGCACCTATTGATGTCCCTTGTGTTCACCAACAAGGACTACAATGGTAGCACTCTTGAAATACAAGGGGCAGACAGGTTTTACCAAAAGTATAGGGAGGTATCTGTGGTTTCAGGAACTGGAATATTCAGGTTGGCTCGTGGTTTTGCTACTCTAGAGACTGTTTACATAGACATACCCAATTCTAATGCAATCATCAGGTGGAATGTCACAGTTTTCCACTACTAAGTTGTTGGAAACTTAGTATGTAATCGGCGTAAAATAAAAACAGTCAATTAGATTTTATTTTCACTTAAACAAAGGTATAGAAAGAATAAAAAAAGGTTTCTGATACGTGGTGGTATAATAAGTGAACACCCATAGTTGTCCTTTTTCTTGTTTACCATATAATAAAATGAGTGTAATATTTTGTTTTAACGAGTGTCTTGATGTTTAAGGCTGCAGCTTTGTCATTTTGGTCCCTTTGACTGTTTGAGCCAATAATTGGACTACATTTTTTTTTTGGTAAACGATGGTTGGAATTAAAATTATTAAACAATAAGTCTTTTACAATAAACAAATCTTGCTTTCACTCTAGCAAGCAAATCAACCATCATATTCGGTGGGTTATTCAAAAATTGAAAACCAGAATTAAGCTTTGCTTCCATACAAGTAAGATGGTCAGCACAACAATTAACTTCTCTAAACACATGCGCCATTGAATAATTAGAAAATGTCATTATCAAATTTCTGCAATCAGTTAAGAGAGGTTCAAAATGGCAGCTTAAAGTCATGTTTTGAATTGTTTTGGCCATTGGGTGTTTGCGTAGAATGTATAATAAACACGGCCATAATAATAATAATAATAATAATAATATATATGAACGGTGGCTTTTGTTTGTTTGTGCGGTGGGGTAAAGGGGGTTGTTCAAATGCAGTCAAATTATTGGTTCAAACCGTCAAAGGCTGCAGTTTTGTCATTTTGGTCCCTTTGACTGTTTGAGCCAATAATTAAACTGCATTTTTTTTTTTTTTGGTAAACAACGCTTGGAATTAAAATTACTGAACAATAAGTATGTTACAACAAATAAATTTGGCTTTCACTCTAGCCAGTAAATTCACCCCCACATCTCTGGGTTATACAAAAATTGAAAACCAGAGTTAAGCTCTACTCCCATACGAGCAAGACGGTCAGCATAGCAATTAGCTTCTCTAAACACATTTGTTATTGAGTGATTAGGAAAAGCCTTTATCAAGTTTCTGCAATCAGTTAAGAAAGGTTCAAACATTAGATGGACTGCATTTGGAGTTGATTAATGTGGGCTTTTGAGATATATTTATTGGTTTAAAAAACCAATAAATTCAGGGTCACAGATGTTTTCATAATTTTTTGTGATTAATTGAAAATACTCAAAGTGATTTTAATTATATGAAGAGTCTGGTAATTTAACTATATCTTTTAATATTTCCAATAAGGCATTCATAATTTAAATATTTTCTTACTTATTGTAATAATTAAATTAAAAAAATAGTATTTATAATGAATTTATGTAAAAATGAAACTAAAATCATAACTTGTTATCTTACCTACCACTAACAAGTTGTGAAAAAGCTGGGGAAAAAAAATCGTTTCCTTAGAGCATTAGCATTGAAAAATTTCAATGCTACTCTATTTTACAATTCTAAAAAGTTACTTTTTCATTATATACCATACCATTTTACAATACCTCCATATCCCAAACTTCTATTTCTCTCTTTTACTCATTAAAATAATATATCTACATAATAAAATAATATATCTCAAAATTATATATTCTCTCCCATCTCTCTCATTTTCAGCTTTCTTCCAAATAAAATATTATTATTTTTTTACAATACTTGCTACAGTGGAATTGCACTGTAGCGGTATTGCAAAAAAATTTGCAATACTGCTATTTAGCATTTCCCAATACAAATGGTTTTGGAGCTTAAAATTTCAAATTTCCCTTAAATTTGGTATTAACATTCTCTAATGCTAATGCTCTTAGTCATTACTCGTTTAAATATAAGGGATGCTCATCCACTCCCATCTAATCTCTCGACTTTATTAGCAATCGCATCCCATAAAAAAAAAATCAAGGTAGATTAACACCTACCCACCATCTTTCAATAATCTGCAGCCCTTAATAATCATTTATAATATGACAAGAAGAAACACAGTAAAAAGCCACCATTATTGGCGACCATGGGCCCTAGTGCTAGAAAATATACCCAGGCGATTTGTTTGACTCGAAACTCGAAAGTGTACTGCCTGGTGACTGTCGTTTTTTTTGGAAATAACGGCAGAATTTTATTCAATGAAAGAATATATTTATACCAGAACAAGGCAGCATCAACTGCTATATGCAAGGTTAATAGCGATTACTAGTTAGTGTTAGGCATCGTATTTTCTTAATCCTTCTTTTATTTTTATTTTTTCTTATAAATAAAAGTATTCTCAACTAGAAAGAAGTTCTTTCGGTTGTTGAAGTAATTTGCTCCAGCATTTCCTGGAAAGTGTACTTTATTTTGGACTGTTAGGCTAGTACGTACGTCTCCATATGGAAGAACCCATGTGGTAGCTGCCTACAATTGAAAGCCAAAACATTTGCCAAGTCGATATTCTCTCTCTCTCTCTCGTCTCGTGTTATAAATTCAACACTTTGCATCCTCACCAAGTCATCAATATTCACCACATCTTTCACTCCTAAGAGCTTGCTTCTTGTTATCTTAGTTATTAGCCCAATCCAAAATGGCAACAAAATTTGTCATATTGTCCTTAATGTTCCTCCTACCTCTAGCCACATCCACTGAAGCCTCAAAGTACCAGTTCCAAAACCTCAAAGAAACCAACATGATGTTCTACATGCAAGACTGGGAGACTGGCGCCAATGCCACCGCCATCCCAGTCGCTGGCATCCCTCACAAGCGGTGGTCGATTCTTGGGTTTGGAACAATCTTTGCCACCGACGACAAGTTGACAGTGGCTATTGAAAGGAACTCATCTGAGGTCGGGAGGGCTCATGGAATTTACGTGAACTCGGCATTGGACGGCTCTGACTTGCATCTATTGATGTCCCTTGTGTTCACCAACAAGGAGTACAATGGTAGCACTCTTGAAATACAAGGGGCAGACAGGTTTTACCAAAAGTATAGGGAGGTATCTGTGGTTTCAGGAACTGGAATATTTAGGTTGGCTCGTGGTTTTGCTACTCTAGAGACTGTTTACATAGACATACCCAATTCTAATGCAATCATCAGGTGGAATGTCACAGTTTTCCACTACTAAGTTGTTGGAAACTTAGTATGTAATAGGCGTAAAAAAAAAACAGTCAATTAGATTTTGTTTTCATTTAAACAAAGGTATAGAGAGAATAAAAAAAGGTTTCTGATACGTGGTGGTATAATAAGTGAACACCCATAGTTGTCCTTTTTCTTGTTTACCATATAATAAAATGAGTGTAATATTTTGTTTTAACGAGTGTCTTGATGTTTAAGGAATAAATTTTGTTTATTGTTAATTAATTGTAATACAATATTCTCAATGGCTATGTAATGTTTTTTGCAGTAAGAGTCAACGTTTTCTGGAATAATAATGATCCAATTTTTTCATCGTTCACATCCTTCCCAATTCAATCCATACCAAGAAAAGAAGCCCCTCGCTGAAAGAGTTAGAAGTTTATATTATACTGGGACAATGCCCTATACGTACGGCTATATCACTATAGGAACCCTAGCTGAGCAATGGGGTTCAGAGAGACGACTGATCATCTAGGACCTTTCAAATATAGAATTTTCAAATTTTTAGACATCAATAATGTTGCATTTTGTATAATATTGCACCATATAGCAAAGGGAAATAATAAAGTGAAGTTTAGTATAGCTTATTTTCTGTGGTTTACTAATTTATTTTTTTTAAAAGGTGAATAATGTAAATGCATATTTGTAACTTGAAAAAAATAAGACTTTAAAAAATTATACATGGTTAAACAAAAATCAAACAAGCACAATTCTTTCTGCAAATGATCAAATATTATATTTAGAAATGAACTTCTAGACCTCATTGAAGAGGGTGGGAAATTTTATAAAATTCATGCGTTTTTGTTTCATTTTCTTAAAGCCAAGCCAAAAATCTTTCGAATAATAATAATAATAATAATAATAATAATAAAAAATATGTTGCACACAATATATATATATATATATATATATATATATATATATATATATACCTATTGCTTAAAACAACTGAAAATATACTTAAATTAGTCTCGTTTGGTACGTAAGTTTAAACACATATTTTCAGTTTTTAAACAATATTACACGTATTTTCATATACCTTTTTACCCACAAATATTTTTTTAAAAATTAAAAATTATTATTTAAAAACACATACCAAATAAGTCCTAAAATCACCAACTTAAAGCCATATTTTAAATTGTTTTTGCCATTGCGTGTTTGCGTAGAATGTATAATAAACACGGCCAAAATAATAATAATAATAATAATAATATATGAACTGTGGCTTTTGTTTGTTTGTGCGGTGGCGTAAGGGTGGTTGTTCAAATGCAGTCAAATTATTGGTTCCAACTTCAAACTGTCAAAGGCTGCAGTTTTGTCATTTTGGTCCCTTTGACTGTTTGAGCCAATAATTGGAATGCATTTTTTTTTTTTTGGTAAACGACGCTTGGAATTAAAACTATTGAACAATAAGTTTGTTACAACAAACAAATCCGGCTTTCACTCTAGCCAGCAAATCAACCACCACATCCGGTGAGTTATACAAAAATTAAAAATCAGAGTTAAGCTTTGTTATCATACGAGCAAGATGATTAGTATAACAATTAGCTTCTCTAAACACATGCGCCATTGAGTGATCGATTGTGAAAGGTATTTATCAGGTTCATGCAATCAGTTAAGAGAGGTTCAAACAGAAGATGAACTACGTTAGAGTTGATTAATGTGAGCTTTTGAGATATATTTATTGGTTTAAAAAACCAATAAATTTAGGGTCACAAATATTTTCATAATTTTTTGTGATTGATTGGAAACACTCAAAGTGGTTTTAATTATATAAAGAGTCTGGTAATTTAACTATATCTTTTAATATTTTCAAATATGCATTCATAATTTAAATATTTTCTTACTTATTGTAATAATTAAATTAAAAAAAATAGTATTTATGGTGAATTTATGTAAAAATGAAACTAAAATCATAACTTGTTATCTTACCTACCACTAAAAAGTTGTGAAAAAGCTGGGGAAAAAAAATCGTTTCCTTAGACATTACTCGTTTAAATATAAAGCATGCTTATCTATTCCCATCTAGTCTCTCTTGACTTTATTAGCAATCGCATCCCATAAAAAAAATCAAGGTAGATTAACACCTACCCACACTATCTTTCAATAATCTGCAGCCCTTAATAATCATTTATAATATGACAAGAAGAAACACAGTAAAAAGCCACCATTATTGGCGACCATGGGCCCTAGTGCTTGAAAATATACCCAGGCGATTTGTTTGACTCGAAACTCGAAAGTGTAAGACTGTCGTTAATAGCGATTACTAGTTAGTAGTTACTAATAATAGGCATCGTATTTTCTTATGAGATTAATCCTTCATTTATTTTTATTTTTTCTTATAAATAAAAGTATTCTGACTTTTTTTAGTATTAATTTGACTATTTTTTTAGGTATATACAATTTTCTGTTCCATTCAATCCTAAAGTGAAAATAGCAACATTGAAGTTGTTTATTAGGACCGTAATCGAATGAACCTCTTTATGAAAAGTTCATGTGCATTTCAAAAAAAAAAAAAAAAACTTTCTTTTAGACTTTAACTGTTACACAGATCATGCATAGACATAATAATGTTTTATTAAATAAACTCATTAACTCGAACATATTTAAGTAGCTCATAAGTAAGTCGACAATAAAATGAATTAACTTTGAAAATTTTATCTTATTTTAAAATAAATTCAAACTTGACTTAAGTGCAAAATAATATCAAATTTCTTCTCAAAAAACAAATATTAAATTACCCATTCAATTATTCATAAGTAGGCCTACTCACTTTGCCTCAATTTGTTTATCGTCCTAGTTATCATTTTGGTCAGAAACGAGATCAAAAAGATGATATTGTTCACATCATCAAAAAAAAAAAAAAAAAAAAGATATTATAATCTTCAGCTGTTTAAAAAGAGCTTTCGGTATTTGATGTAATAATTCGTTCCAGCATTTCCTGGAAAGTGCATAAGTGCATGCACCGCTATATCATTTGTATTGACACAAAACTGTTCGGCGACCATGTACCAATTATAAGCCCAAAGAAAAACCATGCGGTAGCTGACTACTGAGACAACCAACCAATAGCCAAGCCGCCGTGCATGTAATAATTCTCTCTCTCTCTCTCTCTCTCTCTCTCTCTCTATAAATAGAACCCACCCCATGAAGCCACAATTCACCACATCACACAAGCAAGTTCATTCACTCCTAAAAGCTTGCTTGTCAGCTTTGCTAGTCCAATCCACAATGGCAACAAAAATTGTTATATTATTGTCCTTAATGTTCTTCTTAACTCTAGCCACATCTATAGAGGCCTCAAAGTACCAGTTCCAAAAACTCAAAGAAACCAACATGATGTTCTACATGCAAGACTGGGAGACAGGAGCCAATGCCACCGCCACCCCAGTCGCTGGCATCCCTCACAAGCGGTGGTGGATCCTTGGGTTTGGAACAATCTTTGCCACTGACGACAAGTTGACAGTGGCTATTGAGAGGAACTCATCTGAGGTCGGGAGGGCTCATGGTATTTATGTGAACTCAGCGTTGGATGGCTCTGACTTGCACCTATTGATGTCACTTGTGTTCACCAACAAGAAGTACAATGGTAGCACCCTTGAAATTCAAGGGGCAGACAGGTTCTACCAAAAATATAGAGAAGTATCAGTGGTTTCAGGAACTGGAATTTTCAGGTTGGCTCGTGGTTATGCTACTTTGGAGACTGTTTATTTGGACATACCCAATTCTAATGCAATCATCAGGTGGAATGTCACAGTTTTTCATTATTGACTTTTTTGTATAAGAGTATGGAATAAGCTAGCGTTAAAAAAAAAAAAAAAAAAATTGGTTCAACTACGTTAGCATTTTTTTTTTTTTTTTTTTTTTTTTTTTTGAGGATGTGAGAATTCGTTTATTAAAGAGTCACAATATGTTTGGGAAAAAAAATGATGTGGTGTATAATAAGTGACATAGCATATTTATCATGCGTTTTCGTTTACCATATAATAAAATCATTTTAATATATTGTTTTGACTGATGCCTTTTATTGGTGAGACACTTGAAACTCTAAATTAATAACCCTAATACATACATATATGTAGTGTGTTTGCATAAAATATTGTAGAACCATAAGTAACCATCACAACATATTTATATACATAAAAAGCCCCAAATTCACAAATTATAAGCTATCAAAATTTATAAACATTAAAAAAATAAAAATTGAAAGTAGAAATGATCAAATTATTTGGGAATAATTTTTTTCCAATTTTTTTTTAATTTATTTTAGTAGTAATTATATAATGGGTTATACAAAGAGTAAACTCAAAATATGTACAATTATAATTGGAACTTTCAAATGGTTGAAAAATCTACTCAATCAGTAGAAAATTGTATTTATTTTAATGAAAATTCAATGTAATATGGGACACAATAAATAACTCACTTAAGCAATGAAGATCTAACTCCATAGTGCTAAACAGGGGCGGAGCCAAGGGGGGAATTGGATATTTAGATTAGTTTGCCTCCCTATAAAGATATAAGCATAACATGTTAGTGAGTAAGAGAGGAAGGGTTTTAGTTGGTTTACAAATTTTACACTCGTTGGGGGCTATCCAAATAGTGCTATTTGCCTTTCATGTTAGGAGATATGCTCTGTTTTTTGGTCAAGAAACAGAGTGTTTTTTAAGTCAGCCATATTTTCATTAGGCGAGGTGAGGACTAGAGAGAGGGTTTTTGTTAGATGATATTCCTCTCAGGTTAATGAATTTAGTTTAAGCTAATAAATTTCCAACACTCATAATGCCAGTAATCAAAGAGCACATCACATGTCAATTCAAAGTTAACATGCAATGGGATGAATGTGGCCACGTTGAAATGGTTCTTACTAATTCATATACTTATTGTACCATTATTTTTATGTTAATGATGAAGTGAAAATTTTTTGATTAAAAAAACAATATTATCTATTATCTATTAAAAAATTAAAAAAGTTTTTTGTATATAAGATAACATATACATAAAAATTGACTCACTACACTTGATCTTTCACAATAATTGAAATTGATTTTTCTCATACCACTACATTTCTTTAGTCATTTTTTATTATTAAAACAATCTTCTACCAAACCAAGTTTAAAATTTTCTCACCACTTCAGCTCAAAGCAGTAGGTCCGTAGCCATTGGCCCAACGAGTCATTATACAACTTTTCAAATATATTGTTATATTTTTTACACTTTTTCATTGAGTTAATCTCATAGTTTATTTTGAGTACATTGATTAATTTCTTGAATTGTAAATAAATACACTGATTAATGTCTTCAATTAATTTTGAGTACATTTATAGTTATTTATTTATTTTTATTGATGCAAACTAATATTTTTTAGATTAATTTTGTTTTCAATCTTATCTTGTAACCTTGCCCCCTAAACTAAAATACTAGTTCTGCCACTGCCAAACACACCCTATATATGACATGCTTAGTGAGCAAAAATACAGAGATGCAAGCCTATAGAACAGAACTTGTTCAAGTAAGGTCGTGATAGGAAAAATATACTGACAAACTATGAAACCCGAATCATTTATGTGACACTATCTTACTTGAAAGTTGTATATACATGCTTAATTCAAGTTTCATCCCATACCAAAAATAATAAATAAATAAATAAAATCTTACTCTAAAGGGCAAAGAATATCTAGGGACCTAGCATCTTAGACAAATCCACACACAGGCCCAAAATGCACTAAACTCATGATTTTAAGTTACAATTTTCAAATATAAAATTATGACTTAAAGTCACAAATTTAGTACATATTACGACTTAAAATTACAAGTTCAATACATTTTGAGCAGTTTATGGAGCAGTGTGTGAATCCACGTGTGTATATAGGCAACCAATGACTAGTGAAAGTTGATGAGTGATGCCCTACTACTTGAGTTTTCTTTTCCTTTATCTTTCTTTTTTTTTTTTCTTTATGAGAAGATGCTACTTGAGTTTTCTAATGTAATGGTTGATTGCGTTCTTTTCTTTTTTTATTAATGGTAAGACCACAATAAATTATGCAAATTTTGCCATAACTTGTTAGGTTAGCGAATTGTAAGTGGTAGAGAAAAATTGTGAGTTCATGTGTGTTCATAACTCCACTACTCATAACTCATCATGTGGACAAATTATGACAAAAGTTATGAGATTTGTTATGATCTTAGCATTATTTTTTTTTTCCCCTCCGTAAATAGCGCGTGCGTAGTTCGTATCACTTTTGTAAAAAATGCTACGACAGACAAAGCTACCGTAGGATTTTTACTTCATAAAACTGTTTGTTTTGATGGATTTTGAAGCTATTAGATCGCTGCAACAAATTCTGCCAGGTAAAAAATTTTAAAAATAAAAGGCACAAAAATTTCAACCCCCCCCCCCCCCCTTTCCCATTTCCCTCCATTATTCATCTTTTCTCATTTTTCCCTTTCGAAATTCTCACCATCTCTCTCAATTCCTTCTTTCTTTTTCAATTTTTATTTTCATCTTCCCTCGTGTTACATAAATGTTAGTTTTCATCGAAAAAAAAATTATTTGAGCAGCCACTGTAGTTTTAGTTTCTTTTAACTTGTGAAAATCTTTCTCGCACAAACTGGTTCAATCAAAGTTCATTGCTTTTAATGTATGGATGCATGACTCATTTGAAGATGACCAAGTGAATACTTTACTAAGGTTTAAGGTGAAAGTTAAAATTATAAAGAGTTTAAACTTGTTGGCTATAGTGAATGTAGTTGAATTTGGTTTTGAGATATGGATGATGAAAAGAGTATTACTAGCTAAATTTGAATGAAGTTGAATTTGGTTTGGACTGTTCGATTTTCATATGACACGTGTCGTAAAATTGAGAATCTAATTTAAACTTAATTGGATTTTCTCTTAATTTTGACTTTTAATATATATATATATATATATATATATAGAGAGAGAGAGAGAGAGAGAGAGAGAGAGAGAGAGAGAGAGAGAGAGAGATTATTATTAAAATATTAATGAGATACACTTCACATTTTCTTATCAAACGCGGTTACATGATATGATATAGCACACAACATGGATTAAATTCATTCTGTAACATGGAGTCCTACAAATAACTCACTTTAGCAATGAAATAGTAGCATACTAAACCTATAATAGCAAAAATAATTACTTCTCTTTACTCAAATTTAAGAAGATTGAACAATTAACAATTTTAAAAAATACCACCGTGCACCCTTGATGCGGTGGTTACTCCACAAATATAAGTGCTTGTGAGGTGTGGAAGGTAAGGGCTGGAGTTCAGATTTTCAGAAAGAAGCTTTATACACATATACACTTCGATTAGGTTAGAGTAGAAACTCTATCTTGTATAAAAAAGAAATTGAAAAAACATATGCAAATCTATCATTTACTCATTAAACCTGAATACCAACTGACCAATTTATCAAAAGAGGATTAAAAAATCATGATCTAGAAAGCAAGCCAATATATGAATCTACCTTTAGTTTAAAAATTTGTTCCTTAAAATTCATGAAATGCAAGTTCTAGCTCATAATAAGACAACACAAAGTATAAAAAGCAAAAGGTCCTATAAACAATATAAGATGCAGCTTTGTGGAAAAAAAAAAAAAAAAGGAAAAGAAAAGAAAAGAATACATACCTGTGTAGCTAGAGGAAGAGATGTTGCCTTGGGTATTTGGGGATTCACAACTTGGGGTGAGTTTTATTCGACCAAGAAGAGGATATATTGAAGAGGAGAAGATGAGATTAAAGAGAAACCTATTACTTATATATAAAAAAATATTAATGTAATTATATATATATATATTTTCTTGATAAAATTATATTTGTGGCGGTGTTATTTTGCTTAAAAATTTGTTATTTATCTAAAGCTACATAATAATATAATATATGTACGTGATTGATATTTTTGGAAAATTGTTTATACATGATATGTGCATTAAACAATTTTAAAAAATGGTTACTTTGTATCAATGTTCTAAATACCATTTAGGACTTGTTTCAATTTGTCTATTGAAACGAAACATTTTAATACTTGCCAATTTCAACATACCATTTCGGGATTACTATATATATATATTGTAAAGTCCATATTTGTAGGTTGGCAACCAAGAACAATTGTAACAGTTTAGAACTTACTTTGTCTAGATTGAATTACATTAGATGATATTTCATTAAGACAAATCAAGTTCAAAACAGTGGAAGACTTAAGAATGCAGAAAAGAGATAGCTTAAAGACTACATTTTGACTGCAGCAGGTTGAAAATCACTTGATCGAACTGCATGTCTTTACCGATTGAGGCATAGGCAAAGTGGGCAAACAACTTATTTTCTCAGCCGTTGGATCTAGGGTTTGGGGAAACTCTTGTACATATAAATACAAATCATAAAGAGCATTTTTAGACACACAAGAGAGTAGTGTTTTTGTACACAGATGTAGAGACTCTCACATGTGCTTGAAATCATCGCGTAAGGCAAAAAGGTACTAGTAGAAATCATAGGCCTCGGAGTTAGAATTGCATGAAATTTGGCAGGTTGAAGCGAAACAGCATTCTGAGCAATAGTTGTAGTGTCACTACATGGAACCCCTGAAAATGGCAAATTCCTCCATTTAGTCCCCAAAGACTACGCTTTTGCCATTTATAGTAATTTTTTTCCCCTTAATAACTTTATACTAAAAAGTCAAAATAAGGCCTTGATTGTTTTGGGATGTCTCTTAAGGTTAGAAGTTTATGATTCTGCATTTAACTCAATTTTTCCATTTTTGGTAAATTTCGATATTTTGTCACCTAATTGCGTAATTAGTGCGAATTAGGGTTTTAGATGTTTTTCTCAATATTTATATGTTTTGTAGCCGTTAGAGGCAATTTAGACTATTATTAATAAACACAGACTTTTGTCAAGTTTATTTTCTAGTGGATTTTAGTTTATCACCTTGTGAATTCAAGGATCCCCTCGCGGATTCGAGGTTTACTACCCAGGATCTAACAGTTTAGTTTCTGTCCATCAAATAGAGTATCGTGTGTGCTTTCTTCAGGCTTCCGCGACATCAAATCTCTCTTGAAGCTTCAACTAGAGACTGCATGCAAACAATAGATCCAGTTATAAAGCGAAGTTGTTGAAATCAGTTAACCACAATTACTGATTAAATTTTTTAGAGTGGATCTCGGAGTCACAAACAAGGAGTTTGTATGCAAATTAGAATAGAAGAGTTAGTGAATCTCAGAGCTACGTGTGGTCACGTTAGTAAGTATTACATGAGGGAGCAGTAGATTTAGGGTTAAGTTTATTGTATAAAATTTATCTTTTATAAAAAAAAGAAAAAAAAAAGTCTATTGTATAAAATTCAATTATATTTAATGTATTTCGTGTCTTGAAGATTGTTTAGGTTAAATATTCTTCATATATTTTTACTTTGAATTGTGTAGTTTCATTGGTTTTCCTGGGTCATTATTTCTGATGTCTATGTGATCCGTGCTTGTGTGATGTGTTAATCATTTTAATCAAGAGCATAATTATTTAATTGGTTAAAAGTTGATTGATTTTGTGACAACCAGGATCTAAAACCCTAACACACACATGATACTATACTATATCAAATTATTAATCCAAAATCAAATAATGCACATTTTTAATATCATCATTACATATACAAATATATAACATGTCATATATAAGTAAAGAAAAAATAATAATAATGAAGAAAAAAAACTATGTTATATGTGAGTAAAGTAAACAAGAAAAAAAAAACACTTTTTTTTTAAATAATAATAAAATGCCATATGTGAGTGAAGTAATAAAAAATAAAGGTTTAGGGAAAAAAAAATGATTTGTTTACATACTGGCCAAAATCACTTTACTGGACGGAATTTAGCGGAATGGATTGAAATGGGTGGAATGGAGCGGAATAGGCCATAATTTAGAAAGGGATAGAATAGAAGGGTGATTCGTACCATTCAACTAAGTGGAATGGAAAATTTTGGCCATTTCAAGCAGAACGGAATAGAATTCATAACTATGTTTTATATAAAAATGCTGTCGTTACCTTTATTTTAGTTTTCTAATATCATCAAAAGAAAGAAAAACACTGGTATTATAGAGATGCAAAATTAAAAATTCACAATAGACAAATAACACTATTGAAATTGTTTCATAAAAAAAAAAAAACACTTTTGAAATCAATTTACATACTTTCAAATTCAGATTCATTAAATACCGAGTACCGATCAATCAATCACAAAAAAGAAGGTAATGAATCATGCGTAAAAGAAACATAACTTTTTGAAAACCAAATTACACCTCAATTGAATAATCTCTAATAGAGGATTTATCTACAACCAAATCCTAGTAAGAAATTACATTAAAAAAAATTAAACTAAACAAATTCTTAGATGCATATTGGACTCTTAAAAATCAAATTGACCTTTGAAACCAAGAACAATAAAAAGAATCGACTTATTTGAAGGAGAAAATGGGCAAATGCTATTTTCGCGCAAATTATGTTGTGTTTTGCTCCACTTCTTAAACTAATTAGGGAAATGCCCCTCTTTTGGAACTCAATTTGAGATAAATCGAGTTAGGCCCTATAGTGGCGTTTTTAAGGAGTTTATAGTGACGTTTTAAGGACCTATAGTGTCGTTTTATAACTTAAGTTCAAAAAAAAAAAACTGCCTATAACTCGAGTTCATGGAGGTTGAGTTACAAAACGTCACTATAAGTCCTTAAAACGTCACTATAAGCTCCTTAAAATGCCACTATTTTTTTTTTTTTTTTTTTATAACTCGATTTTGATTCAATTGAGTTTCAAAATATGGGCATTTCCCTAATTAGTTTGGGAAATGGGGCAAAATGCTAGAAAGTTTGTGTGAAAAGGGCATTTGCCAATTTTCTCCCTTATTTGAATTTTGTATTTTTTTTATTATAAGAATCTCCTAATATATATATATATATATATATATACATATATTATTTTAATTTTTTATTTAGCCTTAATTTTATTAACCAAAAACCACACCTTTAAAAAACCAAATTGACTTTTGAAACCAAGAACAATAAAAAGAATCTACTTATTTGAATTTTTTTTTTTTTTAAATTTATAAGAAGAATCTCCTAATATTTTTTTTTAGCTTTAATTTTATTAATCAAAAACCACACCTTTAAAGCTAGATAAAAATTCACAAAATTAAAGCAAAAAAAAAAAAAAAAAAAAAGAGGACCTAAACTTTACTACTTTAGTAGCAAGCTGTTCTCCACAAAATCAACAAAGAGAAGCAAAGTGAACGAAATTGAAAAAAAAATATTTGGAAGGGAGAGTAGGAAAGATACAAATATGATTAAATTAATTCACTTACTTGAATTGGGGATGGAGCTCAAAGCATCGGTGACTGTGGCTGCTTGTTACGACGTCAAAGATCTTGTAATAGTTATGGTGGGTGACAGTGATGGCAGCTATGGCGGCGGGCTGATAGTGTGGCTCGGTAATGGGTAGGAAAGAGAGAAAAGGAAATTGGGGAGGAAGTTCTTGCGCTTATGCCTGCAAAATGTATCGAGGTTGAAGTTAAACAATTAAATTCTCCTTTAAAAATTTTTTAAAAAAATTATATGAAAAATTGTAGAGCCTACAAGGTTGATGCAACAACATATTATGAAATCAATTAAAAGTAAAATACTTCAATTTTATAGTATATATAGATAGTATGAATTATTATGAAGTCTAAAATTGTATGAATAATTTTCAAACATAGTGTGACACAATAAATAATAAGAACAAAAAACAAGGACATAAAGTTAAGGGCAAAAACATCTGGTTTTCTTCTAAAAATTTAAGCTGATTAGTCTTTGCCAGGATTAAAAAAAGAAAAGAAAAAACCGTAAGAGACAGGCATTATTCCCCATTTGCTAAACTGTGAAAATAGTCCGATGATAAAAATTTAAGAGGAGAACCTTCGTTATTGTATCTAAAAAGAGTCTTGAATTCTCTTGCATTTCCTTTATTTCTTTAACGATAAAACAAGAGAAAAAAACGCACAGAATCATTTGTTGACTAGACAACAAGAACCCCTTAGCCCCCATCGTCTGGATTCTAGCTCCGGGCACATATTTTTAAATTTTTTTTTTTTTTTCTCCCATTGAGAAAATTAATAAAATATTATTTCTTGACTGGGAAATAAAAAATGTGTCCATCACCTAAAAGCATTAGCATTGGGTGTAAAAACCCCAGTTTCTATTTTACCAACCAATCGGCAAATAAGCAGCTTCATCCCAGTTGCTATTTCTATTTTTTTTGAAGCAACTGTGAACAGTTGGTTGTAGGGATGGCAATTTTTGCCCGACCCGCGGGTACCCGGTCCGACCCGATCCTAATGGGCCGGGTTTTACCCGGTCCGATTAGGAATAGGGTCGGGTATTGGTTTAAAAAAAAACCCGAAGCGGGTCCGGGTCGGGTCCGGGTTTTTCAAAAAAATCCGAGACCCGACCCGAAACCCGACCCGGATAAAACCCGGTAAACTGAAATTACAAAAATACCCTCCCTATATATATATATATACCTATAATCAACCCTAATCCCTCATTTTTCTTCAGCAGCAACTCAAAACTCACGCTGCCTCACACTCAATCTCTTCAGCTCAGTCTCGCCACTCTCACTCACTCGCTCACCTCGCCGTTGCCGTAGCTCATCACCGGTCCCTTTCTCCGCCGTCCCAAGCTCACTCACTCACAAGCTCGCTCACTCACTCTCAATCTCACCGTCGGCCCAATTGTCCAACCTCTCATAGTCGCCGTAGCTCTCACCGTCGGTCTCTCACGTCGCCGTCCCACGCTCTCGCCGTCGGTCTCTGTCTGTTCTGTTCTCTACTTTTCTTCAATTTTTTTTTTTTTTTTTGATATTGATGTACATGGTCTGTTCTGTTCTAAGTGTTCTGTAGCTAAATCAAACATTTTTGTGTATATAAATAAATGATAAAAGAAGAGTTGAATGTGGTTGTAGTGGATTTGTGTTTTTGTGGTTGTTTTGAATGGTGGGTGTGATTTGTGTTTTTGTTCAAGTTTGTTCCTTTTTGGATTAGCTGGTTTAGCTTAGAAGCTGGAGAGCTCAGTGAAAGAAGCTCAAGGTTTTCCCATTTTGTTTACTTCAGAGTTTCAGTAAATGGATCTGCTTTGTATGTGAGGTTCACAGTTCTGAAATTTGGATTTCGTTGTTCTTGTTACAGTTTAAACTCTCAAGCCAAAGTATCTGAGAGGGGTTTTGTGAGTCTCTTTGCACTTTAATTTTTTTTTCTTCGGTTAGGCCATGATTTGGGCCGCAAATTGGGCCCAAATCTGGTTGGGCTAAACGGGCCCCGCGGGGCCCGTGGGGCCCGACGGGGCGAGTATGGGCCCCGAGAAAAAAACCCGTTTGATAAACGGGCCGGATTCGGGCCGGAGGTCTTGACCCGCGGGTCGGGTCCGGGTATGAAAAAATCCGACCCGAACCCGACCCGTTGCCATTCCTAGTTGGTTGTGGTATATACAACCTACTGTAGCTTAGTTGGTAAAAAAAAATATACAGTATATTTTATTAAAAATATCAACTCTTTCTCTCTCTTCAATCACGTTGTCTCCTTCTCTCTCTCCACAACCTCTGCTTCTCTGACTCTTAAACTCACAGAGCTCCAGGGCTGAAACTCTCAAAGCAAAGCCACCCTCATTCACCGCCACAAAACACGACCACCATCACGGATTCACGGTAGTGAGTCTCCCTCTCTCTTCACCCTCTATTCTCACCATCCCCCCCCTCTCTCTCTCTCTCTCTACTCGAGCTCAGCCTATGGGGGTCGAACCCATGACCACCATTACTGGCAATGGTGCACGACAGCGAAGCCACCACTGGTGGCCACTGATTTTTCTTCTCTCCCTCTCTATTTTTTATTTTATTTCTTTGTTTGATCCAAAAGCTCCCTTTTTTTAATTGTTTGTGCTTTTAGATTTGCTTGGGTTTGAGGATTGGGGATTTTTGGGTTGAGGGTTTAAGAAAGAAAATATGTTTGTTCCAGGTTTTGGAATTTGTTTCAAAAATGGATTTTGGGGTTTTGATGTGTGTTCTTGTGGCTGTGGTGGGTGTGAAGCGACGGTGGGTATGGATCTTGCAGTGTTTGGCAGTGGTGGCTGAAAATTTTGTTGATTTTTCCAGGTTTGTGGTTATGGTGGCTGGTGGTTTGTGGGTTGTTGTGGTTTGATGGATTCGGTATGAGTTTTATGGGTGATTCTCGATGGTTTGCAATGTGAATGGTGATGGGTCTTGGTGTTTTGCTGGGTTTGTAGTGGTGGGTGTTGGTGTTTTTTTTATGGGTTGTGGGTAGTGTTGGCGGGTAGCAATGGTGAAGAGTTGATGGGTAGAACGGTAGAACTAGAACTAGAACTAGAACAGAGAGATGGGAGAGAAGAGAGAAATTTTTTTATATTACTTTTGATTGTATAATTTATATTATTTTATTAAGTTATATCTAAAAGTAAAAACTGAGATATTAAATGAGTGGTAAAATGAGACGATGAAATAAATAAAGTAGATTTTAAAGGTTGAAAATAAAACTTTTTTTTTTTTTCATCCCGGATGCAAGTTCTCTCATTATAAATAGAGGCCAAAACTACAACAAAGCACAAGGACTACAAACTCACAGAGTCATTCTTGCTATTCCAGGTCCTAGTCTACCAGATAGCATACTTCTTCGTTTCCTAATTGGCCAGACTCCACCCATGGCAACAAATATTGTACCGAAAAGAGTCACCAATTTATTCTTGGTATTGGTTCTAGCCACAGTCACATACTTAGCTAAAGCTGCAGAACTTAACGAAACCCAGTTATCCCTGTACTTCCAAGACATCTCAGCCTTTGGCAACCCCAATGCCACGGTGATCCCAGTTGCAGGTATTGCAGGCAAGGCTTGGACATTCACTCAATTTGGCACTGTCTTTGTCACTGATGACTATATCACTGAGACCTCAGATCCAAAGTCACCTGAAGTTGGGCGTGCTCAAGGCATGTATGTGACAGCCGGGTTGGATGGGTTGAATTCACATGTTATGATATCAATAGTATTCACAAACAAAGAGTACAACGGAAGCACCATACAAATACAAGGTGTTAGCAAGCAATTTGAGGCTGTTAGAGAGGTTGCAGTGGTGGCCGGGACAGGGAAATTCAGGTTTGCTCGTGGCTATGCTACTTTTGAGACATATTTCTTGGACATTCCTGCCCAATACTCGGTTATCCGGTGCAACGTCACTGTGCAACATTACTAGGCCTTTTTTAATGGTCATTAAGAAAGAATTGCCATGATAATAATTGGGACAGAGAGACTCTCAGTCCTTGCTTTTGCTAGCTTCCTTGGTTTGTAATTTTATTGCTATTTGTTTGTTTCATAAAGCATTGATTATTGAGAATTGAGGTGCTTAGTCTGAGCATTGACTTTTTTTTTTTTGTTTTTGGCTGAGAAAACTATAATCTCGGTTTCCTCTTTGTATTTATGGTTTTAAAGGCATAATATAAATATATTTCTGTCCTGAGTTACTGCATTTAATGTACGGGATTTCATGTTTGATTTTTGCACATAGTGTCACGGCCATCTAGATGTTGTTGACCACTTTCACCTTCCAAGTTCCTTTCACAGCGCGGCTTTGAATACAAATTTTCAAGTACGTAGTTTGCACTCTTTGTCAGAGCATTCACAATAAGACTTTTAAAAGCTAAATAGTCAAATTTTAGTAGCTAGACTGCATTCACTGCATTCACAATAAGACTCTTTGTTACGGCTGATTGCTGGAATGCAGCTCAAATCTTATAACAAGAAATATTATTATATTCCTTAGATAAGTGGCGTTGCTTTTAATGTTTGTAGCGGTAATTTTTTATTATTATTTTAATAAATTGTTTATATTATTTTAAATGAAGTGGTAAAAAAATAGAATTTTTGATATATGGTGTATTGTAAAATAATGTGATAATATTGATAAGTGGTCTTTTGAGATGCTAAATGTTAAAATTTTTGAAAGCTTGGGAATGCTCTATTGAATTTTAAGTTTTCCAATTTGCAATATAATAGTATATCTTATGCTCTAGTACAGCAGTGAAATTAATCAGCACAACCTGCATTACCAAGAATGGTCCCTCAACATGTTATCAAAAAAAAAAAAAGAATGGTCCCTCAACAGCTCATGCCCAATCACCAAATCTATATCATATACTATATAATAAAAATTGGGCTTCGGCTTAGACGTTGTGGTTACGCCAAGTGACTTCACCATATTGTAGAAACTTTTTAGATTTTTAGATTTTAAAAATATATATATAATTTTTCTTCTCCCATAATTTCTAAGTTGATCAAATATATCTTAAATTTCGTTCTTATCAACTTTTTTTTTATAGATAAAGTAGCAGTTGTGTTTTCATATCAACTACTTTTATAATTCATGTAATTTTTACATTTTTTTTTTATTTGATGTGAAGTTGTGAGAGATTTTAAAATTGGGAAATATAATTAAATATGTTGGAAAAAAGTTGCTTCTCGTGATATAAATCTTAATTCAATTATAGTTGAATTACATTTGATGTGCTTAATAGGTCTCCGTTTAGTTTTCTTTAAGGATTATGTATTTGAATTGTAATAAAATTAGATTAAATTTAGACTTTTTGTCTAAGGTTGCAACATAGTGTAATCCAAACACTTGCATCTATGGATTGGGCTTTGAGATGTTTGTTTCCCTGAAAAATAGTGTATAAAGTTTCAACTTGCAATTAAAGAGGTCTAATCCATCTTAAATTGTAGCAATATTTATAGATTTATTTTTTCTTATCTTCTTCTGGATTAAAAAAAAAAAGGCAACGTGATATATGATTGAGTTAAGGTGATTATTTTTCACACCTCCACAAATTAAGTTTGAATCCAAGAGAAATTGAGTTGAACTAAAACTATTTAGGAATGCTAAAATCAATCAATAAAAAAATACCAAATTACTACACGTAAAAAAAAATTAGATATAATTTTTTTTTTCTTATCTTCTTCTACTATAATTTCTAAGTTGATAAAAATCTTAATTTAATTACAATTCAAATTATTTTCTTCATCTATTTCTTCTTAATTTGATTACAATTAATCCAAAATCTTCATCTTCACCTAATCTTTTTTTTTTCTCCTTCCAATTTAGGTTATATTACTACACCTATTAGCTACAATTTGTTTTGGACAAAAAAAGAAAAAAAAGAAGAAAAAAAAAACAGCAACTTGAGTTGAACTAAAACTCTCTAAGTCTACTCTACTATTTAAGAATGCTAAAATCAATCAATAAAAACCCAAAATTAAGTGAAGAACTTCAGAAGGAAGGATTTGGCTTTTTTGGTGAGAATAGCTGTCCTTTTTTTTTTTTCTTTTTTTTTGCGTTTATGTTTTTCTATTAACGTAGTTCAATTATTACTTAAATTATATGATTTTTAAAAATATTTTACATAATACAATTCATCTCAATTATTGATGTACTTTTTGATTTGGTGTTCTTAATTGATTGTGCAGATTATTTCCTCACTTATGGCAATATCAAAATGGCTAGACAAGTAATTTATATGTAAACTTTTACATTTAAATTGCAATACAATTTTTGTTTCTCTTCATGACTTTTATTTATCTATTTTTGAAATTATTTTGATCGTGGTAACCTAGAAGGTTTAGACACTTATACACACACACACACACACACACACACACATAATTTATGGAATTTTTATTTCAATCAAAATTTTATCACTAAATCTATTTGGGATGGAACTCATCTACCGTATGAAATTAGGAGATTTATGTGAGAAGAACTATCTTCATTTTTTTTATGAGTTTCTACTAACGTAGTTCCATTATTGCTTAAATTATATGATTTTTTTTTTTTTAATTTTAGATAATGCAATGCATCTTGAATATTGATATTATTTTTTGATTTGGTGTTCTTAATTGATTATGCAGATTATTTCCTCACTTGTGACAACATTAAAATGGCTATAACTGGTAATTTATAAGTAAATATTTACATTGCAGTCTAAATACTTATATTTTTGTAATTTATGAAATTTGTTTTTGGTCATATATACAAGAAATTTATATATGATTAGCACTTCTGCTACTATACATGTTAGCAAGTATAATGGAAAGATTTTTAAGTGCCACACACACACACACACATATAATTAAATTACAATTTTACTACTAAGAGCTTTTATAATATGATTTTTTTTCCAAAAAAAAAAAATATACATAATATACATTTTCCATATAACTTAATTTTTAAAAATATTTTTACTATTTTATTTGTTATTAAATTTGATTATATTATCAAAAAATATATTGCTTTTATTAAACCATATATTGCATGGTCATGATACTAGTCTATATATCTATATATATTAATAGGTAAAGCAAAGAGAAAATCCAATTAAATGTTAAATTGGAGTCTAATTTTGCGCCACGTGTCTTAGCTAATTTTTAATTTTTTGTGTCAAGTGATTTATTTGGTGCAAAAATCAAAGAGTCTAAATTCAATTAAATTTTAAATTAAATTTTAATTGGAGTTCAATTTTACTAAGTGGTGTGTCTCTTGCAATATTCTTTCATTTTTTTATTTTTAATTAATTTTTTGTAATTAATTTTTAATATCCATGCCCACTTTCCATATTTGGCTTCCCGTTATAGTTCCCTAGGCACTTTGAAGTTGAACCAAGAGAACAATGAATCTACGTAAAAATAAATAAAAACAATGAATCAGAGTAATGGTTCTCTCGAAAACAACCCCAAATCCTATTATATTCTTCTGATTCTTTTCTTTGTTACTCAGGCACTTTATATAACGTTCTATCTTATTCTCGCAGTTGGTTTGGTCACTTTAATTTCACTAATTTTGTATTCTTTGAAGTTTAGTTTGTATGTGTCTGTCTCTGCTAATCACCCATTTTTCAAAAACATAAATGTTGGTGCTTTTTATTAAATGCACAAAAATTGTTTGACAAAAGACCTTAGTGTTTTCTTCTTTTTCTATAGTCTGACTTTGTAAAATGTCCATTTTGTAGGTCTAATACATGGACATGTGTACTTCTTCCTACAGTATATAGCATATACATGATCTGGTAACTGGTAAGGGTCAATAATTTAGCACATGGTTTTCTCCCTTCTTCTTCAAAAAAAAAAAAAAATTGTCCCTTCTTCAATTTTGTATCTATGTATTTTAGATTTTTTTTTTTGTACAATGTACTTTTTATTATAAAATTTCCCCCCGGTTTTAAGGTGTGGTCACCCAAGGCTATTCAAACTAGGGTTTTTGGGTCACAATTTATTTATATGTGGGTCAAGGCTTAATCTTACGAATGAGGCCCCAAATTTCCCTTGGTTTCTCTCAAATTCTCCCTTCTACCTTCTTCCCCTTCTTATAGTCTCTTATTAGTTGGGTTACCATCGTTATCTCCCCACTTCGCACATATTCCTATATTCATCAGAATCCTAAGGGATCCTCATGACTTTAGAGGATTCCCTTGAAACTTGTTCCAGACGCCGAATAGTGTTCGGAAGTGGTTCCCCAATGGCACTATTAGACCTCGACTACTATCTTATTGGGTTAGTGTTTCACCCCGACTGCCTTCGTTACCGACCAACATCTAACCGACCACTTAAGAATCTTTCAAGTTGTCTTCCCCTCGGCCACAGTCTTGATCTCGGGGTTGGGCCCCTTGTGATAAGGCCCAATGCCAACTCTCTCCTGGCATACTAAGCCCAATTCGTCTAATGGGTCTCAGGCTTTATGTTGGGTTCTGATCAGGCAGACAGGGTCGCCTAGGCCTAACTCACCCACAATAGCCCCTAGGATTCTATTTCCGTGAAGTGGAGATAGGATCGGGGTTCTGTTACCCCGTGGTCGACGCATTTGTTTTTACCTTGTCCAAGGGGAACGACGGTTACGTCTCGGGAAGACCAATAGTCCACCTTTTAATGTAACGGACAAGACATATTGCTCCTTTCCAATACGTGGCAGAGTTTGGGATATCGGACGATCTAGATGGCCTGACGCTTCGTTTACTAAGGCACGCGTGAAGCGTAATGATGGTACGCATTGATTGCAGTTGGGCAGTTAAATAAGGTATATATGAAAGTATGAGTGTAGGAGCTTGTGCAAGAAAGACTCACCTCGGTAAAGGATTCCCCCTTTTGTTATATAAGAGAATCTATCATTGTGGTCATTGATTGCATTACTATTTCTCTAGATGTAAATTTGTGTTTTTGGATACTTAAATAGGGTGCAAAATTGAGGCACTGTGACATGTGTTTTACATAAAAGCCCCCTAGAGCTCATTATTGTTGGGTTTGCAAAAGGTGTGTTTTGACTTTTGATGATGGTAGGTAGTTATAGTAAGGAGATTCTGTCATTTTACCCTTATTTTTTTTAAAATTTGGCAATATGCCATTGTTTCCAAACTATATAGGGGCGTGCCCCTATTTCGATACTCGATTACTTTAAAATCGAGTTTCAATTAAATACTCGATTTGTAGAAAATCAAGTTATGCCCGATCAAACTTAAAAAAAAAAAAAAAAAAAAAATTGCATGGAACTCGAGTTCCATGCAATTTTTTTTTTTAAGTGTGATCGCCCCATACCAGTTTTTTTAAGCCCTATAGTGACGTTTTAAAGCCCTATAGTGGTGTTTTCTTGCAAAATTTTTTTTTATAAGTGTGATTGCCCCATACCAGGTTCAGGGAGCCCTATAGTGGTGTTTTTAAGCCCTATAGTGACATTTTAAAGCCCTATAGTGGCGTTTTCCTGCAATTTTTTTTTTTTTTTTTTTTAAGTTTGATTGGGCATAACTAATCGAGTTTTTTTTTTTTTTATTATTGAAACTCGATTTTGATAAAATCAAGTTTCAAAATAGGGGCACGCACTTAAATAGTTTGGAAACAGGGACATATTGCCAATTTTTTTTTAAAATAAGGGTAAAATGCCAGAATCCCCGTTATATTAACTTTAACTAAGAGAATTATTAATTTGTGTGTGTGTGTGTGGAGAAGATAATAAAGAGATTTGATTTATGAATATAACTAGGAACATGATTTAACTTATGATTTAAGTATCTAATTTTGTTGCCAAAAGTTATGTCTAGGATCATCACGGTTTGTCATTTTAATTTGTGGATAAATAAATATTGGCTATTGGAACTGATAGGAATGACGAATCTAGTAACATCGTGACAGTGAAGTCTTTCAGTGACGATGATAGACAAGACAGACGAAGGCATGCTTGGACGAGCATACCTTATGCCCACGTCACTGACGAGGAAAACACAATACATTCATTACAGCACAATTAAGTTAAGAACGGTTATAGGGCCAACTGTATGAGCCGTTGTAACACATTAAATTCACATTACAACCAGACCAGACGTTACGAGGAGGAGCATTAAGACCTCCATAACTACTCCAACGGCTAGAAGCCATGAAGGTATGCATATAAAGCCCTCTCATTATCAAGAACAAGGTACATACACAAACACACTAAGAGAGAACTATTTTTTCTTGCATTCTCCAATTTCTCTGAGATTTCTCTGCATACTAACTTTGGCATCGGAGGCGTGGTGGCAGGCACCACACCGGTGACCCTTCCAGGAGGCTGCAGGTTGACTTCATCCGACCACATTGACTGACGAGTTCACGCTCCATCAGTTTGGCGCCGTCTGTGGGAACGACATTTTTTCGCATTTAGTCGCGAAAAGGCAGTTTCCTCTCAAATACTTATTTCAGATGGAGTCCAATCAAGAATCCGCAGCCTTGTCGCAGCAAATTTAGGCCCTTGCAGCTACCGTCGAAGAATTGTCCAAACAAAATGAGGAAATGAAGCAGAGACTTCAGCAGGAAGAGAATAGGTCCAAGGGAAATCGGGATGACGAAGGGGATAGCCATAGAAGAGTCGACCATCGAAGGCCTACCACTCCAACCGAGCAGAACTCGAATCTACTCCAGGAGATGAGGAAGGAGATGGACGAGCTTAGGAATGCCATCAAAGAAAAAACTGAACGAAGTGTGGACCGACTGGTCAGGGCAACAGATTCGCCATTCACTGTGGCCGTCCTCGACTGTCCAGTGCCGTCAAAATTTCGGCTGCCCCAACTTGAGCCGTTCGACGGGTTAAAAGATCCCCAGGATCATCTTAACACATTTAAGACGACCCTGGGACTCCAGCAGCCCCCAGACGAGATCTTGTGTCGTTCCTTCCCAACCACTTTCAAGGGAGCCGCACGAGAATGGTTCACAAAGCTGCCCACATCGTCCATCGATACCTTCGACCAATTGAGCAATGCCTTCCTGCGACATTTCATTGGAGGACAACGACCCAAGAGAACCGCGGATCACTTACTCACCATCAGGCAGGGAGAGAAGGAAACTTTGAGGTCATATGTGAAACGTTTCACTCGGGAGACACTGGAAGTAGACGAGGCTGATGACAAGGTACAGCTAACGACCTTCAAGGCGGGGCTGAGAACCAGAGAGCTCGTCTCGTCACTTGCAAAAAATCCCCCGAAAACAATGGCTGAAATGCTCCTCAAAGCACAGAAGTACATGAACGCGGAAGACGCGCTGGCCGCCATCAGGGACGTTGAGAGGCCAGGAGACAAGGGTAGAAAGGAAGACGACCGTAGGGGGCAAAAACGCGAGCGTCCAGATCGCCGAATCAGTGACGGAATCAGAGGAAAAGATGATAAGAATCCTCGAATGGTAAAATTTACTCCTCTTGTTATGCCTATTGACAAGATTCTAACGCAGATTAAGGACGAGCATTACCTGAAGTGGCCACGGCCCTTACATTCGTCTCCTAATGTCCGTGATAAGAACAAGTACTGCCGGTTCCACAAAGATCATGGCCATTACACCGAGGACTGTCGGGACCTCAAAGAGCAGGTAGAGGAGTTGATACGAAAGGGGAAGTTGCAAAAATTTGTAAAGAAGGGTGAGTATAGTAAATTTCGGGAAGGGAACAAAGGCCAGCCTGAAGCTTCGTCAAGAGGGAATGACCGTCAGTCACAACCTCCTCAAAATGTGGTCGGGGAGATACAGACGATCACAGGGGGACCCGTCACAGGAGGTTCGTTCAGATCCCTTCAAAAAGCATACCAACGTCAGGTGAACAGCGTCCACACTATTCCCCCGTTGAAGCAGAGACGAACCGATCAAGACATGACTTTCAATGAAAACGACGCAAGGGGAGTGAAGCAGCCTCACAATGACCCCCTGCTCATAATGCTTACCATAGAAGGGTTTAACACCAAAAGGGTCCTCGTGGACAATGGAAGTTCTGCTGACATCATTTACTTCCCTGCATTTCAACAATTGAAGCTAGACCCCAGAAGGCTACGTCCTTTCGATTCCCCCCTCGTCAGTTTCAGTGGTGACAGGGTCTACCCCAAGGGCATAGTCACGTTGACAGTGACAGTGGGGACATACCCAAAGCAACTGACCCGTCAGCTGGATTTCTTAGTAGTGGATTGCCCCTCCTCATACAACGTCATCATTGGGAGACCTGCCCTCAATAAGTGGAAGGCATCCACATCTACCTACTGCTTGAAGGTGAAGTTCCCCGTGGAGAACGGGGTTGGTGAAGTTAAGGGAGACCAAGTCTTAGCTCGGGAATGCTACCAGGCTATGTTGGCCGCAAAGGAAAACCACACCTGGATAATTGAAGAGAAGGAGGAGGAAAAGGTAGAGGCTTTAGAAACAGTGCAACTAACCGAGGAAGAAACAGCCAAAACAACCAGGATAGGGACGACCTTAAGTCCCGAGATGAGAACAAAGCTCGTCCAGTTTCTTAAGCAAAACCTGGATGTATTCGCCTGGAGCCATGACGACATGCCAGGTATATCCCCGGAAATCATCCAACACAAGTTGAATGTAGACCCAGAGAAGAAGCCCGTCAAGCAGAGATGAAAAGTCTTCGCACCAGAAAGAGATCAGGCAGTCGCTGACGAAGTGAAGAAGCTCTTGACTGCAGGTTTCATCAGGGAAGTGTACTATCCAGACTGGCTGGCCAACACTGTTCTGGTGAAGAAAGCAAATGGGAAGTGGAGGATGTGCGTGGACTTCACGGACCTGAACAGGGCCTGCCCGAAGGATAGTTTCCCCCTTCCAAGAATAGACCAGCTGGTAGACTCCACAGCCGGGCACAAGTTATTGACGTTCATGGATGCTTTCTCAGGGTATAACCAGATAAAAATGGCTGACGAGGATGAGGAGAAAACGGCCTTTATCACCAGCCAAGGCCTCTATTGCTATAAGGTAATGCCTTTCGGACTAAAGAATGCAGGCGCTACTTATCAGAGATTAGTGAACAGAATGTTCAGCAGGCAGATAGGTAGGAATATGGAGGTCTACGTGGATGACATGCTCGTCAAGAGCAAGGAAGAACTTACCCATTTGGACGACCTCAGGGAAACATTCGCCACTCTCAAACAATACCAAATGAAGCTGAATCCGAGTAAGTGTGTTTTTGGTGTAGCCTCAGGAAAGTTCCTGGGATTCATGGTATCCCAGAGAGGAATAGAAGCAAATCCGGAGAAGGTTCAGGCCATAATCAACATGGCGTCGCCCAAGACCGTCAAGGAGGTCCAAAAGCTCACGGGACGAATCGCCGCCCTCAACAGATTCGTCTCTAGAGCAACGGATAAATGCCTCCCCTTCTTCAAGACCCTGAAGCAGGCCTTTGCCTGGACTGACGAATGTGAGGCAGCTTTCCAAGAGCTCAAACGCTACTTGAGCAATCCCCCTCTACTAAGCCCGTCAAAAGAAGGTGAGAACTTGTATCTGTACCTAGCTGTTTCGTCTACAGCCGTCAGCGCAGCCCTGATCCGAGAAGAAAACCGAATACAACTCCCCGTTTATTATATCAGCCAAGCCTTCCAGGGGGCTGAGTCCAGGTACCCAAAAATCGAAAAAATCACGTTCGCGTTGATAATTGCCTCACGCAAGCTCAGGCAGTATTTCCAGGCAAATCCAATCTGGGTAATGACGGACCAACCTATCAAGAAGTCCATGAGCAAGCCCGAGGCAGCAGGGAGAATGGTCCAATGGGCGATTGAACTTAGCCAGTTTGATATAGAATACCATCCCAGGGCGGCGATTAAAGCACAGACTTTGGCAGACTTTATCGCTGAGTTCACCCTTCCGGATGAACAAAACCCTGCCAGTAAGGGTAAACCTTGGGTAATACAGACCGACGGTTCGTCGGCCCAAAAGCGGGGAGGAGTAGGGGTCGTCATAACCACCCCTGACGGAGAAGTATTGAAGTATGGAGTTCAGTTGAAATTCCCGGCGACTAACAACGAAGCCGAGTACGAAGGGATTCTGATGGGGTTGAGGCTAGGGAAAGTGTTTGGAGCCAAGACCCTGTTAGTCCAGAACGACTCAAAGCTAGTAATTGGGCAGATCAAGGGAGAATACGAAGCAAAGGAAGAAAGAATACAGAAGTACCTCAGGTTGACAAAGCACTTGACTCAAGAATTCGAAGAGGTAGAGTTCGTCCAGATTCCCAGAAGCCAGAATATGGCAGCAGACGAAGTATCAAAGATAGCATCGTCAGAAGGAACGGGGTCAAATGCAGACTTGATGATGGAAGTACAGAAGAGCCCCAGCATAGAAGAAGTTCCAACCTTCGCAATCCAGAACACAAGTAGCTGGATGACGCCCATTGTATCCTTTCTTCGGGATGGGCACCTCCCTCAAGACTCAAATGAAGCCAGGAAGATCAAAAAGAGGTCTGCCAGATTCACAATTCTTAATGACAACTTGTACAAGAGGGGCTTCTCCATGCCCTACTTAAGGTGTGTGAACGAAGAAGACGCTGAGTACATCCTAAGAGAGGTCCACGAAGGGATCTGCGGAGATCACGCAGGCCCTAGATCCTTGGTAAGCAAAATTATGCGAACAGGTTATTTCTGGCCTACTATGCAGGTGGACGCAATGGAGTTCGTCAAGAAGTGTGACAAGTGCCAGCGATTCGGGAATGTTCAACGACTGCCAGCCGAAAGACTGATGACGATAGCGTCCCCATGGCCATTCGCACAGTGGGGAATTGACATCGTCGGCCCATTCCCCTTGGGCAAAGGCCAGGTAAAATTCTTACTCGTCGCTATAGATTACTTCACAAAATGGGTTGAGGCAGAGCCACTGGCAACTATCACTGAAGCAAAGATCCGGAGCTTCGTATGGAGGAACATAGTCTGCAGGTTCGGGATTCCATGGACGATCATATCAGACAACGGACGACAGTTCGACTGCCAAGGCTTCAAGGACTTCTGTTCTGGACTAGGCATCAAGAACCATTTCTCATCGCTAGGCCATCCTCAAGCAAATGGACAGACAGAAGTGACGAATCGGACTCTACTCAAAATCATAAAGACGAAACTGGATGATGCAAAGGGTTCTTGGCCAGACGAACTACCCAACGTCTTGTGGGCATACAGAACAACAGCGAGAACCCCGACGGGAGAGACCCCGTTTAGACTTACTTACGGAACTGAAGCAGTGATCCCGGTCGAAGTCGGAGTAACCAGCACCAGGCGGGAGATGTTCAGCAAGGAAGACAATGACGATCGTCTACGAGTCAACCTGGATTGCCTGGACGAAGTCAGAGATAAAGCCTGCAACAGAATGTCGGATTACAAGAAGAAGATGACAGAGTATTACAATAAAAGGGTGAAGCTCCGACGACTCAACATCGGCGACCTCGTCCTACGTGAAGTAACACTGGCGACCAAGAACCCAACTCAAGGGAAACTTGGCCCCACATGGGAAGGACCGTACCGGGTTGTTCATTACTCCAGACAGGGAAGCTACCACCTTGAAACTCTGGACGGACAAAGACTCCCGAGGCCATGGAACATTGAACACTTAAAGAAGTACCATCAATAGACGTAACAATCAAATGTACTTGTTATCAAAATCAATAAAGAATCCATTCAGTTGATATTATTCCGTGAGCAGGTCTGTGCAACCGAAGGTAACTGACGAAGGCAATATCCCTAACAAGGGTGTAAGCCACGAAAAGCCAAAAATGGCTAAAGTAACAAGATTCCGCCTTGACGGATGTAAGTTACTGACGATGACTAAAATCCCTAAAAACGGGTATAAGTCACTAAAAGCCAGAAATGGCTAAGTAACAAAATTCCGCCTCGACGGATGTAAGTTACTGACGAAGGCAATATCCCTAACAAGGGTGTAAGCCACGAAAAGCCAAAAATGGCTAAAGTAACAAGATTCCGCCTTGACGGATGTAAGTTACTGACGATGACTAAAATCCCTAAAAACGGGTATAAGTCACTAAAAGCCAAAAATGGCTAAGTAACAAAATTCCGCCTTGACGGATGTAAGTTACTGACGAAGGAAATATTCTAAACAAGGTAACAAAATTCCGCTTTGACGGATGTAAGTTATCGACGAAGATATAAAAAAAATGGCAAAATATCACGACGAAGATAATTACTTCAAAAAACAGGTAAGTGATATTAAATTAAAAGCCCATAAACACTGGGCCAAAAATCTTTCCTGTTGTTCCCAAAATAGACAGAAGGTAAAATTGTTCAAAAATTAGATTTACATAACTGCCCAAAAAATGAAGGGCATCCCAAAAAGAAGGAAAGAAAGAAAATTTTTCTAAGTATCAGGCTCGGGTAGAGGCATCGTCATCAGGAGCATTCTCATGGGCATCACCACCAGCAGGAACCTCTCCAGGGGTTTCAATTTGAACAGCAGAAGGAGGAGCGGCATCGTCAGCGGCCATCTCTTGATCCACTTCCTCTAAGTCCAGAGTGTCCATGTTCACTCCGGAAGGATGCTTGGCGAGGTATCTCCTAAGGAGCTCGAAGCCTTTGAAATACCAGCTGAATAGGACGGTCTGATACTCGTCCGTAGTCTGGAAGGCCTCTACAGACCTCGCAGCAATAGTCTTCAGACTTTCTTTGGCATTCAGAAGCTGCTCGTCCTTCTCCGAAGTCAGCTGACGCTCAACCCTCAGGTCGTTGTTCAAAACTTTGACCTTCTCCTTTAAAGAGGTGGCCGCGTCCATAGAATCAACAAGGTTCTTCTTCAACTCCGAGTTCTCCTTCTCCAAAGCTTCCATCCTAGAGGTTAAGGATGCCACCCTTGCTTCTTGTGTAAGATGCTCAGAGGTAATGTGAATGCTTTCCCCCAGCACCTGGAAAGGAATGTGAGGACGTTGTTAAAAAAAAAAAAAAAAAAAAAAAAAAAAAATCTTTTTAAGTACAGAGAACACTCTACCTGGACGAGTCTCTGAATGTGACGAGAGGCGACGTCATTAAAAGACACACCAGAGAAGACCTTAAAGTCATCCGCCGTCAACATCTCGTGAGCCCTGTCCACGCCAATCTCTCGTCATCCCATATTGTGGACGACCGTGGATCAGTTTTCTCCTTCCCTGATGTTCGCTGCTTCTTCGAGGCCGGAGTAGGGATCTCTTCAATGGAGGTAGCCGGAGATGCCGTCCTCGTCGGTTCAGTGACGGGGACTATGGCGTTGACGGGGACATTGGTACTGGCAGAAGTGGTCATTCCCTTGACACGCACTGCTTTCTTCCCGATGCTGGATAAAGGCTCGTCCTTCTTATCTCTCATCTTTGCGTACATGTCCTTCTTGAACTTGGTTGTCATTTCTGCAAGAAGGGAATGGTTAGGAAAAAGTCCACATGCATAAAGGAAGTAAAGCTTGACGAGGTTAGTACTTACTTTTCTTGCCTTCAATTCCAATTGAACGAAGAACGTAAGGGGACGGATCTGGCCCGAGGTGATAAAAGGCCAAAGTATGTGGGTTAACAAGGTCGTCCCAGCTCTCTATCGTCTGGGCGTACCCAATGGCGGTCTCAACGCGCTCTTTATGCCTGCTCTTGAGCTTAGGCCGTCTCTTAACTACACACAGCAAGGTGCAAAGGGGTCAGCAACATCACATAGCAGAAAAAAAAAAAAAAAAAAAAAAAAAAAAAAAAAAAAGCTGAAAATGACGAATAGAAAGACTGACGCACCTAAAGCCGGGGTTCCCCACCGACGATGCAACCTTGGTACATCACCCCAATCCGCGCTGGATTGAGTCTCAAAATCGTCCCCCGATACAAAGAAAAACCTGGATTTCCAGTACCTAAAGGACGAAGGCAAACCCCTGACGATCCTAGTATCCCTCGTCCAGGGAACTAACTCATAATACCCATACTCCTTGGACTCTTTCAAACGATACAGATATGTCAGTTCGTCTATCCTGATCATATCTCCATTAGCAGCCAACCATATCTCCATACAGTTCACCACTATTCTCCACGAATTGGGCATGAGCTGCCCAGGAGCAATGCCAAAACGATCCAAAAGTTCCATCAGGAACGGATGGACGGGGAATCTAAGCCCGCAGGTAAAGGCTGACTCATAAAAACACACCTCACCCGGAAAGAAATGGCAGGCCCTATCCTCGGTACTAGGTAGACGGACACGAACCCTTGCTGGAAATTGAAACCTATCCTTAAATCTAGCCACACTATCTGCATCCAAACCACACGCCTCCCCGAGGGCGTGAAAAGCCCTAACCTCACGAGGGGAAGAGACGACTGAACCCCCTCCGCTGGATCACCGTTCGACGATAATCCAGTCTCAAGGTCACTAGACCTAACTTCAGACATCGTTTCTCCCTCTCTCACAAGACCCTCGAACCAATCAACCGATTGACGAAGCAAAGGCAATAGATCAGCCAACGCAACGCCCAAACAGTTACCCTCAAAAACAAAATTTTCTAAATATGGGAAATTCCCCAAAGACCCTCCTAATCGCGCAAATAGGAAGGAAATTGAGGGGCAATCTATCCTAACTTCAGAGCTACGGACCATGGAAATGCAAAAAAACACAGGGGAAGATGACACTTGCTAAAAAACCCAAAAAGAAAAACCGAGTACGTACGAAAGGAAAAAAGAAGAATCAGAAACCACAGCAAAACAGAAGAGAAAAGGAAAAATGCAGAAAAAGAAAAGAAAAACATACCTTAAAGCAGCGGCGAACGGTGCACCGGTCTGAAGAAGAATGGCAGAAGGAAGCTCACCAAGGGACACTCAGCAGGAGTTTTTGTTTGGGAGATGAAAAGGTGCGAAGAGGAGAAGTTTTTAACCCAGAAACTAAGGCAACCGAAAAACGGCGGGAAACCCAAGGGTCACAAAAATGACCCCACCAATCCACACCCAACACGTGGCAACCACGCAGAAAAAAGCCATCACTGCGCAGTTAATGCGGCACAGAAGCCCAACAGACACTTTTTGGCCCAGGAGACTCTCCATCTTCCACGGCCAACATGACATGTCATGACGACCATGGAATCCGGGGGCAACTGATAGGAATGACGAATTTAGTGACATCGTGACAGTGAAGTCTTTCAGTGACGATGATAGACAAGGCAGACGAAGGCATGCTTGGACGAGCATATCTTATACCCACGTCACTGACGAGGAAAACACAATACATTCATTACAGCATAATTAAGTTAAGAACGGTTATAGGGCCAACTGTATGAGCCGTTGTATCACATTAAAGTCACATTACAACCAGACCAGACGTTACGAGGAGGAGCATTAAGACCTCCATAACTACTCCAACGGCTAGAGGCCATGAAGGTATGCATATAAAGCCCTCCCATTATCAAGAACAAGGTACATACACAAACACACGAAGAGAGAATTATTATTTTCTGGCATTCTCCAATTTCTCAGAGATTTCTTTATATACTAACTTTGGCATCGGAGGCGTGGTGGCAGGCACCACACCGGTGACCCTTCCAGGAGGCTGCAGGTTGGCTTCATCCGACCACATTGACTGACGAGTTCACACTCCATCAGGAACTATTAAGGCCTTTTTGGTAGTTATCTTAATGCACCTATAACTAACATCTAATCTAAGGTATGGTTTTCTTCTATATGTGTGTGTGTGGGGGAGGGGGGGGGGGGTGTTATGGTTTATGAGGTTTCTCCTTGCCACTTACAATGTATCTTAGGCTACAAATAAGTGCTTTTGGCTATAGTTTATTCAAATTTTATAAGCAAAGTTTAGAGAAAATACAATTAGATTCTATACGGCGAAGAGTAATTCTATCCGACTGCTGTGATCACTGCCATAACACCTCGGAGAATACCTTACATGCGTTGTGGTCCTGCCCTTCTCTGTCTCAGGTGTGGTCAATTGATCAATGTTGGAGGAACTGCTATACCAGAACGTTCCAGAGCTTCAGGGACCTAACTGAGCACATTATTGATGAAGGTTTGGATGTGGATTACTTTGCTACTATCGTGTGGATGGTGTGGCATAGGAGGAATGTGTTGAGAACCACCAACAAGCCCTTTCCGATTCAGCATGTGCTTCCTGAGGTGCGAGTAGTCCGTGCAGCTTTGGTTCGCTCTATTCCTCCTAAACCCCCTCCCCCTCCCTCTCGAGGCTCAGAACGGGTTATCTGGAAACCTCCACCTTGGCCGAGACACAAAGTGAACTTTGATGGGGCTGTGTTTAGGGAGGACGATTCAGCTGGCGTTGGTGTTGTGATTAGGGACGATAAGGGTCTTATGGTGGCTGCAATGGCGGAAAAGATCCCTCTCCCCTATTCGGTCACAGCTGTGGAGGTGATTGCAGCAATAAAGGCTCTGAGGTTTGCTGGGGACATTGGTCTTGAGTCTTTCATCCTGGAGGGGGACTCCAAGATCACCATTGATGCTCTAGTAGGGGATAACAGGGAGCATGGGGAGTTTGGACATCTGATAGGGGAAGCTAAGTGGCTGTCAAGACAGTTTGGTGATGTTAGTTATAGTCATGTTAGAAGACAAGGTAATTGTGCCGCACATAACAATGCTAGACATGCAAGACATGTTAGCGAGTTTACGATGTGGATGGAGGATGTTCCTTCACATCTTTCTGTTGTAATTCAAGCCGATTTGGCATTTTGTTGAATAAAGTTACAGTGTTCTTTCTCAAAAAAAAAAAAAAAAAAAAAAAAAAAGATTCTATAATTGAAGTTCAGTTTTGCGCCATGTGTCTTAGATTATTTAGTTCTAGAGAGAGTTTTATTTCTTAATTTTGGTGTCAAATGTGGGACCACATCATAAATATTCATCTAAGTGAGTTATTGCATACAAAAACCAAAGAGTTTAGAATTAATGAACAAAAAAAAATTATTAAAAAATGGACAATTTACATTTTTTACCTAATAATATTCTTACAAGACATTTTAAACAATTAAAAAAAATATATAAGAATGATTATTAATAATATTTAAATTATATATGTAAGAATTATACTATGCATCTCAATGTATATATTTTAAGTATATTCATGTATATGTATGAGGTTACAAGCTAATATATAATAATAGGTGAAATTGAAAGAAAGTCAAATTAGAATTCTAAATTCGAGTTTCAATTTTGTACCATGTGTCTAGATTTATGTGGGGACCATATCATAATTATCATTCCAATTGTTCAATTCAAATATGAAATTGGAGTCTAATTTTGCTCCGTCTATCTAAATTTAAGTGGGACCACGTTATAATTATCCATCAATGACCACTCTGATTAAAACAAAAGCTGTGCTTATTTTTTTTTTCCTGCTATATAACACGTTAGGTTAACCTCCCCTGTCTAGAGCATTTTATGTTTAAAGGTTGTGCCCTTTTTTTTTTTGGCCGAATAAAACCTTCTTAGTAGTGTCAAATAAGTTTTTTAGTACAAAAAATGAGGAGCTGATTGTTTTAATTTTTGTGCAGGAATTTATACCACTTAGAAAATCGAGGGGCCTAATGTGTTAAAACTTAAAGACAGAGAAAGAAGTGTCAAACAGAAGGATCATTTCTCTGTATATAATTACATATTGCTTATAATCTGCTATGGACGAACAAAATAGAGGGCGGCCAAGTACTAGTGATTCTGCACAACAGTCTAAACTGTGAGATTGATTATGGTCTCTCAAGATTCAGCCAAGGCTGAAGACATTTGTGGCGAGCAAATATTGATTCACTCCCCCACGAAGATAGCACTGTTGCGACGAGGTATTTTATAGGATCATTTTTGTAATAATTGTAATGAAGTCCCACAAGATACTCTTCATGTATAATGGCATTGTCCACGTTCAAGGGGCGTTTCCATTCCATATGTGTCCTGAACTACTCCGACGTTCATACATGATGAAAATTTATATTGGTCATATTTTAGTAATTTTACACGATGCCAGACGTTACACCAAGAATTTTGATGGGTGTAGACATGTAGTTTTGCTTTGTCCCATATAAGTCCATGGCTCACTTACTAGCTCAATTAATATGCTCGCCATGTGGACTCTTTTCAGGTGTGGATGGAATAGCTTCAACCATATTGCTTGATTAAGCTTCAACCATATTCCTATGTAATGAAAGTTATTGCTATTTTCATTATTAAAAAAAAAAAAGACCAAAAGAGAGAGAGAGAGATCTGCGGGTTACCACTTATCACCCTTTCGCCTCTGTCAAATTGCTGAAACAGCTTTTGGTAAATTTTTAATTTTTACTTTTTAAATTTGGGCATTATATATGATTTTTGTTTGAGTAATTGTTAGAAGATATTGTTTCTTTTTTTGGGGCTAATTTTGTAACAACTATTACTTTTAATGTGTCTACATTTCTTTTTCTTTTCTACTTTTACAACGACAAGTTTTTAGCTTGCAATTGTTATTTTTTTTTTGATACTCAAACTCAAATAAACTTTCATTAAACTGAACTTTGGTTCAATAGGATTACATCATTATGCACTTGGCAATGAATAATGGGTGGAGTATCCTCCACCCATACCACACAGTCAGAAACAAGTTTGGCATTCCGAGCCATAAGGTGGGCTGCAATGTTCCCTGTTCTACGAACATGACTGATTTTCCATTCCTGGACCTTCTGCTTCCAAAGCTTTGATCCTAACACAATCATTTGGATTGAAGTTGGAGGAAGACATTTTCCCAACAGCGCATTGGTCACCACTTGAGCATCACCTTCCAAGATCACAATTTTGAGCCCAAGATCCCCTGCAAGCAGTAACCCTTCCTTAAAAGCCTTAGCTTCCACTTCCATAGGACCTAACGGCAAATTTAGCTTCTTACTCATTGCTCCCATAATCTGGCCTTGATTATGGCCTTGTGCATTTCTAATTACAACACCAACTCCACAGCTACCTGCTTCTTTGAACACCGCCCCATCTACATTTACTTTGTACCACCCCTCCCACGAAGGTGTCCATTTTACATTTCTCGTTTATGTTGTATGATTCAAGGCTTCATTCAGCGAGCAGAATTCCCCCACCAACATCTTGGCTTCCTTAGCAATTGCCTTCTCCGCCTTCCCACGACCTTCAAACTTTGTGGCATTCCTATTTTTCCAGATGCACCAAGCTGTAGTGGCAAAGGTCTCCCAGCTGATCTCCCTTTTGACTTCCCACATCTTCCACACAACATCCATGAAATCTCGTAAAGGGCTATGAAACTTTGGCAAGGTAAGTTTTGACTCCCTCCAAACAGCCTTTGCCACCTCACAGTCCCAAAGAGCATGCCCCGTAGACTCTACTTTTCCACACACCCCACATGCATCCTTCATGGTGATTCTTTTAAGCTTAAGGCCGTAGTTCATGGGGAGGATGTTCTTGCATGCCCTCCACATAAACTGTTTTACTTTGCTTGGGCAGTTCAGTCTCCAAATCAAATTCCAGAACTCGTTCCACTTCTTCGGGTTTGACGTCTCACCCTCATCAGCCTTACCCCTTTGTTCCATCAACCAACTGCATGCTACTCTATACCCACTACTCACTGTAAATCTCCCATTTTGGGTCCATGCCCAAGTTAGAGCATCCCTGGGGAAAGTATGGCTAATAGGAATACTTAATATGGCCTCTGCTTCATAAGGGAGAAAAACACTACACACCAGGTTTTTGTTCCAACCCCCTGTCTCCCGGTCAAGTAGAGATTCCACCATGTTACCTGTAAACTCTTGGGGCCGAGGGCTTGTCACCTTGAAGGATTTTGGGGTTGGTAGCCATCTGTCAGTCCATATTCTCACGCTTTGCCCATTTCCTATGCTCCATCACAACCCCTTGTCAATGACATTTCTCCCTGCCATCAGGCTCCTCCATGTGTATGATGGATTCTTGCCCAACTGTGCTTCCATGAAGTTGCAGTCCGGAAAGTACTTCGCTTTCAAAACTCTGTGTGTAAGAGATCCCGAGTTTTGGATGAGCCTCCACCCTTGCTTAGCAAGTAAAGCTAAATTAAAAGCTCTCAGATCTTTAAATCCCATCCCCCCATCAGCTTTTGGTTTGCACATTTTCTCCCAAGCAATCCAAGCTAGTTTCCACTCTTTGTCACGCTGTCCCCACCAAAAATTACGAATCAAAGAGTTCAGCTCGCTGCAAAGAGAGTCGGGAATTTTATGGTTTATGATTGTTGAGTATTCTTACAATCAATGCACTAAATTCTATGATAAACGAATCATTTGAATTTTTCATTTTCTACTCCCATGTGTTGATAATATATGTTTAATGTATTGCTATAGCCTTTTCCAAGCAGTTTCCATACTTATTAAGGAGTTGTGACGTGGAAGATTACAAGAAATGTAATGAAGCATCTAACTAAATACATTTACGATCAATTATTTAAATAATCAATCCATTTTTATTGCTATTGGATGCAATTTGCAATATCGCATCTATGATTCTTATTGGTTGGTATTTCTCATCTATTAAATCCAAATAAACGTAACTTTAAATTTTTGTTTTTGCTTTTGTTTGTATTTGGTTATTTTTGTTTATAATTTTGTATCATCCGTTTTAGTGAAGTAGGTTGTAGAAAAGATATTTGTGATCCATAGGTGATTTAAGGGTTGAGTCTGAATTCGGTAAGGAAGGGGTGTAAAATCTATGTTTTACACAATCTAAAAAGAAATTGCCACATCTGTTTTTTACTTAAAACTCAATAGATCCTACAACACATAATAACATCTCATTAAACTCACAGTTAAGTTGGATTTTCAAATGGTTAATAGAATTGATTGAGTGTAGTTGTGTCTATTCTTTAATACATGTAATATGATGAAGTGGCATGTTGGAATTGGAGGAGTAAAACTTTGTTTTTACACCACATTTTTATAAAATTTAATCTCTTAAGGCTTTAGCCCCAATGCTATTTTGACTTATTGGGGCCCCTTGGCAATTGGGAAAAATGAGTTTTTTTATTTATTTATAATTTTTAAAGAGCAACCTTAAATATATATATATATATATATATATATATATATATATATATTTGTTTTTATTGCATATTTCTTTTATAGTTTTAACAATATGGCTTTAAATATCATTAATGAGGCATTGCCATTATGGGATTCCTCTTAGAGATTAGCATCAGGTGTTGTGAAAATATGTCATTTTAACACATCAAAAACCTACTTTATCTTTTTATGTATTATCAAAAACAAAAAGGCACATAATTTGGCTCTTTCTGATGGTAGTTAGTGTTTATTCTCTAATGAAAATTTGAAATTAGTGTGTATATTCGATCAAAATTTTATATATTTAAGGCGAAAATGCACTTTTGGTCCCTACATTTTGGGTCAATTTCTATTTTGGTCCCAATTTTGATTTCTTTGCAAATTTCATCCCCAAAATTTGAAAATCGTTTTTAAAATCGTCCTTCCCGTCAACCAACAGACGAAACCCTCCTACGTGGCAGACGGAGTGTTCTGCTTGCTGACATGGCGCTGACGTGGCCATTAAAATATTATTAAAAATGATTATTTGGCACTTTTAAATGCCATGTCAGCATTTATATTAATAAAAAAAGCCACGTCAGAGTATTTAAACAAAAAATAAATTAAATTTAAAAAAAACCTTAAATCTAATTTAAAATTTTTTTTTTTTCCTAAGAACATGTTCTTCATGTTCTTCCCGTTCTTCCCAAATCCAAGAAACAAACCGAGCAACCAAATCCAATCTCCATCAATGCCAAGAAAATAAGAAATAAATCCAACAAACCAACAAACCAACCAATCTCCAGCAAACCCATAAACTCATAAACCCATAAACTCATGAATTTCACATTCAAATTATCAAATTCCTATTCCAAATTCATCTTGATCATGAACACACAAGAACAACAAACCCAGAACATTCAATCCCAAGAACAAAAGAATAGAAACCCAAAATATTCCAAAATTTGTACACAAATTCTTCCACAAAAATCAATTGTACACAAACACCAACCCAGATCTGAATGGTTTTTTCCTTTTTTCTTTCCTTTTTTATGTTCTTATCAGGAGCAAATCTGGGTCAGGAGCAGATTTGGGTTTGGAGCTTGCTGTCTCCGGCCATGGGTGTCTGGGTATGGAGCAACGACGCCATCCCGACCACGAAACGACTCCTCGGCCACCTCGTCTCGTCATCGTCCTCATCAATCGAGTCTCGGCGGCTCGTGGTCGACTCCTCGACCACCTCGTCTCGTCATCGTCCTCATCAATCGAGTCTTGGCGGCTCGTGGTCGTGAGAGGTAGAGCTTAGGAGTCTTCGGCCATGGGCCTATGGAGTCTCGACGTCTTCGGCCATGGAGCTTGGAGCTTGGAGTCTCTGGCCATGGGTGTCTGGGTATGGAGCAAATCAAAGAGAAATCAAAGAGATAGAGAGTGAGAGAACAATGGGTAGAGATAGAGGGATTAAATTGATGTTGTGATTTCAGAAATTAAAATGGGTACTGAGAATTAAGAAATTAAGAAATGGGTACTGAGAATTAAAAAATGGGTACTAAGAAATTAAGAAATGGGAACAGTGGGTACTGAGAATTAAGAAATTAAAATTTCAGTTTAAATCAAATTTGTAATTTCAGTTTAAATTAAAATTAAGAAATTTTGTTTTTTAATTAGATTTAAGGTATTTTTTTAAATTTAATTTATTTTTTGTTTAAATACTCTGACGTGGCTTTTTTTATTAATATAAATGCTGACATGGCATTTAAAAGTGCCAAATAATCATTTTTAATAATATTTTAATGGCCACGTCAGCGCCATGTCAGCAAGCAGAGCACTTCGTCTGCCACGTAGGAGGGTTCCGTCTGTTGGTTGACGAGAAGGACGATTTTAAAAACGATTTTCAAATTTTGGGGATGAAATTTGCAAAGAAATCAAAATTGGGACCAAAATAGAAATTGTCCCAAAATGTAAGGACCAAAAGTGCATTTTCGCCTATATTTAATTGTGATTATTCATAAATGTAACAGTGTAGTGTAGTAAGAAACTTGATATAACCAATATCATGAAAATTGAAAGGAAAAATCATTTTAGTACCTTCAAATGTCCAGGTCGAACTAATGTTTTATATGTTTAATAACCCAAGTTAACATCAATAGTACTATTACAATTGACAATTCCTGTGCGTAAGCACAAGGTTACATACTAGTTAATTGTAACTAGTTAATAACTTGTGCAATGCAGTGCAATTAAAAGTTTAACAAAATATGATTTTATCTTTCCTTTATTTCTTGAATAAATATGAAATTTGATAATAATGGTAGTTATAAATAACCATTATAATGATTGTGTTTGTATAAGAAAATATATATTCTAACATTTGAAGAAAATATGGTATGCCAATATTTTAATTAAAAGTTTAAATGTAGAATAAAACTAGTTGGTAACTCATGCAATGCATGAAAAGTAATATAATATAATTTTTTCTTCCATTTTCCCTCTCCCATGGGTGTGCATGTGTTTGTTTATAAAAAATATATAATTTCTGCTATTTTTTATATTTTATTAACTAAAGATTGAATTTGATCATTATGAAAGTTATTAATAGGTAAATATTATGATTTTGTTTATATATAGATATATATATTCTAATATTAGGTATTATTATGATTGTATTTATATATAATATATATATATACATATATATATATATATATATATTCTAACATCTAAAGAAAATGATCCATCAAGATTTTAATGAGAATTTTAAGTTCAATTAAAAATATATATGAGAATTATGATGTTTAAAATTATGAGGTCTTAAAAATTTATATAACAATGAAATGGGAATAGAAGATTACCAATAAAATTAAAAAGTCCAATACCAAAGTCACTCTTAGAAACTGAAATTTCAAGGCACTATTCATTGCAAAATTGGAAAGTTGAAAGAGATTTAAAGGGAGAAATATATATATATATATATATATATATATATATATCAAGTTATATCTAGTATAAATTTAAGCAATGTTACACCAAGTATTATTATGGTGTAACATTGTTTAAAGTTACACCAGGTATAATTAGATGTGAATTTCGATAAATTATCACTGGATTATATTATCTTTGTATATTCTCTATGCTTACAAAATTTAAAGATGATTAAAGATCGATAGTTATATCATCAATCTATTATTTAAATTCAAGTTTTTGTAGTTTAAAATAATGCATAAAAGATAAGTTTACGGATCGAATAGTAAATTACATTTGATTGGCATGCATGTTAAGAACATATAGAATATATAATTCAATGGTTGGATTTTCAAAATATGAATTCAAAAACAAGTTATAGAGTGGTGTAACTCTAAGTAAGTGTAACTTAAACTCAATCCATATATAACAGCTTAAAATATATAGTTAGTAGTTAAAATATATATAGCAGCTTAAACACACACATGCATATATATATATATATAATAATAATAAGTTGATAGTTGGGAAAAAAAAAATGTTTAAATTCGGAATATTTTCGTTAAAAATATAACTTTTTTGAGCTATAAGGCGGGATGGATAATATTTAGCACTCTTAAAAAAATAATAATAATAATAATAAATAAATAAATTATAAAGAGTCTTCTTTTATTGGGTAATAATTGAACCATATGGTCAACCCACCGAAAATCCTATAGTATCTCAAAAAAATAAAGACTACGGAAGTTTTGAACCGCTGTGCAAAGAAAAGGTACAAAAGGGCATCCAGTCATATTTGGTGGCAATTTAAATATTCTGAGGGTTTATTTAAGTTCCATATAATGCCCAGAATTTTGAAAATCAACTTCGAAAAACAATTGATTCAGCAAAAAAAAAAAAACTTTGAAAAACAAATGTAGCGGTCACTGATAGCAATGGTCAAAATTGGCATGGCGAAAAATAAAATGGCAGTTGAAAAGTGGAAACTAGTACAATAGGAAAATGGACTATTAGGCCAAAATGTTAGATTTAAGGGGGCCAAAAAGTTTTTTTTTTTTTAAAGAAAAAAAAAAGAAAGAAAGAAAAAGGTTGAACAAGGACTTTTCTTTACTTTGGCTGTTTTATTTGGTGCCACAGTTGATTAAAGAATAAAATGCCCAAATCTCAAAACCCTTTTCTCGTCGGATGGAGTTTTTTTGAGAAGAAATTGCATGTATATTTATATCTATAAATCATATAAGTGGATTTCAATTAGCTCAATTGGTAAAATTTATGATGGTTGAAAAAGAGATCTAGAGTTCAGTCCCCTCCTATACCAAAAACCGATTAGTGGCTTGGTTTGATGATAAATAGTTATTATCAGGAGTGAATGCCACAGGTTGAAACACTCTAAAAAAAACATATAAAATTATATATCCGAAGACGTTTTATAAGTAATTGACTTCTTTATACTGTGCTACATAAGTTTTGGAACTTCCACAACATCACCAACATTTATTTTTACTTATTTAAGTTTTAATTTTTAAGACACTTAATTTTATTTTTAAGGGAAAATTTAATGGATGCCCTAGAAACATTGGTTTAGAAACTATTTTCAAAAATATTTTTATGGGATAACGATAAAACAATTAATTTTTTTTATGGCTTTTTATATTTCTCATAATAGTGGTGTTAGAACTTTCCTAATATGTTTTATTAACAATTTCCCTAAAGACACTCATTAACGTAACCCTTATTTTAATTATCATCTCAGCCAAACACACCTCCATTTGATAACTCTAAAAGGGACAGGTACATCCATAATAAAGAAAAATACACTACGTCTGACCTGTTCATAAATCTGTATGCATGCATATATAATTGGGTTGTGGCCTTGTGGGTACGTATGCATATTTGCTAGCATGAGGTTTAGGCACCTGCAATGCAAAGGTTTATATTAAAAATATTTCAAAAGATAAAAGCCCCAAGTTTTACTAATTTGTCTCACTCGAATTTATGCATATATCAAACTTTCAATACTTCAACGTCACTGCTAGTGACTAATGCTTATGAGATCCTTTAAGTAGTTGTTTTATCATAGGCAGAGTTATATGAGGCGGAGGAATTTTACCTGAAACAAGGGTTTTCTCCGACCTTAACTTATCTTATATCTTTTTATTATATGTAAATTTTGAAAATCAAACTATGTGATTGAATTTTCTTTATAGTCTTAATACTCATATTGATTTTGTTCAAATTGGATGTTATTTACTATTCAATCAATAAATTTATTTTTTATGCATAATTTTATACGATAAAACTTGAAAAGTATGGAGGATATAATAAAAACATGTAATCCAATGGTTTGATTTTTAAAATTTACATTCAATAAAGAGATATAGAAGAAATATGGAGGGTTTCACCTTTTCCTTTTATGTGCAGAATTTTGCTTAATGAAAATCACACCATTTCTGTTGTTTTTGGATGACTGCAGGAAATTTATGTTGGGGAAAAATGAATTAAAATGTCAACTCAAGGTATAGGTTGTAGTTATGTTTCCATACCCTATATTGACTAGAGTTTTAGCTATTGTGTACATAATGAACTATAATAGATCAGACATAGTATGCTCTGTCAGCAAATGGGGTAGATACACAAGTAACCCAAGGGAAGATCACCAAAAGGCAATACTTAGGGTTTTGAGGTATTTAAGATACATCTTAAACTATGAATTGCACGACACTCGGTATCCTACTATACTAGAGGGGTACAGTGATGCTGACTGAATATCTGATATGAAAGACACAAAATCTACGAGTTGATATGTCTTTTTGCTTGGTGGTGTAGCTATATCTTGGAAATCTTATAAACAAACATGCATTGCTAGGTCCACAATGGAATCAAAGTTTATCGTGTTTGATAAAGTAAGAAAAAAAGTAGAATGACTTCGTCTTTTTTTAGAGGATATACCAATGTGGACGAAACTTGTGCCTCCAATTTGTATACGTTGTGATAGCCAATCAGCAGTTGATAGGTGCTACGACTTAAATAATGCTCCCAAGTGCAGGATTGTTACAAAGTAATAACTTGGTAAGTCCGAGGTTGAATCCACAGGGAAAAGGGAATTTATTAGCAAACCACAAGAGAATAAAACTAAAATAATAAAGTTTAATTGAAGATATTTTTGATGGTTTAGTAAAGTTAATTTAAATTGAGAGAAAATAACAATATATTAAGGCGCTAAGGTTTAGGGATCCACATACAACACATCTATTGGTAGTCTTAACAATATTTATTTTATAACTCAACTAAAATTCATACGAAGGATGATATTAGTCGGATGATTTAACAATAAAAACTCAAGAATTAATTGTCTAAGTTAGTTTCATGAAATTGATTGATTTTAGACAACAAAAATAGTGAATTAGTTCGTAGGGAATACTAAGCATTTAACGTGCCTGGAGTCTACGATAAATCAAAGAATTATACAGAACTAAACATTTTTCTAGATAAGTAAATCAATCAAAAACAAAATAACATAAGCATTAAAACCATAAAATAATCGTTAAGAACATACCAATAAATGGTTGGGTTTCACCCCTTTCCTTAGCAATGCTTCTAACAAGCCATAACACAAATAAAACTCTAAAACTGTAAAGAAACTTTAATAAAACCTAAATTACGTTCTACGGCCGCTCTCCCCTGAATTTTTCCCTAGCCTTTAAATAGGTCAAGGAATCCTATTACAAGTTGAATTCTTGTTTCGAGAAAATCTCAGGTTTTTAGACTTCACTTAACCAACATTTTCGGCCCATTTAACTTCAGAATTCGGACTTTTGGTAAACTACAAAGTTGTAGCCCTTAAGTTAACTTTCCAGCCTAACTTGAATAATCTCGATTGGACATCTGAGCCGAAAGGTATGCTCCAAATACTAACGGGTACGCAAGCTGGAATCTTAATTTGAATTAGACTTGGATTTGGTGCAAATTTCCTTTGATTCCTTGCTCCAATTGGACTCGAATTTAATTGGGTTGGCCTTCTTTGACTTCATCATGCTCCTTGTAAAAGTAAAGTCCATTAGCTTTCTTCTTTGCACAAATCCACTTATTTAATTTCATTATCCTACTAAAGACAAATTCACATATTAAAATTCAATTAAGCACAAAATTGATTATTCAGCATTATTCCAAAACCAACTATAAAGTGCATGAATTAACTCAAAACAAGTATGGTAATACTTTCTAATAATGATATAAATATGCAAAGTTAAGCTATTATCACACTCCCCAACCAGCTCATTGCTAGTCCCTAGCAATTTAAGCGACTCGAGACAAAGACACAAAATAACAAAAAATTATTACTTTAGTAGAAATAGTTAATCAAAAGTCAAAACACTAACAACCACCAAAGATATTCCACATGCCATCAATACTTAGTGTGTGAATAGTTTAGCCAATACAAACACAACCTTAGTCTTAAGATAAAATATGGCTTGAATTTCTATCCAAAGTTATGCTTCAACTCAAATCTCACAGTTGTTAACACTCAACAAATAAATTCACTCCGAAAAGGGTGTAATACTCTTAAACATATGTGAGCAGAATAATGTAGAACAAAAACTAATATCTCACATATAAATAAGATGAAGAATGGTGAAGCGAAATAAAGGACATTTATAGTCTAATGAAAGGATGCCAAACACTAAGAATATTACACCACACACATTGATTAGTCATGTCAAGATCCAAACCATACCTTCCTTAAGATCAAATAGGACTTTCATTGTGATGTAATTTAGGGTAAAGAGAAGGAATTTAGAACAAAGGGTATAGGTAAAATAAAAAGTGTTCCCAAGAATAATTAGAGAGGCAACTTCTTTTGAGTATATGACAATTGATTTATCCTCTCAAGTTTTTTGAATATTGCAATTTCACTTTCTTTCTTTTTTTCTTCAAAATTTCATCAACAAATTCATTATCTATTTCTTCCTCTTTCACATTCCTTTTTTTTTTCAACATTTTTCCTTTTCTGTTTATGACTTTTTTTTTTTTGGGAGTGGGTCCTCCTTTTCTTCCAACTATTTCCCCAGAAATTTACCGCAATAAGACAATTTGATTGCATTCATTCTTGGAACACTTTAGGAAAGGGTTTGAGAAAGAATGACTAAAATAATAGGCTTAAATGGGTGACTAGCGGTAATGTATCAAGAAGAAAAATAATAAAGGCTTAAAACTAACAAAGATGGCCTAAATTCATCTCTTAAGGATTGAGATAGTTCTTCAAAATCCATGACTTTAACATATTCAAGTGTGGCATAAAATTGATGAATTCTTAGCATTCGACCAAATCAGAGAATAATGAGACTAAGCAACAACAAAGTTTCGTGTTTCCAAATGAAAAATGAGATTAAAAGAAAATAACCCTCTAAAAAAATGAATGGCTCAAGAACTCACTTGGGTTATAGTCTCTACAATTTATTTTCAAGATTTTCAAAGTCATCTCTATTTCTCAACCAAGAAACATATTCATGTGGCTAAAGTGCATGTGCATAATAGTTGAGCATGAAAAACAGTGGAATTCTTTAGATAGAAGTAGCATAAAGAACTTTCACTTAAAACTCTTGCTAAAACTACACTTTCTTTTTTTTGGTTGAAAATTGAACTAAAAACAAAAATCACTGAAAACAACCCAATTTTTTTTTTTAACAAAAATAAAACCAAATGCAAATCATCTCAAGTTCCTCCCCTCAACCTATGATAGGCCAAAAATGTATTGACCCATTGTGATGAATTAATTGATTAATTAGCCAAGTTTATTAGTTAGTCAAATTAACATGCAATTGTACGTGGCAGCACAAATAAATCACCAATTAACTAAAGTATGCAGCGGAAAATAAATTGATACGGTGATTTGTTTATGAATGGGGAAAACCTATACGGCAAAAACCCCACTAGGTGAGTTTAATGTCACCACTCCCAAGAATCCACTATTATCAAAACAAGCGGTTATAAGTAAAGGAATCACAGTACTTTATACCAACCTACAGTTGAACCCTTACCCCAATACCCAATTGGACTTGTTCTGTAGTGACAATCTCTCCTTTTCAATGCACGGCTCTCAGTAAGTGACTAATCAATTACGCAGATCCCAGTACTTGACTTGATCACCAACTTGAGAAGGATGTTGGTTGCAAAGTTCTTTAGTTCATCTAGATGATGAAGATCATGAAGTTGCTTGGTCACAAAACCCTACGGTGTACAAACACAACAGCTTCTTGAAGAATTAGGGCAAACTAGGTTTCTAGTCACACTATTCTTCATACTTGTGGAATTGTGCTCTTGTGTAACTTGTCGGCACCTTTTACAGCCCTTAAAATAATCCTTATATATATTTAGGGTTGTGAGAAAAGAAAGCCCAAACATACACTCACGGATTGGATGAAAAACCGTCCTAAAAAACTAAGTTTCATAAACCTCGATAGATATCCATCTATCGAGCTAGCTGTCGAGCTAGTTGTCAAGCTTTAAAATCCAGCACTTTATTCCTTGATTCTTGAACAAACTTGCATGACTTTAACACTTGAACTTGAAACCTTGTTTCTTGAAGCATTAAACACATCCTAGATCTACCCAATTACAAGTAAAGTGCATTTTGTTAAAGGATTAGCCAATTACATAAAATGTTGACATATGTTCCTAACATGAATCACATATGTCCTAACAACCTAAAACTTACATTGTCCTTAATGATATCAAGGAAAACCAATAAAGAGTAAAGATTACAGAGAAAAATTCTCAAGAAACACTGTCCATTCACCTTAAATATATAAGGACACAAACACTAATGCTAATTACTTGGCATGTCTTGATAAATGGGATCCTCCAAATTAATGGATTCCTCCTCTTGTGAAAAATTCTCAAGAAATGGCTTAAGACGTTGTCCATTCACCTTAAATATGTTACCATTCTTAGGATTTGCAATTTCTATGGCACCATGGGGAAAACATTTTTAACAATGAAAGGTCCAGTCCATCTAGATCTCAATTTTTCGGGAAACAAATGTAACCTAGAATTATACAAAAGAACTTTTTGAGATGGTTCAAAAGATTTCCTTAAAATTTGTTTGTCATGAAAAACCATCATTCTTTAGAAATCCTAGAATTCTCATATGCATCACACCAAATTTCTTCCAACTCATTCAATTGCAATTTTCTAAATGAACTAGCCTTGTCTAAGTTAAAGTTAAACATCTTTATTGCCCAATATGACTTATGTTCCAATTCCACATGCAAGTGACAAGCTTGACCATAAAAAAGTCTATAGGGAGACATACCAAGAATATTTTTATAGGCAATGCGGTACACCCAAAGTGCATCATTCAACCTCAAAGACCAATTTTTACAATTTGGGTTAATCGTCTTTTCCAAAATTTGTTTAATCTCCCTATTGGCAAGCTCAACTTGTCCACTTGTTTGTGGGTGATATGGGGTGGGAACCCTGTGTGTTATGCAATATTTTTTTATTAATGCCTCAAAAGGTCGGTTGCGAAAGTGCAAGGCCCCCTCACTAATAATTGCCCTAGGGATGCCAAACCTTGACAAAACATTTTCCTTTAAGAATTTCAAAACAATTTTGTGATCATTCTTTTTGCAAGGAATAAGCCCTCAACCCTTTGAAACACAATCTATAGCCACTAGAATGTAAAGATATCTAAAAGGAGGGAACGGACCCATGAAGTCTATGCCCCAACAATCAAAAATTTCAACTAAAATTGGGTTTAAAGGCATCATATTTCTACAAGTTATTCCTCCCAAATTTTGACAAGAATCACAAGATTTGCAAAAATGATGAGTGTCTTTAAACATATTAGGCCAATAAAAACCACATTGCAAAATCTTTGCAATGGTTTTCCTTGAAGAAAAATGGCCTCCACAAGCTTCATTATGACAAAAGGAGATGGCACTAAATATTTCATTATCAAGGACACATCTCCTAATGATTTGATCTAGATAGTACTTAAATAAATAAGGATTATCATAGAAAAAATTGCGTACCTCAACCATGGAGCATTTCTTATCTTGAGCACTCTAGTGAGATGGTGTTTGTCTTGTGACAAGAAAATTGACAATGTCAGCATACCAAGGCAAAGTAGAGATGGAACACAATTGTTCATTAGGGAATGAATCCCTAATGGGCAATGCATCCATGGATTCATTAAAAGTGAGCCGCAACAGATGGTCTGCCACCCTATTTTCTAATCCCTTTTTATCTTTGATGGTGATATTAAATTCTTGTAGTAGAAGAATCCATCTAATCAATCTTGGCTTTGCATCCTTCTTTCAAAGAAGATATTTTAAAGCTGCTTGGTCAGTGAAAACAATAACAAGAGAGCCAAGAATATATGAACGGAATGTAACAGTCTTAGGTGTAGGCAAATTAGCGATCAACTCAATTTTTTCTTTATCCACCTCTATGCCTTTTGAAGAAACAATGTGGCCTAGTACAATCCCTTTTGTGACCATGAAATGACACTTTTCTCAATTTAATAGTAAATTCTTTTCTTCACACCTAGTTATGACTTTTTGCAAATTAGAAAGGCATTCATCAAAAAAGTCACCAAACACAAAAAAAATCATCCATGAAAACCTCTAAATAACGCTCAACCATGTCACTAAAAATACTTAGGATGCATCTTTGAAAAGCGGCAGGTGCATTACATAAACCAAATGGCATCCTTCTAAATGCAAAAGTACCAAAAGGACAAGTAAATGTGGTTTTCTCTTGATATTCAAGTGCAATTTCAATTTGATAGTACCTTGAATACCCATCTAAAAAGCAATAGTACTCATGACCCACTACTCTCTCTAAAACTTGATCCAAGAAAGGTAAAGGGAAGTGATCTTTCCTAGTGACTGCATTCAATTTTGTATAATCAATACACATGCGCCAACTTGTGGTGACAAGAGTTGGAATTAACTCATTATTCCCATTTTTTACCATAGTTATTCCAGATTTCTTAAGCACCACTTTAGTAGGAATTACCCATTTACTCTCTGCAATGGGGTATATGATACCCACATCTAACAATTTAAGCACTTCAGTCCTAACTATCTCTTTCATTGTAGGGTTCAACCTACGTTGCATCTCCTTAGATGGTTTAGCATTATCCTCTAAATAAATCCTATGAACACAAATCAATGGGCTAATTCCTTTAATGTCAGCTATGTTCCATCCTATAGCACTCTTATGTTTTCTCAAAACATTTAATAACTTACCTTCTTGCAAAGAGTCAAGTTTAGAAGATATTACCACAGGAAAAGTTTCATCGTTTCCTAGAAAAGCATACTTGAGCTCAACAGGCATGGGCTTCAACTCCAATTTTGGTACTTGCTCACTAGATGGTAACAACTTTATCTCACGAGGTGGCAACTCCTCATATTTCTATTTCCAATTGCTCACTTGCAATTCCTGTGCAGATTCCAAAAGATAGTGAATGTAGGCAATTTTAGAATTCTCATCAAAATTAAAATCACATGAATTGACTAGACAAGCTTCTAATGGATCTAAAAAACTTGTTTTGTAGAATTGTTCTTGAACAGGTGTTTCAATTAAGTTAACTTCATGCACGTCCTCTTCATCCCTAGGTTGCTTACAAGTATTAAAAATATTAAGCTCAAGGGTCATATTCCCAAAAGATAAATTTAAGACTCCAGTTCTACAATTTATCAATGCATTAGAAGTTGCAAGAAATGGGCGACCTAAAATCACAGATATTTGAGAATTAGCTTAGAAACAGGATGCACGTTCAAAATAATGAAGTCATTAGGAAAATAAAATTTGTCCACTTGAACCAAAACATCCTCAACAACACCCTTTGGAACAATCACAAATCAATCGGCAAATTGTAAAATTATGGAAGTGGGTTTTAACTTGCCTAGACCTAATTGCTCATACACTGAATACAACAAAAGATTGTGATAATAGCTTAAATTTGCATATTTATATCATTATTAGAAATCATTATCATACTTATTTTGAGTTAATTTATGCATTTTGTAGTTGGTTTTGGAATAATGCTGAATAATCAATTTTGTGCTTGATTGAATTTTAATACTTGAATTTGTTTTTCGTAGGATAATGAAATTAAATAAGTGGATTTGTGCAAAGAAAAAAGCTAATGGACTTTATTTTTACAAGGGTCATGATAAAGTTAAAGAAGGCCAACCCAATTAAATTTGAGTCCAATTGGAGCAAGGAATCAAAGGAAATTTGCACCAAATCCAAGTCCAATTCGGATTAGGATTCCAGCCTGCGCACCAATTAGTATTTGGAGCATATCTTTCGGTTCAGATGTTCAATTGAGATGATTCAAGTTGGGATGAAAATTTAACTTAAAGGGCTACAACTTTGTAGTTTACCAAAAGTCTGAATTCTGAAGTTAGTTGGGCTGAAAATGTCAGTTAAGTGAAGCCTAAAAACCTGAGATTTTCTCTAAACGGGAATTCAACTTGTAATAGGATTCCTTAAACTATTTAAAGGCTCTTTAGGGAAAAATTCAGGCGAGAGCTGCCGTAGAATGTAATTTAGTCTTTCTTAAAGTTTCTTTACAGTTTTTAGAGTTTTATTCGTGTTATGGCTTGCTAGAAGCCTTGTTAAGGCAAGAGGTGAAACCCAATTGATGCTATTATGTTTTTGATTGATTTACTCATCTAGAAAAATGTTTAGTTCTATATATTTCTTTGATTTATCGTAGACTCTGGGCACGTTAAATGCTTAGTATTCCCTGCAAACTAATTCACTAGTTTTGTTTTGCCTAAAATCAATCAATTTCATGAAACTACCTTAGACAATTAATTCTTGAGTTTTTATTGTTAAATCATCCGACTAAGATCATCCTTCGTATGAATTTTAGTTGAGTTATAAAATAAATATTATTAAGACTATCAATAGATGTGTTGTGTGTGGATCCCTAAATTTTAGCGCCTTAATATATTGTTATTTTCTCTCAATTTAAATTTCCTTTACTAAACCATCAAAAATCTCTTCAATTAAACTTTATTATTTTAGTTTTATTCTCTTGTGGTTTGCTAATCAATTCCCTTTTCCTTGTGGATTCGACCTCAGACTTACCGAGTTATTACTTCATGACAATCTTGCACTTGGGAGCATTATTTAAGTTGCAACATGTTTTTGGCGCCGTTGCCGGGGATTAGGCGATTAGAGAGGCATTCCACTTCACTTGGAGAGGTTTTCGGCATTAAATTTCTTCACATATTTGGTAATATCTCTCCAACTCATTTCTTTTTAAGTAGTTTAGTTTTCCTCGAGTTATTTATTTTTACTTCTTATATTGTTAAAGGTATTTGTTTTCTTTTCTTTTCTTTTTCTTTTTCTTTCTTGTTTTACTTCTGCACGTGTGTTTGGTGTCATGATAGTGATAATCGCTTGGTTAGAATTGAGTCTAATAATTTGTTTAGCAATTTATCTGATTCTTTCACACATTCTGATACACTTGATATCATGGCGGACTTAGAGAGTAATCATGGCAATGAGAACAATTTAAATAATGAAAACTTCCTTGCTCACCAACCCATTAGAACTCTCAGGGATTATTTGCAACCTACTAGGAGTAGTGCACCATCATGCATCATTTTTCCAACTAATACAAATAATTTTAATTTTAAGTCCAGTATGATTTCATTACTTCCTAAATTTCATGTCGTAGATTCTGATAATCCTTACCTACACTTTAAGGAATTTGAGGAGGTATGTTCTACCTTCTATGACCAATCATGTAATGAAGAGACCATTAGGTTGTAGTTGTTTCCTTTTTCTCTTAAAGACAATGCAAAAACTTGGCTTAATTCTTTGAGACCTAGGTCAATTGGTACTTGGCAAGAGATGCAAACTGAGTTTTTAAAGAAATTTTTTCCAATTCATAGGACTAATGCACTTAAAAGAGAAATAATGAATTTTTCACAAAAAGATAATGAGACATTTTATCAATGTTGGGAAAGATTTAAAGATTTGCTTAATGCTTGTCCACATCATGGCTATGAAACTTGGCGTATAATTAGTTTTTTCTATGAAACTTTAACCTCAAAGATGCGCCAATTTGTAGAGATGATGTGCAATGGAGAGTTTTTGAATAAAGATCCTGATGAGGCTTTTGATTATTTTGATCTCTTAGCTGAGAATGCCCAATCTTGGGATACCACTGATACCTCAGATAGGTCTAGAGCATCCACCAACCCCTCTGGGGGGGTAAGTACCAACTTAGGGAAGATGATGACCTTAGTCCTAGGGTGGCTAGTCTAACTAGGAAGCTTGAAGCCATGGAATTAAGGAAGGTCAATAGAATCGATATTGTGCCTAAAATTGATGAAATTTGAAGAATTTGTGAGACCATGGAACACCCTACCATTGAATGCCCTACAATTCCAGTTTTTAAAGAGGTGTTGCATGATCAAGCAAATGCTATGAACATGGTGAAAAAATCATACCCTTCCCCCTATTTAGAGACATACAATTCAAGGTGGAGGAATCACCCAAATTTTAGATGGAGGAATGATAATGTGGTTGCACCTCCTACATATGGTTCTTTAAATTTTGTTCCCTATAATCCCCCTCCAAAGAAGAGTCTTGAGGACACTTTGCAACAATTCATGCAGACTCAATCCACCATTAATAATCAGAACTCACAAGTCATAAATGACATTAGGAGCACTCTCACTAAACTGACCACATCCATGAGCACAATAGAAAAGGGTAAGTTTCCATCTCAACCACAACCAAACCCATAAGGTCAAGTTTGTGTTGATGATTGTAGTTCCTTTGAAAATAAAGTGAGTCAAGTAAATTCTACAACTACTCTTCATAGTGGAAAAATCATTGAAAAAGATATTCCTAAAAGCAATACACATGATGAGTCTTCCAAAATAAAGAGTAGTGATGAAGTCCCTGAGCCTAAATCTAATGAAATTGAAAGGTGTCCTATCCTTGCTCCCTTTCCCCAAAGGTAGATTCCACCTCAAAAAGTGAATAAAAAATTTGAAATCCTTGAAGTGCTTAAGCAAGTTAAAGTGAACATTCCTCTTTTGGATGCCATAAAGCAAATTCATGTGCTAAAATTTTGAAAGATTTGTGTACTGTTAAGCTTAAGCTTAATGTACATAAGAAGGCATTTTTGACTCAGCAAGTTAGTGCAATCATTCAAAACAATAGACCTCCAAAGTTCAAATATCCAGGTTGTCCCACTATTTCATGTGTTATTGGTAATTCAAAAATAGAGAAAGCTTTGCTTGATCTTGGGGCAAGTGTGAATCTTTTGCTGTATTCAGTGTATGTGCGATTAGGTCTAGGAAAGTTAAAACTCATTTCCATAATTTTACAACTTCCCGATCGATCTATGATTGTTCCAAAGGGTGTTGTTGAGGATGTTTTGGTTCAAGTGGACAAATTTTATTTTCCCGTTGACTTTATTATTTTGGACAATCATCTTGTTTCTAATGCCAATTCTCAAATATCTGTGATTTTAGGACGCCCATTTCTTGCAACTTCTAATGCATTGATAAATTGTAGAAGTGAAGTCTTAAAATTATCTTTTGGGAATATGACCCTTGAGCTTAATATTTTTAATACTTGTAATCAACCTAGGGATGAAGAGGATGTGCATGAAGTTGACTTAATTGAAACACTTGTTCAAGAACAATTCAACAAAACATGTTTTTCAGATCCATTAGAAGCTTGTCTAGTCAATTCATGTGATTTTAATTTTGATGAGAATTCCAAAATTGCCTACATTCATTGTCTTTTGGAATCTACATAGGAATTGGAAGCGAGCAATTGGAAATTGAAATATGAGGAGTTGCCACCTCGTGAGATAAAGTTTTTGCCATCTAGTGAGCAAGTACCAAAATTGGAGTTGAAGCCCTTGCCTGTTGAGCTCAAGTATAAATTACCTTTACTAAACCATCAAAAATCTTTTCAATTAAACTTTATTATTTTAGTTTATTCTCTTTTGGTTTGCTAATCAATTCCCTTTTCCTATGGATTCAACCTTGGACTTACCGAGTTATTACTTCGCGACAATCCTGCACTTAGGAGCATTATTTAAGTCGCAGTAGATTCACACTTGCCCCAAGATCGAGCAAAGCTTTCTCTATTTTTGAATTACCAATCACACATGAAATAGTGGGATAACTTGGATCTTTGAACTTAGGAGGTCTATTGTTTTGAATGATTGCACCAACTTGTTCAGTCAAAAATTCCTTCTTATGTACATTAAGCTTATGCTTTACAGTACACAAATCTTTCAGAAATTTAGCATATGATGGAATTTGCCTTATGGTATTCAAAAGCGGAATGTTCACTTTAACTTGCTTAAGCACTTCAAGGATTTCAAAATTTTGTTTCACTTTTTGAGGTGGAATCAGCCTTTGGGGAAAGGAAGCAGGGATAGGACACCTTTCAATGTCATTAGATTTAGGCTCAAGAACTTCATCACTACTCATTATTTTGGAAGATTCATCATGCGTTTTGCTTTTAGGAATATCTTTTGCAATGATTTTTCCACTATGAAGAGTAGTTACAGATTTAACTTGACTCACTTTATTTTCAAAGGAACTACAATCATCAACACAAAATTGACCTTGGGGGTTTGGTTGTGGTTGAGATGGAAACTTACCCTTTCTATTGTGCTCATGGATGTGGTCAATTTAGTGAGAGTGCTCCTAAAGTCATTTATGGCTTGTGAGTTCTGATTATTAATGGTGGATTGAGTTTGCATGAATTGTTGCAAAGTGTCCTCAAGACTCTTCTTTGAAGGGGGATTATAGGGAGCAAAATTTAAAGAATCACGTGTAGGAGGTGCAACCACATTATCATTCCTCCAACTAAAATTTGGGTGATTCCTCCACCCTGAATTGTATGTCTCTGAATAGGGAGAAGGGTATGATTTGTTCACCATGTTCATAGCATTTGCTTGATCATGCAACACCTCTTTAAAAGCTAGAATTGTTGGACATTCATTGGTAGGGTGTTCCATGGTCTCACAAATTCTACAAACCTCATTAATTTTAGGCACAAATTGATCCATTGACTTTCCTTAATTCCATGGCTTCAAGCTTCCTAGTTATACTAGCCACCCTAGCACCAAGGTGATCATCTTCTCTAAGTTGGTACTTACCACCCCAGAGGGGTTGGTGGATGCTCTAGACCTATCTGAGATATCAATGGTATCCCAAGATTGGGCATTCTCAGCTAAGAGATCAAAATAATCAAAAGCCTCATTAGGATCTTTATTCAAAAAATCTTCATTGCACATCATTTCTACAAATTGGCGCATCTTTGGAGTTAAACTTTTATAGAAAAAACTAATTATATGCCAAGTTTCATAGCCATGACATGGACAAGCATTAAGTAAATCTTTAAATCTTTCCCGACATTGATAAATGTCTCATTATCTTTTTGTGAAAAATTCATTATTTGTCTATGAATTGGAAAAAATTTCTTTAAAAACTCAGTTTGCATCTCTTGCCAAGTACCAATTGACCTAGGTCTCAAAGAATTAAGTGAAGTTTTTGCCTTCTCTTTAAGAGAAAAAGGGAACAACTTCAACTTAATGGTCTCTTCATTACATGATTGGTCATGGAAGGTTGAACATAGCTCCTCAAATTCCTTAAAGTGTAGGTAAGGATTTTTAGAATCTAAGCCATGAAATTTAGGAAGTAATGAAATCATATCGGGCTTAAAATTAAAATTATTTGCATTAGTTGGAAAAATGATGCATGATGGTGCACTACTCCTAGTAGGTTGCAAATAATCCATGAGAGTTCTAATGGGTTGGTGAGCAAGGAAGTTTTCATTATTTAAATTATTCTCATCACCATGGTTAATCTCTAAGTCTGCCATGATATCAAGTATGTGAGAATGTGTGAAAGAATCACCAAGCAATTATCACTATCATGACACCAAACACGCATGCAATAGTAAAGCATGAAAGAAAAAGAAAAAGAAAAAGAAAAGAAAAGAAAACAAATACCTTTAACAATAAAAAGAAAAACTCTAAAATAAAACTAAACTACTTAAAAAGAAAAGAATTTGAGAGATATTACCATATATGTGAAGAAATTTAATGCCGAAATCCTCTCCAAACGAAGTGGAACACTTCTTTAATCGCCTAATCCCCAGTAGCAGCACCAAAAACTTGCTGCGACTTAAATAATGCTCCCAAGTGCAGGATTGTTGCAAAATAATAACTCAGTAAGTCTGAGGTCGAATCTACAGGGAAAAAGAAATTGATTAGCAAACCACAAAAGAATAAAACTAAAATAATAAAATTTAATTAAAGAGATTTTTGATGGTTTAGTAAAGTTAATTTAAATTGAGAGAAAATAACAATATATTAAGGTGCTAAGGCTTAGGGATCCACACACAACACGTCTATTGGTAGTCTTAACAATATTTATTTTATAACTCGACTAAAATTCATACAAATGATGATCTTAGTTGGATGATTTAACAATAAAAACTCAAGAATTAGTTGTCTAAGGTAGTTTCATGAAATTAATTGATTTTAGGCAAAACAAAACTAGTGAATTAGTTCGCAGGAAATACTAGGCATTTAACGTGCCCAGAGTCTACGATAAATCAAAGAATTATACAGAACTAAGCACTTTTCTAGATAGTAAATCAATCAAAAACATAATAACATAAGCATTAAAATCATAAAATAATTTTTAAAAATATACCAATAAACGGTTGGGTTTCACCCCTTGCCTTGGAAAGGCTTCTAGCAAGCCATAACACATAAAAATCTAAAAATTGTAAATAAACTTTGAGAAAACCTAAATTACGTTCTATGGCAGCTCTCCCCTGAATTTTGCCCTAAAAAGCCTTTAAATAGGTTAAGAAATCCTATTACGAGTTGAATTCCCGTTTGGTGAAAATCCTAAGTTTTTAGGCTTCAATTAACCTACGTTTTCGGCCCATTTAAAATTTTGAATTCAGACTTTTATTAAACTACAAAGTTTTACGCCTTTAAGTTAAATTTCCAGCCCAACTTGAATCATCTCGATTGGACATCTGAGCCGAAAGTTGTTAGAAAATTTGGTTTTGTATCTCATACAAAACACACAGCGGAAGCAACAATCACGGATCTACTTCATTCATGAAAGATAACATGTAACCATGAATTCTAGAATAAAGAATAGAAAGCATACCTTGATGTAGTGAATTTCAAAACCACGACTTGAGAATACCTTTAATCTTCATCTCAATTCCACATGGTGCCCAAGATGTGCGGTCTCTCAATCAGTCTTTTGTACATAGATTCTCAAAGAAAAATTCTTCTTCTTCTTCTCCTTGTGGAGAAAAACTAGTTTATTTTCTTTTCATCATACGTACGTTTAAAACTATTCTCATAGTTTCATTATTTAATAACTCTTATTAAATAATAACTGATTATCTAATTGGGTTAGCCTTTTGGGCCTACCCAATTTGGTTTTAGTTTGTGACTTGAAATGGGACCAAAGGGAACAAATAAGACTCTAGCTCCAATGTGTCTTGGACTTTTTGTCAACTCTTAACAAGTCTAAAGTTACCATTAATTATATTCAATACCACTATAAGAATATAATTGCATTCTAGGTTTTATTAATAAATTATATCTCAAAACTTTATTATACATACAACCCATTCATTAAAATATTCGTAGTAATACAAAGTCATAAATATAGACTGCCACTTTGAAGATTACTACATCTTTATCCTTGAGTACCCGGTTTAATCCTTTATGTTATTCATTATATATTTATGAAATCCAATTTCATAAATATATACTTTAGTAACTCCTTATTAAAGTGGTTGGACCCAACACTCTGAATAACCAAACCCATTAAACTTATCTTAAGGGAATATTTTATATCTCCGTTAAGAGAATTCCATCTTGAGAATATATGTTCCATCAACACTAAATGCGGCTGCCCAACATACTGAGATTTTGACCGTAACTTATAGATCTCACTCCTGATATATCAAAGTAACCTACATCTCATGATCAGGTCCATTATTCTCTCAGGATTTAGAGTTGATGTAAATAGAAGTCGTGAGATTTATTATTCATTTGACAGTCGTTAGGAGAATAATAAATCTCACAGCGGTCCAGTTTAATATGTCTTAACTCTTAAAACATATCAACATATCAACTAGAAGTCTCCACTTCCATGATCAAGACAAATCATCTTAGTTGATATGTTATAGTCTTCGCAGATGAAATGCCCAATTTCATCACCGACTACGAACTAAAATTCTGAGTTTACAAAGAACTTGTGATTTATATCTTTCTGTGACTTTTCACATAAATCACATACTATGCATCTCATGGACTAAGATAATGTCTCATTAGTTCATTTATAGATAGTCTCATATAATTAAACAATTTAATTATTTATGACATGCCAATAAATTGGATTTTAGGGCATAAACCCCAACAATCTCCCACTTGCCCTCAAAGACAATTTACCATATATCCGACACTTATTTCCCTTTAGAGTAATTCATAGTCACTCTAAGGCAAGGTTTGGAAACAAGTTTCAGTCAGATTTACTGCATAAATTATCTTTTCTACTACTACTACTTCTCACGTACTCATATCTCTCTAATGAGATGATACTTACGCTTAATGTGTATTTTCACCACCTAGGATGAACACATATCTTGAAGTCCAACTTCATGAATCACAATCAAACTGCAATTCAGTATTTGTACATCTAGAAACTATTAAGACCTCACTTTGGTGGACAAGCATATAATCCCTCATTCTCGTAAGATAATTGAGTACATGCTTTACTCCCACTTAACTAAGTGATTTTTGATTCGCTTGATATTTGCTTACCATGCCCACCGCAAAATAGATATTTAGCTTAGTATATAGCATGACATAAAGACTTCCTTTTGATAAGGTATAAGAAACCGTCTTAATATGCTCTTCCTTTTATATGTCTTAGGACTATAGTCCTATATAAAGGAACTTTAAACTTAAAAGGAAAGAATCCTTTCTTAAAGTAGTTTTTGCTAAACTTGGCTAGAATCTAATCTATTCAAGCAGTTTGAGATAGATTCAACATCCTAATTTCTGAATTATAATGAAGTTTTAATTCTTAGAATGACTAGTTTTTCTCAAGTACTTTATATCAAACTGGACTAGACAACAAAAAATTCTATTGATGACAATAACTCTATATCATTCTAAATGATTAGAATGTCATCAACATACATTAAGAAATTTATTATTCTATATAACTTTTACACACATAAGGCTTCAAATACTTGATCAAAATCAAACAATTTGATTGCTTGATTAAAGCTGATATTTTATGAATTAGATGCTTGCTTTAGTCAATAAATGAATTTTAAGCAACTTGCATACTAAACACTACTGGTTCTTTGCTATGAACAAGTCTAGTAACATCAAATAGATGTCTTCCTCAAGATTGCTACTAAAAGAAGCTTTCTTGATATTCATTACCATATTTCATCCAAATGAAATATAATGAATAAGAGAATCTAGATAGAGTCAAACTTGACTATTGGTGAAAAAATCTTTTCATAATCAAACCATTTCTTTCTGAATAAATCTTTTTGCCACTAGTCTTGACTTTGAAGGTTTTTACCTTCAAATCTATCAATCTCATTTACTTGTAGACATATTTGAAACAATAGCCTTAATGCTATAAAGCGTCTCTACAAGTTCTAGACTTTAAATAGAATCCAATTCTATTCACATAACCTTGATCCAGTAATCCATATTCATATCATCTATTACTTTTACGTAGGACCGATGATCAAATTCATATCCTTGTGGAATAACTACAAAAGTTTATTCCAAAAGTATGAATTTATTTGGTAATCCTCCCACTACGATGTTGTACTAGTGTAATAGTTATCTATAGAATAATGTCTTGTGGTGTATCTAATACAACCATCTCATTTCCAAATGTATTTTATAGTTGTCCTACCACAAATTCTGACATTTTTCTTCTAGAACAATCTATGATTTGCTTTAAGATTATTCACATAGTCATCATCAAGAACTTTACAAACATCTTGTCTTCTTTATGACTACCAAAACAATCTTTGCGATTCCTTTTGGATACCCAACATAAACATACATTTTTCTACTTTTTGATTTCAACTTGTTAGATTTCCTTTCTAGCACAAGCGCTTGACATCTCCAAAAGTGGAAGTATCATATACTAGGTTTTCACCCATTCCATGATTTGACAGATGTCCTAGGAACAAACTTTTGAAATCAACTTTAGAAAATGTATAGCAATCAATAGAGTATATCTCCAAAAGAAATAAGCAAATAGAAATACTTATCATGTACTTTACTATTTCTAAAAGAGTCTTATTCCTCCTTCATGTATGCACTGAATTAAAGAAGTCATTGACACTATATTCCTTTACAATAAAGGAGCCCTAGATCATATTATCCTCTAAATAGAATTCATAAACTGGGAATATAACAAAATAATGGTTCTAAAAGCCCATCTTTCACCAATCTTGAGTATCATTTAGATTAATAAAATCTAGACATAAGTGCCAAAACATACAATTACAAAGGATGAAAACTTTCTCTTTAAAAAGTAAAACATGTAAATTTCTATCTAGAAGACAATCATGGACAATGCTTAGCTTTACCAAAACAGAAATACTTTCCTTTTGGTCATTCTTTTGAGTCTAATTTTCTTTTGGCAACTACTAGTTCAACTAACTTGTTCAAATGTTTGGTATTATAATTCTTCTTCTTACCACCCTTACCTTTTGGTTCAGGCTAAGAATTCGAATTAAATCATATTAATCTTAGCCTTAGCTTTTAGGATGTCTTCTGTTGCGTAGAACTCACTCATCAATTCAGATAATATAAAAAGAATTTATTTTCAAACAATCTAAAATGATCAAATGATTCTAACAAGGACTTGTGGATCATATCCAAATGAGATTAACATTTAATCTCTACATCCAAGAATTCCAATTCATTTTAGAATTAAAACATTTTCATAAAATGATATAGAATTGGAACTTCTTAGGCCTTTCTTAGCACTCAATATGATTCATACCAAACATCTTATTTAGACTTAATATAAAGTCTAAGTCTAGTACTAACTCTTGCATCTCATGCTATAACACAATTGAGATAGAAGCCAATGAACATTTTAGCATTACAATGGAAACTATTATCATATCATAAGTTATCTTCCATCAATGCATCATGCATAGGAAATTATGACAATGCTGAATCAAAACATATTTATGTACTTTAGCTCCTTTAAGCACCATGTCCAAAATTATTTTTTAGTTAATGTGATTCAATTAAAATAGTAGGTGGAGGACAAAATTTATGACAACTTTATTTTGAGACTATGAACATAATTACAGGGACATTATATTTTGCATCCATAACCATATAGTATGAAACCCGAAAAACATACTGTACTAGGTGCAACAACAACCTAATCCCACAATTAATATTCCTTGGAAGCGAGGTCATACCAATCACTATGATTAGGCGAGAATTATTCTCATTATTAATGCTATCATGGTAACTCTTACCAAACAAAAATAATTTGTCGCTTTTCCTTTAGCCTCTAAGTAATAATGACATAGCTCCGAAGGGAGGTTAACATTATACTTAGTCTAGTGTACACCATTGCCTAGAATTAACGTGAGTCACCAAGTAACTCCACGGAAGCGTGGTCATTCTCAATGTAAAAACACAGTTCATCTATCATTAAGAAGTTTAACATGTAGTACTATGAATTAAACACCCTCCGAAGGGAGCAAGGCATATACGCCAAGGCGAGGTGCCTAATCACACTACTATAAATCGGCAATGAAGGCCGTGAGAATCAACCCTTGAATCTCTCTCCCACTAGAAATTTTCAAACAAGTGGATTGTCTTGAAATAATTGTGATCTAATCACAATTTTAACCCTACACATTAAATGTGTTTAATTGTTTAAATTCAATGTGATGTAACTAAGTTACGTCACAATAGCGTAACGAACATTCGTGCAATCACAAAGAAGTTTAACTTTGTGATCCATGAAGTATATACCCTCCGCATGGAATGCAAGACTCGAAGTCAAGACAAGTTATCTATTCACATTACAATAAACTTAACAAAAGGGTTATTTCAGCACTCTTACTCATTATTTGGGTTTTTCTTAAATAATTGTGATCCCATCACAACTAATAACCTTGCACTTGATAAAGACTAACCTCATTAGAATCACTAACTAAAATGGAAGTCCTAAACTATTTAGGATTCCTTAAACACTAATGAATAAAAAATTAGTTATATAGAACTCTATCCTTAATTTACTAGATAAAGTATTCTAATCTCATTAGAAACTATATAACTTTAATTAGAATTTTAATCTCATTAAAAACCTCTAATTCAAATAAATTAAGCACTTTTAATCATAAAACAATTTAGGACTAAGAGTTCTATTTAACTACATGTAATAAACAGGTGTCAGAATTTTTTGGCAACTTGTTTTGGCGACTCGCCTAGTTGCGAGACTCCAGTTGCGAGTTTTGGCGACTTGCCCAGTCGCGAGACCCCAGTCGTGAGTTCATCCAGAAGCTCTGGCGACTCACTCGCGACTCGCTAGTCGCGAAAACACCCAGAAATATCCGTTTTTTCTTTTAACCATTTTTTACGTTTCCAATGAACAAAACACATTTTTAATGATAAAAAAACGATGAGATTAAGATTAAAACTTGAATTTCATTGATGTTAAAGTGTTAAAATTCAATTTTACGTGGTTAAAATCAAACTTAAACAACATCATAACATCAAAATCAGTTTTAATCAAACAATAGTTTCAAAAACTATAATATGCAGAAAAATGACTGCAAAATTTTCACAACTATGAATTCACATCGTAGATCACGATAAATAGCAAGTTTCCCATGCATTACTAAAACCAAAAAATAGTTAACACTTTGATTCGAACACCGAAACAAAGACAAACATTTTGGCTTTCCTCATTCTTTAATCAAGAATGAATATGGGCGCCTAGTGAAGAAAACAAAAAACGATTTCATACAGTTCCATTCTTGCTATCTCTTATCAAAACATATAGAAACATGTTCAACTATTAATCTAACAATAAATTAATAAAACCCAACATGTATCTATATCAGACCATACGTGCAACAAGTATGCAGAAATTTTTACTGCAGAAAACTAGAACACCAAGAAAATGGTTTTTCTTTAATTCTAAAACTCAATCACATGTTATACAAGCATGATATTGAAGACTGCTTTGATACCATTTATTGGAAAATCTGGTTTTGTATCTCATACAAAACACACAGCGGAAGCAACAATCACGGATCTACTTCAATTATGAAAGATAACATGTAACCATGAATTTTAGAATAAAGAATAGGAAGCGTACCTTGATGCAGTGAATTTCAAAACTATGACTTGAGAATACCTTTAATCTTCATCTCAATTCCACATGGTGCCCAAGATGTGTGGTCTCTCAATCAGTCTTTTGTACATAGGCTATCAAAGAAAAATCCTTCTTCTTCTCCTTGTAGAGAAAAACTGATTTGATTTTCTTTTCATCATACGTACTTTCTAACTACATTGATAGTTTCTTTATTTAATAACTCTTATTAAATAATAACTGATTATCTAATTGGGTTAGCCTTTTGGGCCTACCTAATTGGGCTTTAGTTTGTGGCTTGAGATGGGACCAAAGGGAACAAATAAGACTCTAGCTCCAATGGGCCTTGGGCTTTTCTGTCAACTCTTGACAAATCTAAAGTTACTATTAATTATATTCAATACCACTATAAGAATATAATTGCACTCTAGGCCTTATTAATAAATTATATCCCATGACTTTATTATACATACAACCCCTTCATTAAAATATTCGTAGTAATACAAAGTCATAAATATAGATTGTCATTTTGAAGATTACTATATCTTAATCCTTGAGTATCCGGTTTAATCCTTTATGTTATTCATCATATATTTATGAAATCCAATTCTATAAATATATACTTTAGTAACTACCTACTAAAGTGGTTGGGCCCAACACTTTAAATAACCAAACTCATTAAACTTATCTCAAGGGAATATTTTATATCTCCGTTAAGAGATTATGAATTCCATCTTGAGAATATATGTTCCATCAACATTAAATGCGGCTGCCCAACATACTGAGGTTTTGACCGTAACTTATAGATCTCACTCCTGATATATCAAAGCAACTTACATCTCATGATCAGGTCCATTATTCTCTTAGGATTTGGAGTTGATGTAAATAGAAGTTGTGAGATTTATTATTCATTTGACAATCATTAGGAGAATAATAAATCTCACAGCGGTCTAGTTTAATATGTCTTAACTCTTAAAACATATCAACATATCAACTAGAAGTCTCCACTTCCATGATCAAGACAAATCATCTTAGTTGATATGTTATAGTCTTCGCAGATGAAATGCCCAATTTCATCACCGACTACGAACTAAAATTCTGAGTTTACAAAAAATTTATGATTTATATCTTCTGTGACTTTTCACATAAATCACATACTATGCATCTCATGGACTAAGATAATGTCATATTAGTTCATTTATAAATAGTCTCATATAACTAAATAATTTAATTATTTATGACATGCCAATAAATTGGATTTTAGGGCATAAACCCCAACAAAAGTTATGCTTCAAAAACAAACTGGTGCGCAAGCTGGAATCCTAATCAGAATTGGACTTGGATTTGGTGCAAATTTCCTTTGATTCCTTGCTCAAATTGGACTTGAATTTAATTGGGTTGGCCTTCTATGCCTTCATCATGGCCCTTGTAAAAGTAAAATCTATTAGATTTCTTCTTTGCACAAATCCACTTATTTAATTTCATTATCCTACTAAAGACAAATTCACGCATTAAAATTCAATTAAGCACAAAATTGATTATTCAGCATTATTCCAAAACCAACTATAAAATGCATAAATTAACTCAAAACAAGTATGATAATGCTTTCTAATAATAATATAAATATGCAAAATTAAGCTATTATCAATAGGGCACATAGTTGTATCTATAACGATAAGTCTCGATATATTCATCATAGACACAATATCGTAAAGCAGTTGCTCTCAAATGGAATTATCTTCATTGACTACATAAAGTTGAAAGATAATATAGCGGATCCATTAACAAAAGGTTTGAAAGGAGATCAAGTAAATTGCTCATCAAGGGGAATGAGTTTAAAGCCTATAATTTTAAGTCTTCGGGATGGCAACTCAACCCAGTTGACTGGAGATCCCAAGATATAGATTCAAAGGGACAATTGAATCTTGGATGACTAGTAGTGTCACTGTGGAGATAACATTTCCAACCAACTCCTACGATGAAATAGTGATTAATGCAAAAAGAATGATAAGCTATGCTTTTAATGATTCTTATATGAGTGTGAAGTGGGCTGCTTCTATGAGATTTTTAAGGCTGAATTCTCTAGAGCACTCATGAGAACTAACTATGTTTGAAAAGGAACTGTGTGAATTATATTGTCTTGGTATGCACAAAAGGCTTAATAGTTCAAGACATCACATTCACTGGTTAGCCAGTATATCTAATAGCTAGGCTTTCGTGTGAAAAAATTTGAAGACAAAAGTTATTTATCTCGATACAAGGACTTTTAATTCTACTCTCTCTGTGTATGCATTATCATTTGCATTGTGTTTTGTCAATTTCCATTCGTGTGGGGGATTGTTAGAAAAATGGTTTATTAAGTCATGGACATTTACCCAAAACCATTAAGGTGTGAATGAGAAATTGATTCCGTAAGTGCCGGTTGATGTGGGCTCGGCCTTGTCCATCAAATATTTAATCATTTCTTATTTTAACTTGAAAACAATATGTCTATTTGCTATTGCACCTTTTATGAACTAGTGCGAGTGTGTAGCAATATGTCTATTCATTATTGCACCTATTCTAAAATGGTGGCAGTGTGTCTATAAACAAGCATCTCTTATTTCATTTTAGTTAGTTTTTTTCATTCATTCTGTGAGGGATTGTGCCCCTAGCTCAATTTGATTTGATTAGTTTGGGCCAAACCAATGTGAATGGGTGAGTTCACTTTGGTGTCTTTTAGAAAGGTGGTTTGATTGATTACATTTTTCCTATAGATTAAAAGTTTTATAATGGAATCGTCACTTATTTAATTATTGAAAAAAAAAAATAAGAAAAGCATAATTGAAAATTTCATCATTCTATTGATTTGAGATTGAATGTACATTGATCATTAGAAATTACACGGCTTGGGTCCTAGATACAATCTAAAATAAAGCACATGACTTTGTTTCCTATTTACAATCTAGAGATTGAAAATTATATGGATAATTATTTGATCAACTAACCCTTGATCTAAACTTGGAGGCTATGTTACAAGATGGAAGGTGTTAGGCACCAACCTTACTTGGTGAAACCCTTCTAGATTACGATGACCAACGTTCGTGTCACATCTTCTAATCAACCAACATATTATTAATTAATTGCTTGTTTATTAATTTAATTTAAATTGACATGCTACTTGCTTGAATTAAAATGTGTGTGCATGTGATAAACCCTAATTCCATTTATTCATCATCATATTTGGATTGAAAAATAAATTCTAGTGAATGTGTGTGAATGGTGATATCCTAGATTCAAGGATTTGAGAGAATAATGAAATTAACATATTTGTCATATTTTGGATATGAATTTAAAATCAAAACTAGTACTATACGTGAACATGCAATAAATAACTAAGAACATGTGAAGAACACATATGACAACATTCAAGAATATCAAGAACATTCAAGCATATTCAAGAAATTTAAATAATCAACTAGCATGTTTTAATCTTAAACTAACATTATAGGAAAATGAAAAACAAGCTAAGGAAAGAGATTATTCCTGCATGTAAAATCCACATGGTGGAGGAGAGGGAGATTATGACTCACTTAATAACTTAAGTTTCAAGAAGACTAAGATACGACAAGACTAACTCTACTTCACTAAAACTCAAGAGGGGGGAGAAGAGAGGATGTTTTTGTGTGTCTTGGAATGGAGAAGGAGTGGGGTTTATATAATAGTAGTGGAGAAAATATGAATAGAATTGCATTTAATGAGAGTTGACAAAGGATGAGAGAAAATCATGAACTTAGACTCAATTTCAAAGGTTTTGGGAAGGTTGGTGCATTAATTTTAGAAGTTGATGGGAGTGGTGTGCAAGGAAAATGACTAAATTTCAATTTTTCCTGTAGCTATTATAACAACTCCGAGAGCCAACTTCGAAAAATCATATCTTACTTATTTCTGATCGAAATTGTCTCGTTCTTGTACTTAAATTGAAGCCTTAGATGTCTAGTTTCTAGAAAAGTTAACATAACTCACAAATTCAAAATGGTCTGAGAGATATCAATGAAATAGTGAAGAAATGTCATTTGTTGGAAAATAGTTTAAGCACAATTAGCATAAATATGTCCCAAATTTAGCTTCCAATTAACATTAATAGGCCCCAATTACTTCCATTTCAAAATTCATCAGCTTCAAATCATGACCTAATTATCCTGATTAAAAATATGACTACACCAATTACTCATGAATAATTAATGTTTGACAATTTAATTAATCAAGTGCGCAACCTTATCATAAGTTGTAGTCTTAGCCAATTAAATTATGACACGTCACTAATTTCAAATTGATTATAATTATAACCAATCAAAATTAATTGTTCATAATTACATGTAGTAGGACTTAATTTGTGAGGGTGCATCTTGACCATTTAAACTTGATTTGATGATAACTTTCAATCATGTGGTTTGATTAAGGCTTATGACCAGTCACTTTAATCGTTACAACATCAAGATCACATAGACGTCCAAGAGACTCAAAGCATCTTTGAATTAATAGTGTACGGACGGAATTTGTCTTAAGGACGTAGTGTTAAACACTAGCATTGATCAATTTTGTATCTGCCATTCTGCATTCATTTGGTCTAAAATTTTTACTCTATTTTCTTTGGTACATTTAGACATAGATTTGTGCATATTTTGATTATTGATCATGTTCACAAAATCACAAAGGTAAATTTATTTGTGCATATATTCCAACACTTTTTGTATAGCATAATAAATTGAAACCCGTGGACTCTGGTATTGTAGATTTGGTTTGAAATTACCCCAAATTTTATTGCTTTGTGCTTTGATAGATTTTTTTTCCCAATATGCTTGATGATGGGTATGATGCCTAGTTGAGATTGGGTATGTCTACCATGTATTGGTGGGTAAATATGGCAAAACTTGTCAAAAATTTATAACCCAACCCAACTCAAAAATACATGACACAAACCCAAATTTTTTGATCCGAAGTAAAAATGGGTTGATTGACCTGACCCTTTTTTTCGGGTCAACCCGACTCGACCTGTGACCTCACAATTTTTTTTTTTAATTTGGTAACAAAAAAATTAAATAAAATTAAGACATTATTGGTTTAATTGTTTGTTCTGAGCTTTACACTACATGAGTCAAACTCAATTGGCAATATATAATGGACATTATTATTATTATTTATTTTTTTAAACATCAATATTTTAACATATTTTGGATAATGTTGTAGGAGGCAAAATATTAAGCCAATTATAAAATGCCACATCAAAACTTAGTGACAATTTTTATATTTATATGTCATTAAATTAAATAAATCAATTGTTGACATGTGTCATTCAAGATGATAATTATCTTCTTTCTCAAAAAAAAGATGATAATTATCTTAATCAAATAGAGATAAATATCCTAATTAAGTTGGAATGATAATAGTTAATAACTTTCCCTATTAAAATAAATAAAAATGGAGATAATTATCTACAACAAGTTCTAGTGGGACTCTTTAACTTTGAGCTAATTAGAATCTACTACTTATTTTCAATGAGATCAATTAAAGTGGGACTCGTCCTTTGAAGCCACTATAAATAGAGGTCATACATCCTCTCATTCTACACAATTTTTTCAAGATGTCAAAGTTTTGGAGAAATTCTGCCTCAAGAACACATGAAAAACATTCAAAGAAATTCCTTTGAATCTTTCTCCCAAGATTTGAAGTTCTATTGGAATCAAGCTCAAAAGCCTCCACAAACTTCAAAAAGCCCTAAATCATTGAAACTCAATGGATCAAGCCTCTAAAGCCCTGAATAACTTCAACCTAAAACCCTTCAAATTCGAAGAATCTTTGAAGAACTTGAAGAACATTCGAAGACTTGAAGAACAATAAACCTCTAACAAGCTCAAAGCCAGAGATTCGTTGTGAAGATTGTTCGATCCATCTTCCAATCAGAGTTAAGAAGATTTCATGCTCGAGTCAAGATTATAAAGAAGATAGAATTAGAAGATTACTCTTTTGTAAAAGAATCAACAACAGAGAATTGTATTCATTATTCAATTAATATAAATTATATTTGCAAAGCACTTTCAATTGTTTGATTTTCAAACTTGAGAAATTTTGTGTTTACAAACACCATTTAAAATTATATATTTAACATCATTTAGATACAATGGTTTTAAGGAAACAATTGAGACATTTGCATAATTGCATGCAAATGAATTGAAGAATGAATGATTGTGGCATTTTGTAATGAGTAAAGATTATTAAATCAAATAACAAAGTATATGCCAAGAGAATCTGGTTACAGTAAAGTTAAAAAAAAAATATTTAAACTATAGTCATGTATGAGAAACGTTCATAAATGTGAAAATAGTGAATCCAAATTATATCAATGTGAAATGGTTTTTCAAAATAAATTATAATATTTCCTAAAGTGTGTTTTACTTAACAATGACATGATATTCTTAAAAGAGACCATGTATAAATAAGTAAATAATCAAACTTTAATGTATATTCTCAAACTAAAATAGAGTGTCAACTGCAATTGATATTAGATTAGAAAATTAGTTTTTAAGATTGTAAATTTCTTATATGTTTTTATTCTTTGTCAAATTAGTTATCCAATAAGGCATTTGTAATTTTGTTTTATGTTTTAGGATGTTGATACTGTGTAGAAATGAAACTTGTGTGTTTGTTTTAACTATCTTTTGTGCTATTTTGTTTTGGTTAATAATGTTAGAATTTGTATAATTTTAAAATTATTGAACAAGTACTAATTTGTTTAGGTGATTTTATTCTTGATATGAGTGGTGAATTCAAAGTAATGCAATTTATGTCCAAAATAAATGATTTTTCAAAATAAATTATAATATTTTTAGAGTGTGTGTTACTTAACAATGACATGATATTCATAAAAGAGACCATGTATAAATAAGTAAACAATCAAATTTTAATGTTTATTCTCAAATTGAAATAGAATGCTAACCACAATTGATATAAGATTATAAAATTAGTTTTTAAGATTGTAAATTTCTTATATGTTTTTATTCTTTGTCAAATTAGTTATCCAATAAGGCATTTGTAATTTTGTTTTATGTTTTAGGATGTTGATATTGTGTAAAAATGAAACTTGTGTGTTTGTTTTAACTGTCTTTTGTGCTATTTTGTTTTGGCTAATAATGTTAGAATTTGTATAATTTTAAAATTATTGAACAAGTATTAATTTGATTAGGTGAGTTCATTCTTGATATGAGTGGTGAATTCAAAGTAATGCATTTTATATCAAGTAATTTGCTACATTACTTTCTAAATGGCAGATAAATTTTTTTTCTTAAAAAAAAAATTATATGCAAAAATATAGGTTGACCTAACATGCAACCCGATTGACCGACCCGTTCCAAACCTACTTAAAATAACCTATTTTAACATGTAACTCGATTGACTCAACCTGAACCCGACTAACCCGACCTACTTGTTTGCCATGTTTAATTTATTGGTGGGTGGTTGGTGGCTAGTGGGTTTGTTTGTGTCTATGGGTGTGTGGGTTTCGTGGGTTGCTGGCATGTGATGTGGGTGTGCTCAGAACCAGTGTTAGATTAAATTTTTATAGCTTATTTTTCATTAATTTTGAAGTAGAATATCTATTGCAGTAGCTAAGATGTGATTTGCTGTTCAATTTATCATTTTTTTTACCCATTTCACTATTACTAGTTTGAATTATGAAGGGGAAAAATTCTATAGGTAACTCTAATATTTGTACATTATTTTTTCTATAATGTCTCTTTTGATTACTGCTTGGTTTTGTAATTTAATTTGTTGAAATGTATTAAAGATGTGGTATTTTCCTGTCATAAGCAATGTGGCCTCCTTTTGTCCATTTGTAAGAGCATTAGCACTTGGTTTCTAAAAAAAAAAAATTCTCATTTTACTATTTCAAAAGCTATTATATCTAATATACCATACCATTTTACAACACACCCAACATCCCAAACTCTATTTTTTTCCACTTTATTTAAATATTATTTTTTATTATTGTTTTACTATCTCTCTCTCTCTCTCTTTCTTCCTCTTCCTCTTCCTCTCTTTCACCCTCTTCCTCTTAAGCAACCAACAACCACCACATCACAGTGCCACCGCCAGAGGCACCAAGCCAACCCACCAACCCACCAAGCAAACCCAATGGCCCGAAACCACCACCGCAAACCCACATCAGCCACCACACACACAACACCCATACCCACACACAATGCCCAAACCGATAAACCCGCACACACACAACACCTAAACCTATAAACCCACCATTGCCAATCAACCACCACCTCGCCAAACCCATCACCCACCCCACCACTAGGACAACACCCTACCACCACCATGAACCTATAGATGCACAGAAACCCACAAAAAATCAAAGCAAAATCCACACAATTGAAACCTACAAAATCTGAATCCAAAAGGAAAAACCCATCCCTAAATCAAAATCCATAGCAAATTCCAACCCCAAAGCCCATCAGAATCCATCCAAAATCAAAACCCATGAATCATAAATCAACCCATCGTGAACCATAGTGCTTCAATCAATCTGCCTCAACCAACACCATCGCATCACAGAGCTCAAAAATGAACAAAGAGAGCCAGAGAGAGGAGAAAGCTCGAGAGAGCCAGACTTGAGAAAGCAGAGAAGAGAGGAGAGAGCTGGATCTGCTAGCAACTAGACATCGGCTAGCAACCTAGCCACCATAATAATAATAAATAAATAATAATAAAAAAAATAGCCACCATTGAGAGAGAGAGAGAGAGAGAGAGAGAGAGAGAGAACCAAAGAGGTGAGATGGAGAGTGGAAGTCGGAGAGAGACAGCGTGATAAGGAGAGAAAGAATTCATATAAAATTTTACAACTTGCTACAGTAATTTCTTACAAGTAAGACGTTACTATAGTAAGATTGTATAATGCATGTGTTTTTGTGCTTTGATACTAAAATATAGCAAATTATGAGATTTAGCCACCCAGATATTGATGCTCTAAGGATTCAAGGTGAGGTCATGGTGTTGTAGTCGTAAGGCTTAGAAAGCATAATGCTATCTGCTAATTAGTTGGGTCAATTTACAAAGATGGAAATATTGTAGTGGATGTGCACGTACTTAGAGAGAAGTGGTTGGATTGGTGATATGGTTATTGGGTGGTGTAACATTATACCAAGCGTAATTTAAACCCAAACCTACATGTATATATAGACAAACATTTAAATTGTTTTTTTGATTGCATGAGTTTGCAATTAGTCAACTTTGTTGGTTTCACAATTTTTAAGTTAATGTTCTTTTTATTTTTTAGTAAAAATGCAAAACTCATTTTCTAAGTTTTACTAAAATTTATTTCAAATTCTCTAAATTTATTTTCATTTAACTAAGTCTTAAAGTTTAAGTTTATTCAATTAATACTTGCTTTTAGAGTTGCGATGTTATTGACCCTTTTTTTTTTTTTTTTACTCTCTTTAATTTTAGAGAAATGTTATGTTTATAACATTTTCACAATAAATTTTGTGTTAGGTGTTTACGGGTTGTTATTATTATTATTATTTTTTTTTTTGAGAAACAAACACACACACACACACAAGGGAGATTAGGGGTTATTATTGGCAATGTAGAAAAGTAATTTTTGTGGTAGGTCCAAATTAAAACCAATAACAACTAACCACCTATAATTTGTTGTGAAAATATTGTAGATGTAGCAAATTTTTTTTATTTTTTTTTTTAATTTTATTTTTTTGGGATAGGGTAGCACCTCTCTTAATTATAAGAAAAACTAACAAAAATATTTCCAAAAATTAAAATTAAAAAAAAATTAATTACTATTATTTAGGAAAAAAAGAAGAAGAGAGAAACCCACAACACTGATGCTCCTCTTCCTCATCGGGTTCTTGCCTAATCTGATCACTGATTCCTCACGTTTGAACTGGGTTTATACGTTTTGAGTGGCTGAGCAATTTCTGAAACTCCCCTTAAATCCGAATTGTACAAATTTTCTGAATCTGACATTTACGAAGACAGTGGCCGGCGTGAAGTCTCTGATTATCTACGTAAGTAGCCCAGTTTTCCTTTTTTTTTTTTTTTTTTGGAAGCCATTTTTCAATTGCTTTTGAGAGATTGTTCAAGATGTGATATGTGAGTTTTCTTTCTGTGGAAGCCCTTTGTTTGTTTCTTGGGAAAGTTCAATTTAGTTTTATTTTTTCCATCGCAGATTTCTCACCTATCAACCTAAACTTAATTGAATAGAATACAATTGTAAAGGTACTACTAATCTCTTTTTCAGTTGTCTTCAATTAAGGATTTTAATTCCTAATCCTCTTTCCTCTCTTTTCTTTTTTGTTGAACTTAGGGAAACAGCATTGAAGATCAAATTCTACCTGGGCTTCGTCTCTTCAAAAAATGGTTAGTGATATTTTTACTTTAATTTTGGGATTTTTTTTCCCTTACCAATGTAGAATTTAAATTATTTAATACTAAATATTAAATTTGATGTGTTTCTAATGTCCTTTCACGATTAGATTTTTATTACTGAGAGGGCCAGTTTCGCGTGTGTGATTTTTCGACAGGAAATTTGATGGGTTTCTAAAGCTTTGATCTCAGGAATATGAATAAGAAGCCTTTAAAGTTTGTTTGGTTTAGTTGATGCTTCAGATTTTTTGATTAAAAAAAAAAAAGTAATCAAATTTTGTAATTTTGTTGGTGGTTGGGTTGGTGGTGAGATGTAATTCTTCTCGACTTTGGGTGGAGGGTCACTTTGTCAAGAGTGTAGCAAATATGTAATTCTAGACTTCAGCTCTCTATGATGTTTTTATTGCTTTTAGTTCAGACTAAGAATAGTATGGATTTCTTGGCTTTCTTTTATTTTGGATTTAGGATTGAGGTTGGATAGTGTATTTAATTACCCATTATACTATTTTGATAATAGTGATTCACTGCCAAGGATAGGCTATATTTTCCAGTTGCAAAGATTTTTGTGCTATAATTTTAGTTTATCAAAGGAAAAAAATAAAAATGTAGCCAGCTTTGACATTGAAGGAACAGTATTGTTGCCTGATGCTTGTACTCTAAAACTTACTGCATATTTTTTATTACTGCTGGCTTCATTTGTTTTCATTATTATCTACCATGAATGTCCTTATTTTTTAGAAATATTTTTGAGCTCTTGAGCTTATTGTGTATATTATCATTATTGCTGGCTTTATTTGTTTTCATTATTATCTACGGATTGAATCTAACTTCCATGAAGTTCTCATTGTGATTCTTTCGGTTATTTTATTTCTTTGAAGCAAGTATAGTCAAACTTAATTTTTTTTAGTGAGCTAATTTAGAATCTTTAATTTAAAATTATCTCAAAATTTGCTTGATAGGTGAATTTTTACAATTTTTTTCAGCAATTCCTGTTATAAAGTTTTGAAGATAAAGTGGTTGAGCATGGTAGAGAGTTTTATGCATGTGGAGGGTTGTAATTTATAGCTTGATTTTTAATCACATTTATGGTAAGTATTTTTGCTATATGTTATGTATATCAAACATGTTTGAGGGGCGATATTGTCAAATTTCCATCTTGAGAACTTTGAAATCTTTGTGAACATGTAACTGATAAAAAGAAAAAAGAAATTTCTGTGGACATGTATTTTTTGTTCTGCCCTCCAGTCAGTGACTCTGGCCTGTTCTTTTCATTTCTAGGATAAGGATTCTACAGATTTCTTAGATCAATGCAAAAGAAAGAGCCCCTATACATTTATGCTCAATGAGCTCAAAGAACTGATGTAGAGTTGGATAATAAGAATTGAATATTTGGTTGTGAAAGGAATGTATCCCCTAGTGTGATTATTTTCCTTTATTCTCTCTTTTCTTCTTCTCTTTCTCATGTTACTATTGTTTATAGGAATTTTTCCACCATTTGAGCTGAAGCTCATTAGCTCTCAAGTTACAAGTTACAGCCCCAAATCTTATTTATTTATTTATTTTTTATTTATAATAATCTGTGTTTTAGAATCCAGGGTTAGGTTCTCTAAATATTTATCCGGTGCATCTTCTCCCCCCTCTTCAGCTTCGCTGTTGCTGTCCCGTCTTATTTTCAGAACTGAAACCTGGTAAAAAAAAAAAGGAATAATGTTTAATTTTTATTGACGAAATCAGAATCCATGATGATTATCAAGACAAGAATAGTAAAACTCTTTTTTTACGATCGTATTCTGCATCACGCTTTCTGGTAGCACCATACTGAACAGGATATTCATCGTTCATTAGGTTAGTCTCAATATAAAGGAGAGCAGAGCAGTTTTTACAGAGATTGTAAAAAAGAAAAAGAAAAAAGAAAGGGTTTGATTTGGGGTTTGTAAGAAAGAAGGAAAAGAGAGCTAATGAGCCTAGCTCAAATGGAACCTCCTCTCCTTATAAGAGCAAGATGGAGGGTGATGTGAGTGCTTAAGACTGATTGGGTAACTTACCAATAAATATAAAAAAAGGAAAAAGAGAAAAATTTATGGTGCTCATAGGCTGGAGGAAATATTCCTATTAACAATAGTAGCATGAGAAAGAGAAGAAGAAGAAAAGAGAGAATACAGGAAAAATATCACACTAGGGCATACATTCCTTTCACAACCAAATAGTCAATGCTTATTATCCAACTCTACTTCAGTTCTTTTGAGCTCATTGAGCATAAATGTATAGGGGTTCTTTCTTGTACTAGTAGCATTAAAACTCCTTATTTGACTAGTAAATGACTTCCCAATAACAATAAAGTGATAAAAGACTCAATGAATTAAACCAAAAATACTTATAATCTCCAATAACCCTTAATTAGCAAGAGTTGCAAAAATTATAATTTTTTCCTTGAATACAAACTTGACCATTTAGAATATTTATAACTAGAAGTTTAAAACCATATGACTATTACTTCAATTGGACTTCATGCACTGACCCAATAAAATAGTCTTGAAAGTACACAATATGAAGTAGCAACAAAATGTCTTCCATGGTTGTATCATTCTCCCCCAGTTAGGAGAAACTAAGCCTTGATTTTGAGAGTGTTCCAAGTACAAGAACTCTTGAACTTGAAAATTGTACCAATTCTTCAATCACCTTTGGAAAGATAAAGTCAATGGTTGGAAGGCTTTTCAACTTAAAATCCTTCTTGGTTGATCCATAGCTATAACATTATTGTCTTACATGGTCTTGACTTTTCCATTATTAGCCTTTTGCTCATCTTTCTCTTGGCACTCTCTATTACCCTAGTACTTGGCTGTTCTTGAAATTATACTTCTCACATTGACCCAATAAACACATCTTGAAAGGAAAATTCCAAAGTAAGCAACAGATTATTTTTCCATTGTTGCTTCAAAATGACTGTAGAAGGTTCTATTGTATAAACTTATAGTATAAGGGATTTAGGAATTAATATCCTAAATCCACACTTTAGTATCCATATCTACTCTATATGAATTATTATTATTATATTTTTCCAAATGCTACCTTAGTCTTGAGTTAACTTCTTTCTTAATCCTTTTTCTTTTTCCCTTATTTCTGTAGAGCATACACAGCTTACTATTGGCTAAGAACTGCTGAAGGCTTTTTCTAATGGAGAATGGAAATGGATGTTGCTTCTCCATTATGGCTTCAAGTGCTACCATTACATTTTTTCTCATTGGTATCACCTTAATCGGGTGTCGCGTCCTCTATGCTATGTATTGGAGCAGCAAACCTCTTCGCAAAAGAGCTCCACAACCTGTCAGTACCCTCATTGTTTTAGGTTCAGGTGAACTTCTGGATCTACCTTGATTTCTGTTAATATAAAATTTGTTGATTCCTTATTTATGATTATTTTTTGCTTTTAATCATTGGCCATTTTACACTTGTAGGGGGTCACACTGCTGAGATGCTTAATCTCTTGTCCGTGCTGCAGAAAGACAGGTTTTCTCCCAGAATCTACATTGCTGCTGCTACTGACAATATGAGTCTCCAAAAAGCTCGTTCGTTTGAGAATTCCCTTGCTGATGAGGTAGATATTGTTCTGCTTTTTCATTTCAACACTCTTTTTTTTTGCCTTTTCCCCTTGTCTCCCAGTCAATGAAGGGTTTGTGTTTTTTGAAGCTAAATGCATCCCAGATATATTCTCCTTCAGGAAGCTCCCTCTTTTTTTTTTTTTGCATTGTTAGTGGATTCGTACAAAGTCATCATGGTCTGTTGCTCAATTTGAGAGGGAATGACTTTTAGCTTGTCTTATGTCTAACATGGTTGTCGAAGGACTAAGCCTTCAATTTGATCATGTGACTGTATGCTGTGTCAATTCCGTTCCCTTGTTTTGTGCTTAAGTGAGTTGTTGCTTGACAATGAGAGAGAGAGAGAGAATAATGTGATCCTATGATAATTTTGCAAGGAAACAAATGTGCTTTCAAGTTCAGCATCTTTGCCATATGTGGGAGGAGTTCGAAGCATTCTTGGCTTGATTGGTGATTACGTAGCATGAACCCATTGATACTATAAAACCATTGGTTAGAAGATTGGTAACGTGTATTGTGGCCTCGTGTAGCTTGCATTTTGGTGTTCAATTTTGTGGGCTATATAGTAACTTCCCACAGACTTCAGCGTGTTTGCTCAGCACTTCCTATACTTTTGTTGGTTGCCAGGTCTTGCAGGACACTACTGGCTAATTATTCATATAATTTTCTTCCAATATTCCTAGCTCTCTACAATGACTTAATGTATTTTTTTTTTTTTTTTTTTCTTGACCTTGATGGTAATCAATAGGTTAAAAGAACATGGAGACAAATTAAATTGGGTATAGTTATTACATTGCGCTCCTGTGTGGGGATGTTTATAGATTGTAAATGCAGTGGATTGTGCTTCTAATTAAGAGCTTGATTGGTGCTGCATTATATTTTTGCTGGTCTATGTATGAACTTTCTTCTTGAAATTGTTTTTACTGCAGACCGGAGTCAGGGCAGTAAAGACTGCACAATTCTTGCAGATATATCGAAGTAGGGAGGTTGGTCAATCATATATAACTTCTGTTTGGACAACTCTACTTGCTATTGTTCATGCCCTTCAACTAATGATTAAAATCCGACCTCAAGTGGTATTATTTCTATCCTTCTTGTTTATTCTCTCTTTCATTTCTATTACTTTGGTTATAATTCATTATTCACTTTGTCCCAACCTCAGATTATATGCAATGGGCCTGGCACTTGTATTCCACTATGTGCAATCGCATTCTTATTTAAGGTGTGGACATGTTTCATTAAGACTTTATTTCTTTTTGCTGATGGTATTTTATACTTAATTAACTCACCTAGATTGATTCGTTGTGATGATAATGAAATTTCAATTAATGTTGAGTGCAGGTAATAGGAATTAGATGGTCATCTATCTTTTATGTTGAGAGTATAGCAAGGGTGAAAAGGCTGTCTTTAAGTGGTTTGCTTCTTTATAAGTTACGAATAGCTGATGAGTTTTTTGTGCAATGGCCACAACTACAGAGAAAATATCCCCGAGCTCACTATGTTGGTTGTCTCATGTAGTTGATTGCTTCATGCTACTACCATGGGTACAAGTTTTGTAATGTACTTGCCTATTTCAAATTATTAGGGCTAGTCTTTTTTTTCTTTTTTCTTTTTTTTTTAAATCACAAGAAAATACAAGTGTTTTGAATCCCATTGTGGGGAGGCAAAAATTATACGAGTGATTTTTCAGTTCATACTACATAATTATAATGATAACCTTGAGTTCATTGAGTTTTAAATTTTTTTTAAGCATATCCTGGGCGCACACTCTCTCTCTCTATTCCTCAAATCTTTATCCTTTTTTTTTTTTGACAGAAAATATTTATCCTTTTATTTTCCTGCAAACTGGTAGAAGTTGAATATATACCTGCAAAAAACCTTCATCAATACAATAAAGCCCTCACTTATTTCAGCGTTATTTTTACACTAAAAATGCACAGTTATCATTATGAAAGGTAATACCCATCCACCTACATCATTCACATCAATAGTACTAAAATTTTTAGCTTTTAGCATTTCAAAAACCGATTTTATCCAATTTAACACCATGTTTTACAATGCATACTACTTCAAATCTTCTATTTTTACCTACAATACATTAAAATAATGAGTTTGGTAAGGACGGGATGTAAAACTCTTGTTATACATATTCAATAATAGATTGCCACAATAACCTTTATTTAATGAGAAATATACCTTACCATACCTAATAATATCTCAATTAACTCCCACTTTCATCAATGTCTTTGATTTTAGAACAAACTTAAACCCAAAACTCATCCTTTCTTATCAAAAAATAAATAAAAATCTAAAATCTCATTGTTTCCTGCATCGTTACTCAAGTTTTAATTTTTCTTGATTTCTTCTTTTTCCCAAAATGGATTTTGAGATTTTTCAATCGTTCGCTCAAGTGAATGCTGCTAAGATTTCTTAATCGTTTCAGCAGCATCGTCCCAATTGTTCACTCCGCCATGCTAGCCGCCTGAGTCGTCGTCGGATCCTACATTTTGCGATCTCAAGGTTTATTTCTCTTGATTTTTTTTCTTTTTTCCCAAAATGGATTTCGAGATACTGACTTTTCATGTAATTTTGAATATTACACCCATCCTTATTGAATTTATTTTATATATACACACACACTAGATCTCCAATTAATATAACCATAATGTAAAGAAAAACAATAATTCCAAGGATGGAATATAGCACATCAAGTTACATCAAGTTACAATTTCAATAAGCAAACTAAAAGAAAAAACTACATATTTTTTCTAAGAATGTTACTTCACAAAGATGGTTTGGTTTCGCACCAACCAGAAGTCCAGAACATCGCTATAAAGAATTATTAATGCATCCCATTAATTCAGGTGCGTATTCCAGCCCAATTCCATCTGGAACCCAATAACTCTTTTTTATTTAGGTTGCGTTTGGGATAAGTTTATATTGAGCAGCTTCTTTTACTATTTAGTTTATTTTTGCTACTATTTATGAGACTCATTACACTTTTTGGTACTATTCATGGGTTTTAGTACTATATAATTTCAACTAATTTTTAGCTTTATTTATAATACTTTTAGCAAAATGTTTTCTGTTTCAGCTGAATAAGTTGTTCCTAAACGACCCTTACTCTCATTATTCTTGTGAAACGCACAATTTCGAAGAGAAGAGAACTCTAAAGAATGAATGTCACGGTTTGGTGACTTTATTGTCTTTGTTCTTCTCTTCTTCTTTTTATTCTTTATTTTTTGATTAACGACTTTATTGTATCAGGTGAATTGTTTGTAACCCATTATGTCTCCTTCTTACGAAAACATAGGAGTTACTATGCTCTTTGTCTGGAAACCACCTGTGCTATAGCTGGAGCTCTGAAACATTTATCGCCACATATAATGGACTTGAAAGATACACTTAAATGAGGCAATATACTCACAACTTGAGCTAAAGTGGGATGATTCTACGTAGTAAATCTTCAAGGATTGATTTTGGTAGAGATTGACTTTCTTTTTCTTCTTAATGTGGTGTGTTAACAAAGTCATTAATTAATTTATTTATTTATTTATAATTTGATAGTTGGAAGAGGGAATATTTAAACTTAGAATATCTCTATTGGAAATACCTGAAGGTGCTAATTGAATTTCAAAACTCTTGGCCTATGTTAACTAAGTCTTAAACTTATAATTTGGGACTAAACAAATGTGTTATTTTGTCTCATATTTGTCTTGTTTGCGTGGAAGAAATAAGTACCTTTTAAACTATAGGCAACAAACATAGATTTATTAGTGGATTCCATTGTAATTGTTATGTATTTTACGATATGATACAATACATGATGCCAACAAAAAAGTCTATTCACAATACCATTTATATTTTAAAAATTGTAGATTCCACAACTTGTACCCTAACTCTTTCCCTCTTAGTTTGTTTATTAGGAAAATTTAGGGCACGTTTGGTACATTGTAATGATTATTATATGTGAATATGAATAAGTATTACAATGAATACATTAAGTTGGAATGTAATAAGTATTACTATTCATTAGTTTATTTACCATTTATGAATAGAATTCTGAATATGTATCCACAATTTAGTAGAGTATAAAAAGAAAGTGTAATTAAATCATTTTTAAGTCAAATTTCCTAAAATACACTTATTTTAGGGTGTTCAAAATAGAACTAATAATTAACAACAAGGAAAATTTATTTTCTTTCCTTTTGAAGATGTGGCAAATAATGGCTTTTTAGGAATTTTTTTTAAAAAAAGTTATTACATAAGGTTAGGGCTGTCCACGGGTCGGGTCGGGTCGGTTTTGGGCCCAAACCGAACTCGACCCGATTGGATCGGGTTACTGAATTTCAGAACCGAATTCAACCGAATATTCGGGTTGGATCCGACATTCCGGGTTATCGGTTGTCCGGGTCAGAGTCATCGGTTTGACGGGTCTAGGCCTCAGATTGGGCCGGACTTTTTTCCATAGTTAAAATTTTGATAATTACATTTTTTTGGGCCTTTTTAGCCCAAATTACACGATTTGGCAGTCTGCTAAACCCCATTGTTTTCAAATTGGGCCTCATTTTACTTAATTTATTGGGCCTTCAATCAGAACATATCTAAAAGGCCCAAAAAAGGGCTATTCCTTTTATCACCTGTGATTAAAATTTAAAACAACATACCAAAAAGCCTTTTTTATTTTATTTTTTTTAAATCACCTGTGATCTGAAACAAGATGCTACTATCAATCCAAATACATAATTTTCCCACATTATCCACAAAAAATAAACACAACAAATAATATGTAATCTGTTGCTCAAAAAATATAATAATAATAATATGTAATTTGTTAAGTGTTAAGCAGTAAGTTGCTCAACACCTATAAAACCTGCCATCCATAACAAATAATATTTCCAGCAACAAATAAATCACAATAGATAATATACTTAGTAACATAGAGGCAGTTATTGCAAGTTTTTTAGGCAGTAACCCATAAGGCAGAAAGCTTGGTAGTTATACAATGTTCCAAGCAATATAATTAGTTACAACAATCAAATACCATAGGTATTTCAAAAAAATAGCTTTTCCAAAGCATTGAATGATTACTCTATAGTTTATAAGTCGATAACTAATAGAAAAGAAAACCTATGAACTAAGATTTCTTTTCTATAAGTATTGACAGTTGAGTATTGTTACAAGTTAGAAAAGCAATATGTCCAAAAAATCTTCCAGAATATTCCCAAAATGCTGCCTTCTTTACAAAATAAATTACCATCCTCCTACAATAGACAAAAAAATATTCAACAAACAATACATTAGTACCAAATACAAAACCAACTAGTAAGGAAATCAAGTTTATAATAGTAGGGGGCTGAAGGCAGAATCATACCAAGCTTATAATAGTAGGGGGCTAAAGGTTTAAAAAAAATGCATCAATAGAACTAGTGGTGAAAAGTAAACTTCCTGCTGCCATGTGAATTTCTTTCACTAATAAGCACAAATAATGAGGAACAACATGGCCTGCTTCAAACAAAAGATCTGTTTCCTCAACAATATAGTCACAAACATACTCATGATAGAAGGATCAAGTACATGGTCAACCATGATTCTCAACATATTAACACAAAATATTTATCAGGATCAGCCAAATGTGTTCAAGGACCTTAAACCCAGAAAACCCAACCATTTGAATTTCCATTACAACTAAACCACAAAACAAACTAAACCCAGAAAACCCAACTCTCATTTCAACTAAATCCTTCCACATAAACCAAAACCCAGAATAAAAAAACACTAAAAACCCATTTTCATACACTCGAAACAAAGATCTAAAAACCCATTTTCATCATCAAATGAAAAACAAACACAAATATACAAATATAACTACAAGTATATACATATAAACATATTCAAAAAGTACCTTTAAGAAAACCGGGTTTCAAACTTGAGGCAGATAATGATACTTGGAGTCAGCTTTCAATCCTGTATAAAATTAAAACAGGATCAAAATTGATTAAAGAAAAGAACAAAGAATAAAAGTAAAATAGTTAGGGTTTCTAAGTTTTTTTTAGTTAGGGTTTCATAGTATGAATCTTTGGGTTTATTTGATTTTAACATTTGATTTCCATAACAAATGAAATCAACGAGACTAACAAAAAAGAAAGATGAGAAACAAAGAAAATTACCTTACTGACTCAGTGAAGAGTACACAGTGGCTGGGTGAGGACTAAACACCGGCGGTAGCTATGGAGAGAGGAGTGGACAGCGGCGGCGGCGCTAGGCATTGGAGGCGGCTAGGGTTTGTACTTTGGATTTGGAGTAACGGTTTAGACTTTATAGAGTGTGAGATTGTGAGAGAGTTTGAGAGAGCCAAGTAAAGAAGTGAGAGTCTGAGACTGAAGAAATGAAGACTGAAGAGGTGAGGAAGAGTGAAAAGGGGGGGAGGAGGCGTGAATGGGAAGCCATGAGTCTATGACCTGAACTCTGAAGTGAAAACTGAAGAATGAAGAGACTCGTGAAAGGAAGGGAGAGATATCAGATCTTTCCCATTTCATTCTCACCGTTAGATTGGCTTTTAATCTTGAATTATAACCGTTGATTTAGAATGGATTACTGTGCCACTGTTATCGGTCATATCATGCTCAGTTAATCAGTTTTACTCTCATCATCAACACCATTAATTTTAAATTTTAATTTAAGATGAACGACTGATATTCATTGGGATGGTGTGTGCTTTGAATCTCGGGCTGAGTGGGCATGGGCTGTTCTGGCATGTGTCAAATCAATACAGGATTTTTTTTTGTTTATAAATAATTCGGTCGGTTCGGGTTTTTCGAGTAAAATATTTTGAAATTCGAATCCGAACCGAATTATTTAGGTTTTCTACTTGCCAATCCGTGACCGACCGTAGAGTGTATTCGGAGCCGCCCGTGGACCTTCTGTTCGGGCGGGTTCGGTCGGGCGGGTCGGTTGATCCGGGTCAATGGACACCCCTACATAAGGTGAAGAAATAGATATTCAGTACTTTTGATAAGGAATAGTTATTCCTCATTTTGAAGAATAGCTATTCATAAGGAATAATTATTCATTGTAATAAAAAGATAACCAAACAACCGAATAGTTATGTCATAGGAAAATCTATTACATTACAGTGTCTATTACAGTCTACCAAATGTGCCATTAATAGTTTGTTTGGATTGAGGGGGAAGGAGAGGAGTAGAGTAGAATAGAATTAGTTGGAAATTAGCCTAATTTTCGGCCAAGAATAGTTGAGCTATGTTGATTTGTATAGTTTGTTTATGTCAAAAGAATAGTTGATTGGTTGTTGTAATTCAATTTGAAATTGCACAATTGTGTTTACTTTTATATTATGAATCAAGTTATTAAATTTTGATCAATGTGAAAGAGCGCATCCAAATTTATATATTTATTTTTTTTATAAAGAAAATACTTTTTTTTTTTTTTTTTGAGAAACTATAAAGAAAATACTTATTTTAACGTTTACAAACCATTGAAATTTATCTCAAGATACCCTTTACCAACAATTTTAATAATACTTTGATGTTTAGTAACCATTGATAAAAGTGTAATATTTTTTTCAACAATTGCATAGGCTGTAGAAAAATGTTCTCGACATAGTCTTAATGGCAATTCTTGACGGTCATTTCAACCATGTTATTACAATTTTGATATTATTTGGACTGATTTTTAGAGTTTGTACCAGGGACTGGAACACAATTGTTACAACATTTTGACAATAGCTAAGGTATCAGTCTCTTATAGATCAAAATAAAATAATAAAATATTAGATAGAGAGTCACCATAACTAAAAACAATGGTGTTGTGAAAATGTTCCGTCGAGAATTTCTCTTTTTTTTTTTTTTTTTCTTTTTTTTTTTCATTTAAGGAGTTAAGGATTATGTTATGTTTAGGGGTCAATATTATTTTTGTTCAATCAAAATTCTTGAGATTCTCAAATTAAGGTGTTCAATAATTTTTATTTTTTGAGTACACAACTTGTAATTTTAAAATAAATTATATATATATATATATATATTTCTATTTTTTTTACAATAAAATTTTTATTTTAACAACTTAGATTATTCATATGAACACATTGAAATAAATTTAAAGTCGTCACCGAGAAGCGCCATACAAATACTTGGTATTAGCAAGCAATTTAAGCCTCTTAGAGAGATTTCAGTGGTGGACAGGACCAGCAAATTCTGGTTTGCTAGGGGTTATGCTACTTTTGAGACATATTTCTTGGACTTTCCTACCCGATACACTGTTTTCCGGTGCACCATTACTTGAAAATATTTCCATAATAATAAATAGATAATTGGGATTAGGGGTGTCCACGGGTCGGCCCGGGTCGGGTTTGTGCCCAACCCGGACTCGACCCGACAGACTCGGGTGGGAGAAATCAGAACCTGTAATCGACTCGTGTGGAGCTTCGGATCGGCCGGATCGGGTCTTGTCGATTTTGGGTGCATATCGGTCGGTTTCGAGTTCGCTTCAGGGGTAGAAATCTAGTCGGATTTTGGCCGAAATCTTGCCGGAGAGAGATAGATCTAGCCGGATCTATCGAGATCTAGCCAATATTCCTCCATATCCTTTGAGATCTGGCCAAGATCTTGCTATATTTGTCGAGATCTAGCCGAGATCTCATTATATTGGCAGAGATTTGAGTTTAGACTTATCGGTTTTTCGCCGGAACACTAGATTTGCGATTGGAAGAGAGATAGGCATCGGGCGGGTCGGGTTCTTCGGTTTCTCAGGCAGTCAAACCGAGACTCGAACCGATCGTATCGGGTCTTCACGCCGGCGACCTGCAGCCGACCGAACCACCGCTCAGATTGGGCGGTTATCGGGTCGGAGATCGTCGGGCCAATCGGATTCGTCGGGCCGGGCGGGTGCTGGATAAACCCTAATTGGGATAGAGTCAGAGAGCAGAGCGTGGACGGAAAAAATTGCAAACTAACACCAATCTCCAAATAATTTTGTTAGTTAGCAACGTTTCTAAACTATTTAGGAAACTAATATCTCGAGTCTCTTAGACTCGAGTTCATTGTAGCAACTCGAGCCTAAGAAACTCAAGATCAATGTGCTGGTAGCCTGGTAGTGAAAATCGAGTTTTACACACTTGATTTCCTTTCTTATTGTTTCTCCAAAAAAAAAAAAAGATTTCATTTCTTGTTGACCCACTGTTCTTCCTTTTCTTCCTTCGTTCTTCATTCTCCAGATCAACAGACCTAAATCAAACCCCAAGAACAAACCCCTTTGTTCTTCATTCTCCACACCAAGCAGACCCAAATCAAACCCAGAACAGACCCTTTCATTCTTCATTCAATCAGAGTCTTCGCCACCTGGGTTTAGTCCGAGTCACCGCCTGGGTTCAGTCCGAGCCACTGCCTGGAGCCTTTTTCATGGTTTCCATTTTTCATCTTTGCTAGGTTTATGTTTCTATTTATCTCTTTTGCTGGGTTTGTTTTTATCTCTTTGCTTCATTGTGGACTTATGTTTTTTATCTCTTTGTTGGGTTTGTGTTTCTGTTCTTTTTTGCTGTCGTTTCACTTTACAAAACTCAAGCCTCAAAGGCTCGATTTAGTACATTAAACTTGAGTGTCTTAGACTCGAGATGTTAGTTTCCTAAATAGTTTGGAAACGTTGCTAACTAAAAAATTGTTTGGGGATTGGTATTAGTTTGCAATTTTTTCCAGCGTGTATGCCAAAGTCTTTGTTTTTGTTTTCTTTTTTCAAAAAAAGGGGGAAAAAAAAAGTCCTTGTGCCGGTGTATCAGCTCTAGAAAATATTGTTGTCCTATATGTGTTTATGGTTTTAAAGGCATATATAATATTGCGTTGTCCTGAGTTATTGAAATAAAGCACTGGATTTCATGTTTGAATTTTTTTGTTGCACCTAAAAAATGTATTACTATTAATTTTGGTAGAGTTAAGGACTCCATTAAAATGTGGTAGAGTTAAGGACTCCATTAATTTGGTAGAGTCACGGACTCTATTAAAATGTTGTAGAGTCAAGAACTCCATTAATTGGGTAGAATCAAGGATTCCATTAAAATATTGTAGAGTCAAAGACTCAATTAAAATATGGTAGAGTCAAGAACTCCATTAATTGGGTAGAATCAAGGACTCCATTAAAATATGGTAAAGTCAATGACTCCATTAATTTTGTGTAAAGTCAAGGACTCTAGTTGAGAAAACATTGAACTAAAACTTAAGAGAATTTTTATTTGGTAATTTTCAAATAGGATTTACGAGTCAAGGACTCGTATCTAAAGTTTCATGTATTGAGTTAGGAACTTCTCATGAAACCCAACCCTATTTGTTTTCCCAAACAAAAATTCAATTTGAAGAAGAGGGAGAGGGAGAGATTTTGGTAGAAAGAGACCGATAAAATCCCAACCTAATGCGTGTTGCTCCTTTGCTTGTTGCTCTTTATTTCTGTTTGTGTCTCTTTTCTTTTCTTTTTTCTTTTTTTTTTTCTTTTTTCTTTTTTTTTTTTTCTTCTGTATTTTTGCTGTGTGTTTTCTCTCAATTTGCGTGCTTGCTTCCCCTAAAACCTGCTGAAGTCTCTTTAATTTATAGAGGAATTGAGAAACCGTTTCCCCCTTTTTTTCCTCTTAACTAATCAATTCATGAAGCAGATTGCGTCAGCTTCTCTTGGGCAGTTCCTCATTGCTTACACTTCTCTCATATGGAATATTTGACTAAATGGTGCCGCGTCCCAATTGCATCCTTTCCCATTTCTTCTTTTTTTTTATTTAATGGGCACATTGTGGCAGACTGGCAGTAGCTTTGGCTTTTTTTTTTTTTTTTTTTAGAGATAATTATAACATGCTGCTATTCCCGCAGCTCGAACCCTTTTTCCCCTAGACCCTCAAGCACTTTGTGCACGAGGATGTGCCAATTCAGTTACAAAGCCTTTGGCTTTGGCTTTGTTAATTCTGAAGAGAGCGTTTATTTTTTGGTCAAACAAACTTGTCCAAAATTTATATATAATTTTTATAAGTCTTGCTTGGACATTTTTTTTATGTAACCATTTTGTTGTTGTTGAAAATTTAACATTTCAACATCCTTCAAGGAGACAAGTACGCCGAGCATGTCGGTTGGGCTCTCGTGTTTACCTCTATGTAGTTCTCGTCATGAGGTTAGTGTTCTATTGGTGTGATTTTTTATTTTTAATTTGTGGATGTGTTTGGTCTTTGTGGATGTATTACTATTATTCCATGCAATGTGAAATTTCATTCCTCTTGGAGGACATGTTCCATGTATTACTGACAGTAATTGCCATCAATTTTAAATTATGAGCATGCCGGATTCCTCCTAGGAGGCAAGTACGCCGTGCATGTCGGTTGGGCTCTCGTGTTTACCTCTATGTAGTTCTCTTCATGAGGTTAGTGTTCTATTAGTGTGATTTTTTATTTTTTATTTGTGGATGTGTTTGGTCTTTGTTTAGTAGAATTTAAAATTGCTTTAATCTGGTTCTTTAAACAGATATTGCGTTTACCTCTACGAAAGAGACATTCTACTACTATGATAACATTCTACTACTATGAGACAGATTCAATATTGCGAACTAGGCTTCCTTAAGATTTTATACCGTCAAAGTCATACTCATATTCATATAGAATTCATGAAAATTCTAGTTATATGGTAAACTCAAGTATGTACCTGAAAGATTTAAAATCCCAAAAAAAAATTCACTATAATTTTAATACTAATAAATCCAAATGCTTTGAGACTTGATTTAAATTGAATGCATGTGTTAGCTTTTATTCTACCCACATTAGACTTGCAAATTTAATTTATGGTAATTATTATGAATTTTTAATTACATCATTTGTCAAACTTTACAGATTGACAACTGTCATGTAAATTAGTTAAATATGACCAAATGAAATTATTTTGACACAATATTTTATGTGTATTCTAGACATATTATATATTATAAATAGGGACCAAAACCCCATATAAGGAGTACAAACTCAGAGTCACTACCTATTCCTAGATGTTGATGATGGCAACAAGCTTTTTACCAAAAATTCTTACCAATATTTTCTTGGTATTGGTCCTAACCACAGCCATGTATGCAGCTAAAGCTACGAACCTTAAAGAAACCAAGCTATCCTTTTACCTTCATGACATCTCAGCCCTCGGCAACCCCAATGCCACGGTGATCCCAGTTGCAGGCATTGCTGGCAAGGCTTGGACATTCACCCAATTTGGCACCATCTTTGTCGTCGACGACAATATCACCGAAACCCCAAATCCAAAGTCACCCAAAGTTGGGCAATATCAAGGCCTGTACGTGACAGCCGCGTTGGATGGGTTGGATTCATTTACTACGGCATCAATAGTGTTCACAAATAAAGAGTACAACAATGGAAGCACCATACAAATACAAGGTATTAATAATAATGCGCCTGTTACAGAGGTTGCGGTGGTGGGCGGGACTGGGAAATTCCGATTTGCTAGGGGCTATGTAACTTCTAAGATATATTCCTTGGACATTGCTACCCAAAACTCGGTTGTCCAGTTGAACGTCACGGTGCAACATTACTAGTTGAAAATATTGATGGGGTCATAGATATAAGATATGGACCAGTTGCTGCTGTTGCATAAGAATTGCCATAATAATAATCGTTTATGTGCTATACTCCTATTTGTGTTTATGGTTTAAAAGCAATAATATTGCTGTCCTGTGTTATTGAAATAAAGTCCTGGATTTCATCTTTGAATTTTCTTTTTTGCAGTTATAAAGGGGTCTTTGGTGAGTATTTCCAAACAATAATTTTCAGTTTTTAAACAACATTTCATGCATTTTTACGCACTTTTTCACCCACATATATTTTCACAAAAATTTTTAAACAACAATTTTCAATTTTTAAACACATGTACTAAACGGGTCCAAAGTATTACTATTATCCTTTTTCTCAAAAAAAGAAAGAAGAAAAAAAAAAGTATTACTATCATCCCATGCCTGAAATTATTCACTCTTCCAAAGAACAATCTCACTTCTGCCCAGTAATCCTTCTCTCCAATCAAGTATTGCCATCTATTGTAAGATGCTAGTCATGCAATGTATAGAAAAGCTATACATTTTTTAGTCACCGCCTAAACGGAGGCTAAAATTTTTTGAACAATATTAGAATATGCTCCAACATTAACTTTTTCTCTAGTTCTAATTTTCACCCACAAATATTCAATATTGAATACGATGGAAAAGTTGATCATGAGTTTAGCAATGTCCACTAAGGGCAGAAAACCCATGCAGTCCAAGGCTGTCTCCAGATCAGAGAAAGTTGTACTGGTTGCTGGAAAATTTTGATCCCAGTTGATAGAATTAACAAGTTTTAAACCCAAGTTATTAATTAGATATTATGAATAAACCTTGTTCAAATAAACAAACATCAATATCAAGTCAAAAACATGCACAACAAAATAGTAAATAAAACAAGGTACGATGACCTAAGAAAACCAATAAATAAACTAATTTCACAGTAAAAAACCTAGGATGAAACATTTCCAAAAAACAATCCACTATAATAAAGAGATGTTTTAGATCTAGTACAAAAACTTTGTCCCTGACTCTACAATCCCAGTAGATGAACTTACAGCAAAAACCTTCTACTGCTTCAGAACCTCTAAACTCTTCAATATATGAACACTCCACCCACAATCACAATATGAACCTCTAACTAACTTCAAGAACCTCTTGAAAGTTTTCTTCACAGTAGCAAGTCTATGGTGGTTGCTATGACTTCAACTTCTTCACCAATAGAATCTTCAGATCTACTTTGAAACTCTTTGATTTAGTGAAATAGAGAAAACTTGGTTACAAAACTCTAGCCACATAAATGGAGTGTTTCTCTCACTAAAAATCCTTCTAATAGATGGCTTATAATGTCCTTTAAATACCGGTTCAAACGGATCTCAATTCGGGCTTTAAATGAATAAGTTATGAGCTTTTTTGCGTTGCTGATTTTTGCTGATCTGCGAAACTCGATAGATCGAGCTTGTGTCGAGGAGGTAGTAAGTTTCTAGCTTCTATCGAGAGGTATCGAGCAGCTATCAAGATACATACTAAAAATGTGTTTTTCTTGAACTTTTCTTGAGCAAACTTTGTGTCTTCAACTTTTTTTTTTTGAAGGGATTGTGTCTTCAACTTGGTCTTCAATTACAACTTTAAGACACATCAAAACTCAGTTAAAGACACATAATTTGGCATGCTTGACAATACCAAAACACATGACCCTAACAATCTCCCCATTTGTTAATCCATTAAAAAACATCAAGTACAATAGTAAGCCCAATACAATAATAACCCGAATACAATGAATGAACTAATATTTAAACAAACTAGATTATCTAAAAACAATCAGTCTAGAGAAATCATAGCATGAACTAGGATTGATAATTTTGATTGGCTCCATACTTGTCTTTCCTGAAAGCACTTAACAAATATGTTATGCACACCATATGAAAAACAATGACAAATAATGTTAGGTTTTAAAAGTTTAGAACAATTGACAAATCGTGAACACAAACTTGTCTAGATATAGATCCTAGAATTATAGATATTATTAGACAATGCTCAATGTGATACAAGTCAAGATTCAAGAATATACAAGCTGCAAAGAGAAGAGTTTAGAAACTGTCTGGTTTGACTGATCGAGAAACAGGCTTGACCGATCGAAACATGTATCTGCAGAATTCTATTTCAGCCTAAACTCTACTTAAACGTATTGGGTTTCAAGTAAAACACTACTAGTATATAAAGGAAACCCTAAGCATGTTTTTATAAGGCTTTTCAGAGAGAGAAGAGTGTGCCTCCTTTGTATCTAGGGTTTTGTATCCAAAAAGCTGTCTAAAGTCTTCTAAGAAGATCCAAAACCTTTGAGTAGAGTCTCAAAGTCACAAGCAGGTGAGCTTGTGTTGTTGAAAAGGCGTAGTCTGTGGACTCCGAGCCATCATACATTTTTCAGTCACCATCTAAACGGAGACAAACTTCCAAAACAATCTGAGAATACGCTCCAACGTTACCTTTTTCTCCAGTTCTAATTTCCACGCACGAATATTCAATTAAATACGATGAAAAAGTTTAACTAGATCAGGAGTTCAGCAGTGTCCAGTGTCCACTAAGGGCAGAAAATTCATGCAATCCAAGTCTTGTCTTCAAGTCAGAGAAAGCCGTACTTCCAATTCACACTAAGGGTGAGTTTGGTTCAGCTTTTTGTAAAAGTGCATAATGAAAAAGTTGAGTTTTCAAAAAGTCCATAATGAAAAAGTTGAGTTTCAAAAAGCTGAGTGTTTGGTAAAGCTGTTAAAAAGTGTTTTTTGAAAAAGCTGAGTGTTTGGCTAGCACTTATAAAAGTGGCAGTTTGAGGGATAAATTACCAAAAAGGACAATGTATATATAAGGGAGTTTATTTCATACTTTTTTTTTAATGCGAGTTTATTTCATACTTAAATCAACTACTTCATATACTTAAATCAATTTTTTTCTTTCTAAAAAAATTATTTTTTTCTCATCAATATTAGCTAATAATAACCTACCACTTAAAATTTACTGTGAAATTATTGTGATAATTGATACTGATTTTAATTTGAACGTACTATTACAATTATTTTTTTCTCTTTTTAAAAAAATTATTTTTTCTCACTAATATTAGCTAATAATAACCTACTACTTAAGATTTATTGTGAAAGTATTGTGAAAATATTGTGATAAAAATTGATACAGATTTTAATTTTAACATACTATTAAAAAAAAAAATTTCTCTTTCTAAATTTTTTTTTTCTCACCAATATTAACTAATAATAACCTACCCTTTAAAATTTATTGTGAAAATATTTTGATAAATATTGTGGTAATATTTTTAAATTGTGATTTTTAATTCTTTGACTTTCTTTCATCCATACGTTTCCTCTTTTTTTTTTCTTTTTTTTTCTTCTCTTGCATTTTGTCCACCACACACGTATACCCATAGGATTCCTTCATCTCTTTTTTTTTCCTTTATTTCCACGTATACCCATAGGATTCCTTCATCTCTTTTTATTCCTTTTGTATTCCACTTGATTCCAGAGCCTTCTTTTCTCCTTATTTCCCCAGCTCTCTCATTCTCTGCTCTCTCTTTTTTTTTTTTTTTTACTTGATTCTCTAGCTCTCTCTGTGATACTTGATTCCATAAATTCTCTAGCTCTCTCTGTGATACTTGATTCCATAATCTTGCTTGCCTTTTGGTGTCATTATCTTCAAACACACACAGACACGCATGGAGAGAAAGGAGAAATCGTCTTTGCTCCACCACACCGCCACCGCTGCTCCTCCTCCTCACTGCGGCGTGCATGCAACCAGGGGTCAAATCGGCTTCTATTTTTTTTTTCTTGATCATTTATTGTTCTAATTTTTTTTTTTTTCTGTTCTTGATCTACTGTTGTTGTTGTTTTGATTTTAGATTTGTTGTTTAAATTATATCAGTTTTATGAGAGCAAGAATTTTTTTGCTTTTATTGTTGTGGTTTGATTAATTTTAAGATTATGTTTTTGAGTTTATATTTTGATTATGCTTGAGATGAGAGGCGTGAGAGTGAGCTCGGACAGGCGTGAGAACTGAGGGCTTTTTATCAAGGGTAATTTGGTAATTGAATGAATTAGCAACGGATACTTCTGGAACGCGCATTGGACTTTTTGGTTATGGACCGAAGCAGACCCATAACGCAAACGCGCGTTTCTTCAGAAAAATAAAACGCAACTTTTTCAGGAAAGTTGCGTTTTATACTTACCAAACGCGCGTTTTGGTCTGGCTTTTTTGAAAAGCCAACTTTTGGGCTTCAAACGCGCAAACAAACGGGCACTAAGCGGTATTGCCAGTTTCCTCCAACGTTGGAAGTTAGTGGAGGCTTAGCGGAGCTTTTTGTAATTTTTTTTACTGTAATTATTAAGAAACTTAAATTATATAAAATATAACAAATGAAAAAGAACCTAAATATACTGACAAAAAAGAAAGACACAAATACATGTAGTTTTACCGTTTTCTTCTATTAACAAAATGAAAGGAAAAAAAAAATGCAATAACAGTACATAAAATGAGAACGAAGAACTATGAAGCACGGGTGCGTTTCGAGACTCGGGTGCGGGTGCGGGTGCGGGACTCGGCAATTTTTGAAAAAGGTGGGTGCAGGTGCGGCAGGACTTGGCGATTAAAAAATTATTAAAAATATTTTTATTTATATTTTTAATATATTGCTAAGCATACTTTTTACATATAATAATAATAATAATAATAATAATAATAATAATAATAATAATAATAAAGTTTTTGACACTTGAATTATTGACAGAGGCATTAAAATAGATGAAGCTTCTCATAAATAATAAATAAATAAAAAGATGTAACTTAACTCAAAAATAAAATAAAGAATATATGTGGTAAGTAATAAAAAAAAAAGAGAAAAAAAAAAAAAAAAAAAAAAAAAGGGTAGATGTGGCTCTCACGTGTTTGGTTAGAGAGGCATGAGAGCCACAAAGAACAAAATAAAGCTTTTAATCTTTTAAAGTTGTTCTTATCAAAAGAAACATAACTCTTCAAAAAAGAAAAGAAAAAAAGAAACAGAACAGAACATAACTCACTCAAGAAGATGAAGCAAAGAAGAAGACAAAGAAGCAAAGAAGAAGAAGAAGAAGAAGACACTACAAAAAAACAGGGCTATCCCAGCGTTTTCAAAACCGCTGGGATAGCCCCAGAAACCGCTAGGATAGGGTCGAAAGTCCTATCCCGGCGTTTCAAACTGCCGTGCAGTGAATGTGGGTATAGGGTTGCCGGACCTATACCGGCGCTTTTCAAAAACGCTGGGAAAGGCATACGCCCTATACCAATACTTTCAAAAGCGCTGGAATAGGCCTTTCAAATTATACTGATTCGAGACCTATACTAGCGCTTTAGGTACTACCTATGCCAGCACTTCCAAAAGCACTGGTATAGGTCACAAATCAATATAATTTGAAAGGCCTATACCAGCACTTTTGAAAGCGCTGGTATAGGTCTCGAATCAGTATAATTTGAAAGGCCTATTCCAACGCTTTTGAAAGCACTGGCATAGGATGTACCTATTCCAGCGTTCACAAAAGCGCTAGTATATGTCGTGAATCAGTATAATTTAAAAGGACCTATGCCAGCGCTTTCAAAAACGCTGGTATAGGTCTTTTTTTTTTTTTTTTTTTTTTTTTTTTTTTTTTTTTTTTTTTTTAGCACCTGTAATATACCTAAAATACATATTTTCCAATACCTATTTTATAGCAACAGTAATGAACTACAATTCATATTTTCCAATAGCAAATACCATACCACGTTAAACCAAAAAACTAAATATATTTAATTAAACCATATCAATAATTATATCCCAAATGTCTAAAATTTTATACACAAAATAATACATTCTAAACAGCTATGTACAATGGCCTACACAAAATAATACATTCTAAACAGCTATGTACAATGTCCTACACAAAAGAATACATTCTACTGCGTATCGCCTACTCCAAAATAGGTGCCCAAAGTATCGCCTACTGCATATCATCAGATGATAAGCGCTGAGCACCGGGAGATTGGATATCCACTGCAGAATCACCATCATTATCCTACGAATTAAGAAACACAATGGATTAGTGTACTAAACAACTAGTATTACTACCAAGTGCCACATTAGCAATTAAAACACACTCAAAATGACTGATTTCAGTTAAGCATATTAATTGGGTATTAGTCTCAATAAATTTCTCAAAAAGTGATTAGTGAGCAATTTATGCAAAAGATTCAATAAGTGATTACTTACACATATTGTGTAAAGCCTTAGAGGTTACATTTCTACTTGATATTTCTATGTATTTTATATGTTACAATGAACCCTAAACTGGTAGATATAAAGATTAGGGTATACATTAATGGAGTTGAGAAGGTGGTAGTTGGGAGTTGAGGGGATACATTAACCATGAGTGCTAATAAGCATTCTACAGCAAAGTTCCTCTACTTAGAGAGGTAGGGCAGCAATGTAATGGCTATCACATGGTAACTGAAGCTGCAATCATGTCCTAAATACCCAACCAAAAATCAAAGAACAAACACGAGGCTAGTCTTTCACAAATCAGACATCCTCTCACCAATATAATATAAGCAAATGCAAGTGATAATCCAATACAATTCTTGCAATCTTTTTTTGAGAAGCCAATTCATGCACATATTATGGGGGTACCCCATGAATGTTAGCATTGATTATAGGCAGCCTTCTTTCAAACATTCGCTCCTATTAGTTCTCAAGCCCAGTAAGCACTTGCTGCACTTCTTGCCATATATTTAGAACTTCAGAATATTTTTATAATACAGTGCAGTATTAGATACAAGTATGTGATTTTCAAAGCCTTGATTTTGCAAAAAGATTTATAGAAAATAATTTAATCAGATTCCGGAAAACTACTAAGACATGGCCACCCAATTAACCCATTTCACAGCAAAATTCATCAAATCAAAACTCACTAATCACCTACACACTCAGACACACAAAAAAGCACCATATTCTATCCAATAACCCATTAACTTCATAAATTATCCATAAACCATTTCCAAACAAAATTTCATCTGATTATTTTGCATCACAGAAACTTCATGACAACTCACCAATCACATACCATACAAACATGAACAAAAATGCACATATTTTGTATTCAAACTGCTTACCATAGACATACTGGGAAACGATGGGCACAGTCGGTTCAACATCCTCTGCATTAACTGAACTTGAGCTTCAAGGGCATCAACACGATTGCATTTCTCCTTCATTGCTTCTAATTGAGTAGACAACTCCATAACCCTTTGGTCGGTTGCAGTAGATGTTGGAGGTGGCGTACTGTCATCCATTGACCTTGCACGATTGCCAGAAGGGGTTGGACCAAAGCCTAGCCCTTTGACACGGCCACCTCTCTCTGCACCGATGACCTGTCCAAATGCATCATCGGGCCACCAAAGTATGCCAGCCTCAATGTCGTTTCCCTGCAACTGTGACCCCTCTGTCATAATATGTTTCATCTTTGCCTAGTAATCACAAATAAACAAAACAACATATTAGCAACGAGGGTAATAATACACATGCCAACATGAGTAATATGCTTTTATATATATATAAAAGTTGGGTTGGAGTTATTATGAAAGAAACAAAAAAAGTTGGGTTAGAGTTATACCATGCGTACTTAGAACCCAAACCATATATATTGTGTCCTTAAGAGTTTCCATCAAATATCTAAGCATATCAGAAATTAAGAACCAACATGTGAAGAACTACAATGTTTTGAACCTAGAAGTTTCCTAGATCATATACAAACACATTTAAAAAACAGTTGTATAAACCCAACCCAAGAGAAGGGGAAGGGGAAATTCAAACAAGTCTGATTTTCAAGAAAAGATGCTCCCCAAGTTTGTCCTGGGAAGCTTATGTACAATACTTACCAGCAAGGATGTATCTATTAGTTTTCAAGTGTTTTTATTTATTTATTTATTTTGTTGGCCTCCTACCGTCTAGTTGGAAAATTTTGCTTGTGAATGCCAACAGAACTTAATTCATATCACTAAAGCCACTATACCTTTAAGAAGCAGCCTATCATCCCCAGAGAATATTCTTCTCCATACGCTCAAGATATATTTTGATGGTGATGACTGCAGCCTTTAGCATGCTCTATGGAATTTCAAAAAACATATAAATGGAAAACATAGGAAAAGTTTAGACATCTGCCTACCTATGTTTTTGGTGGACTTTAGGATAGGAAAAGTTATGACCTTGGGGTTAGTCATGGTGAGGACGGCTTTAGATTTTGTATATTGAGTTCTTTGAGTGTATTGACTGATGACCCTTTCTTGTACAAGTAGCATCATAACTCAAAAACTAAAGTAGTGAACCAAAGACCTAATAAAACCCAAATAAAGACTAACTTGACTCAATTAAATAAAGACATGAAAATTAGAATCTCTTAGAAAATTTAAGACTTTACTCAACTACCAATACACCCTTACTGACAGTAGTTGTAGAAAATTATAAACCTGCCCTCCTTACAAAATCAACAATAACTTGTAAAATTAAAAACAACTTAAAAACTATTTTAAAACCTAGAAACCAATATCAAGGCCTTTAAAACCATAAGATGCTTGCAGATACTGGCATTGAAGATATAAAGTTACCCTTGCTTGTCTTTTTATTAAAAAGAAATGTAAACTACACTTATAAATGAAATGAAGAGCATCTGAGTAAAATCCTCAATATCTAAGGATCTTTTAATAAATAAAAATAATAATGTTCTAAACAAAAGTTTCCTAAGATTGGACGACCCTAATCTAATCTAATCTAATAATGCCAACAACCTAATCAAGGACAAGGTTTGGCAATAAGAAACCAGTCTCCCCTTTAATTAAAGTCCCTTTCTTTTTTAGAGGTAAAAGGTAGAAATTTTATTGATGATAAATATACATAACATGGGACAACTTTGACTATTCAATACAAACAGCCAGAGCCATAAACAACCTATGACCATTACAATACACAGTGCAGGAGTTAGTTCTCAGTTCAGCAAATATGCAAAAAATACAACACAGAGGCCATTGACATACATTACAAAAAAAAAAAAAAGTAAATAAAATAATAAAAAACCCACAAAGAACAACACAAGTAGACCATTCAACTATCTGTTTGAGCAGCAAATGGTGTCTTTAATTTAAAGACACCATTTGGTTGTGGTGTATAACTCAGAGTAAGTTGAATAGTTGGTATATTATATATACCCTCTTCCAGTCTAATATTAGTATCTTAATATTTCTTTCAAATCGGTATTCAACTTCCTTTTTGTAATCTTGACATTTTTCAAGAAAAAAAATTAAATAAAAAACTTCATTTTTTTAACATTAAATATATTTGTCCATATCACCTCAAGTTCTTGTTTGCGTACTTCCTCCTTTCTAGCTTTTGATCTAGCACTTCTTTGCACCTCAAAGATCACAGCAACTCCTGCAACCTATATAGGCAGAAATTAGATCATGAAGCAATAACAAAGTCTTAGTCCCAAAATAATCTGTATCTTTTTTCATAAGCAAAAAAATTATTTCCGATAAGTGAAAGGATCTAAATAATTTTTTAATTATCTTGGAAGTAGGAAATTCAGAAATAACAGTATTATAAAACAGATATGAAAAAAAGAGACATTCCGAAGTAATAAATAAGGGCTCTTAATTTCTCCTAAAAGTTAAGACTTAAGAGATGACTAGATTTGAAAATAATTACCACACTTACCTCTAAAATAAAATGAGAGATAAAATGATAATAAAGCTGACATTTGATGGCAGATAAGACAACAAACAATATAATAGAAGCACATCTTGGCATTAGATGAAGGAATTCTTTCTCAACTGTCAATAACTAACTTTCTTTAATGGATTTCCATGGGTCCAAAATAAAAATTCTCTATTCTCTAATTTTAGCTTGCCACGTGTCTTTTTTTTTTTTTTTTCTTATAAAATAATAAAGTATTCGAACGAAAAAAATAAATAAAAATTGACACATAAACTACTTGGTAGAGTATAAAATGAAAGGCTTATAGTGAGATAGAGGATGTTTGCTCCATGAGTTTGATATGAACCTAATAACTTTACACACAAAAAAAATAAGAAGAAGACAAAGATTGAACTTACTCTATACATATTAGCCATGGTTAATCATCAGCCACCTACACAATAGTTAACAATAGTAATTTCCCATTTTAAAAAATTAGCATCTATGAGAGACTGTTGCCTTTTATTTGAAATATATATATTTAAAATGAAAGAACTTTTGAGATGTCACAAGGCTTATTTATATTTATTTAATTAATTTTCTGTTTTAGTTAGCCAAATAAGACCAATTTTGTTGTGGTGGGTCCATTGGTTCACATCAAGAAGGCAACGACATTCAAGGTCCTTCACAGAACCCCCATACATTTTTTTAAAGTTTTATTTATGAATATTTGACAGAAACCATGTCTTCTTTAGAAGGGCAAAATTGTCAATTAACAAAAACACAAATTGCCAATTGCCGTGTATGAGAGTTAATACTATGTTATCTAACCCATTTGACTTTTATACTGGGTGAAGGATTGAGTGGGTACTATAGTGTATGGATGTACTAACAGTGAAAGTTGTGGATCTCATGGAGCAAGACAAATGAAACCAAGATTTAAACTTGAAATGGTCAAAGCTTGAAACAACAAAATTTAAGGAGAACCCAAACAAGCATTGATTCCATATTAATAGCCTATATAAAATTCAATAATAAGTAGTGCAAATATAAGAAGGGTTGTATTGAATCTATAAGGCACAAAAATATACAAAGCACCTTCAACGTATAGAATAAAAGCAAAATTTTTTATTATGTAGAGGCATAATATAAGATAAAGTGTGCATGCAACCTTGTTACATTTAATCAAATTAACAAAATGCAAGGAATGGTAAGAACCAAAAGAAGTCTTGGTATGCCTTTCCATCTCAATATAGTAAGAATTTGAAGTGATCCACATTTTAAAAAAGACCAGCTATTAAGTGTGTATTGATAGCCTAGACAGAATTTCAATAATAAGTGGACCAACTACTGAAGGTGTATCAAAATCAATAAAGCACAATCTCATTGTACACTCTGGCAGCACTGACACATGTATTGATATCATCAGCTATGCATGCACTTCCCATCAGCAACACACACCCCCCTCATCAGCAACTCACGCACACCCCTCAGCACCACACATATGCAGCACCACATGCATGGCTCATCAGCCCCACACGCACTCATCATCAGCACCCCACACATGCAGCATTATACACATACCCTCACACTCCTAACATTATGAATTTTTTTGTGTGTGTGTGTATCTATTACTGTTGCATTGAAGCAAATTAACACAGTGCAGTGATTTATACATCCAAAATTCAAGAAAAAAGAAACTACTATTGGGTTTGATGAAACCTTACATGTTGTGGACAACAATTAGCAAAAGCCCCTAAACTTGTTATTCTTCGAAATCTGAAATTGAAAGGGGAGAAAAGGGGGATGAGTTTCATAAATCAATAAATAACCAAATTTCAACTATAAATAATAATAAAAAATTTGATAGGTATCAACTATAAATAAAATTTTGCATAAAATAAAATTTCAAAAGCTTAGAGACTATATTTCAGTTTAAATAGGAAAACTAATTCATATAATTTAAAACGGATTTTGAAAACATAAACTTATAATTGTAATGGATTTTGAAAATATGGTAACCCACATTCTACAAGTGCCTCTGGCCCTCTTAAAAACCCATTATAGTCAACAAAGGAGACTCAAGGTCATTACAAACAGAAAAGGAAAAGAAAGGAAACTAAATTATAAGGATAACTAAGAAGTGAGATATGCTTCTAAGTTTGACAACAGGGTGTTCTGTGCAAGCCACAAGAAATTTGACCAAAAAAAAAAAAAAAAAGGTGCTGCAATTCTTTATAAAGCTGAACAATTGAAACGAGAAACAAACTCCAGAGGAATGAATGATAAATGAAAGACAAATATTTTATATAAAAGAAAAAATAAATAAATAAAAAGAGGGGAAGCTATACCGTCAGAGTGAGGCAATGAAGGTGGGTAAGCCGGGCCGGGAAGGGATGGCGTGGAGGTGTAGATCGGAGAACAGTTATGTCGGCGGCGGGGAGGACGGCGGTGGGCTGGGCAGACTGAGCAGCGAGGGAGTGAGAGGGAGAGTGAGGAAGAATGAGAGAGAGAGTTTGGGAATTTTGAGTGTTTGATTTTTTTTTTTTTTTTTTTTTTTGACAAGATTTTGAGTGTTTGATTTTAGTCAGAGAGCCTAATTTTTGACTAAGTGTGCAAACCCAAAATTTTTGGTGGGGAACCCAAATAGTTTTAGAGGGAATTCAGTATATTTTTATTGTGACAAAATTTTGACCTATTATAGCGGATTTAAAGCCGCTGCAATAGAGAAAGAGTAGGCTAAGGTTTATTATGACAAGAATATAACTTGTTGTGGTGAAACTCAAGCCTGCCGTAATAGCTCTTTAAGGATTTTTTTAATAAAATAATATTTACTACTTCAAATTAAAAAAATATAATTTATTAATTAAAAAAATATAATTTAATCCTCCAAAATCAAATTAACAAATATATAATTTAATACTTCAAATTACTAAAATAAAAATTAATACTACAATTGTCAATTTAACGACACTTACTAATTAATAACAATATAATTAATACTTCTAATTATGTAAATATATTTTAATATTACAAATTAATTGAGTATAATTTAATAATTAATAAGATTTAATATAAAACCCACTTCTACAAAGCAACTGTACGTTTGTTATTTATTTTTTTTTTCCTTTTAAAAAAAGTTATCTTTAGATCAATTTTTAAAAAAAAAACATCCTCAAGTTTATTTAAAAAATAAAAACTAAATAGATATATGTTACAATTTATTTAAACTATTTTCTTAACTTCCTTTTAAAAATTAAAAACAGAAAACCTAATGAAAAAAAAAAAAAAAACCCACGTTTCTATTAAAAAAAGCTATCTACCCTGTGATTAAGGTTTATCCTTTAATTTTATTTTTTCGTTATCTATTTCATTTTTTTTAAACCCATGTCTAACTTCCCCTAAGTTGGTTATTTTTTTTTTCTTTTTATTTTTTTTTTTGATACAAGATAAAATTCTACTCTAGCCTAATCTAAGTGTATATGTGTGTGAAACTCCCTCCTGGAGACTTAAACCCCGGCCCTTGCCCCTCACACCCCACAAGCATTTATATTTGTAGAGTGACCATCTCACCAAGGGTATGCGGTGGTTTTTTTTTTTTTTTTTCTTTTCTTTTGATTTCACGTTTCCCTTACTCATACTCCCTTCACTTTTTTTTTCTTTTCAAATCAATTCTTCTTTATTTATTTATTTTTTTAATTATGAAAGTTCTTCTTTATTTTTCATACAATAAAACTATCACTATAACTTTTCATCCATATCCCTTAAATTTAGACACTACTACTCTCCTGTTGTTTTTCAAATTACTAACTGTATCACCACAATTTGGTTGGATCATTTTTCTAAATGAAAACTCCCACGTAAAACACTATCTACAAATAGGACCGCACTTTCGGTACACTTACGTTGATTTTCAAACTCAAATTACTTCTTCTTTAGTTTTCCAATTCTCTCAATTCTGTTAATCTTCTTTTTACCATTATCATCATTTTTTCTGTTTGCTCTACTCAAATTTGCTCCTACTCAACGATATGTGTATGTCAATATACTTTGGTCTTTTCTATTTTGATTTTCTAATTCATGAACAACTTCTTATTTTCTAGAAACAAATAAAATATTTGTGTAAAATAGCCCTTATATTTCAACCTCACCATTAATTTTTTTTCACATATTTCTTCAAGGAACGTGCACTGGGGTGCCTATCTTTAAGATTTTGGTATTTAAACTTCAAGGAACTTGCACTAGGGTGTTGATCTTCAAGATTTTCGTGTGTTATGTTCTCCATCTCCAACGAACTATTTGGATTTTGGACTTGAAGTGTAGTCAACAACAAAAATGTAAGTATCTTTTATAACCTCTTTATAGAACGCCCCATATGTATTGAATTCTCTCTATTACGTTTTCTTTTATGAGTTGTTATTTAGTATTTGCTTTCCTATATTTGGTTTCCTTACTTTGTTATCATTATCCTTTCCATATCATTATCTTCTCTTAAAAAAAAAAAAAAAAAAACACACACACACACACACACACTTTTTTTGTAAATATCCTATTATATGAAATTTAATATTGTCCTCTTTTTTAATGTGAAAAGTTTGTGTCTTAGCATAATGATAAAGAGGCTCTTCTATTTTTTGGGTAAGAGTTAATTTAGAGCATTTTTTGTGATTGAAAAATGTAGTAATCCCAAAGTATAATAAATGATCTAAATTAAATCTTACCTAAAAAATAGAAGAGCCTCTGAGCACACGTGTGAGCGCGTGCTGATAGGCTAGTATATTGTACTGCAATGTAAATGTAAAAGTTTACATATGAATTACCGTTACTCGTGTCTAGCTATTTTGATATTGCCCTTAGGATACCTATGGGTCAAACCTGGCCGAATGGTGGGAATGCGCGTGTCCTTGCCGCTAGGATACCTTGAACTTCTTGATATAATTTGTTCAATTAGGTTTATGAACATATTTTATAAATAAATATTTCATAAATAGTAATATTTAATCTTTAATACATAAATATTTTATAAATAGTAATATTTAATATTTTATGGATTAATTTATTTTAAAATTATAAATAGTAATATTTAATATTTTCTTGATTAATAAGATTGAATATAATAGTTCAAATTAATAAAATATAATTTAACAGTACAAATTAATAAAATAAATTATATTAATTAATAAAAATATATTTTGGTCATTTTTTTGTATTCGGGCGTTCTTTTCTTCATTTAATAATTAACAAATCCCTAGGTGATTTTTATAGGTTTCGGGCATAATTTGGTCATTTTTTTAGATTTCGGGGGTATTTTGGTCATTTTTTTTGGTTTTGGGGGTATTTTAGTTATTAAACAAATTTTGAGGGTATTTTGGTCATTTTTTGGGTTTTGGAGATATTTTTGGTAATTTTTATATTTTTGAGGTATTTCAGTCATTCTTTGGGCTTTGGGGGTATTTTTGCAATTTTTAGGTTTCGGGGGTATTTTGGTCATTTTTTGAGTTTCAAGGGTATTTTGGTCATTTTATGGTTTTGGGGGTATTTTGGTCATTTTTTTTAGTTTCAGAGATATTTTGATCATTTTCTAGAAATTTAGACTTTATGTTGTTTATTTAAATTTTAGATGGGTTTTGGTGGGCATTAGTGGGTTTATCCATTAAGACCCATATAATTAAATAAAAAAAATATACTATAGGTGACCTATCCCAGCACTTTTGGAAGCGCTGGGAAAGGCTTCCCTCCATAAGGGAATGGAAGGGGGCTATCCCAGCGCTTTTGTAAGCGCTGGAATAGGGTCACCATATCCCAGCGCTTTTAGAAGCGCTGGGACGGCCTCCTTCGATTCCCTTATGGAGGAAGGCCTATCCCAGCGCTTTTAAAAGCGCTGGGATATGGTGACCCTATTCCAGCGCTTACAAAAGCGCTGGGATAGCCCCCTTCCATTCCCTTATGGAGGGAAGCCTGTCCCAGCGCTTCTAAAAGCGCTGGGATAGGTTTACCCTATTCCAGCGCGTTTGGAAGCGCTGGGAAAGGCTTCCCTCCATAAGGGAATGGAAGGGGGCTATCCCAGCGCTTTTGCAAGCGCTGGGATAGGCATCCCTCCATAAGGGAATTGAAGGAGGCCTGTCCCAGCGCTTTTATAAGCGCTGGGATAGGTTTACCCTATTCCAGCGCTTTTGGAAGCGCTGGGAAAGGCTTCCCTCCATACGCGAATGGAAGGGGGCTATCCCAGCGCTTTTGTAAGCGCTGGAATAGGTTTACCCTATTCCAGCGCTTAAAAAAGCGCTGGGACAACCTCCTTCCATTCCTTTATGGAGGGAGGCCTTTCCCAGCGCTTTTGCAAGCGCTGGAATAGGGTCACCCTATCCCAGCGCTTTTAAAAGCGCTAGGACAGGCCTCCCTCCATAAGGGAATGGAAGGAGGCTGTCCCAGCGCTTCTGGAAGCGCTGGAATAGGGTCACCCTATCCCAGCGCTTTTGGGCTTCCTGTACCAGCGTTTTTGAAAACCGCCGCTATAAGCCGCCTATTGCAGCGCTTTATAAAGCGCCGGTTTTGGGACGCCGTGATAGGGTTTCCTATTCCAGCGCTTTCAAAAAACGCCGGTATAGGCTTATCTATTACAGCGGTTTTTAAAAACGCTGGGACAGGACGATTTTTTTGTAGTGAGAAGAAGAAAGGGGTTAAGGCCGGTGAAGAAGAAGACAAAGAAGCAAAGAAGAAGAAGATGAAGAACAGTGAGTTACAAATCGATACGGCTCGAAGAAGTCTTTGAATTTTGGCCTGAATCAGTGGTTTCGCCCGATACGGACCGAGTCGGCGCGAATCAGGCCAATTCAGCATGATTCGGCCCAAGTCTGAGTCGCGTCGGCGCGAGTCAACGCGAGTCATGGAAAAAAAAAAAAAAAAAGTTGGACGCGGCACCAACGCTCGAGCAGCGGCGTCCCTCACGCGTCATTGCATCAGACACGGGTGTGGCATGGGTTTTGTCGTGTCCGTGCATCCCAGACGAAGAATGTTGAGATGAAATAATGATAGAAAAGAGAAAAATGGAGAGAGCCAAAGAGCAGTGGATGGTATTAACTATGATTGTGAGCTGAGTCACTGAGGAAAAAAGAGATATTGCAACTACAAAGCTGAGAAGAGCATACTACTGGCACTGTCAAGGAGAACTCACAAATGCAATATCTCTATTGATACCATTTTTAAAGAAAAATGAAATTATAGATTATTTTTATGTAATTAGTTGAACAAGTTAAGAATTTGAATGATTAAGTTTTTATGTTGAATATTTTGTTCATTTGTTGTTTTTTAGCTTAATCTTGTTTGTATGGTTATTTTTACTATAATTTGGGCTAATTTTTATAATGTTGTTATCAAGTTTTTTTTTTTTAGGGGTTAAGAATTATGTTTGCATGGTTAAGATTAATTTACATAGATTATCAAAATTTAAGAATTGCTATGACACAAGTTGAAGTCTTTGCTAAAAAAAGGTTTTTGTAAGTAATAAAATATTAGACTAAAACCCACCACAATTGAAAATAAGAATTGTGAGATTTTGTTATGTCTATAGCATTTTCTAATTTTTCATTTATATTGTGAGATTTTGTTGTGTTGATAGTATTTCTAATTTTTCATTTATGTTGTGAGATTTTGCACCAACACATTGTTAATGCATGTGTACCATTGTGCAAAATTTATATCAATAGTAAACGTAAGCTAATAATTGTTATTAGAAGAAATGATAAACATTTTTAAGGCTGTCTACCACAGCCTAAACGCAGACTGAAAATTTTGAACAATCTGAGTACACTCCAGTCCAACATCACCTTCCCCAGTTCTATCTTGCAAGAAATATTCAATAGCAAAATCGATTGATCATGAGTTCAGCGGTGTCAACTAATTAAGGGTAGAAAATCAAGGCAGCCCATGTCATCTGTCTCCAGGTCTAAGAAAGATGACTTAAGTGGTTCAGTGTAACATGGTGGGCATACTCGTTCCTTTTGGACGGACCAGGCACTAGCTTCAAGGGAGCATTCGTGAGAAGTGACGGGGGACACAGCTGAATGCCTTCATGCTTAAGTTCTTCGAAAAATAGATAACGAAATTAATTAGCCTTGAACAGGATTTCGTATTAATCCACTCAATTTTTTTAATTAGATGCAAATTTTGATAAATCTATCGTTGGATTACATGATCTTCGTATACTCTACATGTATGCAAAATTTGTCCCACTTTTCCTGCTCCACTCTATACTCTACCAATAAAAACTTGTCACATGTTCACCTAATTAATTAAATACTACCATTAATGGTAATATTTAATTAATTAATTAGGTAAACATGTGGCAAATTTTTATTAGTGAAGTATAAATGGAGCAGGAAAAGTGGGACAGAAAATTTGAACTCAAATTTCAAGATGGTCAAATATCAATAACCATGTCATCTATCAATTATTTAAATTCAAGTTTTTATAGTTTAAAATAATGCATAAAAGATAAGTTTGTAGATCGAATGGTAAAAAACATCTGATTGGCATGAAAATTCGCAAGCATGTTAAGAACATATAATCCAACAGTACAATTTTCAAAATATGAATTCAATATTAAGTTATTGGATTGTGATATATTGCTTAGAGTTACACTAAATAAAACTTAAATCAAACTATATATATATATATATATATATATATATATATATAGATGAACACACCATAGAATTTCAACTTATGGCGTTAATCTATGATGATTGGAATTTATCATTAGGCTAAGATAATAATTAGTTGTTAGTGTAAGTGGGGGTTCGACCTAGATTTCTTATTAATTAGCATGCAAGAGACTTTACTAATTAAATTAACTAGATCATATATAACTCAATTGGTAAAGTTTCATGCACACTAATAAGAAAATTAGGTTGAGACCTCGTTTACACTTACAAGTAACAAGTAATTGATGTTTTCGCTTGATGATAAAGTCCAGTTATCATGTACAATAGTTTACGCTTGATCGTTCATACTAAACCAATATGGGATCATCTTTGTGCATAAGAGGGAAAATGAGTTTTTGAGTATATATATATATATATATATATTGTAAGGACCAGGTTTGTGATCCCAGCCCACTACGTGGGTGGACTTAGGCCCAAAAAGTCCAAAACAATGAATTTGTAGAGAATGTGTTGGAAAACTGGGGTTTAGTTGATCAAACAAACATTAGAATAGATTCAGATGATAAGAGAATGCAAAGAAATAGGGTTGTATTGAAGAAAAATCATCCTCGGCATTGTCTGAGGTGATCTGTTCTTGTATAATTCTCTATCCCCTTATCTTGTTGCCACCATCTTCTTTTATACTCTCCTTCCTTTTCCTTCTCACCTTACACGTGCATGCCAGAAGGTTGGTGTTGATATTTGTCCCATTAGCCCTTTCTCTAAATCATGATGCAGTAGCTATAAGGCTGAAACACACTGTTCAAGTATCACCTCCACATTAATGCGGTCAGAGAGTTAGCTGTAGTGCATTTAATGTGGAGGTAGCAGCTTTCCCTAGAGATACTACATGATTAAGTTCTGTCCTATTCACCTGTAGTACTTATCTTCTCATATGGAATGGTATGGAAGGTTACCTCTATCGGTAAAACATTTTTTCGTACCTCGGCCTCGGTTAATCAAGGAAGGGTTCATCCTCGGCGTAGTTTCCTGGACTGTTACGATCAACACTGTATTCTTCGCCTACAACTATGGGCCTCTATGACACCATGTGTTTGTCCTCGGCTTGGGCCTCGGGCCCGATACATACGTGGATGAGTATCTTTGGACCCTTCGGCCCCACACACACACACACACACACATATATATATATATATATGTATGTATGTATGTATGTATTAGTAAATAATTTAGCTTAGAATAAATTATAAATAGGGCACAATTTTGTTGAATTAAAGTTAATTTATGAAATAATTTTTTTTCCTTAAGAACTTTTTGCATTTACTCTTTAGCTTGACCCCCTGGAAAATATCTGTGGCTCCGCCACTACCTATATACCATTTGATTTTCTTTTCTTAAAAAAAATAATAATTCATTCTCAAAAAATAATAATAATAATTACGGGTTATGACCTCCTTGTCCTTTAATAAGTCTGTCTCACCATCTTTCTTTCCCCACATGAAACCATTGTGCATTTATGCCTTAAAAACTAAATTCAATGTTCTGGTGTGCGATATATTTATAAGAAATTGCAACATTAATAAGGACCCATGTCTTTAAACAAGTGAAAGCTACAAAATGCATTATTTATCTGAAAAATAATTTACATAATTTGAAAATATAACTCCCTAATTTTCAAATTTATATTTATCTTAAGACATTTATTTTCTTGAAGATTGAGAAGTTTTCATAGATATGTCCAAATACATGGTGAAATAATAGAAAAGTGGGAGGATAGAAAATTGTGAAATGATGGAAAAGTAGGAGGATAGAAAAGATTTTAATTTCTTTCATTTTTGTTTGGTTGGGAGTGGAAAAGTAGAGGGACGAAAAAAGTGAGTTCGTATAAATTTATTCATATACCTTTGTTAAAAAATGATGGCCAATTAAAACAAAAAAGTGACAAACAACCAAAAATAAAAAGGGAGGCAACGTCCCCTAAGACAGCACAAAAAAAAAGAAAAAAAAGGACAAATTGCCATGTGCAAGTGCACATAGGTATTTTTGTCCATTAAGTAGCCTCACTATTTATTTTCCTTCCTCCCCACCCAACCAAATGCACTCCAAAAAGTTTTCCTTCCCATTTTCTCTCCAAAGTTTTTCATCCGCCCTATTTCACCTCCAAACAAACACACCTAAGACATTTATTTTCTTGAAGATTGAGAAGTTTTCATAGATATGTCCAAATACATTTCCATGCACAATTTCATTTTTAAAATGATATAAAAAAAAAAATTTGTGGTGTGCCTTTGTGTTAAAACCCCTTTCCCTCTCCCCTGTGTGTGTGTGTGTTTGTTTCTCAAAAAAAAAAAAAAAAGGGTAATTGTCTCATGTTGCTTAAGAGAGTGTGTTGTGTGTAGTATAACTTGCCCCATCCTCCCTTAAAAGTTACCATGGCTTTTGAGTGAATTGTGGTGTGCCTTTGTGTTAGAACCTCTTTTCCTCTCCCCTATGTGTGTGTGTGTTTGTTTCTCAAAAAAAAAAGAATGGGTAATTGTCCCACATTACTTAAGAGAGTGTGTTGTGTGTAGTATAACTTGCCACACCCTTCCTTAAAAGTTACCATGACTTTTGAGAAGAATTGTGGTGTGCCTTTGTGTTAAAACTCCTTTCCCTCTCCCCTGTGTGTGTGTTTGTTTCTAAAAAAAAATGATATAAAAAGCTTCTGATATGTATGCAGTTATTAACAAGAAAACCACTCCTGGGCCATAATAAGAATCTCTCTCTCATGAACGCGAGAGCCAGACCTGGGCCCGATTGTTGTCTAATCTTTATGAGGCCCAATAATCCGGGTGAAACCCCTGGGCTTGCTCTTGTACAACTTCAACTCAAGCCCCTATAAATCTCCAAGAAATTATTGATTGCAAGAATTTTGCATAGATTATCAAACATTCAAGGAATTGCTGGGACACATATTTTTGAAATGTTTGCTAAAATGGTTTCTGTATATTAAAAATTATTTCCCTGTATGTTGTAAACATGAGCTGAAGCAAGAATTTTTATTTGGGGCGACTTATGATAATACAACGAGAATTTTTCTTTTTATTTACTATTCATTCTTTTTTTACAAACACACATACATATATATATATATATATATATATAATGTATGTATGAGTAAGACTTAGGTACAGTACTTAGGTGTTGTTCTTTAGGTTCTCCTTTTAAGATTTTGCCATGTGAATTTTTTCTCATGAGAAGAAAGTATATTTTTTAGTTAAGTAGCCAAATGATTGAATTTTAAGAGGGGAACCTTAGGAACAGCCTAAGTTTTGTCCTCTATACATACATACATAAAATAGAAAAACATAAATTCTAATCATTGTTATGAACTTTAATTAATATACTGAAGGTGTCTAGTGATGTGGGTTCCAGTTATGATAATACAACGAGAATTTTTCTTTTTATTTACTATTCATTCTTTTTTTACAAATACACACACACACACACATATATATATATATATATATATATATGAGTAAGACTTAGATACAGTACTTAGGTGCTGTTCTTTAAGTTCTCCTTTTAAGATTTTGCCATGTGAATTTTTTCTCATGAGAAGAAAGTATATTTTTTAGTTAAGTAGCCAAATGATTGAATTTTAAGAGGGGAACCTTAGGAACAGCCTAAGTTTTGTCCTCTATACATACATACATAAAATAGAAAAACATAAATTCTAATCATTGTTATGAACTTTAATTAATATACTGAAGGTGTCTAGTGATGTGGGTTCCAGTTATGATAATACAACGAGAATTTTTCTTTTTATTTACTATTCATTCTTTTTTTACAAACACACACACACACACACATATATATATATGAACAAAACTTAGGTACAGTACTTAGATGCTGTTCTTTAGGTTCCCCTTTTAAGATTTTGCCATGTAAATTTTTTCTCATGAGAAGGAAGTATATTTTTTAGTTAAGTAACCAAATGATTGAATTTTAAGAGGAGAACCTTAGGAACAGCCTAAGTTTTATCCTCTATATATACATACATACATAAAATAGAAAAACATAAATTCTAATCATTGTTATGAACTTTAATTAATATACTGAAGGTGTCTAGTGATGTGGGTTCCAGTTATATTGTAAGTTGTAACTATCTCACACAAAAAAAAATAAAAAATAAATAAATAAAAATAAAAACACTAGCACATCATCCATAAGAAGTGCATGTCAAACTCCACTCTTTCATCCATGGGAACACTACATGTCTATGTACATAAGAACTTCGCAAGACCTTTGTTTTATTTATTTATTTTTATCTAGCACCATTAGCAATTCTTCCTTATTGGGCCTTTTTCCAATGTCATCTATATAAGATAACGACATGAGCAGACTTCAATTAAGTAGTAAATATATCATATAAAAACCCTTCTTAACCCAAAAATTTAAGCCTTTGAGTTAATACTTAATTATGTTATATTAATTAGCTACTCTTCTTACATCAAAGAATAAAATAAAGAATAAAGTTTAGGTACAAAATTATTTGTAGTCTTATAACCTTACTCAATATCTTTTTATTGGAGGTGAATTTTGATAAATCCACCGTTAGATTACATCTTCTTCTTGTATCCTTCACACTTACAAAATTTCTAGAAAATTAAAGATCAATAATCATGTCATCAATAAGTTGTTTAAATTGCAAGATTTTCTAGTTTAAAATTATGCATAAAATATAAGCTTATAGATTATATAGTAAATAATATCCGATTGACACAAAATTTTACATACATTAAGAGCGTAAAGAACATGCAATTCATCGGTTAGATTTTTAAAATATGTAGTAATATTTATTTTATTGAGTAAAGTTGTAACTTTAAGCTACAATCAGTTTTGTAGCTAAAGTTTATCCAAAAATAAAAATCAGTCACTTTTCTCTTACTTATTCCATGCAAGACTTTACTCACTTATATATACTTAACAAGTTATAATATTTTATATAAAAAAAAAGGAAAAAAAAAATATATATATATATATATATTCTTCAAATTTTTAAAAATTAGGGCAGGCAGGCTCCGCCCTTGCTTGTAAATACTAAATAAAGTAAATGTGACATTATGTGTTACTATCAAAGTTATTAAACTCAGATTGCCTCGGCTGGTTGGACTAGTTAACCGGTACCTAAGTTGGTTTCAGTTGTTTAATTGGACTATTTATGTAATTAAACTGGTAAAACCCAGTAAAACTTGATAGGTTTTTGGCAACTCGGATGAGTCATTTTCAGCCAATAGATTTTGTAATTCTGAACAAATTTATCTTTATAAGTTCACTATAGTATTGTTTTCTACTTCTTTGCTATTTAAAATGAGACAATTTGCCAATTTCTAGAGTAAAAAGCTTGAAAGAAGTTAAAAAATAAAATAGTTAACTGCATTGCAGTGTCGTGTCCCTATCTACCTATCCTAATTTTTTATGTGCCAATGCCTCTATTTTCGTCAATGCAATGCTGATATATGCAGACTAAAAGAGCAAGTATTGGCTAGTGTTAAATTGTTAAAATTCTATTTTTAGCACCACAAACTATAAAAATTGTGCTATGTCAGTGGAGGTAAATGTAAAATTTTTAACTCTTGAGCTACTGTGTGCAGCTATCTATAGTTGTGCATTGTAGCAACAAAGGCAAATGTGTATATATACACAGTTTTAGAAAGACTGATGTGGAAGATTTTTGAGAAAAAATGTGTAAAATTTGTTACTTTTTGTATTTTGCAAAATTTTACATCCACTAATGTAGATGCACTAAGTTAAAATTTATAAAGTAGTTTTTTAGGTGCTAAAAGCTAAAAAATTTAGCACCGCTATTGTGGATGCTCTAAAAAGTGCAATTTTTTATTTTTTTATTTTTTTATTTTAAGAAGATATTCACTTTCTCACTTGTCAATCTAGAAATCAAATAGGTATATTTTTTAAGAAATGCAGTAGGATTTTATTTAGCAAATACTTTGGCTACAATTTCATGACATTATTTTATTTTATGTTTTTTTTAGTGTTGTTACTTATGAAACCTTGATATGAAATTATATTAGGTGGCTACTTTTTAAGAATAATTTTAATTAATAATTTAGACATCCCTATTTTTTCAATTTAGATTTTTTATTAGCATTTTTCAAACTTATATTTATAGTTATTTATTTTTATTTGACCGTACAATTTGACTAGTGAGCAAGTAGTTGAACTAGTTACCCAATAACCCCCTTCTCAAAAAACAAAAGTAACCAATAGCCCGACTCCCAAACAGTGCTAACATTCAGTTTGCTTTAATAATTATGGTTAATATGCTCTCAAATTACAAATTACTAGCATGTAACACATGCAAACGCATAGGTGCATTTAAAATTTGTGGGGCCTAAATAATCTGGTGACCCCGGCCCAACTTGTATTCGGCCCAGGGCCGATGCCGAGGAGAAAGTAGAGCCCGAGGAAAGAGTGTGAAGGTCTGAACGGCCAGGAATCCTGCCGAGGACGATCCTGCCCTCGGCAACCCGAGACCGACACGTCAGCCATAGCCGCATGGCTGGGGAACACGTCCAGGATAAGCTGTCACCTCCACACTAAATGCACCCACCTAACTCCACAGCCGCATTAATGAAGATGCGACCTCTGGCCAGGGCTGCCTTGGTTGCCGCGACTCACAGGAGTCTGATAAAGTGGCTGATGGGACAGGCAGTCAGGGGAGAGGGGCGTGGATGATCAACAAGTGGAGGAAAGAGGTTGTGAGGAAAAGGACTATATATAGGAAGAAGAAAGAGATCAGAAAAGGGGATTTTTTCCCAGAAGAAGCCCCCAGAAGAAAGGCCATCAAAAAGCTCCTCGGACAGGTGCCGAGGACAAACTTCGGAGCACAATCTCGGTGAACCAGCCTCCGGCTCGCCAAACGGAACGACTGGACGTTGCCCGCTTGTTAGGGACTAGTTCTTCAACCCACTATCTACAAATTCATTGTAATGGGCTAACTAGGCTTGAGTCCACTCTCTCAATAGTAGAAGTGCTCAAGCCCGGACCTTACAATTGGCGCCGTCTGTGGGGAGAACTTGTGCGCTAGCAGGCGCAACGGACGGTTGTTCCTGGATGGCTAGTTTGCGGAAGGATAACAATGGTGCGTTTGCAAAAAAAAAAAAAAAAAATGACTGCAGAAAAGTAAAAGATTCAAAGACAGCGAAAAGAGAACAAATATTACAACGTTTTTATTACATGAAAAGGAAATACAAGATACAAACAGAGGCCCAGACGGACTTGTCCCAAAGCTAACCCTAAAAGAAAAGGGGCTGAGGCAGGCTTGCTTCAAAACCACCAACAACCCCCGGGCCGGTATGGGTGGTACCGGCAAGAAGAGAGGAGCAGATGCAAAGGCGCCGGATGGCCCCGCCCCATGATGTTCCCTTGATGCTCCTCCAGCCTCATAATGCTTGAACATTGGAGACGGCAACACTCGAGCACCAAGCATGACGTAATCTTGCAAGCCTCCACCGGCAGATAAGCTGGGAACGAGACGCCACCGGCCTGGAGGGCAGGCATGGACGCGCACCGGAGAAAGACGTTATGAGCTTCATGGACCTCCCTCCCGACTGCCAGGCACGATACCACCAGCATGACGCCCAAACCTCGCCGCGTCGGAAGTCTGACTCGGACCACAACCGCAGCAGTTCTCAACCGGGGGAGGAGGACCGTGAGCTTGCTTGCCCCCGCCCTCATCCAGGGCCGTCCCATTCTGCTAAGCTCTGATCACAATCCTGGCGAGGTCAGCGAAGGGGCTTAGGGGGTGGGAAAGTCATGTTTCCTGTTTGACTGGAGGATTCGTGAAGTGTGGAAGGACGACTCCCCCAGAAGGCCTTTTATAAAGGGCGAAGGCTGGTGGAAATTGGTCCAACCAGAACTCGAAGGAAGGGTCATCAACGACATTAATCCTGGCCAAATTCCAAGGAGGCCTACAGCCGCTGGATCTGCATCAATCCACGAGGATATTAATGAGGGCGCGCCTCGCGCATCGAAGCGTCAAGCGCAGAACACGAACAGTCAGGGGACGCCTCGTAATCGAAGAAGGCGGAAGGTTGGAGCGAAGAAGGGGCTGCTGCCACACGGGAGGACAGAAACCCGAGCCACCCCTGCCCGAGGCAGCTCGGAGCCAAGAATCCAGTCCGACGAATAGCCCATCCTCGGTGAAGCAAGGCCGAGGCAGCCACCACGCAAAAAACAAACCCCCGACGATGAGGGCAAATCCCCTCACTATAAGCAAGGAGTGCCTGGGTACTAGACTGAGTCAGGGTCTCCCGCGGTCCTCGGACCCAAACCTGCGGCGAAACTAGTTACTTACAGAAGAACACCTGGGTACTAGACTGAGCCAGGGTCTCCCGCGGTCCTCGGACCCAAACCTGCGGCGAAACTAGTTACTTACAGAAGAACACCTGGGTACTAGACTGAGCCAGGGTCTCCCGCGGTCCTCGGACCCAAACCTGCAGCGAAACTAGTTACTTACAGAAGAACACCTGGGTACTAGACAGAACCAAGGTCTTGCATGGTCCAAGGACTCAAACCTATGGGGAAACTAGCTACTTACAGAAGAAAACAAGCGTTAGACTGAACCAAGGCCTTGCATGGTCCTCGGACTCAAGCCTCTGGGGAAACTAACCACAGCAAGGAGTACCTGGGTACTAGACTGAACCTAGGTCTTGCATGGTCCAAGGACTCAAACCTATGGGGAAACTAGCTACTTACAGAAGAAAACAAGCGTTAGACTGAACCAAGGCCTTGCATGGTCCTCGGACTCAAGCCTCTGGGGAAACTAACCACAGCAAGGAGTACCTGGGTACTAGACTGAACCTAGGTCTTGCATGGTCCAAGGACTCAAACCTATGGGGAAACTAGCTACTTACAGAAGAAAACAAGCGTTAGACAGAACCAAGGCCTTGCATGGTCCTCGGACTCAAGCCTCTGGGAAAACTAACCACAGCAAGGAGTACCTGAGTACTAGACTGAACCTAGGTCTTGCATGGTCCAAGGACTCAAACCTATGGGGAAACTAGCTACTTACAGAAGAAAACAAGCGTTAGACTGAACCAAGGCCTTGCATGGTCCTTGGACTCAAGCCTCTGGGGAAACTAACCACAGCAAGGAGTACCTGGGTACTAGACTAAACCTAGGTCTTGCATGGTCCAAGGACTCAAACCTATGGGGAAACTAGCTACTTACAGAAGAAAACAAGCGTTAGACTGAACCAAGGCCTTGCATGGTCCTCGGACTCAAGCCTCTGGGGAAACTAACCACAGCAAGGAGTACCTGGGTACTAGACTGAACCTAGGTCTTGCATGGTCCAAGGACTCAAACCTATAGGGAAACTAGCTACTTACAGAAAAAAACAAGCGTTAGACTGAACCAAGGCCTTGCATTGTCCTCGGACTCAAACCTTTGGGGAAACTAACCACAGCAAGGAGTACCTGGGTACTGGACCGAACCTAGGTCTTGCATGGTCCAAGGACTCAAACCTATGGGGAAACCAGCTACTTACAGAGGAACAAAAGTGCTAGACACAACCAAGGTATTGTGCGAAACATCAAAGTATAACAAATAACAGGAAACATCATCCGAGGAACTAAAAACAAGCAACTGAATATATTATAAAGGGAAAATACATAGTCTTGTTACAATGTCGCCAAAACAAAAGGCGAAGTAAACAAAAAAAAACAAAAACAAACAAACAACAGCAAAATCAGAGTGGCCCAGGCCATCAGAATGGGATGACCCGACAAGGTGGCCTACTCCCCCAACTCGGTAGATGGCTTGTCCTGAGGAGTCTGCTGGAGAGCTTTTGCTGGTACCTCGGGGCTCTGGCTCGGAGGGGCTGCTTTTGAGGACTCTTCCTCAGCAGGAGGAATCTGGGGGGCAACGAGTGCGGCTTGGGAGTCAGCGGGAAGCTTCACCACATCCTGGGGCACCTCTTGACTACCAGCTCCTGCCCCCTCCAATGCTCCATGGGGCTCAGCCCCCTCAACAGGCTTATCAGCTGGAGTAGAATCCTCGGCGGCATTGGTCTGGCCCTCATCTGTCGCCTGTAAGGCGGAGCCAGCCTCGGGAGCAACGGAGGCAACCTTTCAGATAGCAGAAGGGTAATACACCCTCTCGGCCCTCCTAAGGTCAGACGAGGCCTCGACCCCCGCCTGGTTGAGGGCCTCTTCCCAAGTCTCGGAGCAGAAACGCCTGCACACTTCAGGGATTTGAGCCTTAAGGGCAGCCTCAGCCTTGGCCATCCCCTTAGCAAAGGCCTCTTCTTCCACTTCCTCTACGGAGCGCTCGGCATTTTCTCTCGCAAACACGGCCTCGTCTTTAACCCTCACGGCCTCGTCCCTAGCGTACTCAGCAATGCCTCTTACCACCACGGCCTCGGCCAGCTCCTTCTTCAGGTCGGCAAAACCCCCTTGGGCAACCTGCAGCTGACCCTCGACATCCCACAGGCACCCTGTCTGGTCCTCGGCGTGCTTCATAGAGCCGGCCAGGTCGGATGCAGCCTTATCTCTAGCCTTCGTCATCTCCTCCAAACTCTCCAGCGCCTTCTTGAGATCCGCCTCAGATCTCTTGAGAGTACTCGCAGCGGTCAAGTACTTATGGCGCTCCTTATCCAGGGCCTTACCCTAGTTGCCGGCCTCCTCGTCCAGCCTAAAGGCTGCCTGGATAGCCTGCAAACCGAAACAAGAGCACCGTAAGACAAGTACTAAGCAATGAAATCGAAACGAAAGAACAAGTGTTAGAAGGCTTACCATGCCCAGGTACCTCTTAAGGTTGCGGGCCACTTCCTGCCTCCTCATGCCCCCTAACTCAGCCATATCGACGAGAAGGAGGAGGGACCTTTCCAGGGCATCGGCCACGCGAGCCCTCTCGCCCCCTCGGAAGTCCCTGAGAGTGGCATCGTCCATCAGAGGCTTCCCGTGAAGCATGGGAGCGGGCAGCCAGGCCTGGGGCTCGGACAACCTCTTTCCCTTTGTCTTGACCACCAATCCTCAGCTGCTTAGAGGGTCGGCGGGCTTCACCTTCTTCCTGGGAGGGACTAGATTTCCCCCCATCCACTGGGTCTTTGTCTTTGGAGGACCTCTTCCTCTTCGGATCAGAGGACTCGAGCCGAGGATCCGAGGTGGGCGGAATGGTAAACGACCTGGTCTGTGCAGGTAAAGGCTTTGGTAGGGCGGGAGGAAGCTTGGGTGTGGATGAAGGAGGCTTGGGTTGTGACTCCCTCGGCGTACGTTTCCCCGTCCTGCCCTCAAGCAAATCAAGTAGGTTGGTCTGGGGTTGTCTCCTGGAACCCATTTCGGCCTGAATATCAGCCCTCGGAGGCAGAAGATCGGCTTCAGACAGTTTGGGATCCCCCAAGTCACAGGATGGATCCTCGGACAGATAGCCTTGTTCGAATGCAGCAAATTCGTCCTCGGACGAGCCCAGATCCACTACTTCTCCCTCTTTTTCCAAACCCTCTCCCTCGGCCTCCGCAGCTTTATGGGACAAGGAAGGACCAGCCAATGGGATGCCTTCCGGAATGGATGATCCCTCGAAAAATGAAAACTCGTGCTCCACCACAGTGATTTGTCTAAGCCGAGGGTCACGAGCCCTGATCACGTGCTTCGGGACCGGGAACACCTTCTGGGCCGGATTGCAGCCGAGGATCTTGTGAGCGGCCCTGACTTGATTGTCACCCTCGTTCACGAAAGCCTCCGACCTAAGCACGAATTGTAGATCCTCCTTGTTGACCAGGCTAAAATGGCGCACGAATGTGTGCGGATCTGTAAAGAGGAAAACAAACTCCTATCATCAGCCGAACAAAGCAGGTTTACAACAAAGCAAAAAAAAAAAAAACTGGACCCTCTCCTACTCCAAGTACCCTACCTGGCTCTCCCTCTGTTGTCGGACAATAGAGACCATCGTGCCATTCCCCTGACACGATGAGAAAATCAAGGTTCAGCCCCTTGCTAGAATCGGGAAGACACTGGATTAGACGGACCCTATCGTCCCTCGTCTTCATATAGTACGTCTTGCCCTTCAGGTGTTGGAGATTATAGCACCAGTTTACATCATGGTGGGTTAACCCCAACCCCAACTTCTCATTCAAGGTATCTACGCACCCTAGTATCCTAAACATATTAACAGCGCACTGGGTGGGAGCTAACCGGAAATGCCTAAGGTAGCCGCTCGTCACCGGCCTCATTGGGATTCTCATGCCCCCCCTCTAAGAAGGCTATTATGGGGATCACAACTTCGCCCTCGTTCCTCCTAATGTACCAATCCCCTTCCTCGCAGTACCTCAAGCCTACATTGCGGGGTATCCCGTGATCAGCGATGAATTTCTCCATCGCCTCCTCAGACTCGACTAGCTTCTTAAATTTACCCATCCCCAACAACAACTAAGGGATTCGAGAAAGAACGAAGGGAAGAAAGGAAGCAGAGAAGAATTTGTGCTAGAGAGAGAAGAAGACTTACAGGAATGAGGAAAACCTCCTCGGACAGGCTTTTTTATGCTAGAAAGGAGCGCTCGTTGATGTGGAGATTTGACCGGATTCAAAGTATGTGCACCAGGGTCCTTGAGTGCACAAATGAGGAGGCAAATCGGTTCAGACAAGTATTTATATCCTCAATTAAGGATAACCAGGCGAAGTTTCCCGCCTATAAAGACAGGAAATCCTCACCGACTGATTAGCATCACACCATTGAACGTGGGGAGTATGGAGCCGCCAGAATTTAATGCGGGTGCGCACCGTATATCGAGGCGCCAGAAACGTGCACTAGGCAAGCGAAAAGACCCCAACGCTGACGTAGGCCACTGATTGGGCGAGTCATGACGAAGGCCCGAGGACATCAAAATCCTCCTCCTCGTCCGGGGAGCCGGACAGCAGCATTTTGAGGGCTATTGTGAGGCCTAAATAATCTGGTGACCCCGGCCCAACTCGTATTCAGCCCAGGGCCGATGCCGAGGAGGAAGTAGAGCCCGAGAAAGGAGTGTGAAGGTCTAAACGGACAGGAATCCTGCCGAGGACGATCCCGCCCTCGGCAAACCGAGACCGACACGTCAGCCATAGCAGCATGGCTGGGGAACACGTCCAGGATAAGTTGTCACCTCCACACTAAATGCACCCACCTAACTCCACAACCGCATTAATGAAGATGCGACCTCTGGCCAGGGCTGCCTTGGTTGCTGCGACTCACAGGAGTCTGATAAAGTGGCTGATGGGACAAGCAGTCAGAAGAGAGGGGCGTGGATGATCAACAAGTGGAGGAAAGAGGTTGTGAGGAAAATGACTATATATAGGAAGAAGAAAGAGATCAGAAGGGGGGATTTTTTCCCGGAATGAGCCCCTAGAAGAAAGGCCATCGCAAAGCTCCTCGGACAGGTGCCGAGGACAGACTTCGGAGCACAATCTCGGTGAACCAGCCTCCGGCTCTGCCAAACGGAACGATTGGACGTTGCCCGCTTGTTAGGGCCTAGTTCTTTAACCCATTCTCTACAAATTCATTGTAATGGGCTAACTGGGCTTGGGTCCACTCTCTCAATAGTAGAAGTGCTCAAACCCGGACCCTACAAAATTAAACACAATTTTTATTATAAACAATTAGTCAAATTATTTTTCTTAAATAGCATGTAACACATGAATATGTATGAATATATTTAAAATTAAACACAATTTTATCATAAAAATATAAATAATTAGTCAATTTTTTTTAAGTAAACGTAATTAGTCACATTTAAAATTCTTATCTAAATTTCATACTACTTTTTATCATTTTTTTTCTCTAATTTTTAATAAGATAGAACATTTGATAATCTTTGTTGTGTGGTGATTTTTATTGAATATATGTGATTGGTTTTTTTATTTTATTTTAATTTATAGTTCATTAATATTAGATTCTTAGTATTTTGCATTCATTAACTCACTTGACACAAAAGTCCGAGATTCCTTAATATGGTGATGACATTTATCCTTCATCCTTTGTTACACTATAACACTATCACAAAGCCTCGTGCTCGCTTTTTGTTATCCCTCATTGAGGATCTTTCTATTGACTTCCCTTCTCACTTTATACTCTCCCTTATAGATGTCTATAAGGATACGGTGACCCGTGATAAGCTCATTTTTCCTTCGGCTATCACGCGGCTCCTTCGCCATTTTTTCTGTCTTCTATCCTGAGTCTCCCCACTTCACGTTCATGTGTGCCATAGATGCAGCTACTGTTCGATGAAGCGCGGCACAGCTTAGACCGATGCAACCCCGGACAAAGACGGCAGTTCCTCCAGCTTCTACCGCTCCATCCACCTCCACTCCTTCGTATTCAACAAGTGGAGTGACACTTGAGGCCATCATGGCACAGCTTGTGTGCATGGTTGCTCGCCTTGACACTCTCAGCGATGAGTTGTGTCAGGTGAACACCCGTGTTGGTCGTATCATACTATGACAGATTGTCATGGGTGGTTTCACTGTTGCTTCCTCTCCATCTCCATCGGCTTCTGAGGATGAGAGTGACAATGGCTCCGGCAGTGATGATGCTCATGAGGATGATGATGCTGGCTCGCCTAGTGATGATGAGATGTCTACCTGATATACTTGCCATTTGTCACTCGTGACAAAAAGGGGAAGTAGTTTTGAGATAAGAGTAGTCATACTCATAAGGGGAGGGTTAGTATAAGAGATAGGGGGAGTGTTTATGAGGGATGTAGTGAGGATTTTTGTATCTTTTCTTTTCTTTCTATTTTAGATACATTATCTCTTATACATTGGTCTTGTGACCATTTGACATACATTGTACTTATATTTGGTTTATATATATTTTGATGTATGTTTTTCACTTATCTTTCCATGTGTTGTTTCTTTTCTTTCTTTATACACATGTTTCTTATTTATTGTATGCAATCTATTATTTTTGTTTCACACTAAGATGCCATGATGAGTTTTGTTTAAAGTGTTTCAGAAATACAGGTTGTCAAATTCTTTCTTACCATGAACTCTCTTCTTACAAAGTTTTTCAAGAGTTTGTGTTAGGACAGATTTTATTGTATTCAACAAGTGAGTATGAGTTGAGTGATTTATGACTTCTCTCATATGTTCATTTGTTTGTTGTGATTTTGTTACGGATTTCCAAAGGGAGAGATTGTTAGGACATATGTGATTCAATGTTAGGAACATATGTCAATATTTTATATAATTGGCTAATTCTTTAACAAAATGCACTTCACTTGTAATTGGGTAGATTTAGGATGTGTTTAATACTTCAAGGAACAAGGTTTCAAGTTCAAGTGTTAAAACCATGCAAGTCTGTCCAAGAATCAAGTGGGAGAGTGCTGGATTTTAAAACTCGACAGCTAGCATCTATCGAGGTTTAAAAGCTGTTTTAGCCTGTGGCTCAACAGCTATCTCGATAGATGGCTATCTATTGAGGGAGATTCTGGTATTTTAGAAAATCGAGTTATGCCCGATGAAACTTTAAAAAAAAAAAAAAAAAAAATGCATGGAACTCAAGTTCCATGCAAAATTTTTTTTTTTTATAAGTGCGATGGATACCAGGTTCAGGGAGCCCTATAATGACATTTTTAAGCCCTATAGTGACGTTTTAAAGCCCTATAGCGGCATTTTCCTGCAAATGTTTTTTTTATAAGTGTGATCGCCCTATACTAGGTTCAGAGAACCCTATAGTGGCATTTTAAAGCCTTATAGTGACGTTTTAAAGCCCTATAGCAGCGTTTTTCTGCAAATTTTTTTTTTAAAAGTGTGATTGCCCCATACCAGGTTCAAGGAGCCCTATAGTGTCGTTTTTAAGCCCTATAATGGCGTTTTGGAACTCGAGTTCCATGCTTTTTTTATTTTTTTTTTTATTTTTAAGTTTGATCGGGCATAACTCGATTTTCTACGAATCGAGTATTTCATTGAAACTCGATTTTAAGGTAATCGAGTATCGAAATAGGGGTATATCCCTATATAGTTTCGAAATAGGGGCATATTGCTAAATTTTTAAAAAATTAAGGCAAAAGGCCAGAATCTCCATCTATTGAGGTTTATGAAACTCAGATTTTCAGAGCTGTTTTTCATCCAATCCGTGGGTGTATGTTTGAGCTTTCTTTTCTCACAACCCTAAACATATATAAGGATTATTTTAAGGGCCGTCAAAGGTTGCACAGTTGCACAAGTGTGAAGCAAAGTCTTATTCATGCAAATTGTGACCAGAGACAGAATTTGCCCTAGTTCATCTTTTGCTTGAAGAAGCTGCTGTGTTTGTACACCGTAGGGTTTTGCGACCAAGAAACTGCTTGATCTTCATCGTGTGATGAACTAAAGAACTTTGCAGCTAACATCTTTTTCAAGTTGGTGATTAAGTCACGTACTGGGATCCACGCATCTATTGGTTAGTCACGTACTGGGGGCCATGCATTGAAAATGAGAGATTGTCAATACAGAACAAGTCCAATTGGGTATTGAGGTAAGGGTTCAACTGTAGGTTGGTTTAAGGTACTTGGATTCCTTTACTTATAACCGCTTGTTTTCATAATAGTGGATTCTCGGGAATAGTGACCTTAAAATCACCTGGTGGGGTTTTTGCTGTGTAGGTTTTCCCCATTTGTAAACAAATTACCGTGTCAACTTTATTTTCTGATTTTCTGCTACACTTTATTTTAGTTGGTGATTTGTTTGTGTTGCCATGTACATTGCATGTTAATTTGATTAATTAATTAACTTGGCTAATTAATCAATTAATATATCACAAATGGTCAATACATTCTTGGCCTATCACTTCCCTTCCACTTCCATGGGTAAGGTCACTTACCCAGCTGGCATAACAATGCTTCCATCAAAGGCCACCAGAGGACTATCATACTTCGTTAAATCTTCAGGATTAAACCCCAATCCTTCATACAAATCCAAGAATGGAGACTATGATATTTGGCTAAACTTACAGTTAACACCCTAGATGGTGCCTTAACAATATCTACCTGCTTCCTAGCTGCATATATGACCCCTATAAGTCCCTGAGCTGGTGTTGATGCTCCCGAGGTGGACCCACATTTGTGGTCTTGTGGACGTGAATCATCCCGCAACACGAATTCTCCCAGGTATCCAGCCTTCTCAAGTTGGTGTAAGTGTTCCTTCAGGGTTTGGCATTCTTCAGTTGTATGTCCACGATCCCTATGATATGAACAATAAAGGCTCTGATTCCGTCTGGTTATGTCCCTATTCATCTTGTTCGGCCAACGAAAATATGGCTCATTCTTTATCTTTTCCACAATTCGATAAATAGGCTCTTTGTACAATGAACTAACCATTTCCATCCTTTACTTCTGGACCTGAGGGAAAAAATCCCTCCGAGGTTGAGAGCCCTGATCTAGCTTAACTTCCTTCTTCTCTGCCACAGGTAACATGGCCTTAGCCTTATCTTGCAACTGATCATCCTCTAGCCTCTTATATTCTTCCACATGCTCCATCAATTTGTTCAGTTCGTGACTGGTTTTAAGGCCAATGAAGCCCTCAAATCAGAATCAATGGGAAGGCTCACTTTAAAGGTACTTGCAGCAATTCCCCCATTATCTCCCCCAATCTCATTATACAGTTCTCAATACCAATCCGAATAAGCTCTAAGGGTCTCCCCCTCCTTCATTGCTAATGAGAGGAGTGAGGCGAATGGCTTTGAGGTCCGACTACACGTGACGAACCTGGCCTCGAACGCTTTGATGAGCTCATCATAACCTCGGATAACCCCTTTCTCTAGCCCATCGAACCATCTCATAGCTATCAAACCTAAGCTAGAAGGGAAAATTTTACACATCAAGGCTTCATTCTTAGAGTATATAACCATACTTTGATTGTAATGACTAACATGCTCCTCAAGGTCTGTTTTTCCATCATAAATTGTGAAAGTTAGCCTGGTAAATCTCTTCGGTAAATATGTTTTTTCTTTTCTTCAGAGAATGGAGACTGTGATATTTGGCGCAGAGCCTTGGCCATGGCATCTTCACCAGAAACATCCAGAGCTGAAAAGACTTGAGGATGAGTAATTGGTCCTTTCAACTTACTTCCCTCAAGCTCATCCCTCATAGTCCTGTGAGGAGTCAGAGATGTTGTTCTATCTCTAGGAGGAGTCTTCTCTCGTTCCTCTTGATAATAGGGCAATCTCTTATCCCTTTTCCTATTCCCATCATCCTTTCGACGCTCACCTCCTCAGGAATGACTAGGTGCTGGACTTGGTCCTCTCCGATGATGCAACTCCTCATTTTTACAATGAAGCAGCTCCTTATCCTTCTCCGCACTTCTTTGCAAAAAAGCCACTTGTTTTCTCAATCTCTCCAACTCCACATCCCAATTAGCATAGGGCGGTCCCTCCATATTGGTAGCTGATCCCTCCCTCTGTGGAGGTGAACTAGGTGGTTGCTGGGTCCCCCTATGAACTTCGGACCTCATGCGTCTATCCACATGGACAGATTCTTTTGAAATACTAGGCCGCTCCAGATGGGCGGAACCACTTCGTGATTGGTGAGCCATGGTCTCAAACAACCTCACTCTTGAGTCTTTTGATTGGTAGAGTGATTTCCCACAAACGGCACCAATTGTAGGGACACTGAAAATAATCACAGAGGAACTCACCCCGGAAATGTTTTACAAGCACCCACTTAATAAAAATAAAGAAAAGAAAATGAGAAAATACACTCTACAATGGGAAACACAAGCAGTGGATTTCATTGACCATTATAATACTACAAATACTATTACAATCTAAGCTTTACTAGCCGCGGGAAGTTTTAACTTACATTCCTGTGGTGTTATACATGTTATCACTCTTTTCTCTCGTTCTAAGATGGGTTTCTTCTCCCTCCTTTTCTTTCTAGATCCCCCATCTTTTGGCTTCTCCCTCTCCTTTTATAGTTTCATCCTCGTTCTTTCCCTTACAGCTATCCCACTTCTACCCAGGGTAGCAGGGATATATATATATATATATATATATATATATATTACTTTATCAGTCTCCTCACCTTCTTATCTTGTAACTCTGACGGTTTGGGGGTGACATGTATTGTTCAGGCTGTCTTTTGTGCCATTAATGCAGTAGAGGTTAGGTAAGAACCCCCCTCATTAATGCGAAGACAAAGACCTTCCTCCTTCTTGCGCCTTCCAGGAGTTTCCAGTGGTCACTAGTATCTTCTAGAAGTCATATGTTGACAATCCGCGCTCCATGTCACATGCAAGCTACTAATTTACCTTTTCTGCGAGAATGGACTACCTGTGGTACTTAACCTCGTCCTCCATGCCTAGGAAGAATCAGCTTTAAGCCCATCACACGAAGGCCTGGCCCAATTACTTTGCCGCGGTCCTGCAACTTCTTGGGCTTTCGGTCCATGAAGGGACTGTTCTTCTTCCCACAACATAGATTGCAACCTTTGAATTGTACGTCAATTTAGGAGTTTTTAACAATTTTATAGGATGCTTGCTTGGAATCACCTATGAAAAAAATTAAATAAAAAAAAAACTATTATTACATATAACAAATGGAATGAACATATACCAATAGCTAAAATTGAAAATATAAATCAAGAAAGATAATTAAAATAGAATTGTATATTATACAACCTTTAAATTTAATGTCAATTTAAGAGTTTCCTACGAAAAAAACTAAAATTAAAATAAATAATAGTTCTAAAACTATATAAAAGAAAGCAAATAAAACATGTATTTCAACACTAACCTTTGTTGAAAATCACAAATTTCATAAATCACTAAGCAAATGAAAATCACTAACCTTTGTTGTTTATTGTTGGACTGAGATTGTGATATGGTGATAAATCAAACCTATTCATCTTAATGCACATAAATTTCCATACCTTCCCATCTTAATATCACAAATTGCATTAAAAAACTAAAACTAAAATAAATAATAAATCAAAAACTATATAAAATAAATTCTATAATGAAAAAAAAAACATTATTTCCAAATCACTAAGAATTAGCTTTCAATTTCTCATCAAAAAAGAAAAAAAAAAAGAATCACTAACCTTTGTTGTTTATTGTTGGAATAATATTGTGATATGGTGATAAATCGAACCTATTCATCTTAATACACAAAAAGTTCATTACCTTTCCATCTTGATATCACAAATTGCTTTTAAAAAACTAAAATTAAAATAAATAATAGATTTAAAAAAAAAAAATATATATATATATATAAGTATAGGGTCCGGGTTTGAGCACTTCTATTATTGAGAGAGTGGACTCAAGCCCAGTTAGCCCGGTACAATGAATTTATAGAGAGCGGGTTAAAGAACTAGGCGCTAGCGAGGGATGCAACGGCCATGCATGGATGCATGTGGATCTAATGGCCAAAACACGAGTTAAGATGCACAATGGTGCTCCTCGGCCCTTCTCTTGGGGGCTTAAAGTTCTTATTCCTTCTTCAGAAAATGGTTACAAGAGTTTCTCAAAGAATACCAGTTGCTACAATACATTTTCGTCTAGTTTTTTCCCGTCCCTTCTTTACAGAGGGATCCCTTACATTATATATCACCCTCTCAATTGATCCTAGCCTTACATTTGTCGATCAACCAGGCCGCTACTTGAGTGCTTGTCCCATCAGCCGCCTTCCCATTCTTTCTGTGGGTTGCAGCAAACAAGGCGGCACTGTTCAGGGGTCCTGTCCTCATTAATGCGGCCAGGACGTTAGTTGTGGACATTTAATGTGGAGGTGACAGTTCATCCTGGACTTGCTCCTCCACCATGCCTCTATTGCTGACACGTTGTACTTGCTCTTTCCCTTTGGATGCTCAGGAGGGCCGCTTCTGGTGACCCGTTACTTCCCCCTCCAATGGTCTCGGGTGTCCGAGGACAACATCATCCTCGGCGATGTTTCCTGGCGCTTTGGGTTTTCTAAGTTCCTCCTCGGACGTTTCTTGATCCTCGCCATGGGCCTTAGGCCGGATGTAAGATAGGCCGGGGTTGCCAGATTATTAGGCCCCACAATAGCTCCTCAAAATCCTGCTGTCCGGCCCCTTGGACGGGGAGGAGGATTTTGATGTCCTTGGGCCCTCGTTATGGCTTGTCACGTCTTGTCTTCCGTCAGGGCCAGCGTCCCTTCCTCTGCCCAAGGCATGCTCCTGGTGCCTCGGTATGCGGGTTGTGCCCTCATTAAATTCTGGCGGCTCTGTGCTCCCCACGTTTGACGGTGTGATGCTAATCGCACGACTGGGCTTCCTCCAGCTTTATGAGCGGGGAAACTCGTACAGTTACTTTAAGTTAGGGATATAAACACCCGTTCGAACTGTTTGGCCTTTTCGCTTTGGCATTCAAGAGTTCTTGCGCGCGTTCACTGAATTCGGTCAAATCTTCAACTACATCCACAACTTTTTCAGCACAAAAAGCCTGTCCGAGGAGCTTTTCCTTATTTCTGTAAGTCTTCTTCTCTCTAGCTAGAACTTCTTCTCTGACTCCTTTCTCTCCCTAGCCCCTTCCTGAGTCCTTTAGTCGTTGTAAGGGATGGGTAGATTTAAGAAATTAGTTGAGTCTGAGGAGGCGATGGAGAAATTCATCGCCGATCACAGGATACCCGGCGACGTAGGCCTGAGGTATTGTGCGGAAGGGGAATGGCGCATTCGGAGGAAGGAGGGGGAGGTCGCCATTCCCATGATCGCATTCATTGAGGGCGGTATGAGGATCCCTATGGGGCCGGTGATGAGGGGCTATCTTACGTATTTTGGGTTGGCCCCCACTCAATGCGCCACCAATGTGTTCAGGATCCTGGGCTGTGTGGACGCCTTGAACGACAAGATGGACCTGAGGTTGACCCACCATGACGTGAATTGGTGCTACAACCTCCAGCAGCTAAAGGGTAAGACCTACTACATGAAGACGAGAGACGATAAGGTCCGGCTTATCCAGTGTCTTCCCGAGTCCAGCAAGGGTCTGAACAAAGACTTTCTCCTCGTGTCCGGGGAGTGGCACGATGGCCTTCCCTGTCCGATGGAGGAGGGGACACCAGGTGGGGTACTTAGAGTAGGAGAGGGTCTAGCCTTTTTCTTTTTGTTGTAAGTCTACTTTGCCCAGTTGATGACAGGAGTTTGCTTTTCTCTTTGCAGATCCGCGCGCCTTCGAGCGTCACTTTAATCTGGTCAACAAGGAGGACCTGGAGGCTGTTCTTAGGGCGGAGATCTTTCTGAACGAGGCAGACAACCAAGTTCGAGCCGCCCACAAGATCCTCGGGTACGATCCGACCCAGAAGTCGTTTCCGGCTCCAAAGCACGTAATCAAAGCCGGCGACCCACGACTTCGCGGGATAACTGTGGTGGAGCAAGGGTTTTCGTTTCCTGAAGGTGCTCCGTTGGCCGGACCCTCTACTTCCACTCAAGCTGCGGACGCCGAGGGAGAAGGGCTAGGAGGAGAGGAAGAAGTCGCTGATTCGGTTCCATCCGAGGACGAATTTGGCGTATCTGGCCAAGTGACCTGCTCGAGGGTCAGCCAGGGAGGGACGAGCCGAAGAAGTCCCAACCCAAGCTTCCTCCTTCTCCATCCAAGTCTCAGTCGGTCCGGACTAGATCGTCCTCTTCCCAATCTAAGCTTCCTCCACCTCCGCCTCAGCCGAGCTTGCCGCCGAGGCCCGAGCTTGCTGATCCCAAGCGCAAGAAGGACCCTAAGGGCAAAGGGCCTATGGGGGCCGAGAGGGCTCGCTCTTCCCCTGAGGGGGATGAGGCTCGGCGCCCTCTTAAACAGCAGAAAACTGGGCACCAGGGCCAAGGGGGAGAGGCAGCAGGGCAGCCCGACGCCCAGGCATGGCTGCCTGCCCCAATGCTCCGCAGGGAGCCCTTGTTGGACAGCGCCTCCCTCAGGGATTTCAAGGGCGGTGAGGGCGCATATGTGGCCGATGCGCTGGAGAGATCCCTGCTGCTTCCTGCTGACATGGCTGAGCTGGGGGGCCTAAAGAGGCAGGAGGTCATCCTCAGCATGAAGAGGTACTTGGGCATGGTAAGCCATCCGCTGCTTGAGAGTTTGCTGATTTTACCCCTTGGTTCCCATACTCATCATCTGTCTGCTTCAATATGCAGGCTGTCCAGGCTACTTATAGGCTGGAAGAAGAGGCCAACAAACAGAGCAGGGCCTTAGAGCAGGAGCGTGACAACCGCATAGATGCCACGCGGGTCCTTAGTAAATCCGAGGGCGAGCTCAAGAAGGTGAGAGAGGCTCTAAAAGAGGCGATAAGGGCTAGAGACAGTGCAGTGTCAGGCTTGGCGGGTGCTCAAAAGCAGGCTGCCGACCAGACAAGGCGCCTCCTAGATGCTGAGGGTCAACTTCAAATTGCTAAGGAGCACATAGCTGACTTAAAGCAAAAGTTGGCCGAGGAAGCGGGAGCCAGAGGCGTTGCCGAGCACGCCAGGGATGAGGCTTTGAGAGCTAAAGCCGAGGCTGAGGCTGCACGGATAGAGGCCGAAAGCTCTAGAGAGCAGGCCGAGGAAGAGGCCTTTGCTGAGGGAGTGGCCAAGACCGAGGCTGCCCTTAAGGCCCAGGTGCCTGAAGTATGCAAGCGCTACTGCTCCCAGACTTGGGAAGAGGCTCTCAACCAGGCAGGAGTCGAGGCTACATCTGGCCTTAGGAAGGCCGAGAAAGTGTACTACCCTCCTACTATCCGAGAGGTTGCCTCCTCCATTTCTGAAGCCGACACCGCGCCCGAAGCGGCCGACGGGGGCCGGGCCGATGATGCCGAGGATCCTACTCCCACCAATAGTCCTGCCGTGGGCGTGGAGCAACAGAAGGTGTCAGAGGAAGGGGGAACCAGTAACTTGGAAGCACCCCCAGATGTGGTGAAGCCCTCCGTTGGCCCTCAAGTCCCTGCTGCTGACTCTCAGGCTCTTCCTGCTGGGGGAGACCTTCCCCGAGTTGCCCCTCCAGCCAAGGAGACAGCCCTCACGGTGATGCCTCTGCAGGCGGTTCCCCTATGTCAAAGTGCTGAGGACCCTGAGGACGCCTCTGGACAGCCTCCCAAGGGGGAGTGAAGCTCAAGGTGAAGAACTAGGCTGCCTTGGCTAACTTTTACCCTTTTCTTCCCTGCACTTGTTGCTTTTTGTTGTTTGTTTTTTTTTTTTTTTTATAAGCACTGTACTGCTTCTTCTAAGTTGAATGTACGAATCATCAATATTATATATATATATATATATATATTTATTTATTTTTATTACTTATTATGCGTTGATTATTATTGTGATGAGTTTTGCTATTGACACAGCCTGGGCTTTAACCATTAGTTTCGCCATTTTAGGAGTTTAATCATGCTTTTCACTCTGAGCTAAGTACTGTAAATATTAGAAAATACTTAGAAAAGACATTAGTTGCTGAATATGCTAAGGGGTTAGGTTCGATGCGCTTTAGAATGCCTTGAGCGATGCTCGTGGGCTTGCGCTTATCTATGCCTTTGCCGAGGGCAGCAAGTTTTGCCGGAGGTCTGGGTCCGAGGACCATTCGAGACCTTAGTTCCGTCTAACACTTAGGTTTTTTCGTAAGTAGCTAGTTTTCCCATAGGTTTGAGTCCGAGGAGCATACAAGACCTTGGTTCTGTCCAACACTTAGATCCCCCTGTAAGTAGCTAGTTTCCCCATAGGTTTGAGTCCGTGGACCATGCAAGACCTCGGTTCAGTCTAGTACCCAGGTTCGTCTTGAAGTGGTTAGTTTCCCCATGGGCTTGAGTCCGAGGACCATGCAAGACCTTGGTTCAGTCTAGTACCCAGGTTTTTCTCGAAACGGCTCGGTCTAGTATTTTAGGCGGCCGCCAAAACATAAGATGATAATCATAATAAAATTAAAATTCGAATCACAAGAAAAAGGATGCTTTTATTAATAATAATACCTCTTCAAGTTATTTACATTCCACGGACGAGGTACAAGTTTTTTATCTAGGTCTTCTAGGTAGTAAGCACCTATCCCCGCCACCGAGGTAATTCGATATGGCCCCTCCCAATTGGGCCCCAGCTTTCCCCAAGAAGGGTTCTTGGCAGCCCCTACAACTTTCCTCAGCACCAGGTCTCCCGGTGCTAGTGGTCTGAGCTTTACATTGACGTCATATCCCAATTTGAGCTTTTGTTGGTAATAGGCCTGCTGGATCGTTGCTCATTCCCTTTGTTCGTCAACCAGATCCAGGCTCCTCCCTAGCAGTTCATCATTGCTGCCTGGAGTGAAAGAGCTCGTCCTTAGCGTTTGGAAGTTTGTCTCCAGGGGGATCACAGCCTCGGCACCATAAGTCATGGCAAAAGGTGTTTCTCCCGTTGACCGCTGTGGCGTAGTCCAGTATGTCCAGAGGACGTGGGGCAACTCCTCTACCCATCTCCCCTTAGCGTCATCCAGTCTCTTCTTAAGCCCATTGACGATGACCTTGTTGACAGCCTCGGCTTGCCTATTTCCCTGAGGGTAGGCCGAAGTTGAGTACCTGTTTGTGATCCCAAGTTCACAACAGTATCTTCTGAAAGCCTTGTTGTCGAATTGGAGTTCATTATCCGAAATGAGGGTGTGAAGGACCCCGAATCGTGTGACGATGTTTCTCCAAAGGAATTTCTTCGCATCCACATCCCTAATGTTGGCTAGTGGCTCGGCTTCGACCCACTTGGTGAAGTAGTCCGTGGCCACCAACAGATACCTCTTGTTCCCTGGCGCTTTGGGGAAAGGGCCTACGATGTCCAACCCCCACTGGGCAAATGGCCATGGGCTGGACAAAGGGTTCAGGACCCCCCTAGACTAATGAATATTTGGGGCAAACCTTTGGCATTGGTCACACCTCTTGACATACTCCAGGGCCTCTTTCTGCATTCCCGGCCACCAATATCCTTGTGTGACGGCTCGGTGAGACAGGAATCTTCCTCCCGTGTGGCTACCGCAGATCCCCTCGTGCAGCTCTTCGAGCAGTAATTCGCTGCTTCGAGGTGGACGCACAGTAGGTATGGTCCAGAATATGAGCGCCTATACAACTTATGGTCCTCGGACAACCAGAATCGAGAGGCATTCCTTCGTATCTTTTCAGCCTCTGACCTCTCCTCGGGCAGAACATCATCTTTGAGGAATCTCACTATGGGGTCCACCCAGCTAGGACCCACCCCAACCTGATGGATGGGGATTGTGCTCTTTGCCACCTCACTCGCTCTCTCCAGATGCTCCACGAGTATGACCCGAGGCAGATCCCCAGCCGAGGAGGTGGCGAGTGTGGCCAATGAGTCGGCATAGCTGTTCCCACTCCTGGGTATATGAGACAAGCTGAAGAGACCGAACTCCGACTGCAAGCGCTTGACCTGGCTCAGGTACTCCTGCATTCTCGAATCTCTGGCCTCCAGTTCTCCCTTTACCTGGCCTACCACCAATCTCAAATCTGAGAACATCTCGACCGACTTTCCTCCCATCTTCTGCACCATGACCATCCCTTGCAATAATGCCTCATACTCGGCCTCATTGTTTGTGGCCGAGAATCCGAGCCTCAAGGACTTCTTTATGACATGCTCTTTAAGGGATACTAAGACTAGCCCCACTCCGGATCCCCTCTGGTTTGCCGTGCCATCAACGTACACCTTCCAGCATGATGACGCCGGGAGGGAGACTGCCCCAACCAATTTTTCGTCAACGCTTCTCTCCTCGGCTGCCACCTCTACTGCTGGTTCAGCGAACTCGACCGTTAAATCAGTCAGAACCTGGCCTTTTATGGAGGTCCGAGGCATATATTTGACGTCGAAAGCCCCTAGAATTGTGTTCCACTTTGCGATCCTTCCTGTGTAATCAGCAGTCCGGAGTACATACTTCAAAGGCAACCGGGTTAGGACAACCACGGTGTGGGCCTGAAAATAATGGGGGAGCTTTCGTGTAGCGTGGACTATGGCTAGTATGGCTTTCTCTAAGGGTAGGTACTTGACCTCGGCTTTATGCAGCGACTTGCTAACGTAGTAGACGGGCTTTTGAATGCCATTGTTGTCCCGTATCAGCACCAGGCTTACAGCGTGGAGCGCTACAGCAAGGTACGTGTATAGGACTTCGTCAGCCTCAGGATTGGACATGATTGGTGGCCGGGATAGGTACTCCTTGAGTTACTGGAAGGCCATTACGAAATCCTCGGACCACTCAAATCCTTTCCACTTGTTGATCAGGAGATAGAAGGGCCTGCACCTGTCAGCCGACCTGGAAATGAATCAGTGTAGAGCCGCGATCATTCCAGTAAGCTTTTGGATCTCCTTGGGATTTTGCGGAGGCTTCAGATTGTGGATAGCCTTGATCTGGTCAGGATCGACCTCGATTCCCCTGTGGGTGATCATGTATCCCAGGAACTTGCCTGAGCCCACGCCGAACAAGCATTTGGAAGCATTTAGGCGCAGCTTGTGCTTTATCAGGACGTCAAATGTACGTCCGAGGTCTCCTAGGTGTTCGAACACCACTTTACTTTTTACCACCATATCGTCAACATAGACCTCGATGCTCTTGCCCAGCATCGGCTCGAACATTCTCGTCATCATCCTTTGATAGGTGGACCCTGCGTTCTTCAAACCGAACGGCATTACTTTGTAGTGGTAGTTCCCGATGGGTGTCACAAATGCTGTTTTCTCCTGATCTTCCAGGGCCAGTGGTATTTGATGATAGCCTTGGAAGGCGTCTAGGAAGCTCATCCGAGGATGGCCCGTGGTGGCATCCACCAGCTGGTCGATTCGAGGCATGGGGAACGGGTCTTTTGGACACGCCTTATTTAGGTCGGTGAAGTCCACACAGACCCTCCACTTTCCGCTTTTCTTCTTGACCACCACGATGTTGGCCAACCATTCAGGGTAGAAGACCTCTTTGATAGCCCCTGCGCGCTTAAGCTTATTCACCTCTTCCCTAATTGCATCGACGTGCTCTCTCGATGGGCGCCGGGGCGGCTGTTTCTTAGGCACTATGGACGGATTGACGTTGAGATTGTGGCAAATGAAGGATGGATCAACCCCTGGGGCATCGCAGGCGTCCCATGCAAACACGTTAATATTGCTTTTGAGGAATTCAAGCAACTCTTCCTGCTCCTTGGGAGGCAGCCGAGCTCCGACCTGAAAGAACTTCTCTGGATCGTCATCGATTACCACCTTCTCCAAATCCTCGCATTTTGCTTCCTCGACAACCGCATCAGGAGGCACCACCGGGGTCTTTGATTGCTATAAGCCTTCCTCAGCATTAGCTGAGGGCTGTGCGTCGAGCCGGTGTGATATGGCGGACACCATGCACTGCCTTGCTGTGGGTTGGCAACCATGAAACTCTAGAACTTGATCCCCTGATGGGAATTTCACCTTCTGGTGCAAGGAGGAGGCAATGCCCCCCAAGGTGTGGAGCCAAGGCCTTCCTACGATGGCAGTGTAGGGGGAGTACGTGTCCACCACTATGAAGTTCACCTTTACCACTTCTGGGCCGGTCTGGATGGGCAGCCTGATCATGCCCTTTGGGATGACGAGTTTCCCGTCGAAGCTCATCAGGGGGGAGCTATAAGGAGTCAAGTCCTCCAACTTCAGTCCCAGCCCCCTATAGAGGTCTGGGTACATGACCTCGGCCGCGCTGCCACCATCCACCATCACTCTTCTCACATCATAGTCCCCGATTCTGAGTGTGACCACCAGAGCGTCATCATGGGGCTGGGCGGTCCCAATCTTGTCCTCCTCCGAGAAGCTCAGGGTCGGGTGAAAATTCCTCCTGGCCCTTTTCGGCTCTGTCTGGGACTCCTCGGCAGGCAGCTGGGCTACAGACAACACTCGTGAAGGGCGCGTGCCCGTTCTTCCCGGTGCCGCCAAGATTACATTGATTGTCCCTGCGGGCGCCCTTAGGGCGTTGTCCTTCTGAGGTTCTTGATGGGTCCGGCCTTGATGGTCGCCAGGGTGATGTAGAAGATGCTTCAGCCTTCCTTCTCGGACCAGCTGGTCCAGATAGTTCCGGAGATTCCTGCAATTCTCCGTGGTATGTCCGTGGTCCCTATGGTACTGGCAGTAAAGGTTCTGGTTGCGCTTCGTGGATTCTCCCACCATCTTATTCGGCCACCTGAAGTATGGCTCGTTCTCGATTTTCTCCAGCACCCTGTGTATTGGTTCTCGGAATGTGGCGTGGACAGCCTGTGTGTCGGCCGTTCCAGACTGCCCTGCAAAGTCCCTCCTCGGGCGGGTGCTATTGTATCGGTCCTGCCTGGAATCCCTCCTCTCCTGAGGGATGGCCTTCTCTTTTCCTCTGACCTGCAGCTGGTCCTCCTCTACCCGTTTGTACTCGTCGATCCGATCCATCAGTCGGCGCACACTGGTGGCAGGCTTGCCTGTCAGGGACTTCCTTAGGTCATGTCCAGTTGGGAGACCGTTTTTGAAAGTGCCGATGGCGACGTCGTCGTACTTGCCCTCCAGTTCGTTGTACACCTCCCAATATCGGCTCGAGTAGACCTTTAGAGTCTCTCCCTCATTCATAGTCAGAGATAGTAGTGCGCTCAAAGGCCGAGGCTCTATGCTATTTGTGACGAAGCGGGAGCTGAAGGCTTGGGTCAGCTGTCTGTACGAACTTATGGAGTCCGCCCTCAAGCCGTTGAACCACCTCATCGCCACTGGGCCTAGGCTGGAGGGGAAAACATTGCACATCAACGCCTCGTTTTGGGAATGAACAGCCATCCTCTGGTTGAACTGGCTCACATGCTCTACGGGGTCCGTTTTGCCGTTATAGATCGAGAAGGTTGGCTGCTGGAACCGCCGAGGAAGTGTTGCCCCTTCTATATGGCGTGTGAAGGGTGATTTGGACAGTTGATCCAGCGCCCTGCTCATGACATCGTACCCCAAGCCCCTGGGGGATGGGCTTCTGCGCCTGCGCTTCCGGTAGTGCTCTTCTTCATGAGAGAAGGTCTCACTCGGAGGAGTTCTCGATCTTTGCCTATAATCATCGTCGCTCTCATCATTAGAGGGCAGGTCAGGGCTTGGTCGAGATCGCCTTCGTTGTGCATGGCGTAACCTTCTCTTCAGGTCATCTATCTCCCGCTGCATGGCCTGCTCATCATTCTGCCCTTGTGTTACGTGGCTTCCGCCCTTCTTTGTTTGTATGACCCGGTTGTTGTTTTGTCTCTCTGGCACATGACTGTCTCCGCGCGAGCGGCTGCTGCTGGTTTGGGTGACGTGTGCAGTTCCCTCTCGGAATCTTCCATTCTCTTCGTTGCGATCGCGCTCGAGGTTGGCGAAGTTACGCTGGTGCTGGGGTTTGATCGGTTCAGGCTGATGGGGACCAGCTTGATGAATGCCTGATCCTACCATGCTTGGTCGTTGCCCTTACTAGCGCACAAGTTCTTCCCACAGACGGCACCAATTGTAGGGTCCGGGTTTAAGCACTTCTACTATTGAGAGAGTGGACTCAAGCCCAGTTAGCCCGGTACAATGAATTTATAGAGAGCGGGTTAAAGAACTAGGCGCTAGTAAGGGATGCAACGGCCATGCATGGATGCATGTGGATCTAATGGCCAGGACACGAGTTAAGATGCACAATGGTGCTCCTCAGCCCTTCTCTTGGGGGCTTAAAGTTCTTATTCCTTCTTCAGAGAATGGTTACAAGAGTTTCTTAGAGAATACCAATTGCTACAATACCTTTTCGTCCAGTTTTTCCCCCTTTTTACAGAGGTATCCCTTACATTATATACCACCCTCTCAATTGATCCTAGCCTTACATTTGTCGATTAACCAGGCCGCTACTTGAGTGCTTGTCCCATCAGCCGCCTTCCCATTCTTTCTGTGGGTTGCAGCAACCAAGGCGGCACTGTTCAGGGGTCCTATCCTCATTAATGCGGCCAGGATGTTAGTTGGGGGCATTTAATGTGGAGGTGACAGTTCATCCTGGACTTGCTCCTCCACCATGCTTCCATTGCTGACACGTTGTACTTGCTCTTTCTCTTTGGATGCTCAGGAGGGCCACTTCTGGTGACCCGTTACTTCCCCCTCCAATGGTCTCGGGTGTCCGAGGACAACATCATCCTCGGCGATAGTTCCTGGCGCTTTGGGTTTTCTAAGTTCCTCCTCGGACGTTTCTTGATCCTCGGCATGGGCCTTGGGCCGGATGTAAGATGGGCTTGCTCTTTCTCTTTGGATGCTCAGGAGGGCCGCTTCTGGTGACCCGTTACTTCCCCCTCCAATGGTCTTGGGTGTCTGAGGACAACATCATCCTCGGCGATGTTTCCCGGCGCTTTGGGTTTTCTAAGTTCCTCCTCGGACGTTTCTTGATCCTCGGCATGGGCCTTGGGCCGGATGTAAGATGGGCCGGGGTTGCCAGATTATTAGGCCCCACAATAAGAAAGCAACAGAAACATGTATTTCATAGATCCTTTGAGAGATCTAATTCCATAATGAAAAACAACATTATTTCCAAATTACTAAGAATTAGCTTTTAATTTCTCTTCAAAAATAATAATAATAATAATAATAATGAGAATCATTAACCTTTGTTGTTTATTGTTGGATTGAGATTGTGATGTGGTGATAGATCGAACCTATTTATCTTAATACACACAATTTCCTTACCTTTCCATCTTAATATCACAAATTTGGTGATGAGATAACACCTGTGATGACATAACATTTGTTATCTTAGATTCATCTTCTCCTTTTTATTTTTTTGTTCTATAAGTATTAGTAGTTACATCATGCGTAATATTTGTGGAGTCTCATTTGATATAATTATAGAGTTTAAATCCTATTGAAATTATAATTTCTAATCAACGTTAATATTAAAAAAGAAAAAATAAATACATAAAGGAAAATGTGATTACTGTAATCTGTAAGGAAATATGATAGAATTGTTTTTTTTTTTTTTTTAATGGAGTTATTATACGGTTTGTTAGCATTCTCTAACTAAAGTAAAAACCCTAGCTTTCATATATCTAAAACCTAGTACCAAACCAAACCTCTTGCTCTTCTTGCTTTGCTCAAAATGTTGAAAGTAAAAACTCTGAGAAATCATAGGGTTAAGCATGAGCTTGAAAAGCCAGGGATTAGGGGATTTTTATATATTCACGTGAGTTTCTCTTCTCCAAAAAAATAGATAATATATCAACTTAAAAGATGTTTAACTAATGTAGAAATTTAAATTATAATGAGATAAAGAGAACATATGTAAATAAAGAATTTGGAAGTGAAGAGAAACCTAAAGCTAGAAAAAGAAGTGTATTAATTGATAAGAAGAATTTTTATTTAAAAAAAAAAAAAGATAAGAAGAAGAAGAATTACGTGTAGCAGTTTTTTATCAATTAAGATTTTTTATCAACTTATAAGAAGAATTTTTATCAAAAAAAGATAAAAAGAAGAATTACATTTTTTATCAATTAAGATTTTTTATCAACTTCTAAATTATATAATAAAGATGAAGAATTTGGATTGCAATCAAATTATGATTTTTATCAACTTAGAAATTATAGGAGAAGGAGATAAGAACAAAAAAATTATATCTATTTTTTTTTTAAATCTAAAATTTTTTCAACAATTTGGCGAAGCCACGGCTTCTAAATCCAACTTTTATTATATAGTATATGATATATATAGATTGATAGAAATTTTAGGGTGTATCTTGTTAGGATCTATGATTAACTTTGTATTACTGCAATATAAAAATAAATAAAATAAAATTTTTTAGTGCAGATGCTAATAAAGAACCCAAATACAATTCTAGGAACTGTATAAATTATAGAAACTTATGTAAATATGAGTATATGACCTTGACAAATTAACTTGTGGAAGATTCTGGTAATTTCTTTTAAACCTCCTCTCCTCTGACCAAAAAAGAACCTTCCGAGTTCCAACAATTCCACTTGGGTAGAACTTTAACTACCTTATGTGTCATGAGGTGTTAATTAGACCAATTTTCTTCTATAGTTTTGTAAGGGATTATTTTGTCAACATAAATTTGATTTAAATGATGGGAAGGTAGTCCGATTTTTCAATTAGGTACAGACGTGTTTACACTTGGCTAAATATTGTGATTTGGAAGCTTTGTAACTGGATTCATTGTCCACTTCTGTAACCTTCTTATACCATTAGAGTTAAAGCCAGGAATCTCATCAAACAGAAAGTGACCCTACATACAAAGTAGTTTGCCACAAAATTGCCTTGGCAATTCATATGCATACAAGAACCCGAAACACGGGTTGATTAAATCCTGGTGTTGTAGGAAATTACATTTTGTAGGTGGCTTCACCCACTTGCCTCAAGAAACTTGATCCTATTTTACCTAACAAAAAGGGAGACAGAAGAGATGGTTGGCGACTCAATAATTGAATGGTCAGATTAGTACCCCTTTTGTGAGTCATGAAAATTCTAAACCACATTAACATAATTACATACCTAACAAGGTAAAGTTAAGGGTGGGTGTGGGATTTTACATTGAAACTGAAAGTGCCTGCATGCCACTGCCACTGCCACTGCCACTGCCACTGCTTATGGGTCAGTGGAACTAACCCAACCTTTTTTGGTACACTGTTGAAATTTGAGAATTTATTTACATTAATAAGTCTCTGAACCCAAAGTGCATTTGTGGGGTTTACTAAGGCAATTAAGAAAAACCTAACATAAGCTGGATATGGTGTGAACATTGAGTAATCAAACATAGGTGGATTGACTTCTCCAAATTTGCTTCTTGTTAGTGTTTGCACTTGAACTTGCTGTCCCAATATGTAAAATTGTGCTTCTGTATCTGGGTGTATGAGAGAGAGAGAGAGAGAGAGAGAGAGTAAATTTATGAACTTAAAAGACTTGAAATTGAAGTAAGTAACAACTTGTCTCTGTCCCTCTCAAAATGGAGATTGCTCAAAGCTGCTAAACTACTCCTACAATTACACAAACCCAATAAATTCCCACTACTACTATTTACATTGTTATCTAAAAAATTGAACCCCTCGAAACCAACTGTGCTCTCCAGCTCTTCCATACCATTACTAATGGAAGCTGTTTCTGACCCACAAATTACATCAGCTTCACCTTCCACATCATCCATAATAATATTGCTTTCTTCACAATTATTCCCTCTTATTGTGGTCCAATGATCATCCCATGTCCAACTGGGTACCCCTGAAAACAACGACAACCGTCTGATCCTATCATCACCCAGGAGATTTCCCTCACGCGTTGTGCCAATCAGATTGCTAACACTTTCTGACTCATCCAGCGAGTTCCAAAAGCCTTGATCAAGAATACATGTTGGAGAACTTGAATTGGATTCTTGAATTGGCTTTGCACTAGAATCTAATTCCTCAAGAAATGGATGCTTTAGAAGTTGACTCGCTGTCCACCGCTCCTTTGGGCTCCTCCTTAGGCACTTATCCAAGAAATCCTTTGCTTGCTCGGATAGAAATCTTGGAAACTCAGGCAATTCACCGGAATATCCAATTTGGTACAAGACCGATACCGGGTCAGCCACATTAGGCCACGGTGCACCACCAGTAGCCATTTCAATAATTGTGCACCCAAGTGCCCAAATGTCACAAGCGAACCCCTGCTCCTCTCCACGCACCACCTCCGGTGACATAAACATTGGGGTGCCAGCAATTGGAACCTCCTCCACCTTATCAACCCACTTAGCACACCCAAAATCAGCGATTTTTGCACCGTCTTCACTAATCAAAATGTTCCTACCTTTAATGTCACAATGTACCAAGCCCTGTGAATGCAAGTACTCTAGCCCTTGTGCAATCTGTCGCGTGTAATATCCAATCACTGATTCTTTAAGGCAGCCTCCATGGTTGCGAATTGCATCAGTAAGCGTGCCTCCGGAAACATACTCCATAATAATGTTGTACATGACCATGTTGCTCTCCATAGTAATGTCACACCCCTTGTAGCTGACAATACGAGGACTATTTAAAGAAGATAGAATTTTTTGCTCTCTTTGCAAGAGCTTGGATTTGGATAGCTCGGATGACTTCACGGCAAAAATGTCACCGGAGTTGTGAGAGGTGGCTAGGGAAACGGTGGCTGATGAGCCATGGCCTATGGTCTGTCCTCTAGTCCAGTCCATTTTGTAAGCTGAAATGTAAAAGGCTTTGCTGGGTCTATTTAGTTTGTTATTTGCCTTTATATAGGGACTCTTTAATTTAAATAAGGTGGAAAATTTAAAGAGGTTAGTTTTATTGGTTGGTAAATGGTTGGGTCTATCTCTAATAGGGTTGACAATTCCTTTAAGGCGAGTCTACAACGTGTCAAAATTTGGGTGGGGTTGACGGCATTGGGCTACCAAGCTAGTCGGATATTGCGTGGCAAAATGAGACTTGGGCACGTGTCATGAATAAGGGTTTGAGTGTGGAAATGGTAAATATATATTTGGAGATTGGTTTGGTAGAGAGCGATGGGAGAGGTTGGATTGGGTAGCTTGGATGGATTATCCAAATTCGATTCTATGTTTTGTTTGAGATTGGAGAATGAGAGTAGAGTTAAATACATAAAGCTGTTGCAATTTAAACTAAAGGGAGGGTGTGTAGGGTGGGTTGAACCACCAGAATGGTTGAAATTTTAGTATCTTAATTTGTCTTCACCTTCTTTTTTCTTTTTCTTTTTTTGAGAAATGTCTTCACCTTTTTAATATATATATATATATATATATTATTATTATTATTATTATTTTCCTAAAGAGTTGAATATGAGCATATGGCATTGTGTTCATATATATTGGTGTCAAAATTGAAGTCTTTCAGTCGAGGAAAAGTATAGTCAACAAATGAGAATATGGTTATATATGTATTTTTTCTCTTTATTTATTTTAGGTTATTTTATTGAAGAAGATGATCAAAAGAAAAATAAAAAATCAAACACCATCTCCCAGAGCTGACTTCTGAAGATGGCATGGAACAAGGGAGATAGAAATTTTCCAAAGAAATTAAAGTCAAAAGCCTAAAAAGCTATAGCATGAGTTAGAGAATTTGATTCTTTAAAACATGATTTGCACTTTAAAAGAAAGGGAATTCAAAACAGGAAAAAAAAATTGGTACTTTATCAAAAGTCAAAAACCATCCGGTGATTAGAGTTTTGATATAGAATAGATTTTGATTCTGATCGACTTTGAACAATCAAGAATTATTGCATTTCATCACACATAGGTCATCGTGATTAGTCCTTACCCTTTTATTTAGCAAAAACACAATTCAAAAATAGTAGGAGCTTGGTTATTTTAAATTAGTAGGAAATTTTTTGTTCTAGATTTAAAACAATATTTTTCTTTACCTAATTTATTTAGATTTCCACACCATCTTTTGTATAATCACAATGTCTAAGATATAATTGTTGTTGAACTTTGCTTTTTGAAAAACATTTAATAATGCTCAAAATTCTTCTGTCGGTAAGTATACGAAAAACGTGCGTTTTTGCTAAGTATGAACAAAATGGTAATTAATATATTAATTAAAGATTTAAACGGTTGGGTCAAATTTCAGTTCATAAAATTAGGTAATTTTTATTTTTCTTCTAGACAACATGGCAGAATTGTCAAGGTTATCGGTTGGAAGATTCACCTTAATATGCCAAGATTATTTTGTATCCCCTAAGTAAAGTAATCATGATTCATGATATACATCTAGGAACTTGGTACTCAATACTATAATGGGCACCCAATTACTTGTCTAGATTGTATTCAAAGAAAAAGATGACGAACCCCATTACCTCACCTAGTAAAAATGATTCTATATATCACACTAATAATTAAATCAATCCCCACTTCTTGAAAATTATAGTCATAGCTGAAAAAGTACCATCTAAATCAATCTAAAGATAACTAACTTTGGTTTGAGTTTGACATCAATATTATATTGAAACACTTGGAAGTCACACCACACATCACTATTATTTTTTTTTTCTCTCTCTCTCTCTTTCTATTTTTAAATTGCGTGCTAAGTTTTGTTGCTTCAATACAATAGTCCCATGCTTTGGCTCTTAAATTACAAAAGGGATCCTCCAATTTGGACCGTGCACGAAAAGAGCACCAAAATGGTACACATGCCCTATATAATTGAAGACAATGTTTCTTAAAAAAAAAATGTAAATATATAAAATTGAAGAAAAATTTAATGGATTGGTGTTGAAGAGAGGAATCAAATTGAAGAAAGTGGTATAGACGTTGTAACTAATTTCTAAAGTAAAAGAGATGATCACACAAATCAAGCTGGTAGTTGCTTATAAAACAAAACCCAACAACGACCTCTTTAGTAGAATAACTCTAGCTACTACTGTTTCACACACTGAAAAACTGGTTCAACTTATTATATGATCTGTCAAAAAATTTAGTTCAGTTGGTTGGACCAATGTAACGCTTCTTAGTATAATGCGTGGCTTGTAAGATTGATAATGATGATGAAGAGTCTTTGCTGACACGCAACTCACGTGTAATTGTTTATATATAAATTACATTCTTACTTAATCCTTTACGTATTTATGAGAAGAAAGTGAACCACCCTTGAGGTAACACGTACGTGTGTTTTGAAGCTCAAAAGAGCACGTTTAATATGTGTATGGGTGCATGTGTTGTTTGTGTGAAATGTGAATATGGGAGTGGCAACGTTTACATGCGTTTAATGCAAGTGAATTTAAATTGATAAATTATAGGTGGTCCTTAGGACTATTCATGATGGGTGGCATACTCCATTTATGTCTCGCCTTGCAATTGTTGCAGCTTATCTTGCTAATTAAATTGTGCAGCTACGTGTACTGCCCAATATCACACTTTCAAATTTCAATTACTATTATGGAAAATTATAGTTGTACATCTAAAATTATCACCTCAATTACGATTATGCATAACTCTTTGAATTATTGAAATGCACGATTGTCCTGTTGTATATATAGGTATATACAAGGATAGGTTGTAATAATGATATAAGGTTGGAGAGTATTCATTTGTAAAATGAATAAAATGGAATTTCGAGATCTGGAATTTTCTTTGTGAAAATTCAAGTTTCAGGATGTTCGATCAGTCGAAACTTTTGCTCAATCGATCGAATTGATTTAAAGCTTCTGCCTGACTCGACTGATGCTCGATTCCTGTTCGATCAATCAAAAAGAGCCTTCGATGGATGCTCGATTCCCCTCGATCGATCGAGCCTCGTAAAAACTATTTTTGCAGAATTTTCTGTAGAATTTATGGTCACCATTCTAAACGTTGGGAAATGTTTTAAATCTTATAAACGGTTTTATGAGACATCGTAACTCTCCATACGTACCTTTTGAAGGGTTGTAACCCTATGGGTATAAATAGAGGTTAATGTTCACTTGAAAGATAGACTAATTTAAAGAAACAAAAGAAATCATGTGGGTATTCTCCAAAATTACTATTTATAGAACCTAATAAACTTGGTTGTATCTTGGGGACAAGTTTGTAGAAACCCTTTAGCAACTTGCGTATGGGGACAAATATTGTCTAAAGATAACATTCGATTGTGCCTCAAAGTCAATCACTAATTTCTATTTACTCGATGTGTTCATTTGTTCTTTTATTATTACTCCTTGATTTGGTGAAATCCCCAACATGTCCTTATTTCTAAAACTACTTTACATCTTCTGTCGTAAGTTTTGTAGTTAACTCTAACAAAATTTAGTATTAAAAGACTAATTTACCCCAGCCATCTATTTGGAGAGGAGTAAATTGATCTTTCATTATTAAATTTCATCGTACTTAAGTTAACTTAACACCAAAATAGAGATAAGGGGGACAGTGAAACAAAGTTATAACTTTAGAGTGTCAAACATGTGTTTCGATCATTTAGGGAGTGAAATATAATAAGGTGACAATTTAAGGTAAAAAATTGTAATTTTCCTTTATTATTATTAATGAATTCTACTAATAATTCCAATTTTTTGGTTTGTGAGACAAATTTGAACACTACTTACTCCATTGAATTTTTGGGTCTTATATTGTAATTATGATGGTAAGATAATGATCAACTAAATTACACTCACGTAATGTATGAATGTGTTAATTTTAGACCTTCTATAACTTGTGAAATAATTAAAGTTACTAGCCGATACCATTACTTCAAAAAATCATTATTCCTATTAATCATGGATAAGGAAACTTTCTAAACAAAGCCTTAAAGTGTCGGCCTCCCATCATTTGTAATAATTGATTTTAACGTAGTCACGTTATTTTTGTGATGGAAGCAAGAGCATGACTTTTGCATACAAATATATATTATTCTTTATAAAACCAAATAAGCCGAAGCCACATCCCAGCCCATTATACTTATGTTTGGATTAATTAACTGTTGCAAAAATAAATAAATTAACAAATGTTAATGAACATAATTTAATCCAATCTCCCATAAAAAAATTAATCCAATCCAAATCTAACTTATGTCCTTTTGCTTTTCTATCTATTGGCTACTCATGGAAAGTGGAAACACACTCAATTATTTTATGTACTTTTTTCTTTGTTCTTTTGAGTGAAAAAACAGTGAGTGATGCTTTGCTTTGGCTTTGGCTTTGGCTTTGCTATGATAAGGTAGTTAAAGACGGCATTCAAAACAAACAAACATAGATATATATATGTATTTGTTTCGTGAATTGCTTTGACGTTCCGTTATAGAAAGTGCTGCGCTGCGTGGTGATTGATTCAGACACATTAATTGCCCCAGCCCAGCAAGCATAAAGTTAGTCACACGTCACTAGTTAGTTGGATTGTCAGAAACACGTGTATACAGACTCCAATCACTTCACACTTCACACTTCTCACGTTAAAAAAAATAAACAAATCACCTTCCATAACCATTTAGTGCTTCTAGAACCTAGCTAAACCATGAAACAAAAAGTCTTTATATTAGTAAGGTCTGGCTAATGTATGCTAGCTCCAATCATTTCTTTACAGGACACCACGAAAACTCATACTCATGTCAGCATGATGTCACAAAACGTCGATCGAGACCACATTAGTTAAACAATATTTCCTCTCACCGTGGATCTTTTATTCTACCAGTACCAAATGGAAAAAACTTAAATGGGCACCATGATGCTTCATTTGAAGCTCTTATCAACCACATGTACAACCATTTGTGCTCCAAATTGAAGTTTTAAAGTGGGTTTCAGATCATGCTAACAATTCAGAGAATAATAATCTCGTAAGGTGCCTCCCTTTTCTTTTTTTCTAATAATAACAATCACATTGTCTTGATATATTTACAGATAATAAGTTTAAGACCGAGGCCTATCACTTGATAAGTTCTATGGTAAGTTTGTAACACCACAATAAAGTAAAGGTTTTTACACAGGTATGTTTACAAAGAGGCAAAGAGAACATAGATAGATGGCTTGACTTAAGCTGCTTCAGCAAATCCAACTCTTGAATTCCCATAGTCGAACACTGTGTGATAGCGACCCATGAAAACATCCCCCAGAATCCTGCATTATAAAAGCAATATTAGTGAACTGATCATGGACCCCATCATATACACGGGCAGATTATTTACAGAAACCTGCCAATCTGGGCAATATAAAATCTACCAATACCTAATTACTCATAAGAAAATGGATGCAGTACTCAAATCTTAACCCACAGTGATGATATTTGAGAACCATGTTCATAATATGAGACAATAACGCTAGGGCTTGATCATTTGTACTTACTACTTAAAACTAAATCCATTTACAATCAAGAAAAGAAGAAAATATATAAGATGCTTTAAGAACAATAGGAAGAAAAATACCAGAGAGGTCCACGAGGGGGGGCCACATCCAAAGCAATAAATCCGCTAATGCATTGAGCTGCAACTCCCTCGCCCACTTTAAGAACATACTGATCCATGAAACCACCGTCCAGGCAAAAAAAAAAAAGGATTGAATATCAAGACTGTGAGAAAATTAAAAATAGACTACCTCTGACCATTAATGAAGGGTTATTATAACTAGTGCAATTATTTATATAGCTCATCCCCAGCCTATAAAAGGCTAAGAGTAATGCTACAGACACAAACTATTTTATAACATATTTACAAAATGTTGACGTGGCCAACCTTTTATTGGTTTTCATTTAGGCCCACCATTAATATCATCTTTTCATTTACCAATAATCACTCACCACATCAGCGGTTTGTAAAAGTTTTTGTAAAATAGTTTATATCTCTAGCATTATTCAAAAGGCTAGTAGGCTATCTCTTCATAAAAATTGAATTTTGAGAAGCTTCAATGCTATCTTTGAAACTAACATTAAGTTCACTAAACTGAACTCTAAAGGAATATCTGATGTCACACAATTCATTGGCTAAAAGCAACTCAAAAAGCTTTTAAAATCAGCATGACTCCGTACCTGCTCTGGTGCAAGGTCAAATACTTGACCACCAATGGTGAACGAAACATCAGGCATGGAAGATAGACTGCTGCAATCAACTGCTGATTCTCCATTTGGACTAGGAAGCCGGTCACACAGCTGCAATTGCAATTAAAGGCTTAAGCTAGCTGCAAGGCCATTTATTCCAGAAGCGTGAACAAAAATGTTAAAATTACCTGATTGACATAATTCAATATCTGCTCTTCTGTCTGATTCCGCCTCAACTGATTTGCCATCCATACCACTGCCATCTCACAAGCGGTACACATGGCATCATGCACCCCATCAGATGTCTTGTCTTTGTTTTCATCCAACACACTCTCAATGCCCATACTGCACAAACATGGTAGAAATTGTTTTATGATGACACATAAGTACAAACTACTAGTTGCTTGATTCACATATGAAAATGTTGGTAATATTATTACTACCATGTATTACTAGGAAGCACAGACACGGACATAGGTATGCGTACAAGTACGACACCCGAAATGAAGTGTTCATGCTTCCTAGATGTATTATGAGTTATGACTATAAAAAATTAGGTTGACTCTGACCTAACACCACGAGTCCCATCAAAAGTACAGAATCCAATCTGGGAGCAGATTTTTTGTGGCTGTGTCTATAAAATGCCACCAGAAAAGTAGAAGTTAGTTCATTGCAAGGGATTCCAGGATAAGTTGTCCAAGTATAATAGAAAATTAGAATCACATTTTACCCACACATTTTATTCTAAATGGAAGAATGGTGAAATGCAACAAATTTCATAAGTGAAAACTGGAGCTAAAATATATACCTCAGTTACCAGCATGTCCAATATGGTTTTCCCATATTGTGCAACCACTGTCTTGCATTCTTGGCTTACAATCCCAGACGCTCCAATCGCATGATTAATTTGAGTGACAACAGTCTGAAAATATGCAATTATACAATAATATATATCACAAATTGCTAGACTTTAATAGGTACATAAAAGCAGAATCACAGAAAAGCATGGCCAAGAGAGCCATGAAACTCCCTTAAGATGTGAAAAATCTTTAGCTAAAATAAACTTTTGGTCCCTGTAAATTTGGGCCAGTTTCAATATCATCCCTGGATATTTTTTGTGTCACTTTAGTCATCCTCATTTATATTTGATTTCAATATTTTCTTTACCATTAAAATTTGGACAGAATTTGCAGACTTTGCAAATGGAAATTAGCACACATTAATTTTTACATGTCACCCAAGTTGGTGCCACATCACGTTTCAAAAAAGAAAAAAATCCATTTCTTTTGACCTCTATCTTGTGGATGGAGTGGGCCTCAAGTACCAGCCAGGACTTGAAGCACGAGGTGATGTCAACCCCCACCAGCAACAACTTCATTGAGCCTATTCACTATCACTTAATCCACCACCTTTCGAAACTCAAAGTGGCCCTACCAAGAGAGATAAAGGGGGTGACTCAACCAAACAGCGAAGTTTGCTCAACTGGGAGTTGGGTACCTTGAGTTGGTGAATGTGGGTTTATGCAGTGGCTTTGGAGTTAATTTGGGAGGCCTTGATGGGTTGAGGTGTTATGGGTTGGCAGTGAATGGGTCTTGAGGGTTTGTTGGCTGAAGCAAGCAGAGGAATGAGGGGATTTTTGTAGTAGACAACAGAGATTTGGGGATTTAAGCAGGTGGTTTGGGTATGCCTTGGATCAGTTCAATGGGTTGGTTTTGGAGGTTTTGCATAGTAGAGAGGTGACATGTGGCAGATAGGGGATTGTTGGTAGTGTTTTGGCATGAATCGGTTTGGTAGTGTGGGTTTAAGAGTGGCCATGTGGTGCCAGTGTCACTGCTGTGGGTATGATTTTGTGGCAGCAACGCTCCTGTGGATGAAATTGTTCGGTAGAAACGCTGCTGTGTGTGGTTTTGGTAGTTTTGTGTTTGGATGTTCAGTATGGATAGATTTGGCCAAGAGATAAAGGGCTTGAGTGAATGGAGAAGGATAGTTGAGTGGTGGTGGCAAGCTTAACAATGTGGGGCCAAATGGGTTCGGCAGTTGTGTTTGATGTTGTGAATGGTATTGGTGGAGCTTTGGTTTGGTGGTGGTGATTGGGTTGTGGGTATATTGTTTCCTTGTGTGTAGGTGATGAATTTGGCAATCAATTGGCTGTGAGGGTGGCGCTTTACAGTGGCTTGAGCCCTCACTCTCTCACTCCCTCTTCCTTTATCTCTCTTTCACATAGGCAATTTGTGGCATGGTGAGTGGTGGTTTGGTGGGTGGGAAGCAGCAGTTTAGCAGTAGTGTGGCTATGGGTGTGACTGGCACTGGGGGATGTTGGTTGGCCATGAGAGGAAAAAATGAAAATAAAACAGAAAATTTTGATGCAACATAGGTGACATGGCACAACTAAGGTGATGTTGTGTCATATTTGCCATTTCTTTTTTTCTTTTTTTTGATAAGTAAGAAGAGAATATTATTAATAAAAGGATAGCAAGAAAAATACAAAGAGTTCACGGAAGTGAACAAAGGAAAAAAAAGGAACAAAAAGACAAAAGCAGCCCCTAATCTATTCTAATGGACGAAAGAAAATCCGTAAGGGTAGAACAATCCGAAAAACCCCAACAACAAGACCAATCAAAGAGGGTCCGTTGGCATAACTCTAATAACTGAACCACAGTTTTCCCCTCATCCTCAAAAGACCGCCGATTCTGTTCAATCCAAATAGTCCACATTAAACAGCCTGGAACCAAATTCCAAATATCAGAACTATGCTTCCCAAGCCAATGATACCAACAAAATAATAAGTGCACAACTGAACCTGGCATGACCCAATCGATCCTAAACAACCGAAGCATATACATCCACAAAGAATGAGCTATCAGACAAAAAAGTAACAGGTGATCCACAGATTCCGCATTACAACAGCACATACAACAACAATTCGTCAAAGGGCGACCACGAAGCATAAGGTTATCTAAGGTTAGAATCTGACCATGAGCTACTGTCCACATGAAAAAACCCACCCTTTTAGGAAACTTAACTTTCCAAATGCCCTTCCAAGGGAAAGTGGAAGGAGCTGCATTTCGAATCTTATGATAAAAAGACCAAATATCAAACTTCCCACTTTCATTAAGATCCCAACAAAGCCTGTCACACCCTCCACCCTTAGGAATCGGGTTTGGATGAAAAGAAGTAGGGAGAAGTCACTAACTCCCAATCATTGAATTCCCTATAAAATCTTAAACTCCACACTCTATCATTATCACCCACTAGAGGACTTAACACTTCAGAAATACAAGCCTCCTTATTGGCTGAACACAAAAATAACTGAGGATAAAGAATTTTAAGAGGAACATCCCCAGTCCACTTATCATGCCAAAAAAGAATACGAGAACCATCTCCCACCACAAAAGAAAAATGCTTAACGAAAGTTTCCCACCCTTCACTAATACTCCGCCATAACCCACAACCATGAACCCTTCTACAAGCTCTAGTGCACCAACCCCCTTTTCCCTCCCCATATTTCGTGGCTATGACCCTTCGCCACAGATGAGTGGTTTCATGGCCGTACCTCCAAAGCCATTTCCCTAGTAGGGCCTGATTAAAAGACGCCAAATTCCGAATTCCCAAGCCACCCAACTCACGCGGTAAGCAAACCTTTTCCCAAACCACCAAAGGATATTTGAAACACTCAACTGACGAACCCCACAAGAAGTTCCTCTGATTGCGTTCCAATCTAGTCGCCACAGCTTTAGGGATAGTAAAAAGGTAAAGGTAATAAGTCAGATGGCTTGAAAGGGTACTTTCAGCAAAGTGAGTCTACCACCCTTTGACAAATAAAGCTGCTTCCAGCCTGAAAGCTTCTTTTCCATCCTCTCAAGGATCGGATTCCAAATAGAGGCTAGAGGCACAAATTATGGGACAGATGATTTCTGTTTGCCAGCAAATTTCATCCAAATGTTAACAGTAAGGATAATATTAAAATCAAATCAAAATGAGGACTGAAGTGACACACACAAATTGTACAGGGATGGCATTGAAACTGGCCCAAATGTACAGAGAACAAAAATCTTTTGTAGCAATAATAACAAATATTTTATATTAGATGGTGGTCTTTGGGGCCATGGGTATTCTAGCTCAACTGGTTGGCATCTCTTGGTGTTCTAACAAAGACATCTAGGGTTCAAAGACCCCCTCCCTTATTGTAACTAAAAAATGGTGGCGTTCAGAAATATTCTTACCAAAAGAGAACCAAAGTCAACTTCTCCTTTTTTGGGGCTCAGAAATATTCTTACCAAAAGAGAACCAAAGTCAACTTCTCCTTTTTTGGGGCTCGTCCTAAATTAAATATATTATTCATTTTTACTTAGTAATTGAAACAATAACCCTCATGAATATTGTTTTAGGAAAAAAAAAAAAAAAAAGACCAAATTTACAAAGAAATCTATATACATATGAATAGATTGGCGGAAATCCAGAAATGCCAGAACTCAACTAATAAAAATACACCCTACACGAATATCTCATGTTCTGCTGCTCAATAGAGAACAGAACTCCTTGCGGAGAAATAAGAAATGGATATGGATGCCCAGAATACATACCGTTGGGCCTGCTAACAGAGATGTTCCAGAATCCGCAATTGCTGAACAACCATCACCACAAAATCCTGAAAATGACATGCTTAATATTTAATACAATAAATGTTTTTATCTAAACCATCAAAAACAATAATAACAAATACTGTCTCCAAATAACAAGGAGACAAATACAATCTTGATATATTACCAGTTGTTTCACCACCAACTAGTACATCATCCAAATCAAACTGCAAATAAAAGAAAAAAATAATTTAACAATTAAACATTTAAAAAGAAAGATGATGAATACAGCATGGAGAATGGTGAATATGGATAATGATATTCTGGAGGGCTAACCTGCCAATAGCCTTTCTGAGTCACAGGAACATAGGTGTGCTCACCGTTGTAATGATCAGAATCAACCCCACCAAACACAATCTCACCCCCTTCTTCCCCTTCAATATTGCGGTTTAACCAAAATGAAAAAACAGGCTCTTGTACAAGACCTTGATCAACCATATTATACCTATGAGAATGGCAAATACACACAGTTATAACATGAACAACAACAATAATAATAATTCTGAAGGCAACACTAAAAACAATAAGATGACAATTCAACATCTGAGAGAAGATATTTGCAAAATCACTGAGTCAATTAAGATGGTAAACCATGCACATTTTATAATATAGATTCAAACTCTAATCAAGTGATTATAAAGTACATTAGCAGCTGAGATGCCCTGACTTACCAAACAGGAACAGCATTCCCAACTGAGATCTCTTGAAATCCAAGTCCAAGAATACCATCAAACTTGGCTGCCAAGAATGTGATACTCGGCTCCCTGGTTGCCTCAATAAAATCCTAATGACCAGTAGCATTTGTATAGGTCAACCCCCAACTCCAATGCTAAACTGAAGACAACCAAACTGCACATTTTATCAAAAGTTACCTGATTCTTAACGGCCAGATCACCAAGTTTGACATGGTCCTGGCTAAAGAAACCTGAGATTGCTCCAGTTCCATAATGGATCTCAGCAGTTTTACCTACATAAGAAATGATATCATGAATCATTTTAACATTTTGTCACCCATACTAGCAACAAATGAGCCAGACCCTTTTTTAATTGACTAATAAACTATGTACCAATATTTTTTTGTACTCTTAATTCTCATTCTATGAAACAGAAAGTAACTTCAGAAAGGTTCTGCAATTACTTCACTGTTCATATTCCAGTAACGAAATGGCCAAAAGGTTATTTCAGCCATCTATCATTTCATTTTCACATCACACGTGCTCCTTCACTGGTGGAACATAGTGCTATAACAAATTTTCTTGGGTTATATATGCATGGATGCATTCATACAACATAAATTCTCAGGTAGGTGGAGTAAAATATGTTAGAATGGTGAACAGTTGGATAGACATCACCCTCCACAATTGTGATTCAGTCATACAGAATATTTAGCACTCAAAAACTAGAAGACTAAGAAAAATACAAATTACAGGAATGTTGTACAAACAAGAGTAGAACTTGTTATAATTGTGTCTCACTCAAGATTGGTTGTTCAACTAGTTAATCTTTTAATTTGCTTTCTGTAATGTACCTTCTGTATCACTTTAATCTAGACTAAAGAAATTTGTCAGCTAAAAGTACGTCCCATCCTTCATAAATAATCCATTTATAGACAACAATGAAGATGAGGAGTGCAAAAAGGAGAAAGGAAATTAGAACTGATAAACTAAATGGAACTAAACTCCTTGAACCAAGGATAAAAAGCATACCATTCTTTTGGTAGCTACTTGATTGGCCGGACTTATACTTTGAGTGAAAAAAGCAAGCAACCTGCACCCAAACATAAAAGCACATATCTTTCTCCTTCCCAACAAATTGCAAAGAAAATCCATTAGTATTTTAAAGATACTTACTGAGAAATAACACTTGGCCGAGGGTACCCAAAGATTAGAACTTCCCGTGTCAAATATCACAGTGAATTTTTGTGCAGGTGTGCCAATACCAATCTCACCATAATACTGAGCATCCATATAGTTCTTTAGTTCAACAATACTAGCATCCTCAGAGTCTCCAAGATGACCATTGAGATAATATTTTCTGGCAGGAGCTCTTAGTTTCGCCTGTTCCTTAGAGTCAATTCGTCCAGCAAGCCGGTTGCTTTGATCTAATTTCTTCTTTTTCAGTCCAATTCTGATCAACCCATCATTTGATGCAGAAAAAACAGTTGGGCACAGAAGCAACAAGAGAAGAAGACTGGCCAAACTGGCTCTATATTTGGTATTCATTTTGGGAACTGTAAAATAAACAGCACACATTTCTTTCTTAGAGATCAGCCTGAAAAGGCTACCCAAAACTTACGCAAATTATGAAAAACCAATGACATCAACTCTGCCCAATCAGTGAGAATATATATTGACTGAAAAGGAATTAGAAATTTTCAATTTGCACATTTATCATATCGGATCCTCAGAGAACTAAAATCTCAAATTAGCAGGGCAGGTTACAATCATGTGGCTTAGTCAAGTCGATTCTTTTCATCTTTTGGTTTTGGAAATCAGATAACAGTAAACTCAATATTTCAAATATATTCATTTCTCTTACTCCAGATTCCCACAATCCAAGAAAAGAATAACAGAAAATCGCAAAACCATTAACATGCAATGTGGACCTTAACTGTAGAATCTTCAGCATGAACATCAAACCACTAGTAAAAGATACACCAGACCAAAAATATATTACATATCATACAAAATCTTTTAAATTACAATTTCAACCAAATACAAAATATTCCATGGCACTCAAAAGGTAAAAAAGGGAGATAAAAAATATGGTACATGAACATTATTTAACATATTACACATTAAGAGTCTTGTTTGGTCCAGCACAAAAACCTTCAAGGAAAAACTTTTGTTCAAAAAAAAAAAAAAAAAAAGACCTAGTGTAAAAACGAATTGAACAACACCCAGTAAAGAAAACGCATTTACTTAGTCAAATTGAGATTTCCCAGGCCGAGCTTCTACAAAAATCTCTGTTATTTTATTATATTTTCTCATCAGCCAAACAAAGATTTTTAACTCCCAAAATAAACTCCTAAGGAGAGTATCAATTTCAACTAGAACATCATAATCTCACAGCAAATAAAGGATCAAATACCATAAATTTAACCAACAAAATCGTGCGAATAAATATAAAAACGTAGATGAAAACAAAAAGAATTCGAATGAATGGAAAATTTGAAACATACCCGAAATTGCTACGAAGGAAGCAGAGAACAAGGTGAAGATAGAAACGGACCACAGACGAAACTACTACTAATAAGTCGGAGGTACTAAACTAAAATTTGTTAGAGAGCAGATTCTCTGGTTCAAAAGTAGATGAGTCTCTGATTTTTGACCGTCCGTTAGAGTGAGAGCTTTTGCATCAAACGGTTGAGGAGTTAGTTAACATTTTAGTGGGGTTTTTTGAGTGACGTGGGGGGTTTTGATTGGTTGGAAGTGGAGGTTATAGTTGTTAACAGTGCAAATAAAAAAAAAAAAAAAAAAAATTGTTAACAGTGAACTAGACTAAAAGTGCCGATATTTTTTCAGCTCAACTACCAGTCTTGTTTTGAAGTAGAGTGATGGCGACTTCGGTTCCTGACCGTTAGATGTCCTTATAACGGGGTAGCTGTGTGTAACATCATAACGGGGGGAAATGGGTATTGGGCCTTTTATTTGATGATCACATTTGAGGCCCAGGATTAGACCCATGGGCCTTTATAAAAGAATTATTGGTCTTTTTGTTTTATGGAATTTTATTGGGTCATTGTGTGGCTTAAAAAATAAAAGGAACACTCGATCTAATGTGTTGGATGATGGACCTTCATTTGTTTCATGAACACCCACTTGCCCATTAGACCTTTGGAGTACACACTTGTCATCTGTATTCGGCGTACAAAAGGGGTGTTTGGTATTTGCATTTAAAAAATGAAAACATATATTTGAAAATATGTGTAGAAATATGTATGGGTGAAAAAATGTACAGAAATACGTGTAATATTGTTTAAAAACTGAAAACATGTGTTTGAGTGGGTGTACCAAATGAGGCCATAATTTCTAAAAAGGCAAGACTTAGGTGCAATACTTAGGTACTGTTCCTTAGGTTCCCCTCTTAAGATTCTACTATATGAATTTTCTTTATAGGATAGAAGTGTATCTTTTTGTTAAGTAACCACATAGCTCAATCTTAAGTAAAGAACTTAAAAAATAGCACATAAAGTATTATATCTAAATTTTGTCCATTCTAAAACATATCCAATTTCACATAGTTGCAAACTTACGATGTAAGTAAGGATTTTGTTAATAAATGTCTTAAGTAAAATGGTTAAAATGCATTTAATACTTTATTAAATAATATTTTATACATTTTTCAAAAATAAAGTCAAATTGTACACATATATCCCCAAAAAAAAAAAATAATAATAATAAAAACACACATAAGCGCAATAAATTTTTGTGTGTAAACCAATGAATTATTAACATGTGTTTTTTAATTTTTTGAAAAATGTGCATTATAGCTCATAATTGAGCATTTATTAATCTTTAACAAATACTCTTTGGGCACTTATTAACATGACCCTAAGTAAAATTACTTTTACATTGGTCATTACAGACATTCAAATTATTATACACCAATCACACAATAAGACACATTGATTGATTGTAAAATCAAGTGACTCTAGATTTTTTTTGTTTTTGCTTAAATCCTCCTCTTATATGTTATAAATAGAATTCACTTGTAGATTCTTTATTTCATCACAAAATACTTTACCACTTACTAATTAAACAGCTAATTCCTGCTTCTTTCATTTTTCTTAAAAGTTTTTTATCTTCTAAGAAGAAATTAAAGCTGACTATAATAGACGTGTCCAAAATGAAAGGTAGATACCATATTGAAAATAAGATTGTTATCAGGTTCAATACCCACTACAAGCAATTATTCTATTTTTATCTCACAATTTTTTTTTACTTTTTCACCTTTCACTTTTTAACTTTTTCTAATTTTTTTATTCAATAGTTGAGATTGAAAGTTGCTTTTTTTAACTATAAGGCTCTGTTTAGGAGTTCATAAGGGAATAAAATGTATTTAAATAAGGGAAAGGAATGGAAAAGAATGGAATGGAATGGAATTAAGTAATCTTGATTGGATGTTTTAAAATGAAGGAATTGAAATGAATGAAAATAAATGAAATGTAAGTAATCTTGTTTAGGAGTAACATGGAGGGAATGGAATGGAATCATTATATGGCAATATTACTATTAAACCCCTATTTTAAAATAAAAAATTAAATATATAGGGGCATTTTGGGAGTTTTAGTAAAAAAATTATTAAATTTAATTTCATTCCCTCCCATTCCTCCCAATTTTAGGGGGAATGAAAATTTGAAATTTTAAGGGAGTAGAAAGGAATGAGTATTCCTTCATACACATTTCATTCTCTCCCACTTAAACTCCCAAACAAGGAAATGAGCTTTCTATTCCCTCTATTAAAACTCCCAAACAAGGGAAGGGAATAATATTCTAAAATTATTTTTTTCATTCATTTCCATTCTATTCCATTCCCTCCTCCCAAACGAGGTCTAAATCTTAGCCATTAAAAGTTAAGACAAAGTTTAGTTACAAAATTTGTTGTAACCGTTGAATTGCATATTCTTTACACTCTTAATACACATGTCAAATTTTGTGTCAATCGTATATTATTTACTATATGATCTATAAGTTCATATTTTATGCATAATTTTAAGCTACAAAAACTTGCAATTTAAACAATTCATTGATGACATAACTATTGGTCTTCAATTTTCTAAAAATTTTACAAGCATGAAGGATATAAGAAGATGTAATCCAATAGTGGATTTGTCAAAATTCACCTCCAATAAAAAGATATTAAGTAAAATTGTAATTTAAGGCTATAACCAATTTTGTAACTAAACTTTATCCTAAAAGTCATTGCATGTGGTGCACTAATCTCAATCTTTGAAAATATTGCTGAGTTTTACGTTATTAAATAAACATCTGCATGTCTTCATAGGAGGGTTTTTTTTTTTCTTTTTTCCTTTTTCTTTCTTTCTTTTTTGTGGAGATTGATCATAGGAGGTTAATTTGTTATACAGATTCTAGAAAAAAAAAAAGTATTGTTTCCATCTCTGATTTTTTGCCATATGGAACTTCCATTTTAATATATTTTCATTATTAAATATAGAAAAATGGTTGTCTATATATTAGCTCTACTCAACGGGCCGACCTAAAGTTTAGGGGTGGCAACTGCTTTATATTTCATTGTTGAAATTAGTCCTAATCAAGAGGAACATAATCTAACATTCTTTAACTATATATGATCTTGCTCAACGTCTGATATTTCCAAATTTCTTATCTAAGAGCATCCACAGCAATAGAGTTAAAAATTTAGCTATTTGGCACTACAAAAAGTTACTTTATCTATTTTACTTACTTACATTACAAAACATCCAGCAACAGTAAATCTATTTTAACTTTCAACACAATAAAATAATATAAACATCACAATAAAATAATATATCTACTACAATAAAATAATATATCCACTACAATAAACAACAATTACAACCACCACAACCGCTACCATTGCCACTACCGTCGCCGCTGCCGCCACCAACTCTTCCACTGCCACCACCACCGCCACCCCCACCACCACATCCACATGATAGCAAATAATCGTCTAATGTTAACAAGTAATTTTTTTAACCCCAAATTATACTTATAAAATTTTTTTTTTACTAAAACAATTTCTCAATAATCATGATAGCAAATAATCATCTCGTGTAACAATAATATTTTTTTTTTAACCCCAAATTATATATATACAAATTTATCTTTTGACTAAAAAAATTTCTCAATTGTCATGATAGCCTATTATCGTCTAGTATAACAACATCATTTTTTTAAACCAAATTATATATATACAAATTTATCTTTGACTAAAACAATCGTCTCAATTGTCCGGAAGCAATCTTAGAACAATGTGAACTATGAAATTGAGGAACTTTATAAGAAAACATATAAAATATAACACATATTATAGCTGGAACAATGTAGTCCACAGATTACTCACATACATAACTCAAACCAAATTACAATAAAACTCACACACTTGCACAAGTTCCTATGACTCATGCTTCTCAACATATAAAAAAAGAAGTTCCTACAACTCGCCTTGCAATTGCCATAAATGTTTAATGAGGTCCAAATGGAGTTGAGAATGAATTTATCCGTCTCTAATGCGTCCATGACTCTCAATGTATACCATAAATCCATCACTTAGAAACAGCAATATTCTTCCAAGCAAACTAAAAGTAAAGACCAATACTGTATAAATTAGAAAAAAATATATGTAAACTTCCCTGCACACAGAAAATTCCCAAACTAACATTTATATCAAATTTTAAAATACTTAGAAGTATAACAATAGAACATGATTATGCATAAATACTTGACTTGACATGTAGCTTAATCCCACTGATAAAGAAAACAACAAATTCATTTTTGAGCATCTCAAAAACAAACTAACAATTTCTCATTAAAACTAGAATTCATGATTCAAGTTTGTATGTAAGAATTTCGAAATCAAAAAATCAATTCCTCATAAATTAATTCCAAAGATTCACCAATCAAATATTCATCATACAGATGCTTAAGGTTTTGGAAGGTTTTGCTCATTTGAGTATTGACCTAACAATATGAAATTATATTAGATGAATATATAGTCTAAGTTTGCGTTTTTTATTGATCAGCATCATACACTTCAATTTCTAAGTGCTTAGCAAGTTCTTCAAATAGAGACAACATAGGTGATTAGGAAGAGTTTTAAATGAATTTATAATGATTAAGAAGGCTCATGAGTCATGAAGGATTTGATTAGAAACAACAAACATAAACTTCCCTACAACCAGAAAATTCCCAAAACAATTTCTAACATGACATTTATAGTAATAAATTAGAATCAACAAACAGAAAATCAGCAAGAAGCAAAAACAAAAACAAAAAAAAAGTGTAGCCTCCTTGCACATAGAAAATTCCCAAATTAACATTTAAAAACAAAAACGTAAATTCCTGCAAACAGAAAATTCTCAATACATTCCAATCCTCAACGATTATCATTTGTAATACCCCAATTTTGTTTTTATGATTATCACCGTACCTTGTCATTTTTAATATAAAGTTGAGGTACTATATGTGTGTGCATAGTAAGATGGGAGTAGACAATTTTGAGGTGCTACAAATATGTGAGAAAATTAAAGTTTTAGTGCATACAATTTAGTGCGGGAATTAAAATAATAAATAAATAAATAAAAGAGGAAGATGTTTTATGGGCTTCTTGGAGACTAAAGAGATAAGCTCAAGTGGGTTTTAAACTCTAGCCCACATCTCTGATACCTTAAAATATAAGGTGGAAGAAAAGATAAATTAGGGTTTTCATAAAAAGGGTTTCATCACTAAGGAGGCTAGAAGGTGTATTTTTTTCATTGGAGTTTTTTTTTTTTGAGAAAGTTTCAACCTATGGCGTTCGCTCCTGATGATAGCTCTTTTATCATCAGACCAAGTCACCAATCAGTTTTTGGTATAGGCAGGGATTGAACCCTAGGTCTCTTATATAACCATCAGAGACTTTATCAGTTGAGCTGACTGGAACCCACTCATTGGAGTTAATTGAAGAGGCAATCAATTGTTCAAGGTATGATTTCTCACCATTAGAAACAAAGAATTAAGGAGTTAGAATTTTATCATGGAAAACTTTAGTGATGTGTAGATTGTTAAAAAGGGTTTTTTTTTTTTTTCCCTAGAATTGTTGTTTACACTATTAAATCCTGGATTGCCCACTGCCCAGTATGTGGGTTCTTGAACAAATTCTAGGAATTTCAATTCCTAATTCAAGAACACGGCTGTAAAACTTCAATTGTGATATATATATATATATATATTGTATGGACACGATTTGTAGCCCAAGCCCAAAATGTAAGGGATGTTGGCCTAGTAAGCCTAATACAATAAATTTATAGAAAGTGGGTCAAAGAACTCAGCCCTAATGAATTTGACAACAACTAGTATGGATTCAGGAGACGATCAAGCAAGAACAAGGAACATAGAACTGACTGAATTTTCCTGTTCAAGGAGGTAAATCTCTATATCAATCAATTAAACTAAATACAGGTATAACTTTGATTGCTACAGTATTCTCTCTCTATTTTTCCCATCCCCTTCTCTAGGAAGGTCCCTTACATTATATAACTCCCTTTGGACCATCTTGATCCTACACTTGCTAGTTATCTGAACCCTTACTTGAGTATTTGTCCCATCAGACACCCTCTCTGGCTTTCTGTGAGTTGTGGTAGCCAAGACAGCACTGTTCAGGGGTCTTCTCCACATAAATGCGGCCAGAAAAGTAGCTACAACACATTTAATGCGGTGGTAGCAGCTTTTTCTTAGATATTTTTGGGTTCCCTTCCTTCTCGTATGTTCATGAGGCACGTCCTTATCACTGGAGCTTCTTGGAAGGCCACCTTGATTGCTAGAATACATATTTCGAGCTGTATTTATCATATCCGAGAGGAGTTCCTCCTCGAACTGCTTTCCACTCATTCCTTATTTATGAGACTCTAAACTAGAATCCCTCATAACTATTTGTCCCTCCTCGGACCTGTCAATGTCGTCGACAAAACTCAAGGCCTAATATATGATTTTGGGCCCTTATCCCTACAATAGCCCCTCGAAACTCTAGTTTTTCCCTCTCATCTGAGGAGAAAAAGTGGGGTTTTGACTTTTGAGAGATAAGACCATTTATTTCTCTGGTTTCACACATGTAAAATTACCGTTTTGCGCGTCCTGTGATTGCTACTAATGCTTTGGAGCTCACAAGGCATCATTAATTGCTCCAAGCGGCGTTATGTTTCCCACATCCAATGGTGAGGCGCTAATCCAATGTCTGATATTTTTCCTTGGGTTTTGAGCGGGATAACTCCCACTCAATCTCACCCTTTATATAAAGCATCTGGAGAAATCATTTCCCTTATTTCACAAGTCTTCAAGTTCTCCAAAAATCTCAAGCACTCAAACTCACAAATCTCAATCACTAGATCTCCTTAATTCTTTTCCTTAAGAAATTTCCAAAAGACCTTTCTAAAGGTTCAGGGTTTAGTACACATTCTTTCATAAGTATCTATTTCTTTAAATCTTCTTTTTCTCCTCGATCAACCTCCTCGGCCTTCTTTCTTTTTTAGAAAACTTTCTTCATGTCATCTGCGTTGGATTAGATGGGTAGATTCAAGCACTTAGTAGACTCTCCGGCCAGTATAGAGGGTTTTAGGGCCAAATACCATATCCCACAAGGAGTAGGTTTCCAATATTGTGCCCCGGACCAAATACTTACAGATAGAGGGGTGGGTGAAGTTGTCATTCCAATGATCGCCTTTATATAGGGAGGAATGACACTTCCCATGGGTAGAATAACTAAAGACTACCTACTCAACCATAGGTTATGTCCCCATCAGTGCGCTCCCAATCTGTTTAGAGTCCTGGGGAGCGTAGATGCTCTGAACGATCAGATGAACCTAGGGCTCACATGGCACAACGTCGTTTATATGTACGAGTGCCATTCCATTGTTAGTGCGGGATATTATCTCAAGTCTTGGTCCGATGTCGTTAGATTGATATCTTGCCTAACTGTGGTTCAAACATTCTAGTCATCATCCTTTGATAGGTAGATCCCGCATTTTTCAAACCAAAGGACATCACCTTGTAGTGATAGTATCCAATAGGGGTGATAAAAGCTGTTTTTTCCTGATCATCCAAGGCTAGCGATATTTGGTGGTACTCTTGAAAGGCATCTAAGAGGCTCATCGAGGATGGCCTACAGTTGCATCCACTAGCTGGTCTATCCTAGGCATAGGGAAGAGATTTTTGGGCAAGCCTTATTTAGATCTGTGAAGTCTACACACACTCGCCATTTCTCACTCTTCTTTTTCACCACCACAGTATTGGCTATCCATTCAGGGTAGAACACCTCTTTGACAGCCCTTACCTGCTTTAGTTTCATCACCTCGTCTTTGACAGCATCGGAATGATCCTTGGATGAGCGCCGAGGTGGTTGCTTTTTGAGGATGACAGAGGGATTAACATTCAAATGATGACAGATGAAGCTTGGATCCACCCCTGGGGCCTCGTAAGCATTCCATGCAAACACATCAACATTTTTTCTAAGAAACTCTATTAGCTCTTCCTTCCTAGAGAAGGTAGCTGAGCCCTGATCTGAAAGAACTTCTCTGGATCATCACCAACAACGAACCTTTTCTAAATCCTCACATTTCGTCTCTGTGGCAGATTTGTTGATAGGCAAAATCGGACCTCTTAATTGCTATAAGCCCCCTTCAGCAGTGGTCGAGGATTCAGCTTCGGGCTGATGTAAGATGGCAGCCATTAGGCACTGCCTAACTGTAGATTGACTTCCCAGGATCTCCTTAACTTGGCACTCGAACGGATATTTCACCTTCTGGTGCAGAGTAGAAGAGATGGCTCCCAAGGTATGAAGCCAAGGTCTGGCCATAATGGCTGTGTAGGGTGAGTAAGCATCCACCACGATGAAATCCACCTCCACCACTTCTAAACCAGTCTATACGGGTAGTCTAATCTAGCCTTTCGGAATAATGACTTTCCCATCAAAACTTACCAAGGGTGAATTGTAGGCTGTTAGGTCTTCGAGTCTCAAATTTAGCCCCTTGTACAAGTCGGGGTACAAAATCTCAGCATCATTACCCTAGTCCACCAATACTCTCTTCACATCGTACCCCCCAATCCTGAGTGTGACCACCAAAGCATTATCATGGGGTTGGATGGTTTTGATTTTATCCTCATCCGAGAAGCCCAGAACCGATTGGATTTCTATTCTAGCCTTTTTTGGCTCCAGATTAGCGCCTTTGGCGGATAGCCGAGCCACACACATCACTCTAGAAGGGCAGGAACCGGTCCTCCTTAGAGCAGCGAAGATGACATTTATCGTTCCTAAGGGCGGTCTTAAAAAAATCATCCCTTCGGGATTCTGAGTTTGTCTGGACCCTTTGGCCACTAAAGTGATGCAAGAGCTGCTTTAACTTTCCTTCGCGAATGAGCTGGTCCAGATGGTCCCACAGAATTCTACAATCTTTCGTGGTGTGTCCATGGTCTTGGTGGTATTGGCAATAGAGGTTTTGATTGCACCTTGCGGGGTTTCCTGCCATCTTATTTGGTCATTTGAAGATGATCATTCCTGAACTTCTCAGAACTTGATTCACCGGTTCTCGGAACACAGTATTGATCGCCTGAGTACTAGCAGATCTTAAGTGCCCAACAAAATCTCTTCGTGGCGGTTGTTATTGTATCGGTCTGACCTGAAATCCCTCATCTCTTGAGGGATAACCTGTATCCTTTCCTTTCCCCTACTGCTGGTCTTTCTCAACCCTTTTATACTTATCAATCCGGTCCATGAGTTGGCACACACTAGTGACAGGTTTGCCAGTCAGAGATTTCCTCAAACCGTGCTCAGTTGAGAGGTTGACCTTAAAAGTACCGATGGCCACATCGTCAAAGTCACCATCTATTTCGTTGAACATCTGCCAGTATCTATCCGAGTACGTTTTCAGGGTCTCTCCCTCTCGCATGCTTAAGGACAGTAGGGATGCCAAGGGCCAAGGAACCTTGCTACAGGTGACGAATTGGGAACCAAATGCCTAGGTGAACTCTTAAAGGAACTTATGGAATTTGTCCTCAAGTTGTCGAACCATCTCATCGCAACGGGTCCTAGACTGGATGGGAAAACCTTGCACATCAAGGCTTCGTCCTTGGAATAGACAGCCATTCTCTGATTGAAGTGGCTGACATGCTCCACGGGGTCTGTTCTACCATTGTACATGGTGAAAGCGGGTTGAGTGAATCGTCAAAGAAGTTTCGCCCCCTCGATTTTGTGTGTGAAAGGCAGCTTGGAGATTTGGTTCAAGACCCTGCTCATAGCGTCATTTCCCATACCTTTACGAGGCGAGCTTCTAACCCTCCGTTCACGATGGTGTTCCTCCTTGTAGGAGAAAGATTCGCTAGGCGGGGTTCAAAACCTTCACTTGTAATTGACGTCCCTTTCGTCATCAGAAGAAACATAAGAGTTGGAGGGGGTTCGCCTTCGTCGTGCATGGTGCAACTTCCTCTTCAATTGTTCAATCTCCAGTTGCATGCCCTTGTTACTCTTTGCATGGGAGATATGACTTCCACCGATTGACTCTTACTAGTATGTGTGGTATGCCCACTTCCCTCGTGGTCACCTCTTCGCTTAAGGTTGACAAAAGGATCACCATGCTGGGATCCTAAAGATTCTGCTTGGTGTGGACCTGATTCTACCATAGTTAAGCGTTGCACTCATTATATCACCAGTTCTTCCCACAGATGGCGCCAATTGTATGGACACATTTTGCAGCCTAAGCCCAAAATGTAAGGGATGTTGGCCAGTGAGCCCAATACAATAAATTTGTAGAGAGTGGGTCAAAGAACACAGCCCTAATGAATTTGACAATGGCTAGGATGGATTCAGGAGACGATCAAACAAGAACTAGGAACATAGAACTGACTGAATTTCCCTGTCCGAGGAGGTAAATCTTTATATAAATCAATTAAACTAAATACAGGCATAACTTTGATTGCTACAGTATTCTCTCTCTATTTTTCCCATCCCCCTCTCTAGGAAGGTCCCTTACATTATATAACTCTATTTGGACCATCTTGATCCTACACTTGTTGGTCATCAGAATCCTTACTTGAGTATCTGTTCCATCAGATACCCTCTCTGGCTTTCTGTGAGTTGTGGTAGCCATGACAACATTGTTTAGGAGTCTTCTCCACATAAATACTGCCAGAAAAGTAGTTGCAATGCATTTAATGAGGTGGTAGCAGCTTTTCCTTAGATATTTTAGGGTTCCCTTCCTTCTCGTATGTTCATGAGGCACGTCCCTATCACCGGAGTTTCTTGGAAGACCATCTTGATTGCTGGAATACATATTTTGAGCTGTATTTATCATATCCGAGGAGGAGTTCCTCCTAGAACCGCCTTCCACTCATTCCTTATTTATAAGATTCTAAATTGGAATCTCTCATAACTATTTGTCCCTCCTCAGACTTGTCAACATCCTCGGACAAAGCTCAATGCCCAATATATGATTTTGGGCCCTTATCCATGTATATATATATATATATATATATGGCCAAAAATCACTTTTAGTCCCTATATTTTCAGGTGATTTTCATTTTAGTCCCTACATTTTATTTTTATCGCTTTTAGTCCTTATCTTGAAAAATGCTTCCTGTTTTGGTCCCTGCCGTTACATTAGAAACAGAGAAAGCTGACGTGACAAACGGCATGAATAAATAATAGTAAATTAATGTCCACGTGGCCAAAATTAATAATAAAAAATGTTTTTTGGCATTAAAAAATGCCACATCAGCATCTAAATTAAAAAAATTAATTTATTAATTTTAACTAAATAAAAAAAAATTAAAAACAGAATTAAAAACTAAAAATTACAGGAATTGAGATCTAAGTGTGTCTTGAACAAGAACACAAATCCAAATCTAAGAACACAAATCCAAAAATTAAAATCCAAAACTTAAAAATCTCAAAAATTCAAAAATCTCAAACCCAGCAATATCATCAAATCCTAAAGCCTCATAGTATCAAATCAATCCAAAAATACAACACAACCAATCCAAATAAAAAAATCTCAAACTCAGAACAACCCATCTCATTTAAAAAGAAACCCAACAAACCCATCTCAAGCAAACCTAGATCCAGTGGCCATGCTCCCTGCCGACGAGCTCTTCTCCGACGGAAAGCTTGTTCCACTACAACTCTCTTTGGTCAAACGTGAGAGAGCACATCCACCTGAAAATCGCATAGCCCATCCACCTGAAAACCATCGACCATCGTGAACCCATCAGCCTGACCAGATCAGGTCCAAGGTGGCGGCATGGCGGCATTGAGTTCTCTTTCTCTCCCTCTTTCGCATTTGGCTTTTGTCGTTGGTCTTGGATTTTTGGGGGGGTTTTGTTGATTGTGTTTGTTGGTAGTGGGCCACGGTGTTTGTTCTAAATTCGTGGGTTTCATGGGTAAATTTTTGTTGGGTTGTGGTTCTAATTCGGGTCAGGGTGGCGGTGGTTGGTGGTTCCGATCTGGGTTTGGTGCGTGGCTTGCTTCGTGGTTTGGTTCTTCATTTGTGGTTTGGTTTGTGATTTTATTGGTGGGTTTGGTCACTATGATTGTCCCTGGGTTCGTGGCTTACTTCAGACGTGGTGGTTGATGGGTTGTTCTAAATTTGGGATTTTTTTGTTTGGATTGGTTGTTTTGTATTTTTGGATTGATTTGATACTATGATGCTTTAGGATTTGATGATATTGTTGGGTTTGAGAAAAATGTGATTTTGAGATTTTTAATTTTTGGATTTTAATTTTTGGGTTTGTGTTCTTAGATCTGGGTTTGTGTTCTTGATCAAGACACACTTAGATCTAAATTCATGTAATTTTTAGTTTTTAATTTTTTTTATTTAGTTAAAATTAATAAATTAATTTTTTTTAATTTAAATGCTGACGTGGCATTTTTTAATGCCAAAAATTTTTTTTATTATTAATTTAGGCCACGTGAACATTAATTTACTATTATTTATTCCTACCGTTTGCCACGTCAACTTTCTCCATTTCTGATGTAACGACAGGGACCAAAACGGGAAGCGTTTTTTAGGATAGGGATTAAAAACAGTAAAAATAAAATGTAGGGACTAAAATGGGAATCGCCTGAAAATGTAGGAACTAAAAGTGGCTTTTCGCCTTATATATATTAGGATGGTTTAACGTTTCTTTGGGGTATTATATTAAATCCTAGGTCAATGATATTTTGGCTATTGCCTTCCTCATGGCAATAAGAGTTTCAATTAATGCAAGGGATTATTATTGGTTAGAGAAACTTTAATTAGTGTTAAAGTGTTATCAGTTCAGCAAAGTATTTTTCCTAGTGAGTTAGTTTGTACAATTCAATAAGTTTTATATTTTGTGGAGGATATTAAGTAATTTTTATGATTGAATATAGGTCTTATTTAAGAGTGTTTTGAGGCTTTCTGGAGGTTGTTTCGACTAGACTTTTAGAGTGATTCAAGTGCTGTAAGTAATTATGCATAATATGCACAAGTTTTGTTCTTTAGGTTCTTAGAAGTTAAGATTTTCAAAAGTTATATATTTTTTAAGCTTACATTTTTTTAAAGTTTATCAAAAGGCATTGTTTCATCATTGAAAGAGAAACTTTGACTTTTAAAAAAAAAAAATGTTTTAAATAGAAATTTCGAATTTTAAATAACGTTTTGAATATCCAAATCTCATTTAAAAGATGATTTCTAAACTAAACTATTTTCCGAAAATAATTGAGTTTCAAAGTAAGTTTTCTAAAAAGGTTCTTGTTCTTTAAACTTGTTAAAACCAAGTGATTTCAAAGTCATATTCCTATTCTCCAAATGGTATTTAAAATGTTTCTTGTAGCAAATTGAATTTTCAGATTTACTCAAGAATTGTAATATATTTATATAAACTCCTTAGTTTCTATTCGTTCTCCAAGAGAGGCAAGCATCCTTTGATTTATGTTCTATTCGATATTTTGATCTTTGATATGCCTCTGTATTTGGAATAATTGTTAATATCAAGTAAATTATTATATTTTGTATAAACTTTACTTTTGTGATATGTGATTCAAAATAAGTGTTTTTAGAATTGATCAAATATATGTGTAAATCTGTTTATAGGATTGTATGTGAAAATATGTGTTGATCTCTCACCAGCAGGGGTTAGATGTTGGTATCTGCTCACAAGATTGTATATGAGAATATGTGATATGTATATGTGATACTGTGCTCTGATCAATTATATGTATGTGTTTTCTAATGATTTTGAGATGTGATTACATATGCATTAAGTGATTTATTATATATATGTTTTGGAATAATTATTTTTGATATTATCGAATGAGTTTGTGAAAAATCAAAATACTCGTGCTTTGCTTGACTCTATTCCATTGTATATTCTGTATAATTACTTACTAGATGTGTGGCTCACCCCATCAATTACTGTTTTCAGATTAAAGTGTAGTTGGAAATATAGAACTTTTGGATTGCTTTATAAGGTGCAAGGTAGAGCGTGGAAGTTGTAGGCGACTTCAATATTATTTGAAGACTTATAGAATTTTAGTTACCTTTATTTTGTAATTCATGTTTTATATAGTGGAGATTACTTCCAATTTGTGGAGTTTAGATTTTTGTAAGAGGTTTCTTTTTAAGAGTATTGTTTCTTTGGAGTTTTAATTTATTTTGGATTAATTATGTTTATTGAGTTATATGAATTCAACAAGTTAGTCATGCATCTAAATTCATGTTCCATGGATTTGGGTTGTGACATCATTAGATTGAACAAATATTATAAATTTATCATTCCAAATACCCAAATAAAAAATCCCAAGCATGTAGATGAAGAAGACAGAGACAACTCACCTGAAGGCGAGTCGGGTCAGAGGCGTGGATCGATGGCAGCAGCGATGGGACAAAGAGGTGAGAGTTTAAGAGAGTGAGTTTGAGAGCATCAGAGAAGGCCGAGATGGGTCGAAGGCGTGGATCGGAGGTGTGGGGCTTGGGTCAGCTGGTGGGTCAGTGACGTTGAGCTTTAGTGGGCTGGTGACATTGAGGATCGAGTCGGGCTAGCGGCGGTGAGACAAAGAAGTGAGAGTTTGAGAGAGTGGTTTGAGGGAGTTGAGAGTGAGTTTGAGGGAGTTGAGTGTTTTGTCTTCAGAGGCTTGCACAATTGGAGAATAAAAGAATAGAAAAAAAAAAAAAAAAACAAACAAATATTATTTTAAGCGAATGGAGAATAAAAAAATGATTTTTTTTTTTTTAGTTCTCAGCTACAGTGCATAGCCATATGCTGTGCACTGCAGCAATAAAGGTAAAATTTTTACCTTTAGCTCCATTATTGCAACACTCTTTTTTATATGTAGTGGTGCTAAAAATAGATTTTTAGCTTTTTAGCACAACTATTGCTAGTGCTCTAATGATCATACTAGTTAGTTATTCTTTGGCCCCTTTTAAATTTTAGTGCAATGCCCTTATCTAGTAGAGTATCATAATTCTTAATTTATTAAAGAAAGAGGCAATTCCCTTATCTAGTATCATAATTCTTGTCAAAATATGTTCAAAGATATATATATATATATATATATATATATATTTTTTTTTTTTTTTTAAGGTTCAAATTAAAAAAAAAAAAAAAAAAAAAAAGAAGTCACACCTACGAATCATCTAGGCAAGTGGCAGACCCATCATCCATGGAAGAAAGTTAGACAGACCGAGACAGACCGACAGGCAGCAAGGCTTAAACTATAGCTGGACACCTTTGAGCTATTGGGTATCAAATCCAGTAGTTATTGGGCTTGCTAATTAGGGGTTAGGCTTAGGCATGAAACAGAAGTAGGTGAGGCTGAGCCTAGGCGGGGTGGGCAGGATTTGCTAAATTATTAAGCAAAATCATACCAGTTCAGCTTATAACCAAACTTGTCCTAGGAAGATGAGCCTTCATCACTTGGGCGAGCTCACTAGCATTTACATATCGCAAAAATTTAGCTTCAAAACCCTAATATACATGTAAAAGACTAAGTGTATGTTTGGTTTGTGCGTTTTGCGTCCACGTCTAGACGCAAACGCGTTTCAGCCTTTTTTTTTTTTTTTTCTCAGCTGTGCCGTGATTGTTGACTTTGGTACCAAACTCAACAACTTGTCAGCACTTTAATCAACTTTTCAGCATTTAAAAATTATTTTAATCAACTTTTCAGTACCTTTTACACAATTTTTTAGCAACTTTTCAGTCATCGGACTCACAAATCTCATTTTTTAACAGTTTTTTCATTAAAAATGGGTCTCACGGTACTATTCACACATTTAAAAATTATTTTGCTACAGTGTTTTTCAGTTTTCAGTTTTCAGTTTTTAGCTGTATCTAAACGGACCCTAAAAGTGAAACCTAATTCTCTCACCATATTGTCAACCTAGCTAGAATGAACAGTTAATGGAGCTGAACACAAGAGCCCAAGTTTTGCTGGTTTTGATAGGTTAGCTAGCAGGCTTAACAAAAAGATCTTTCTAACCCATGCTACCCAAATGCCTAGTCTCAACTAGCATACATCGGAAAAAATTAGCAAATGTCCTTTTTGAGCAAAAATTGTAGCGTTTTGCCCCATTTTCCAAAATAATTAGAGAAATGCTCCTCTTTTGTAACTTGATTTGAGATAAATCAAGTTACAAAAAAAAAAAAAAAAAAAAAAAAAAAAATTTGAAGCCCTATAGCGGCGTTTTAAGGAGTCTATAGTGACGTTTTAAAGACTTATAGTGGTGTTTTGTAACTCGACCTCCATGAAGTCGAGTTATAGACAACTTTATTTTATTTTATTTTTTTTACCTATAACTCGATTTCATTGAGGTCGAGTTACAAAACGTCACTATAGGTCCTTAAAACGTTACTATAGGCTCCTTAAAAACGCCGCTATAGGGCCTAACTCGATTTATCTCAAATCGAGTTTCAAAAGAGGGGCATTTCCCTAATTAATTTGGAAAATGGGGCAAAACACTACATAATTTGCGCAAAAAGGGCATTTGTCCATTTTCTCCTGCATACATCTATAAGATTCATTCTTATATGCAATAATGGGCCAGCCGGTCAAGTTTGGGTCTACTTTTAAATACATATCACCATCTGACTAAATCAAGTCTTACAATAATTACCTAAGATACCACATCTCAATGCCTAATCATAACTTGTGTACAACCATAAAATTCATTCTTATACGAGAGAGGCGTTATATGAAATTGTTACACAAAATATCATATCTCATTTTAAATGTTATAGGGTAGATGAATAGGAGTGGTATACTAGCTATAGTACTGGCACCATAAGGCAAGCTACTAGTTCTCTGGCTGTAATTATATAAAGATGAGGCATTGTTATCTACCATCTAATAAAATAATCGCAGAGTAATTCCTTGTTGTAAATTGTCCCTCTCCTCTCGTAGGCTCGTAGCCTTTCATATATCTTTCCAAAATGTCTATATATGTGATTCTTTGCGACGGGATTTCAAAATCGCTTTTATTGTTGAAAAACTTCGTGGTTTGGCATCAGACTGTAATCAAGATTAGAAAGTTTAGATCAGCTTCTAATTAATTTCTTTCATTACTCGTACAACAATGATATTACATCATGGACTTGTTAACATGAGATCGGAGCGTGACAATTATTAGAGAACAGTCTTTATGCATGCATGGAAAGAGATCAAAATCATAATGGTATTGAATTATTCCAATAAATGGAAGACGTTCAACAAAAACAGCCAGACGCAATGAAGTGTTTGAAATGCCTAAAGCATTTGAAATTCAAGCTAGGAAAAAAAAAAGTAGGACAAGAATTTTTTTATTTTTTCGCTAGGCTAGCTAGGATAGAAAATGGCAAGGCACTCTTAGTCTTTCAATTTTCAACTTATCAAAAACAAAACTACTAGTGCTTCGTTATTAATTTGATTGAAAGTATATGGACAATGACTGAGGACGAGAGAGAGAGAGAGAAAAAAAAAAAACAAAAAACAAACAAACAAAATGAGTGGAAAGAGATCTATGTATGTACGAGTTAACCATATTGAGCAAAAAAATTAAAGAAAATGAACTAGTTAACCACTCTGGAGTGAGATAAAATGGGTAAAGACAAGAACCAAGAGTGTGACTCTTACTTTATTTACGTGTCAAACAAACCCCATCCTTTCTAACCACTCTTTTAGACGGTTTTGTTGACTCCTTTTTTATTGACTGCCACTGCCATATGATACACGCAATGCCAATAAAGAATAAATCCCATTGTTCTCTTTCTTATTCGATCCTCAATGTTCTGTACTTCTCTTCCATTGTTTTCATCTTTTTCCATGTTCTTTTCCTTTTGGCTTTGCCTTCTCTTATGTTTAGGAACAAAACAAAGCAGACTGAAGACAAACCGCCCTTCCTTTTGAATTTCCATGATTCGTTCAAAACAAGGGAACTTTAACACGCATTCTTCTATTTATTTCTTTCTTTCTTTTCCTTTTTGACTTTGCTTTGACATTCAATTTTTGGAACATATTATTCAAAATAACAAAGAATATGAAAACTATGCTTAATCCAAAGACAAAACTAATTGAAAAAAAAAAAGTATTTGTCTCTCTTTTTCTGAGCCCCCCCAAAAAAAGGAAATTAAAAAACTTCCACAAAAAAGAAAAAAAGAAAACTTTGTGAGAGGAAAGTAGCCTCAGCTTAGTTGCCTTGGAAACTTGAATTGTTGATTTTATTGTTGCCATTGCTATTGCTGTTGCCAGTAGTTATGTTTCCATTGCTGTTGGAGGTGGTGGTGAGGCTGGTATTATTGTTACCATTGTTGTTTGGATGAGCACCACCACCAATAATAGAAGTGATGGCTGCTGCTAGAGCTGCAGTGAAGTTTGGGTCCGATGCAATGGCAGCAGTGGCTGCACTCAGAGTGTCAGAAAGTGATGAGTTCTGCTGCCCTTGGTTCATTGGCAATGCCTGTAATTGAGCAGGGTCCATATCTTGGGACACCTGAAGGCCAGAGAATTTTGATTGGTTATAAAGTTCCTGACCAAAAATTTGAGGTAGCAATGAGGGCGAGATATTGGAAAAATTCTGGGTTGGGTTTGGGAATGGGATTTGGAATTGGTTTTGTGGCCTTTGGAATTGTAAAGGGTTAGGGGACTGAGTTAGGTCCAATGTAACAGTTGGGAATGGGGCTGAGGCTGAGATTGTTGCCATGCTAGACGAGCATGGTAGAAGTGTCCTGGTCAGGAAATTTGAGTTCATTAGTCCATCAGCACTAGACATAGACCCCGAGAGCAACATTCGTGCTGCTGATGAAGTTGTGGATGCCATTGCCATTGCAGCTGGGGGCAAAGGATGGTTGTGATTGCCCTCGTATGTGGTTATCAGGATTGTCCGATCTTCCGCACATCTTTGTACCTGTTTAACAATCAAACATCAAAACTATTAGCATTAATTAAGGAAACACAGTTTCAAGATTGAATGTTCAGCAAAGAGAAACATAAGCATGGGAGTATGTGCACTTCCATTATTTTCTCAATCCTCTAAAGTCAAAAACAGATTTTAGCTTACATATTTAATAATATGATAATTACAATGGAGATGAGAGTTATGAACTTTTGAATGTTTCTATTATACCAAAATATAGTAGTTGAGCTAAAAGATTCTTGGCCAAATTTAACATATTAGTCTTATCAAATATATATATATATATATATATATTTAATAATATGATAGTTACAATAGAGATGGGAGTTGTGAACTTCTGAATATTTCTATTATACCAAAAGATACTAGTTAAGCTAAAAGACTCTTGGCCAAATTTAACATATTAGTCTTATCAAAAATTGAACATGAAACCCTTTACTAGTGCTCTATGAGAACACAGAAATTAGTGCTACATAGATTGAGCAAATGAGGATTTAATAGAGCAATAATTTACAGTCAAAATTTTCCATAAGATATAGTAAAAGACAGAAAACATACTTGTTTTCGAACTGGGCAACCAGCAGCCATGGTGCATCGATAATAAGCTCGAGGACAAGGGTTCCCCTTAGCCATCTTCTGCCCATACTTTCGCCATTGGCATCCATCAGTGATCTAAAAACCAACAAATTAAAGTAATTTCCAATCAGTCAACTACAAGAATAAAATTCATCAATTTAACCACAATCGGCTAATAAAAAACACTCTTAAATATATGCCGCCTACCATAGGCGCCTCTGATCGAGCTCGAACCGAAACCCGTGCCTTCCTCATCGTGGCCTCCGTTTGATCAACATTTTTAGGAGAATTGAATCTAGGAACTTTGTTAGGACCCCATCCTTGTGAAGTTTGACCAGCTGGGCTTTCCTCTCTCCCATTATCTCCTCTACCATATTCCTTCTTGTTTTCCTGATCAAACACAAGCCGCTCCTCGCTAATTCCATCCTTTATCATTCTGACCTTCTTTGAGGCCAACTCTCCGTTGTTACCGGGCGATCCTGACCGTTCCCGGCTTCTTCCTTCCGATGAAGAGACCGAATTCTCATCAGTATCACCATTAGCAGCCAGCCCAAGATCCATGAACTGTCTAGGCACAATTAGTCCTCCATTATTTTTTCCCTCTACTACTTTCTCATCTACCCTACCATTTTCAGCTTTCGGAGCCTGCATAAGAGTCATCAAATGCATCTGGAGAGCATTGTAATTAGTAGTAACCTGATTAAGCATCTCTTTTAGTCGCTGATTCTCCACCTTCATTCGCTGAAGCTCAGCTTTATTAACAACTAGCTGAATAAAACACAAAAGATAGTGATCCAAAATCAGCTCCTAAACTTAAAGATGAACGTAAATCCATCAAATCTAAGACCAACCCATCATAGAATTCAAAAAAATTTCTCATTTCCTTACCTCACTCTTAGCTCTTTTATCTTCCACGTTCGGTGATATGCCATCGTCCACCATGGATTGGTCGCTACTAGTGTTCGTAGTAAGAAGATTCAAACCAGTCTATAAAACAAAAACAAATTCAATTCAATCCCTTCAATTGTTTGAGAGAAAAAAAAAACTAAAACTGTAATACAGTAAAGAATTATGGTATTGAACAGAACTATATATTCACGTACGTTTACGTTAAACTCTAACGTGGTCGGACGGTCTAAGTCGTCTTTTTTATCGGCATGATCGGTAGAGGGGGCAGCCTTGTTGTCATGGCCTTTCTCGGCGAAGAAGTCCATCTCATCGATGACCGTTCGTTTGTCATCGGACGGTGGAGGTGAATCATGGAGATTGGAGCAGTTAAGGTTGACTGGGAATTGGATAGTGGAGGGAGGTGACCTATTATTGAGTGTAGCATCCATGGCAGTAAGTTTACACTTGAAATTGTTGTGGTTGTTAATGTTGTCTTCGGGGAATGAGTTGAGTACTATTGGCTGGTGGAGAAAGAAACCAATTGGATCTAAATCAATGGAGAGTCCACCTCCTTTGGCCATAAATCCAAGAGAGAAATAGAGAAAGATGTATCAGTCTTTAAACGCTGCAATGGACTCGGCAATAAAAGGGGGGTTGAGACTTTAGAGAGAAGACCAAAGGGTATAGTGTGGTGTGTAGAGTTGAATATTGTATTAGATTTGGAAGGAGAGAAAATGAAGGGATTTGAAGAGGTAAGGTTGCAGTACTTTCGTGGCTTGCTTTTAAGAAGTCCACAATTTCCCTTTTCGGCTGAGTATTACTATTTTGTTCTTTTGAAAAATGTGACAATTCTATATTTTTCGGCCTTTACTTTTTGTGGAAAAATAAAAGGAGCACGTGAAAAAGCTATTTATTATGGTAAAATTATCTATACACACAAAAATATTATTAATAATTTCAAATTTGGTTGAGTTGATCAGTTTTTATTAGTTCTTGTTTAGGCTTATTATTAACTTCACTTTTTTTACTTCCTACTAATAATCTGCTACATCAACATGTCTCAAAAAACATCTGTGTCTCTAGACTTTCTCTTTTTGAGTTCTTGTAAAAGTTCTTAGTTAATAATCTTTATAGAGCAAAATTATTGTTTCTCTAAAAAGAATGAGTGGTTAAGAAATAATGATTTTAATCATTTAATTAACATTATGAAATGAGTCAATTAAATTCGTATCTCCATTTATAATTTAAATAATAAATATAAAAATAATACTATTAGTTAAAATTTATTTAAATGTTAACACAAAAAAATGATTGATAGTATTTTTAAAATTGTGTTCCTAAAATTGCAATTTAGTACTCCACTCATTTTATAAGTGACTGATAGGATTTTAAAAACTGCATTCCTAAAATTAAAGCAAGAAAAAGGAGTTTAAGAGTGAAATTATTTTTTTTAATAATTTCATAGTTACAATAAGAAATAAGGAATTTAAAATTATTTTTTTGAGAAAAAAGAATTTAAATTGGATGCTTTCATTAAAAACACCAAAATATGTCAAATCAACTACAAGGTTCTTGACGTTTATTTGTATTATTATTATATAAAAATCAAAAGCCATATATTACAATTATTTCAAAATCAAATATATTTTTAATAATTTTTCTTTAAAAAATAGTATTTATAATACTTTTACTTTAATTTTAATTCAAACGATAGAATATCAACAACAAGAAAAAAACGGTGCTGAAGGTTATTATGTCCTCTTCTTTAAGGTTACTCATTTACTCAAAAATAGTGATAATAATATTAAGGAATATTCAAAGATATTATTTTTCTATTTTGTTTGAGGTGTTGAATACGATATTGAATATAATGGTTTTGGAAGATGCTTTTCAATTATGAGAATGAAAGCCGGATTTCCATTTCTGCAGAGCTTTCTCATTTAATTCAAACCAACAAACGAGTGATGACTCATGGATGCGTTTCCACCATATAATTAGCAAATTGTATAAAAAATCATCATCTTATAATATATTTTGACAAGATGCTCCCATGTCTTATTGCACTATTTATTTTCAGCAAAAATATTGCACGATTCTTTTTTTTTTTAAATAGACGTAGTGGCTGAGGTAATCGCGTCCGCCAATTTTGCCATTTGGGAAGTGGCGCCCACACGGATGGTGAGGGGCCCACATGAGGAAAGTTGTTTGATTTGTTGAGCATGATGTTTTGGTCATCACCTTTCTTATTAAACTGTTGGCTTGTTTGTTAGTTTTTGCTCTTAGTTTTCTAATAAGTTCTAATCCCGAAGAGTGAAAAGAGAGTATGATTTTTTTTTTTTTTTTCAAGTAATGATACGTGTGCACTATTTTCATAATAATTTAATAATAAAGTTTAGCCGGATGGAGTTGTTATCAGTTATTATTTAGGCCACTATTGATTTTTTTTTATTTTATTATTATTAACAGCTCACCACTTAAACTGTGTTATTAAATTATCATAAAAATATTATAGCCATAGTTTTACGAGAAAATTTGGGAACACAATTTTTTTTACCATAATTTTGACATAGTAGACTTTGATTATTGAAAAAAAAAATAATGAATTTATGTGAAAATGATAGGCAAGTAATTAACATTAGAATTGTAGTTACATTGTTTGTGTTAGAATTACCCAAATGTCCATAATTGGGGGGTGTTTTTCTGGTCAAAGTGTGGGGTGGAAGGAGATTGACGCGTTCCAACAATTCACCGTCCCGATTGGCCCGGTGCCACTCACTCATGAAAAAGAGTAGTCTGAGTCAACGGTTTGATGGGGACTTGGGGCCCACCAAGTGATGACTGGAAAAGTGGGGTCCTTCTCCTTCATTTGTTAAATTTTTGACTTGGACACGTAGCAGGATCCAGACCAAGCTTAGCGGGTAGACTCCGTCGACTCATTTGGTTTTGGACCGAATCCTTTGCTTTTATGCTCAATTTATTTTTGTCCATTTCCATCTCCATCTTATGTGGGAATTAATTAATTATTATGGACATTTGGAACGCTTCCAGTCTAGTGCTATAATTTATTACTACTTTTTTAATATTGTGAGGTAAATTAAAATTTTGGTTCAATTCTGTTTTGGATTAAATTTGAAAAAGTAAACAAATCAAGTATAAATTGATTTATTATTATTATTATTTTAAGGCTAAATAATAATTAAAATAATAAAAAATTAAATTAACCACAAATAAAAAAATCATAATAAAAAAAACCTAGAATCTCTCGTAATTTGATAGTATTTTTTATTCTTTGATTTGGTCGGTTAGTATGAATTTTTTAATATTCTATATAAGCCCTGTAACTGATTTGAAAACATCTTATCTAATTATCTAGCTACTTGATCTACAATAATTAGACATAGCAAATGATCAATAAGGTCATATTGATTGATTGTCCAAATACGATGAATTAGAAATTAGTTTGTCAAAAATTGACGTTTACGAAACAATGGACCATCGATATCAGTCTGTTCCATGATTGAATGGACCCGTTAATCACCGGATCAAACAGGAATATGTCCAATTGATTTGTTAACAACATCAATAATATATATATATATATATATATATATATATTGATGCCAAATAATAAATAATATATATTAGTAATATATTATATACAGTGATCCTTGTTCAACATATATATACAGTGGCTTCGCAAGCGTTCCTATCTTTGTTTTCAGCATGATCGATCATTATCATTTTCATTAATTGTACAAACGAATGTAATGAGAGTTATATACAAGGTTGTCAAAATCGGGATCCTACGTAGAATCATGTGAGGTAGGCGGGGATTGTATATCGTAGGATCGAATCGTGGATCGTAAGATCCTACATTATTTGAGAAAAAAACAAAAAATACACATTGGTATGTTAAATAATTACATAAATTATACATTCATTGATATAAGTACCATACACCACTACATCCATTTGTAAGTATTATTTAAAGAAGCCAAAAACCTCAAAACGTGATACTGTATTGGGATATTTTTTTATTTGGGTTCAACTGACATTCTTTTTATATTAGAGTGGAAAAACTTGGTTTATTGAGATTTCATTTTTTATTTAGGTCCAACTGAGTCTTTTGTCAAGTTAAAGAACATTATGAGAAATCAAAGTCGTTTGGAATCATCAGAATCGTACGATCTTACCGATCCTGAACGATCGCAAAAATCTTTGAAAGATCCGGATTGTTTTGAACGGATGAGATCGTAAAATTGTAGGATCGTAAGATCTAGATCGAAATTTTGACATATGTTATTTATGATTTGCAGTAGTAGATCCAGGTTCGTTTTCACACTCGATGGGGTGCTCGCTTCCATAACCTGGTGAATTCGAAGTCTAAGAGTCAGTGAGGTGGGCCGCATTTGTTTAAAACTTTAAAGATCAAATTAAAGTCACAAAGAGCAAATGGGTCTTCTCCACTATCCCATTTTTCAGCTTTTCTCTGTTCACGTTCCTTTGAATCCACACAACACAAGTTGCCCTTTTTCTCGCTGAACATGAGTCCCGTGACTTGTTATAATAGCAATCAAGTATAATTTAGTTGCTTTCCCATTATAATCTCTATGCATGTAGAGTTTTGATTATTGATTATAGGGTTCCAAATGAACGAAACTTATTGAAATTTGTTTATATAAGTTTGTAAATAAATATATCAGATTATTGTGGGCACATTTTGTGCCGAGGAGACCAAGTGTTGCACTTTGTAGTCTTTGGCTTGTCGAGGAGACCAAGTGTTGCACTTGTAGTATTTTTGGCTTGTGAAGCAAGGAGTAGTGTACCATTAGTTGGTTATTGTGGGCGCATTTTTTGCCGAGGAGACCAAGTAAAATTTGGAATTTATTGACAGTAACAAATAGTCCATTTTATAATATATAAAAATTATATATAATTTTCAACAATATAAGGTTGGTGAATTTAGTTTTTATTATTAAGTTCATAAATAAAATTTATTTTATTTAACTAATTCAAATGATAAAATTTCAATGATAATTTAATTATTAATTATTAGCGTTGGTTTGTGAAGAAATAATTTTTTAACCCTAGTGGTGTTTAAATTATATTTGGTAATAGAATAAATTTATTAAGTAGTTCATAAAAAAGTTTAAGAAAATAAATCAAGTTTGAATGTATCATATAGCTTTGAAATAAGTTCAAGTTTGATTTTTGTTCAAAATAAAATTTAATAAACAAGTTTTTTTTTTTTTAAACTAATAAACAAGTTCTAAACTTTCAATATTTAACTCGACTTAACTTTATGAACCTAATTATTTTGGGGGTAAATCAGGTGCTTGCTTATGAATTTCAACTATATATTCATCCTCTTATTTTATTTATTTAATTAAAAAAACATAAATTAAAATATTCTTTCACCGAAAAAATAAAACAAAAACTTTTCGTTCGGTGACAAATTCATGAAAGTTACGTAAATCAACAGATTACCGATTAAATTCAAACTTATGGTTGTTATATTTATATAGATTCAACTTTTATTTTCACTTAAGAGGTATCATTCAACCTTGATAACTTGACTCTACTTTTAACATCTAGGAGTAGAATTCATGTGACCGAAGAATTTAGTACTTTCTAACTTCATATTATTCACTATACAATAATGCTAACCAATTGTTCATGAATGTGTGCATTAATTTGTTGGTTTTGTTTCTTTTTCGCTTTTGATTCTATGTGGAAGAAGAATGAAAAAGAGGGGCGGCAGCCTAAAACTGAAGTAAAGATAGATAGATAGATAGATCTGTTCAAAGAGATATGGTACACAAAAAGTGAGAAAGAAGTCCTCTAATGACTATTGTGCATGGAAAAAGAACAGGAACAAAAACGTGATTCAATTAATTTAGTTCTTTCTAGTCATTTACAAAGCTCCATGTACTGTTAATCGGTGTTATTTTAATTTAGAAAGTGACTGCAGCTAATTGCCACTAGACAGTGTTCTGTTCCTCTTTAATTGCCATAACAATCATTTTAAACACATCTCTCTCTCTCTCTCTCTCATATGCAGAATTTAAATTAAGAACGACAAATTCATTGGTCATTGTTTGAAGGCCTAATTCTTATTTTTCTATTAAAAAAAATGATTAACAATTGTGGCAACAGAAAAAACGTGGTGACATATGGGCCATGTATCCGTTTGGATACCAATAATTTCAGTGTCTGCGTTTTCTTCTTTTGCGTTTTTTTTTTTTTTTTGGTAGGAGACAAAGACTACTGTTCATGTACTGTGCATAAACAGTAGCTGAAAATTTTGACTTTTCAGTCCTTTTCATCACATTAATGGATCCCGTGTACTGTTTACAGACCCATAAATCTCACTTTTTAGCGACTTTTTTATTAAAAATAAGTCTCACAGTACTATTCACACATTTAAAAATTATTTTGTTACAATGTCTTCAGTTTTCAGTCTTCAATTTCAGCAAAATAAGTTCTATCCAAACGGACCTCAATTGTTGTTTAAACTTTAAAACCCCGTTGAACTTAACAAGACATGGGCACGGACCACAGGAAAAATAGTCTTTCCCTAAAAGCGTGGTGACATTAGCAGCAATTTGATTGAATTTAAATGTGATTATTATTGATTTTTTATTATAGATACATGAATATTGGTTTATGGTATCAACTCCATCATATATAATTACTACTCTTTATCATCAGTTCAGGACACAAATTGGTTTATGGTATCTGTGAGAGTTTTATTTTTTATTTTTATATAAAAATAAAAATTCTATTCTAGCCCAATCTAATCTAAGTGTATATATATATACAAAATTTCATCTTGGAGACTTGAATCTCGGTTTTAGCCTCCACACCTCACAAACACTTATACTTGGAGAATTGTCAAGGGTGTCTACGAGGTTTGAACTCCAATTGATGTTTACTAGCTAAACTAGCTATGATCCATAAATATAAATGCTATTTATTTTTAGACAAAGTCTTCTTTTTTCTTTCTGTGGTCCGTGTCTTTATTAGATTGGCAAGTAGTAGTAGCCCACATCTTAATAAAATTCAAAATGTATTAAATTCTGAAACAATTAATTTAATTAATTACATACAATATTCATAGTTTTGTATTCCACTTTTTTTCTTTTTTTCTTTTTTAAATTCAATAGTTACAATAATGGAGTTGAGAGATTTGAACTTTGAATGTCTTTGTGGAAAATACCAAAAGGTGCTAATTAAGCTATAAAGCTGTTAGGCGTAGTCTAGTACTTGATGAAAAAGAAAAATGTTTCATTAACTAAATGCTTGCATAACTCGCACCAAACATCTCTCTCTCTCTCTCTCATTCATGTGTGTGGATATAGTTTTTTTTTCTTCTAACGTTGAAGAAACTATTAATATGACATAAATGCTTACTATTTATGTATTTTAATAAAATAGTTGAATTCATAATAAATTTAAAAATTTTGAGATTATAAGATTTATCGTGAAATTATTATTTTTAAGCCAAAATTAATGATGAAAAATTATGTTGAGGGACCCAAAAAATATACTCTAGTTGTAACTTCCTCTTATCCAAGTTAAGGGCCATAATACTTTTGGTGAGTGAGAGATATAGAAAATGTTTGAGATGTGTGATATAGAATGGTTTACTTAAAAAAATCTATGAGATATAATTTTATATTTTATTTATATTATTTATATTATTTTGATGACAAAGAAAGGTATTGTTTGATAGGGTTTTGAGCTCAATTACTTGCGTAGAGTTTATTTGACATAGATGATGAATCCGTTTTAGTTTTTACAAGTAAAAAATTAAAAAGGGCAAGATAAAAAAAGGGAAAATAAAAGAAAATAAAAACATAATTAATAAAATTTATGTATCTTTATTATCATGTACACTAATACTTACAAATTGATATGACAATAAATATAATTGGTATCACTTCAACAACATAATAAATAAATATTGAATTATATTTGTAGGGACTGAGTTCGAGCACTTCTACTGTTGAGTGAGTGGACTCGAGCCCAACTTGCCCAATACAATGAATTTGTAGAGAGCGGGTTCAAGAACTAGGCCCTAGTGAAGGTTACAACGACTAGGCATGGTTGCATATGGATTGAATAGCATGAACTTGGATTAAAATGTGCAATGATGTTCCTCAGCCCTCTTTTTAGGAGCTTGAAGTTCTTTTATTTCTTCAGTGATTGGTTACAAAGGTTTTAGTGATGATACAGGCTGCTACAGTGCTCTCTATTTCTCTTTTTTCTAGTCCTCTTTCTCCTTTTTCTAGTCCTCTTTCAAGAGGGATTCCTTACATTATATACCCCATTTCAGTTGATCTTAGCCCTACATTTGTTGATCAAGTAAATCACTACTTGAGTGCTTGTCCCATCAGCCGCCTTCCCATTCTTTCTGTGGGTTGTAGCAACCAAGGTTGCACTGTTCAAGGGTCATTTCCTCATTAATGTGGCTAGAACGTTAGTTGTGGGCATTTAATATGGAGGTGACAGTTCATCCTGGACTTGCTCCTCCACCATGCTTCCATGGTTGACATGTTGTACTGGTTCTTTCTCTTTAGATGCTCTGGAAGGCTGCCTTTGGTGGCCCGTTACTTCCTCCTCCCATGGTCTTGGTTGTTCTTTCTCTTTAGATGCTCTGGAAGGCTGCCTTTGGTGGCCCGTTACTTCCTCCTCCCATGGTCTTGGTTGGCCGAGGACAGGGTTGTCCTCGGCAAGGTTCCTGGGCAATTTGGACTTTCACACTTCGTCCTCGGGCGTTTCTTCCTCCTCGGCATGGGCCTTGGGCTTGGTATAAAGTGGGCCGGGGTTACCAAATTCTTTGACCCCACAATAGCCCCTCGAAATCCTGCTGTCCGGGTCCTCGGGCGGAGAGGAGGATTTTGACATCCTCGGGCCGTCGTAATGGCTTGTCACGTCTTATCCTCCGTCAGTGCCAGAGTCTTTTCGCCTGTCCAAGGCACGTTCCTGGCGCCTCGGTATACGGAGCGCGCCCTCATTAAATTCTGGCGGCTCTGTGCTCCCCACGTTCAACGGCGTGATGCCAATCCAACGGCTGGGCTTTTCCCAGCTTTATGAGCGGGGAAACCCGCACGGTTATCTTTAATTGGGGGTATAAATACCCGTTTGATCCGATTGGCCTCTTTACTTTTGCACTCAAGAGTTCTTGCGCACATACACTGAATTCGGTCAAATCTCCAACTACACTCACGCCTTTTTCAGCACAAAAAGCCTGCCCGAGGAGCTTTTCCTCATTTCTGTAAGTCTTCTTCTCTCTCTAGCTCAAATTTCCTCTCTGATTCCTTTCTTTCCTTTGCCCTTTCTTGAGTCTCTTAGTCGTTGCTAGGGATGGGTAGATTTAAGAAGTTAGTTGAATCTGAAGAGGCGATGGAGAAATTCATCGCCGATTATAGGATACCCAGTAACGTGGGCTTGAGGTACTGTGAGGAAGGGGAATGGCACATTCGTAGGAAGGAGGGTGAGGTCGTGATTCCCATAATTGCCTTCCTTGAAGGCGGTATGAGAATCCCCATGGGGACGGTAACGAGGAGCTACCTTAGGTACTTTAGGTTGGCCCCCACTCAGTGCGCCACCAACATGTTCAGAATCCTTGGTTGTGTGGACGCCTTGAATGAGAAGATGGGGTTGAGGTTAACCCATCACGATGTAAATTGGTGCTACAACCTCCAAAAACTAAAAGGCAAGTCTTATTACATAAAGACGAGGGACGATAAGGTTTGGCTTATCCAGTGCCTTCCTGAGTCTAGCAAGGGGTTAAATAAAGACTTTCTCATCGTGTCCGGTGAGTGGCACGATGGCCTTTACTGTTTAAAGGAGGGGACACCAGGTGGGGTACTTTGAGTAGGAGAGGGTCTAGTCTTTTGGGTTGTAGGTCTGCTTTGTTCGGTTGCTGACAGGAACATGTTTTCTTTTCTGCAAATCCGCACGCTTTTGAACGTCATTTTAACCTGGTCAACAAGGAGGACTTGGAAAAGGTCCTCAAGGCGGAGATCTTTGTGAACGAGGCTGACAACCAAGTTAGAGCTGCCTACAAGATCCTTGGGTACAAGCCGATCCAGAAGTCGTTCTTGGCTCCGAGGTACGTGATTAAAGCCAAAGATCCTCGGCTTCGCAGTGTAACTGTAGCGGAGCAAGGGTTTCTGTTTCCTGAAGGGTCTCGTGTTCCGGAAGGTATTCTGTTGGCAGGTCCTTTTACCTCCCCACAAGCTGCGGAGGCCGAGGGAGAAGAGTTAGGAGAAGAGGAAGAAGTTGCTGATTTGGGTCCATCCGAGGACGAATTTGGCGCATTTGACCAAGTACACTTGGCTGAGGATCCCTCTGGTGACTTGGGCGACCCTAATTTGACCGAGGCGGACCTCTTCTTTGTAAGGACTTCTCCCTAGGCCGAGATGGGCTTTAAGAGGCAACCCTAGACCAACCTATTTGACCTGCTTGAGGGTCAGCCGGGGAGGGACGAGCCGGGGAAGTCCCAATCCAAGCTTTCTCCTTCGCTACCTAAGTCTCAGCTTGTTCAGACCAGGTCGTCTTCTTCCCAGTCCAAGCTTCCACCTCTTCCACCTTAGCCGAGTTTGCCACTAAGGCCCGAGCCTACTGATCCCCAGCATAAGAAGGGCCCTAAGGGCAAAAGGCCTATGGGAGCTGATAGGACTCGTTCTTCCCAGGAGAAGGATGAGGCTCGGCGGCCCTCTAAGCAGCAAAAAAATGGGCACTAGGGCCAAGGAAGAGAGGGGGCTGTGCAGTCCGAGGCCTAGGCTTGGCTCTTTGCCCTAATGCTCCATGGGGAGCATTTGATGGATAACGCCTCCCTTAAGGACTTTAGAGGGGGTGAAGGCACATATGTGGCCGATGCGTTAGAGAGGTCCCTCCCTGCCGATATGGCCCAATTGGAGGACGTGAGGAGTCAGGAGGTCATCCTCAGCCTGAAGAGGTAAGTAGGCATGGTAAAACATCCGACACTTGAGACTTCGTTAATTTTACTCTTCAGTTCTCAACTTATCGTCTGTTTGTTTCGATTTGTAGGCTGTCTAGGCCACTTACAGGTTGGAAGAGGAGGCCAATAACCAGAGCAAGGCCATGGATCAGGAACGCAACAAGCGCCTGGAAGCCATGCGGACCCTTAAGAACTCCGAGGCTGATCTCAAGAAGGCAAGGGAGGATCTAAAGGAGATGACGAAGGCCAGAGATAGTGCGGTGTCCGGCCTAGCTGGCACTCAAAAGCAGGCCATCGACCAGACGAGGCGCTTTCTCGAAGCTGAGGGTCAACTAAAGATTGCCAAGGAGCATATCACTGGCTTAAAGCAGAAGTTGGCCAAGGTAGTGGGGGCCAAGAACGTCGCGGAGTTCGCCAGGGATGAGGCTTTAAGGGCCAAAGTAGAGGCGGAGTTCGCGAGGACAGAGGCTGAAAGCTCTAAGGGGCGAGCCGAGGAGGAGGCCTTTGCCTTGGGGGTGGCTGAGACCCAAGCTGCCCTCAAGGCTCAAGTCCCTAGGGTATGCAGGCGCTACTGCTCCCAAGTTTAGACTGAGGCCCTTAACCAAGCTGGGATTGAGGTCTCGTCCAAGCTCAGGAGGGCTGAGAGAGTGTATTACCCTCTTACTATTTGAGAGGCTGCCTCCGCCACCTCTAAAGCCGACACTGCCCCCGAAGTAGCAGACGGGGACCAGGCCAATGCTGCCAAGGATCCCACCTCTACTAATAAGCCTGTCGAGGAGGCTGAGCATCAAGGGGTGCCAAAGAAAGAAAAAACCAGTAACCAGGAAGTGCCCCAGGATGTGATGAAGCTCCATGTTGGCCCTCAAGTCCCTCTTGCTGACTCCCAGGCTCTTCCTGCCGAGGAGGACCTCCCTAAAGTTTCCCCTCTAACCAAGGAGACAGCTCTTATGGTGGTGCCTTTGCAAGCTGTTCCCCTAGGTCAGAGCTCCGAGGACCCCGATGACACCTCTGAACAGCCTCCAAAGGGGGGAATAAAGTTCAAATTGAAGAAATAGGCTGTCTTAGCTAGCTTTTATCTTACGTTTTGTTTTCTGTTTTTGTCGTTTTTGTTCCCCCCCCCCTTTTTTTTATTTATTTTTTTTATATTATGTGTTTATTGTTATCGTGATGAGTTTTGCTACTTATATAACTTGGGCTTTAATTATTAGCTACACAATCTCAAAAGCTCAACTTATTTTTCATTCTGAATTGGCAGCCAAAAAATGTAAAGTCCATAGTGATAGTTTCCACTTAGACCTTGGTCGATAATTGAACCACCTTGACACCACGACCTATTTTTGCTGAATTGAATACTGAGGGAACAACTTTACAATATTGGTTCTATATCTCATGAATTGGTTACTATAAATGGTAAAAAATGCTAAGCACACAGCATCCGTAAAGATAATCCTTTAAATTCTAGGATCAAATACCACAGCACAATGTACAAAGGTGCTCACAAGTGTGCTTTAAAAACTTACTGACCTTAAGAAAGCCGTTAGTTGCTGATTATGCTAGGGGGTTAGGTTCAATGTGCCTCAGAATGCCTTAAGTGATGCTCATGGGCTTGTGTTTGTTTACGCCTTTGCTGAATGTAGCCAGTCTCTCCAGAGATCTGAGTTTGAGGGCCATGCAAGACCTTGGTGCTGCCTAACCCTTAGGTTCTTCTCTAAGTAGCTAGTTTCCCTATAGGTTTGAGTCCGAGGACCATACAAGACCTTGGTTCTGTCTAACACTTAGACTCTCCTGTAAGTAACTAGTTTCCCCATAGGTTTGAGTTCGAGGACCATGCAAGACCTTGGTTCAATCCAGTACTCAGGTTTTTCTTAAAGTAGTTAGTTTCCCCATAGGTTTGAGCCCGAGAACTATGCAAGGCCTTGGTTCTGTCTAGTACTTAGTCTTCTTGAAGTAACTAGTTTCCCCATAGGTTTGAGTCCGAGGACAATGCAAGACCTTGGTTCTGTCTAATACTTTAGGTGGCCGCCAAAATATGAGATATATAATCATAATAGACCCTAAAATTCGAATCAAAAGGGGATGCTTTCATTAATAATAATACCCTCTCAGGTTATTTACATTCCATGGACGAGGTACAGGTTTTTCATCTAGGTCTTCTAAGTAGTATGCACTTATCCCTACTACGGAGGTAATTCGATATGGTCCCTCCTAGTTGGGCCTCAGCTTTCCCTAGGAAGGATTCTTGGCAGCCCCCACAACTTTCCTCAACACTAGGTCCCTCGGTGCTAGTGGTCTTAACTTCACATTGGCATCATATCCCTGCTTGATCTTCTGGTGGTAATGGGCCAGCTGGATCATTGCCCTTTCCCTTCGTTCATCAACCAGATCTAGACTCTTCTCCAGTAGTTCATCATTACTGCCTAGAGTGAAAGAGCTCGTCCTTAGCGTCGGAAAGTTTACCTCTAGAGGGATAACAGCCTCGGCCCCGTAAGTCATGGCAAAAGGTGTCTCCCCCGTTGACCGCCGTGGTGTAGTTCGGTATGTCCAAAGAACGTGTGGCAGCTCTTCTACCCATCTTCCTTTAGCGTCATCCAGTCTCTTTTTAAGCCTATTGACGATGACCTTGTTGACAGCCTCGGCCTGCCCATTTCCCTGAGGATAAGCTGGAGTTGAATACCTATTTGTGATCCCAAGTTCACAACAGTACCTTTTGAAGGCATTGCTGTCAAACTAGAGTCCGTTATCCGAAATGAGGGTATGAGGGACCCCGAATGGCGTGACAATGTTTCTCCAAAGGAATTTCATAGCATCCACATCCCTGATGTTGGCCAATGGTTCAACTTCGACCCATTTGGTGAAGTAATCTGTGGCAACCAACAGATATCTCTTATTCCCCGGTGCCTTGAGGAAAGGGCCTACAATATCCAGGCCCCACTGCGTGAACGGCGGGCTGGACAAAGGGTTGAGGACCCCTCCAGGCTAATGAATATTTGGGGCGAACCTTTGGCATTGGTCACACTTCTTAACATACTCCAGGGCCTCCTTCTGCATCCCCGGCCACCAATATCCTTGGGTGATGGCTCAGTGCGATAGGGATCTTCCTCCTACGTGACTCCCACTAATCCCCTTGTGCAGCTCTTCGAGCAGTAACTCTGATGCCTCGAGGTGAATACACAGTAGGTATGGTCCAGAGTAGGAGCGCCTATATAACTTGTGGTCCTTGGACAACCAAAACCGAGAAGCATTCCTCCATATTTTTTCAACCTCTGACTTCTCCTCGGGCAGAACATCATCTTTGAGGAACCTCACTATGGGGTCCATCCAGCTGGGACATACCCCAACTTGATGGACGTGGACCGTGCCCTTTGCCACCTCATTTGCTCTTTCCAGATGCTCTACGAGAATGATCCGAGGCAAATCCCCTGCCGAGGAGGTGGCAAGTGTGGCCAATGAATTGGCATGGGTGTTTCCACTCCTAGAGACATGTGATAAGCTGAAAAGATCGAAATCTGACTGCAAGCGCTTGACCTGGCTTAGGTACTCTTGCATCCTCGAATCTCTGGCTTCCAGTTCTCCCTTTACCTGGCCTACCACCAATCTCGAATCCGAGAACATCTCCACTGCTTTTCCTCCCATTTTCTGCACCATGACCATCCCTTGTAACAATGCTTCATACTCGGCTTCATTGTTTGTGGCCGAGAACCCGAGCCTTAGGGATTTTTCTATGACAGACTCCTCAGGGGATACTAAGACTAGCCCCACTCCAGACCCCCTCTGATTTGCCGCGCCATCAACGTATACCTTCCAACATGGTGGCCCCGGGATGGAGATTGCCCCAACTGATTTTTCGTCCATGCTTCTCTTCTCGGCTGCCATCTCTACTGGTGGTTCAGCAAATTCGGCCACCAAATCAGCCAAGACCTGGCCCTTTATAGCGGTTCGAGGCATGTATTTGATGTCAAAAGCCCCCAGAATTGTGTTCCACTTGGCGATCCTTCCTGTGTAATCAGCAGTCCGAAGTACAGACTTCAAGGGTAATTGGGTTAGGACAACCACTGTGTGAGCCTGGAAATAATGGGGGAGCTTTCGTGTAGCGTGGACCACAGCTAGTATGGCTTTCTCTAAGGGTAGGTACTTGACCTCAGCTTCATGTAGTGACTTGCTAACGTAATAGACTGGTTTTTGAACGCCATTGTCGTCCCGTATCAGTACCAGGCTCACAGCGTGAAGTGCCACAGCAATGTATGCGTATAGGACCTCGTCGGCCTCAGGATTGGACATGATAGGTGGCCGGGATAGGTACTCCTTGAGTTGCTGGAAGGCCACGACACAATTCTCGGACCACTCAAATCCCTTCCACTTGTTGATCAGGAGATAGAAGGGCCTGCACCTGTCAGCCGACCTGGAAATGAATCGATTCAGGGCCGCGATCATTCCAGTAAGCTTTTGGACCTTCTTGGGGTTTTGCGGAGGCTTCAAATTATGAATAGCCTTGATTTGGTCAGGATCAACCTCGATTCCCCTGTGGGTAATAATGTATCCTAAAAACTTGCCAGATCCCACGCCAAACGAGCATTTGAAAGCATTTAGGCGCAACTTGTGCTTCTTCAAGACATCAAAGGTGCAGCCGAGGTCTCCTCAATCCTCGGACACCGCTTTACTCTTCACCACCATATCATCAACGTAGACTTCGATGCTCTTGCCCAGCATCGACTCGAACATTCTCGTCATCATCCTTTGATAAGTGGACCCTGCGTTTTTCAGACCGAACGACATTACTTTGTAGTGGTAGTTCCCAATAGGCGTCACAAAGACTGTCTTCTCCTAATCCTCTAAGGCTAGTGGTATTTGATGATAGCCTTGAAAGGCGTCTAGGAACTATCCGAGGCATGGGGATCGAGTCTTTTGGACATGCCCTATTCAGGTTTGTAAAGTCCACACAGACCCTCTACTTTCCACTTTTCTTCTTGACCACCATAGTATTGGCCAACAATTCGGGGTAAAAAACCTCTTTGATAGCCCCTGCACGCTTAAGCTTATTCACCTCTTCTTTAATCGCATTAGCGTGCTCTCTCGATGGGCGCCGGGGTGACTGTTTCTTGGGAATTATGGACGGATTGACATTGAGATGGTGACAGATGAAGGACGGATCAATCCCTGGGGCATCACAGGCATCCCATACAAACACGTCAATATTACCTTCAAGGAACTCAATTAACTCCTCCTGGGAGGCAGCCGAGCCCCGACCCGAAAGAATTTCTCCGGGTCGTCACCAATTACTACCCTCTCTAGATCCTCGCATTTTACTTCCTCTGCAGCTGCATCAGGAGGCGCCACCAAGGTCTTTGATTGCTATAAGCTCTCTTCAGCAGTGGCCGAGGGCTGTGCATCGAGCCGCTGTGATATGGCAGCCACCATGCACTGCCTTGCTATGGATTGGCAACCACGGATCTCGAGAACTTGATCCCTTGACGATAATTTCACCTTCTGGTGCAAGGAGGAGGTAACAGCCCCAAGGTGTGGAGCTAGGGCCTTCCTACGATGGCTGTGTAGGGGGAGTAGGTATCCACTACTATAAAGTTCACCTCCACCACCTCTGGGCCGATCTGGATTAGGCAGTCTGATCATGCCCTTTGGGATAACAAGCTTCCCGTCGAAACTCATCAAGGGAGAGCTATAGGGCGTTAAGTCCTCCGGTTTCAACCCCAGCCCTTTGTAGAGGTTCGGGTACATGACCTCAGCCGCGCTGCCATCATCGTCCATCACTCTCCTCACATCATAGTCCCCGATTCTGAGGGTGATCACCAGAGCATCATCATGGGGTTGGGTGGTCCCAATCTTGTCTTCCTCTGAAAAACTTAAGGTTGGGTGAAAATTCCTTTTAGCCCTTTTCGGCTCTGGCTAGGACTCTTCGGCAGGCAACTGGGCCACAGACAACACTCGTGAAGGGCGCGTGCCTGTTCTTCCTGGTGCGGCCAAGATTACATTGATCGTCCCTACGGGCGCCCTTAAGGCATTATCTCTCTGGGGCTCTTGATGGGTCTGGCCTTGATGGTCACTAGGGTGATGCAGAAGGTGCTTCAGCTTTCCTTCTCGGACTAGCTGGTCCAGATAGTTCCGGAGATTCCTGCAGTTCTCTGTAGTATGTCTGTGGTCCTGGTGGTACTGGCAATAAAGGTTCTGATTGCGCTTCGTGGGTTCCCCCACCATCTTATTCGGCCACCTAAAGTATGGCTCGTTCTTGATTTTCTCCAACACCCTGTGTACTGGCTCTCGGAATACGGCATTGACCGTCTGTGTGTTGGCTGCTCCAGATTGCCCCACGAAGTCCCTCCTCGAGCGGGTGCTGCTGTATCGGTCCGACCTGAAATCCCTCCTCTCCTGAGGGATAGCCTTCTCCTTTCCTTTGCCCTGCAGCTGGTCTTCCTCCACTCGTTTGTACTTGTCGATCCGATCCATCAGCTGGCGTATACTGGTGGCAGGCTTGCCAGTCAGAGACTTCCTTAGGCCGTGTCCAGTTGGGAGACCATTTTTGAAGGTGTTGATGGCGACATCATCAAAATTGCCCTCCAGTTCATTGTACATCTCCCAATATCGGCCCGAGTAGGCCTTTAAAGTCTCTCCATCATGCATGGATAGAGACAATAGCGCGCTCAAGGGCCGAGGGGCTATGCTATTTGTAACGAAGCAGGAGCCAAAGGCCTGGGTCAGCTGTCTATACGAATCTATGGAATTCGTCTTCAAGCCATTGAACCACCTCATCGCCACTGGACCCAAGCTAAAGGGGAAAACCTTGCACATCAACGCCTCATTTTTAGAATGGACAACCATCCTTTGGTTAAACTGGCTCACATGCTCCACGGGGTCCGTTTTGCCGTTATAAATGGAGAAGGTTGGCTGTTGGAACCGCCGAGGAAGGGTAGCCCCTTCTATGTGGCGCGTGAAAGGTGACTTGGATAGTTGATCCAGTGCCTTGCTAATGGCATCGTATCCCAAGCCCCTAGGAGATGGGCTTTTACGTTTACGCTTCCGGTAGTGCTCTTCTTCATGAGAGAAGGTCTCGCTTGGAGGAGTTCTCGATCTTTGCCTATAGTCATCGTCGCTCTCATCGTCAGAGGGCAGGTCGGGGCTAGGTTGAGATCGTCTTCGTTGTGCATGGCGCAGCCTCCTCTTCAAGTCATCTATCTCTCGCTGCATGGCCTGCTCATCGTACTGCCCCTAGGTCACGCGGCTCTTAACCTCTTTTGGTTGTATGGCCCGGTTGTTGTTTTGTCTCTGGAGCACATGACTGTCCCCACGCGAGTAGCTTCTACTGGTTTGAGTGGTGTGCACACTTCCCTCTCGAAATCTTCCATTCTCTTCATTTCGATCGCGCTCGGGGTCGGCGAAGTTACCCTGATGCTGGGATTTGACCGGTTCAGGCTGATGGGAGCCTGCTTGATGAGGGCCTGATCCTACCATGCTTGATCGTTGCCCTTACTAACACACGAGTTCTCCCCACAAACTGCACCAATTGTAGGGACTGGGTTTGAGCACTTCTACTGTTAAGTTAGTGGACTCAAGCCCATCTAGCCCAATACAATGAATTTGTAGAGAATGGGTTCAAGAACTAGGCCTTAGTGAGGGTTACAACGACTAGGTATGGTTGCGTATGGATTGAATAACATGAATTTGGATTAAAATGTGCAACGATGTTCCTCGGCCCTCCTCCTGGGAGCTTGAAGTTTTTTTACTTCTTCAGTGATTAGTTACCAAGGTTTCAGTGATGATACAGGCTGCTATAGTGCTCTATCTTTCTCCTTTTTTTCCTAGGGTCCCTTTCGAGAGGGATTCCTTACATTATATACCCCCCTTTCAGTTGATCTTAGTCCTACATTTGTTGATCAAGCAGGTCACTACTTGAGTGCTTGTCCCATCAGCCGCCTTCCCATTCTTTCTGTGGGTTGCAGCAACCAAGGTTGCACTGTTCAGGGGTCATTTCCTCATTAATGCGGCCAGAACGTTAGTTGTGGGCATTTAATGTGGAGGTGACAGTTCATCCTGGTCTTGCTCCTCCACCATGCTTCCATGGCTGACACGTTGTACTTGTTCTTTCTCTTTAGATGCTCTGGAAGGCTGCCTTTGGTGGCCCGTTACTTCCTCCTCCCATGGTCTTGGTTGGCCGAGGACAGGGTTGTCCTCGGCAAGGTTCCTGGGCAATTTGGACTTTCACACTTCGTCCTCGGGCGTTTCTTCCTCCTCGGCATGGGCCTTGGGCTTGGTATAAAGTGGGCCGGGGTTACCAAATTCTCTGACCCCACAATATTTTTATGATTTGTCGCACATTAATTTGTAAAATGTATGTAGTAAAATTTAAAGTATCCCTATAATCAATTTTTTTCTCCTAAGAAAAAGATAAAGTTTATGAGTGTTTAAATTATCTTAATAGTTAAAATACTCATTTTAAGGCGGGTTCGGATTAACACTTTTTAAGCATGAATTCGCTGTTACTGCCTTTTATATATATATATATATATATATATATATATATATATATATATATATGAGAGAGAGAGAGAGAGAGTAATTTGAAGATGCACATCGCAGACTTACTGTCCAAAATGAGCATCACATAGATAATATTTTTTTTTTATTTAATTTATATATATAGAATTATAATCAAGAGTTTTTTTAACTCCGTGGTATTATCTACTCTCATTTAAAATAAAAAATTATAGATTGAATCTTTCCTCCTCATTATTAGTTATAACTATTTAATAAAATTAATAATATAAAACTTATATAAAAGTATTCATAAAAAGCTTTATATAAAAGATTGGCTTAAGGAATAAAAAGAACTAGATTCTCAAAAAAGAAAGGAGTAATAAAACAAAATTAGAGAAGACTGAGATTACTATGACTAAGTGCCGGTTTGGATTCGGCGTCCACGTTTTGGATTTCAGCGTTTCCTCTTTTTTTTTTTTTTCCTGCGCGTGAACAGTAAAATTACTGTGCAAAAGACAAAAATTACTGTTCACATATTGTTCATTACTGTTCACGCACTGTTCACGTAATAAAAAAATATTAAAAATAGGTTTCACGGTACTATTCACACATTTAAAAATTATTTTGCTACAGTGTTTTCAGTTTTCAGTTTCAGCAACAATAAGTTCAATCCAAACACACCCTAAGGGTCGGTTTGAATACAGCTGAAAAATGAAAATTAAAACTGAAAACTGAAAAACACTATAGCAAAATAATTTTTAAATGTGTAAATAGTACCGTGGGACCCAGTTTTATTAAAAAAGTTGCTAAAAAGTGAGATTTGTGGGTCCCATGCACTGTTCACGGAACCCACAGAACTGATAAAAGGCCTGAAAAGTCAACAATTGCCAGCTACTGTTCACATGAACAGTAGCCGTTGTCCCATAAAAGAGTGCGCAGCAGCAGGGGAAAAAAAAAAGAAAAAAAAAGTGAAGAAACGTGAAACGCCAGACGCAGGAAACACAGCCTTCCTATCCAAACGAGCACTAAGTGTACGTTTGGTTTGCGCGTTGCGTCTGGCGTTTGCGTTTTCAGTTTTTTTTTTTTTTACGCGTTTCCAGCTAAATTTTACTGTAGCAGCACTGTAGCGGCTACTGTTCATGCACAGTAGCCCCAAAGTTTGACTTTTCAGCACAAATTTTATTGTTCACGGACCCACAAATTTCACTTTTTAGCAACTTTTTCATTAAAAATGGGTCCCACGATACTATTCACACATTTAAAAATTATTTTGCTACAGTTTTTTTCAGTTTTCAATTTCAGTTTTCAGTTTTCAGCTGTATCCAAACGGACCCTAAGGGTCCACGTTTCAGCTTTGGAAGTTGAATAAATAAAAAAATAAAAGCCAGATTTAAAGATAACTAAGAAAGATATAAGTAGAAATTAAAAAAAAAAAAATCTAAGACTTAAGACGTGCAAAGTTCTTTTTTTTTTTTTTAATTAATCACATTCTAGAGTCTTGAACTTGTAACTAAATATTTAATTGTACAATTTATGGACCGCTTGGCCGGAAAAGATACGTTTCAGACACATTTGATTTTCATGTTTGAAACGAGGGACAAACGTGTACGCTTTTATCCTAAGTTGATGCATCGTTTTCAACACTTTCAATTAATATCTCAAATATTAAAAAACTACTATATATGTTGCATAAACAACCATCAGAGTCTAAAATAATACTCAATAAAATCACTCCTGTCAACGTTCAAACTGTTTTCTCTGAAGATTCAAATCACTTGGATGACCATTTTTATTTTATTTTATTTTATTTTTATTTATTTTTGAGAGAATGACCAGTTAATCATGTACAGCTTAGAAGAAATTATAGGAAAATAGCAATCTGTTTCCAAAAAGAGCTTTACGCTGTAGAGCTGTATTAATTACTTACTATACATATATATATATATATATACACACATTGAATTTTAAGGATTAATATAAATGATAAAATTTAAGTACAATATTTTAATTGCTATTTCTTAAGTTTTTCTCTTAAGATTCAGTTATGTGTCTGTTTAGCTAAAATATACACTTTTATCCTATGAAAAAAATTTACATTGCAAATTCTTAAAAATGAAACCTAAGAAACTGCACGTACCTAAGTCTTGCTCTAATATAAAGGAGGGTAAACAAAAAATGCCACCATCCCCTGTCAACCCAACTGCAAACTTGTCCTCCCACTTGTTTCATTAGTCTTGTCCTTGAAGCCAATGGAAGAGTCATACCAAACCCATGTGATGAGACTTATGTGTGTCCGTGTTTAATCCAAAGCATACCTTTTCAGGTAGATAGGAGGCAAATACACCCTAGAAAAAGTCTAATTATATTTATGCTTATATATTAAAAAGATTAGTTAAGTTGCCATTGAAATTTTTCGTAATTTCTTATAAATCTAAAATACATTTATTAAATATTTGATGTGAGACTCAACAAACACATCCTTACAAAGCACACTCAAACACAATTTGGAGGATCACTCAAAGCCTAAATGAGTAAATGTACATCCATCTTGTGGACTAGTTCTCAAAAAAACTTGGTCAAAATTTTCAATTATAACCGCAATGCTAACACAGTAGAAGTGGCTTTTGAAGGAAGAGAAGAGACGCGAGTCTAAACAGAAATCTTCAAAAACTTGAAATGAGAGAGAAGAAAAGGGACCTCGATCCATTAAGGCACAGCCACATCTTATGAGCAGATGTGAACGCAAATGATATATGAAGGCTTTATGTGCTCAATAAATGTCTTCCATAGATCACCATACCCCTGTGACATAATTTGCACCTCTTGCAAGCCAACATATATTACGTAGAATCATTCATCATATTAAAGCAATATTATTATAGTTATATATGGTTTTCAACACATAAAATTGACACTCCAAGTATTAAAAGTAAACGCTTTAGGTATTATTATCACCAAAAAAGAAAAAAAAGAAAAGAAAAAGAATAAAAAAAGGTTAAGGTAAAAGTAAACCATATTTAGGTTCTTAACGGTCAGCAAATTATCATTATGTCAGCAGATTTATCGTTGTTTAAATTAAATATAATGACATAGTATGAATAAAGGATTCCATTAAAGTAAATTCGTTGATTAGATAATACCAAAATTCCCATACAAAATGCTGTTGTTCGTTGCATAGCACAACTTTGACGTAGACAAAGCGAAATAGTTCACACACACAAAAAACAAGTCAGACACTTCAACAATTGGCACCGACATGTGATGTGATCACTGATTTCCAAGAAGATTTGGATCTCAGCCGACAGAGCACAAGGCATAGAGTACGAAAACAAAATATCTCTATTGTATAATATATATATATATATTTTTTTAAATTTAAGAGTTTAATAAATTTAGCATAGCGGCCCAATGAAATTCAAGCTTGAGCTAACTCCGCTCTGGTACTCGTTGACTAAAATGGATTAATATATATCATTATAATGCATTAAGAAGGTCCATACCAAACACGCATAAAGTTTGTGGCTTCACGTTTAAAGTAATGCCTTAGAAAGTAAGTATTATCCGTTTATCCTTTTATTATTTAATTTGAAAGGTTTGCATGTTATTCATACTTTTCAATTTCATTCAACATGTCTCCCCTTTTTTTGGGGAGAGGGGTTGATTTTCTACTTGTTCACGGTAGTATGATCCATTAACTAATAGAATTTTGTCAAAAAAACAAGAAAATTCTTGTCAAACTAAGATAACTTGTAACATTACAAATTGTGTAGATTGGGACAATGAAAATGTTGTGTGGGTGTATATTCTACTTTGGGTATGTACGTAGTAGGTCAATCTGAATGTATAATGTGACTAGTATTTTTTTTTTTTTTTTTAAATAGTGCAAATGTGAACTAAGCTTTCCTAGATCTTTAACTTTCACTTAATATAAGAAAATTTTTATTGGAAAAATCAAGGCTATTAATCCATGTGATGTGTATCAACAACCCTACCTTTCTTTTCAATATAGGCCTATAAATTGAATTTGTTTTCTTTCATTCCTTATTTTTCCCCTTCTAAAATGATTTGTATGGAATCAATAACTAGCTTTCATGAGATAGTTTTTTTTTTTTTTTTTTTTTTTTTTGAATTTAATATGTAAAAAGTAAAAACCTTAACACTTTTTTGGTGTTGCGGTCACTGGCGGAGCCAGAGGGGGGGCAAGGGGGCACCTGCCCCCCTGACTCCTCAAATTTTTTAGTAGTAGTAGTCTAAGGTAGTTATATACTGACATGGAGGAAAAAAAATGAAAAAAATGACTTTTACTTGGTTGAAAACTTGAAAGTCACCAAACCATTGCTTTTGTCTTGTCCTACTGCAACTTGCACCTATTTCACTATTTTTTATTTTTTATTTTATATCAATATTTCCACCATTTTTACTATTTATGATACTTTTCATAGCATTTTATTCTTGAATGATTTTAGAGATACTACAAATTTTACAACTTATGTCTTACAAATTGGCGTGTCACCAATAACAAAAAAATCATTTCAAACATTTATTCATTATATTTTTTAAGTGACACTAATCACATTCTTACTCCATCAATTTGTAAATTTTTTAGTAGCTATGAATTGGTTATTTTTGTTTATTTGTTTTAATAATATGAAATATATTCATATTTTTTTACAATTGTTTATTTATTTTGTTATTATTGTTGATTAATATTTTTTAGATTAATTTCACTTTTAATATTATCTTTTAATTTTGCCCTCTCTAGACTAAAATCTTGGCTTAGCCACTGGTTGCAATGGAAACAAGAGCAAATCCTCACACTCTCACATGCAAAACTCTAAATAGCATAATATAATAATATTCCAGATCCAAAACCAAGTGACGATTTAGTACAGTGATCAATAACAAAATACTAAATAACACTGAAACGTACACAAACTAATAATTGAAATTCAACTATATATATAGAAAAAGTAATCTAATTAGCTTGTTTTAAATTCTCACAAGTTGGAAGCATTATGCCAAAAGTAATACTTTTTGGCGATTCGATTGGTGGATATATAAAATATCACATTCGGTTTCGTAGGTAGGCTAGTAATAGTATCTGTGTATTTGTTTTTTTCTGCAACCATTGTGTTCCATGTTACGCACTGCTCCATGGGATTCCTATTTCAGAAATCCAAGTTTAAGGGACTCGTGAGACATGTGAAAGCACAATTCTCTCTTTCTCTCTATCTCTAGGATTCTTATATACAGTAGCTAGCACATGTCAAATATGTCATCTCAATATTTCAACCAAATAAATTTAATTGGCCAGCAGGTTAAGTGGGACAGATTTTGGCTTAGCTTTCAACCTAGTCCTTAAAAATGGTTGACAATGTTTCAACATTTTGGATCATGATTTGAATTTTGTGATGCAGTCCAAAGTATTATTTAAAGATTCCAAGTCGCAAAAGTTCTCCATTTGATCAATTTGCTCACATGCTTGTTTATTTCTTTACCTAAACCTTTCCGCTTCACATTATATACAGCACAAGAGAGAGATAAGACTTAAGAGAGAAGATAAAGCTGCGCATTTATGTAAAGAGGCCTATTTCCAAAAAGGTTGGTTGCCTCATATTTATTTGCTGACCCATTGTGAACTGCACGTTCAGTCTGGGCTAGTTTGGTAGATGCAATCACCGCCATTGAAAAATTCAAGGAGATGAACTAATTCATTTTTGGTCTCTCTTCTACCAAACTCAGCATTTTCGTCTCTGTTTGGTAAGAAGAGCGAATTGAGAATTTAGAATTGAGGCACATGCCAGGATATTACAAATTTATTTAATTATTATACCCATTTGATGTGGAATGCGGAAGCGTCAAGAAGTAGAACACATCTACTTCTAGAAAACAATAAACAAAACACGTTTGTTTCTAAAAATAATCTCGAATCCACGAGGGTTCTTTGAATCCACAAGGAGAAAGAGTTTGGAATCCACTAGAAAATAGAAAGACAAAGGTCTGAATTTTATTGATTGAATAATTGTTGAAAAAAACGTGTACAGACTTAAGGGCTTAAATAAGGGCTCTGTAAAACTTGACAGACAAGAAAATATATTCTAAAATAACTCCTAATTAATACCTAACCATAATAATAAATACTTTGAATACTTCATCTTCTTTGTATTCTTACCAAACTTGAAATTCATCAATTGGGCAATTTGAACTTCTTGTCCCTCAATCTTCATGCAATTGAAAATATTCTCCAAATATAGTCAATGACCAAATCAAATCTTTCCACCCCAATAAAATCAATAAACTTTGTTTCAATGTCTCCCATTAAAATAATAGGAGTTTGAATGTTGCAATCATCAAACTTGATTTCATTGAAATCATTGACAACTTCCTCTATAATTTCTTCTTTAATGGTCTTTACTACTTTGAGGAGTAGTAAAGAGATTGATAAAAGTGCTCCTTTAATAACTAAGAAATCTAAGGAGATCCTAGTTGAAGAAGAGAAGGATGAAACTGAGTCACTTGGGCTTGATGACATTGAACAATGCCCAATCCCTCCACCATTTCCACAAGCCTTAAAATTACTTAGGAAATTGGACACCACATCTGACATATTAGAGCATTTGCATCATCAAGTCAAGATAAATTTGTCATTATTGCATGTTATCAAGCAAGTGCCTGCATATGCCAAGGTAATTAAGGACCTATGCACCATCAAGAGAAAGCATCATGTGAAGAAGACCGCATTCCTAACAGAACAGGTAAGTGCAGTTATTCAACATAAGACCCCACCAAAGTATAAGGATCTAGGTTGTCCAACTATCTCTTGTACTATTGGAGATTACATCATGGAGCATGCATTGCTAGATCTTGGGGTAAGTGTTAATTTGATCCCTTTCAGTGTATATCAAAAACTTGGGCTTGGTGAGTTAAAACCTACTTCAATAACTTAACAGTTGGCTGACCGCTCTGTAAGGGAGCCGAGAAGGATTGTTGAGGATGCGTTGATGAAAATTGAACAATTTTATTATCCAGTTGATTTTATTGTTCTAGATTACCAACCTATTTTGTATCCTAGTCTTCATACCCCTATTATTTTGGGTAGGCATTTTCTTGCCACAACTAATGCTTTAATTAATTGCAAGAATGGAAGAATGCAACTCACTTTTGGTTCCATGACTTTGGAGCTAAACATATTTCATATGGCTAAACAACCACATGAGGATGATGACTATGCTTATGTGAACCTTATTGGGGCGGTGGTTCAAAAAGAGTTTAATAAAAATTGTTTTTTTGATCCTCTTGAAACTCTTCTTAATAATTATGTTGGTTCTTATGATTTAGAATGTGATATTCATGTATCTGAAAATTTTTCTTTGTTGGATTCCTCATAGTTTTTGGAAGAACAACAGATGATGGCAATTAATAAAGGATGTAAGCCTTGCTTTGAGGAGCTACTAGAAAATGAAAAAAAGCTCTTGCATTCAAGTGAAGAGGCACCACAGCTGGAGCTTAAGCCGCTGCCTGGTGTTCTTAAATATGCATATTTAGGCCCAGGTAAGTTAAAACCTAGGTGGGATGGCCCTTTCATTATAAGGAAAGTGTTTAACCATGGAGCTGTAATAGTTGAGGACCCTAGAGATGGTAGGATTTTGAAAGTAAATAGACAAAGGTTAAAACCGTTCTTAGGGGGAGTTATACTAGAGGAGGAGACTATGTCACTGGAGATTTCTGCCTATTGGGATGCTACGTGAACTCTGAAAGAGTCTTATGAAGTTGTACCATATTTGTTTTAATTTTCTTTTCTTTTTTCTTTTTTGCCTTTTGTTTTTATTTTTGGTTTTGTTATTATTAAATTTTTTTTTTTTTTTTTTTTTTTTTTTTTTTTTGGTGAGCTAACATTTGCAGGTGTGAAAGAAATTTCAAAAAATAAAATAAAATTTAAATGCTTAAGGTAACTTCTTCCCTTTATACTTGAATTTATTTTGGCTTTGATACATTGAGGACAATGCAATATTTTAGTTGGGGGGAGAGGTCTACACATTTTGCTACACCTTGCATGCTTCTTCTTTTTTTCTTTCTTTTGGTTGCAACTTTTCAATTCTAAAAAATAAAAATAAAAACCCTTGAATTTGAATGCAGAAGAGTTATAAGCTTTATTTTTATATCATGTGATGGAATGAATAATGCTGAGTTGGTTATACTATTTGTTACATTAAGGCCCTTTCATGAAAAGCACAATTGGAAACTTTTGAGCACAATAGCCGGGTTAGTGGATGGTAGGATGTTGGATATGCATGGATCATGAACAAGCTAGATATAAGCTAAAACTCAACCCACATAGAAAGTTCTTAAGCCTTGCTTTTCTTTGTGAGAGTATATCTTTGTTTGAAATCTTAAATTTCTCTCATATGCTTTAGTTTTTGTAAAAGATCTCTATATTTTTTGGTTTACTACTAGAAACATTATGAGGAGATATACCATGATCCTACTTATTTTTGTCCTTAGGCATCTTGGTTTATGTGAAATTTTAGGAGATGAGAGCCTAAGGCCATCAATCTTTTGTCACCAGCTAAACAAATATTCAGTCTACCTTGATATTAACCATTGTCACCTTCATTTGAGCCATGAGAAATATTTCTACAATACCAAAAAACATTTTTATTTATGGGTGTTCTCTTGGGGGTTCAAGTTTTGAGCTATTGAAGCATTTAGATACCACCATTGTCTCTCTTTTCTTCCAAAAAAAAAAAAAAAAAAAGAAAAGAAAAAAAGAAGAAGAGAAAATAAAGATCAAAAAAAGAAAAAAAGAAAGATGAGACATACATAATCAATCAATAAATCATTGGTGTCCTACACATCTTTCATGTATTTTAGAAGGGTTATATGGCTGAGTAAAGGTTATTTTGATTCAAGTTGGTTGTTACTGCTATGAGTTGGGTTTGGCTTGAATTTTCTACATTTGATTCATATATCTCACATTTCAAAGAGAGCATTTTTGCCTTTATCTAGCTATAAGATTATACTGCTACTGAGCTTAAAGTCCTACTTGATCCTAAAGGTGCATGGTTGGTATTATTTGGGATAAAAACTAGGGATGAGAATGGTATTAACCTCAAGTTTCCAAGAATTCAACATCCTTTCCAAGAGATCTTTTTCCGGTTTTTTAGCGGCTGTTTTTGTATACACATGTGATTTTCTTAAAACTTTTTCTTTCCTTTTTGTTCACATGTGATTTAAAGAGAGAAGGGGAAAAAAAAAAAAGCCATTACTTCTATGTGTGTTCTTTCAGAGTGTTGATGACTTAAGAGAGGTTTTGGAGTAGAGGCTCTAATCTAGATTATTTTTGGTGTATGAAAGTTTGGAAAAGCCAGTTCGATTAGATGGGCTATGCACACACGCACACCAAAAGTGAAGCTAGTGAAAACTCTTTAATATGATGAATAGTGTCCCAACTTAGAATTGAAAGTTTATTTGTATGATATAATGATAAAAGCAGAGTAACATTTACTGCAGGAATTTTCAGGAAACCTTTGACTTTTGTGGGTAGAGTCACTGCAAACCCTCATGAGAGAAAACTCGTCCACTAGGGTGACCTAGGAGTTCAAAGAATTGCTTCACATGGGAAGTGCAGTGTATAGCCTACGAAAGTGGCTAGTATTTTAGTTTTAATTTTTCACTTTTAGTAGACATGGGTGCTTTGTGGATTGCTAGGGACTAGCAAGATTTAAGTTGGGGGGGTGTGATAACACCTTAAAATGTATACTTGTTATATGTTTATGTGGGTATTATCTCCTTATTATTATGCTTAATTTGTATAATTAGGCCATGATTTGCATTAGTCCCTATTATTTATCTTTACATAATTTCTTGAATAAGATATCATTCATTGCATGTAATTTTCTACTTTAAGGAAATCATGTGAAAAAGATAAGTTTACAGGAGTTTGTGAGAGAATGGAAGTCAAACTAGAATTAAAGAGGAGCTAAAGGACCATGCTTAAATGTTTAAGGAGGTGCAGCTGGAGTGCTTGGGTCATCTACCATATTTGGAAGCTTCAAATAAGGAAAAAAATCAAAGTGGCAGAATCTGAAAAGGAAAAATCAAATTTGAGCACTGATCAATATTTTAGGACTATCTCTCTCCTCAAAAATCCAATTGACACAAGGCTGGATGGGTTGGAACCGTGACTTAAATATCTACAACTCTCTAGTTTTGAGTTTTTCGAAATTGACAATATTTGAAGGCTGAAATTAACTCATAAATTACTGCTGTAAATCTAGACGAAAATTAAAATAGTAAAAGTTTTATTTTCTTTGGACATTTTGACGTTAGGGTTTTGAAGGGAGGCTGGTAGAACGAATTTTAGAGAGAAAACCTTATATTTTCCTTTCTCTAATGGTAGCCTAAACTCTTTGCTAGGGTTAGGGGCTATGTTTCTTCTATACAGTATGAATATTCAATGTGATTCTTTCTAGGATTTTATCAACAACATATTTGATTGTTCAATTATATTTCTTTTGATGTATTAGTTCTTCCATGCTTTCAATAAGTTCAATCATGTTTTTCTATTGTTTAGATGAATTTCTAATAGTTTCAAATAGAAATTAGATTTTAAAGTGAATGAGTTTTTCTTAAAAATTTTCTAACCATATTATTAATCTAGGTTATTATGCGTTCTTAAATTGTCTTAGTTCAACTGAATCATAAGTATTTAATTGTATAAGAACAATCAATTATGAAATATATAATTTCTTAGATCACAAAGAATTTCATATCAATATAGGGAAACATCCTGATGCTCTAGTATTTACAATATTGATTTAAATCAGTTATTATTATTATTCTTGTTAACAATCACCTAGTAAGAGTACTTTTATTCTTCACCCAAATTGTTGTTTAATTATACTGTCTTTGAATTTACCCTGCTCCTTGTGGTTCGACCTCGGTACTCCGAGAATTATATTGCTACGATCTCCTACACTTGGGAGTGAGCAAGCAGGCTACTTCTTCTCAACCATTTCCTTTACTTGACACATAGACTTGACTGTTATAATTTTGGTTTTGTGGTTAACCTTCCATGTTTTGAACATATTGCTTTTCATATGAACATATAGATTTATAATCAACACTTATATAATCTAGTATATCATAATAATCATTAAGAAACCATAAATCAATTAATACCCTTTTCATTCTTTGCCAAGAGTAGATTGGATGCTTACCTCGTCACTTTCTATCGATTTGAATATCTTCCCACCATTCATCTGCTTCATCTTCCAATTTATTACATGCAAATTGCACTTTTTCTTTATCACAAATCTTCCAAAAATTAAAATACTCTTCCAAATCAAGAAGCTAGTCATTAAAATCCAACTTACACATATCTCTGTCAAAGAATGGACTTTTCTTGTAGTTAGAAGTACGTCGTTGAATATATTGATCATTGTTGTTGTGAGATGATTTCCCAGCAAGAAGAGTAGTAATCATATGCTTGATTTCGCCTATAATTTGCTGACTCTTTTCATGAAATTGTTGATTCTCATCACGAGTCTCTTTACGAAACTCAAGGAGCTCAACCCTAGTGAAGATTGGGTTGTTGACGTTGTCACCGCCGTCATTGATGTGGTGGTCGCCGTCTCATTAGTTAGCCATCAGACCAAGGTATGTCAAGACTCTGATACCAACTGATATGAGATGTGGAAGCGTCAAGAAGCAGAACACGTCTACTTCTAGAAAACAAGAAAAAAAACACGTTTGCTTTTGAAAATAACCTCAAAGCCATGAGAGTTCCTTGAATCCACCAAAAAATAGAAAGAAAAAAGTCTAAATTTTATTGATTGAATAATTGTTAAAAAAACGTGTACATACTTGGGGGTTTATTTAAAGGCCCTGTAAAACTTGATAGAGAATAAAATATATTCTAAAATAACTCCTAAATAATACCCAAGCATAACAGGAACCAAATTTGACCTAAAAAATATTTAAAAGACCTAAAAATAAGGAAATAATAACCATAAAGCTAAAATAACGTTTTTACACGAAAATAACAAAATTAAATAATTACAAAAATTAAATTGTAGATTATGTCTTACGTCACCATTTTACAAACTAACGTGTTCATTTTTAAATAATAATAATAAATATCAATCAAATTTATTATCATCAAGGTTGTCAAAATCGGGATCTTACGTAGGATCACGGGAAGTAGGTGAGATCGTGGATCATGGATCGTAGATCGTAGGATCAGATTATGGATCGTAAGATCCTACATGTTTTCAGATTTAAAGAAAAATATGTATTGATAATGACTTTGTATGTTGAATAATCACGTAAGTTATGAATTCATCCATAAAAAAGCTTAGATTGGCATCATATGATATAATTTACATATCATACATCACTATGTCTATACTAACGAAACAAATATATTTAAGTTTTGACCAATGAATCTAAAAAGTTCAATAAATGTCTAATTAGCAACCAAATACCAAAATATTTATCAACAAATATGGAAAATATTTTCCAAGTTTAAAATCCAAAATAAGTTAGAAAATGGAAACTAGCTAACTTCAATATGAAATCCAAAAGTAAGATGAATATTAAGGTGAAATGAACATTTAATTATTCTCATTCTAAGGCTCTTATAACCACCGTCCTAAATTATCTATGTAGACATCGTATATTTGTATAAGACATTAAGATACAACTTCACACTTAACTATTCAATTTATACCACTCAGAAGCAATTAAAGAGCATGCTCAAAAAAAATCAATCAATCAATATACAAATACAAGCATAACATATAAAATTATATATATAAATTTTTTTTATAATAATATTAGAACACAAATTAGTATATTGATCAAACAAATCTAATAACATTATAGCTTAAAAGGCAACAAAGCCAACATCAAATTCTTCATTTAGAAATGATGAAGCATTCCTTTATTTTGAATACATGTGAACTAGAAACTAAAAAACATTTGCTTAGGTTAACATAATTTTATTTTAAAAAAATAGTCATACCATCACAACATGGAAAAATAAAAACCCTTAAAGATTCATCAAAACAAAAAATTTATCCTATAAAAAAAATTTAAAAAAAAAAAAAACTAAAAATTTATGTTTTGGTAGGATCCCATACAATCCTACGATCTTACAAGATCCTACTTACAATCCTACCATTTTTTCGATCATAATGCGATCCTAAACGTTTTGGTGAGGTGGGATCATAAAATCGTGCGATCTTACGATCCATATCACGATTTTGACAACCATGATTATCATGTTGTAAGGATTAGAATTGTGGCCCAAGCCCACATAGAACAGTATGACCCAGTACAACAAGCCCAAAACAATAGATTTGTAAGAGAATGGGTTTAATGAGCCAACTACAATGCCAAGCAAATTCAGACTTGAGAACAATTGGGCTAGCGTTATTAAAATAAGTGTAAGAGACGCAAATTTAGACTAAAATCTTCCTCAAGCAAGTCCGAGGAGTTGTTCATTAAAAGATCAATGTTGTTCCTTTTACAATGAGATTCTGTATTTTCTTCATTTCTCTCTCTTAGTGTCAGATGTCCATCCCCATTTCTGTGGGGATCCTTTCCTTATATAGTCCCCTCCATTGCAACTCAGCCCTCCACCTATACGATTCAAGAAAACTATTTGCATGCATGTCCCATCAAGACCCTTCTAGAGATGGTAGGGAGGGTTGTGAGCTGTGAACACACTGTTCAGGTGTATTTTCCTTATAAATGCGGCTAGTTCAATTAGTGCAGTGCATTAAATGTGGAGGTGGCAATCACCTTCCCAGATATTTCCTCTTTCCGTTGCTTGCATGGCTCTGTTGTCTTACCTGAAGTTTACTTTTTGGTGTAGGCTATTAATGTATTTTCGAGGTGTCTTTGCTCCTCGAGATCCTCGGTCGGCGGACCAATTCACCTTTTCTCCTCGGTCCCCTTATTCACGTGTCAAATTTTGGTTCACGCAAATGTGGATCTTTAATCATCCTCGGACAGGGCCCAAGGCCTAAAAATGTGCTCGGATCACTTACTCCCAGACACGTTATTTTATAATTTTTTATAATAAAATTGATAATAATTTTAATGTTTGACCCCACCATGAATGTAAGAAAATAAAACATCATTTACTGTACTTCGGAAGTATTTAAGAATTACTCCAAAGAAAGCAACAAAATTGAGCATTAAACATATAATTTTTTAATGAGATTCTCTCAATGTAATACAACCATTCCAAAGCTTCTCATAGGCAATGGAAAATATCAATGCCAATCTATTTTGAACACCTTAACTGTCTCATCGGTAAAAAACACATCCAGATAAGCTAATTTTGCTGCCCATAATATAATCAAATCGGTTTTTTTTTTTTTTGGGTAACTATGTGCAAAAGATCCTCATCTCTTCTATCCCTAATTTTTGCCCAAGGAATTAAGAGCAAGATAGTCCGAGTTCCCTCTCTTTCGTAATCACTGTCCTTTTAATACTAAGTTTTATTCAGCAAAAACAAACCAAAAAAAAAAAAAAACAAAATTTGTAGTTAAACAATTCCAAATTCTTTGGCAAGACTGCCATAGTAAGCACGATCTTGATAAGAACAAAGGTACACGACGAAGTAAATATATATAAAAAGGAAAAAACGAAACAAAAGAGGTAGTATGAAAGAGAACAAGTGATGATGCTGTCATAGTTCTAAATAAAGTGACCGATGGACTAGGTCCTTTTGGTAATAATATTATCTAATCTAACTAGTATATTTCATTCAAATCGCCAGACCTGATTGTTTATTTTTCTATCTTAGTCCTTTGATCAGCTTTCTATCAATTGCCAATGAAGACATCGTTATTACACAAACAAATGTGTATAAGACTCCAAGAAATGTACCTTTTTTCTTCTTCTTCTTTTGCTTAGTTAAGGAAATGTACTTGGTAAACAATAATCCGTTCAATTTGTGCATAGGATATTGCCAGTAAAGAGACCAAATATATTAGAGAAAAGTGGCAGGTTGGAATGCCATCCCTTTCATTCATTGGATTGAAGATCACTCATCCACTAGTGATGTTTTCACCATCTGCTTCAAGCTTCAACTTGGGCTTAAGCCTCCATGATAATGATGCCCATCAAAACCCAAGCCCAAATACTACGAAACGTTTCGGCCACAAATGAAGAAATTAATTTCAATGTCAAGATTTGTCAAAATTAAGAGATTTAACCTCATTCACACGGGAAATAATCTAGAGATTTTTTTATTTCCCAAGGAAACTTATAGTGACTTGACAAACATATAGTCCCCCATCCAACAAGTGACTTGCAACTTAGCATCCTACAAAATATAGGGAAAAAAAAATAACGAATATCAAATGGTAAATATGATATCATAATGGTAGCTCCTTACATAAGGAAAAATTTTCTCTCCTTCAAACTCCAATATGTTTTTTTAGGACAAAATTTGGTAACAAATTTCATTGTAGATTAAGGCTATAATTGCGCACAATTGTTTTTTTATTGGATATAAATGTTAACAAATCCATCATCAAATTACATTTTCTTTATATGTACTCTATCCTTGCAAAATTCAAGAAGATTAAAAATTAATAGCAATGTTATCAATCAAATGTTTAAATTTTAAGTTTTTGCAGTAGATAAATATAAATAACAAATAAATTTATAAATTAAATCGTAAATAACATCCGATTAACAATAAATTTGAAATGTATTTTAAGAACATAAAAAATATGCAATTCAATAGTTAGATTTTTAAAATATGTAATCATGTTAATTTATTTAGTGAGAATTGTAGTCTTAAGTTACAATTAAGTTTGTAGCTAGACTTTGTCTTCTTTTTTTTAAAATTTTTTTTTTATTGAAAATGAATTTTGAAAATTTAAATGTTGGATTGCATGTTCTAATGATATCCTCCATGCTTACAAAAATTCAAGAAAATCAAAGATTAATAGCTATGTCATCAATAAAATCTTTAAATTTCAAGTTTTTGTGATCTAAAATTATGCATAAAAAGTAAGTGTATTGACTGAATAGTAAATATCTAATTTAAATCAAATTTGATATGCGTATTAAGAAAATAAAGAACATGCAATTCAACGGTTAAATTTTTAGAATTTACATCAAGTACAAAGACATGCAAGGAGTTTGAAAGGTTTTTCTCCAAACCTTGTCCTTTACATAATTACAAAGTAAACTAAATCGTTTTGGAAATTATATATTTCCACACCAAGTAAATCCTCAAATCTCTCAAATAAAAAAAAGAAAAAGAAAAAGTAAATCCTCAAAGTTGCATCCATTATTACCAAAAGAGAAACAAACGGCATACTTGGGGTTTGAATATGTCCACAAAAACGAAGGCTGGTGTTCAAGGTAGAAGTGCATATGACAAGACATACTTATGCAGATAAGTAACGAGTCATCCAAGACTGGAAGCGAGACCAAGCCAGCTCAGCCGAAGCTTCATCCTCATCAGGCAATCCCATGCCCTTCCTCCTCTTCAGACCTTCTGGAGACCTGTTCATGAATGCATGTGCATTGCCTGGATAAATGTGTACCTCATATGGAACTCCTGATGCTTTCAACTTCTCCTCCAAAGCCTTGGCAGTCTGAAATTCAATATTTAAAGACAATGAGCAAGCAAAGCCAAGAAAAAAAGAGACCTCTCTCTCTATCTCTCTCTCTCTCTCTCTCACAGAAGCTTCCGTTCAAATTTTTTAGTGATCACTATTCTAGCAGTACCATCAATTATAAATTACACATTACCATTATTCATTTTTTCTGGAGTTAAATTTGAGGTTTATGAGTTTACTGTGCATCCTAATTTAGGGACGGAGCCAGTATACCAAATGAGAGGGAGTGGAAGTATGAAACCATTTTTTTTAGAAAATAAAAAAGACAAAAAAACAAAATAGCCAAAAATGAAGACATAAGAGAAAGAGAGAGAAAGAAACAGACGAGAGAAAGTGGGTGTGGGTGATACGGCACGAGCATGACGACCTCAACGGCGATGTATCATGTAGGGTGGCATTGTGTGTGGTTTGTACTGCTATGCACTCAAAGCAAAGGAGGAGAAGAGACTATTTCTATTCAATTGATATCAATATCATAGTTTTAAAAATTAAACTAGTCAAAGAACAGGAAAGAAGAGAGGTTCAAGGTTTTAAGGTCAGATCAAAATTCAACCAAAGTTCAAAACATGATGATGTAATAATTATTTTAATAATCATTTAATATGAAAAAATAAAATAAATGTGTAAAAAGTATTTAAAGAATTACAAATATATCTTAATTTAAAAAAATTATATCTTTCATGGTTTATTACAAATATTAAGTAAATATTTTCATATTATTCAAAAATTTAATAAATTTATACAACGCAAAATATCTATAAAATTTGAATATATTTATAATATAATATAATTAAATAAAACTAAAAATTCAAAGTTAACATATAAATATATCTGTAAGCTAAGCACACGAATTCAAGAGGCAAAAGGAGGAGGAAAAAAAAAGTAATGCTAGGGTGGATTCACCACAATCTCCAATTAATTTTCTTTTAATGACATGGTATACTTATTTGTGAATGTTGTAAAATTATTGTAATTTTTTTGTTGTGTTTATACTTTATAGCATTACTAAAAAATATCCCTTCAAATCATCTCTCATCTCTAGGATCAAGACTTACTAAATTTTTTTGAAAAAATAATTAAATTAAAAAAAAATTCATTTCCAAGACAACAATATCAGCCCCGTTAATTGTCTCTTTTGACTTTTCCATTTTTCTCTCAAACAAAAAACAAACACCCATTAGTTTCTTTTACCATCTCACTTTCCTTTCTCAGATCAGTTTCATAACACTCCCCCCTTCTCAGTCTCTCACAAGGATTATACAAGGGGGCCAAGACTCAGGTAATATATATGGCATTTAAAAAATATTCTAAAATATCTGGGCGCCAAGGAATGGCTCCGTCCCTGTCCTGATCAACACTCAAGCTCTCCTTTAATCCTTATATTCTAGCTCTCATAGTTTTTATTAATTATCCCTCACTTCAATTGCTCCCAACAATCTTAGTTCCAAACAGAAATGACTTATACCATCATACCACAAATATCAATCTATGGAAAAGTTTGCAAGGTTTTAAAAGCCTTGAAGCTATAGAGTTGCCATTGTTTAACAATAAAGTAGAAATCTTTGGTCACTTTACTAGAAGGTCACTGAATAACACATGGATTTTGTTAGGTTTTTGCACATGTACAGTGGCTAAAACCTATGGGTGAGAAAAGATATTTAAACAAAATCATCCTAGTATCAACAACTCAGCCATGAACAACGAGAAATTTTAACATAGAAGGGAAGCTAAAAGGAATGATTAAGACTAAAAGCAACCAAGAAAAAGAAAATGCCATACCATCACATCTGAAAAGCCAACAAAGTTATCAAGCTCCCCAAAATGGGCCTGAACAGGAGCCTTAGCCTGGGCAGGGTCTGCAAGTTCTGATGAAGGAACTCCATAAAAAGCAACAACAGCATCAACCTCAGGTGCGAGAACAGAACTTGCAATAGAGAGAGCACCCCCCATGCAAAAACCAGTTACACCCACCTATTTCAATGAAGCTATAAGTTTGCTTCTTCAAAATTTTAATATTATTGAGATATCTGCATCTTCAGCAATGTAAATGAGGATAGAACATGGAACTAATTAATGACATATCTCGTGAAATAACACTGTAGTAAAAATGCCGAAAGGAAATTAATGTTGGGCACTATGTTTTTGGTCCAACTTATATAAACCAAATTTGTACTTTAAGATCTCATAAATAAAAATTGAGCAACTACTTAACCATATAAAGAGTCCTTATAAATCGACTTCTATGTGGGCCAATCGTTTAAAATTCTCTTCATTTAGTTCAAACTATCCTCAAATCGTGGCTTTTGGAACCAATAAAAAGAAGTGTAGAATTATTATGTCAAAAACTCATCAAAGAAAACTCATAAACAAAAGGAATTGCATGTAAGCAAAAACTCTTTGACCAGAGCCCTCACAGTTTGCCTCATTAATGCCACATAACTTAGGCGACAAACTTGAAGAAAACCTCAAAGCAACCTATACAAAACCTCAACTTAAGGCCAATCTTAGGACCAAGCATGGTGCTCAAAAACTTTCACATACTACAGCTTGGCAATACATATGAAAGGCAAGCAGTGGGATGGGCCAATCACAAATTCAAAGATAGCTGATCCCTAAGGACCATGTTATCAGAGCAGCTAGACAATGCTAGTGCAAAGTTATTATTATAATGCAGCAAAAATCAGTCTGTTTTTTCTTTTGCTTTTTTTATAAATTTTTATCCAGCAAGTAAACAACAGCCACACCTTCTTTGAACCATTTGCTTTAAGCCAGTTAACTGAAGCACAGATATCCTTCACGGCACCTTGCCAATCAAGACCATCCATCAAGTGTTGTGCTTCTGCAACATCCAAACCAACCTTTCCCCGATACAAACTGAAGCAAAAAATAAAAGGTACACAGCATTCAAAAGAATCACAAACAATATGGCAAAATTATGACATTGACAAATATAAATTTTTATTTCTTTTAAAAAGAAAAAGTTCTCTTATTTTAACAGGCACAGATGGCTTACTCTGGGATAAGTGCTTTAAATCCAGGGCCAAGTTGAGAAATTTTCTCAGCATGGTTTTTGATTTCAAAGTCAACACCCCACCACTCTTGAAGCACAACAATCCCAGGAGCATCTTCTTTGCCAACCACATACGCATCAAATGCCTGATCAAGCATGAAAATAATAATAAATAAAATGAACGAAGATCAACTAAAAGCTAACAATGCCGAAAAAAAAAAAAAAAAAAAAAAAACCATAGTGCATAATTCAATAAAATTAAGAATATTCAGCTATACTGTGGGCTTTTGGGAGGCAAAAAAGCTTCGTAACATGGCATGATACTTTGAGTTGACACACTAGGCTAATTCTTATCCTTTGTGAACAATATATATTAGCACATTATAAACACATCCCACATCCCATCAAATCTAGAAACATTACCTCACACCTGCACATCATATAATTTTTGGTGACATAATCTCTAACTAACGTGAAGCACTAATCCTAAGTTGTATAAGTTATGGACTATGGGAAAAAGAAGAAGGAAGATGCTTAAAAATTAACTTCCAACCATAAGTGCTTCTAATCAATTCCCAACCCTTTTACCTTATTCTTCATGATATCCACACACACATAGTGAAATATCTAATACTTGATTCATAGCCACCATTAGAGGGAACAACAGCAAGTGTCCGTTTGGGTTAACTGTTTGAAAATGTGATTTTGAAAAAATAGCAATTTTAAAAGTTGCATTGAAAACACTCTTTGTAAAAAGGCAATTAAGCATTTGGTAAAATCTATGAAAAGTACTATTGCTGTGAAAAACTGTAATGTGAAAACATAATTTTTTGGCGACTTCAAAAAAGCACTCCCATGAGCTGCAATTTGAAAAGGCACTCCCCCCCCCCCCCCCCCTTCCTTCAGTTATAAAATCACAGTTTTCTTAAAAACACAAAACCAATCGCAAATTTTGTTTCTTTTTCATTTTAGAAAAAAAAAAAAAAAAAAAAAAAACGAAATCACAATACCAAATGAATCCCAAATCACTTTTCAGTTATCACTTGGGCATTGCCAGAGGATGTCTGTGGAGTTGGAATAGCTCAATGATTTCCTAGATAAAATCAATGATCATGAATGAGGGACTTTAAAAAAAAAAAAATAAATAAATAAATTTGGAGCATCGCCACAATTTATTGAGGAGCATCAATATCAAAACTTCTCTTTGAAAAATTATTGATATGGTTTCAATTACTCATGACAATGTCCGATATGGCAATAATTTTTCTTTCTTTCTAGTTTCTTTGTATACACTTCAATATCTCCATATAAGATCATGGTTAGTCATACTTATATACTCAGATGCTACATAATTCACAATGTAATTTGGTTAGCAACACACATTCCTAATAACAATGCAGAAAACTCTCTCTCAACCCATTAATAAGACCCATTTCATTCTACTCCAGCACATACAACTCCAGGAAAAAAAAAAACCCAATAATCAAAACCACCCAAAAAAAAAAAAAAAAAAATTAAAACCCAAATTCAATATATATAATCCCACTAAGAAGACACAAACACATTATTCAAAACCATCCAACAAGTTCCAAACGGCCTGGGCTAGCCCTTGGGGAACACTTAGGCTATTGCCTAGGGTCCCCAATGAAAAATAGGCCCCAAATATTTAAAATTAATAATTAGTTTTTTATTAAAAATAGAAAAAAGGTGAGCTCCTTGCCTCCTTCACTTCAAGAAGGCCCCAAAATTGTTGGATAATAGAAATCCAACTCATTTGAGTTGCTAAATTGGTTAACAAAATTAAAATTGAGTGTATCAAATTATTATTAATGATCAATTTCCCATAACAAATTGATATTTCAATTTTTTTATTAATCTCTCCCACATTGTAGACTGTCACTATTAACCATCCAATTCCAATCTCTCACATGGTCACACACCAACTAATATCTCTCTCCCTCAACACCAAAATCAAATTTGGAAATTAGATTTCAACCATCCTTCAAAATATATAATTTTATTCAATGTAAATTAAGACTCATTTTACAACTTTGTCAAGACCTTGTACAAATCTCCCCACGAATTATCAAAAAACTCATTTAGAAAAATTTACAACTAAAGGTTAGAAAAACTTAAATTAAAAAACGTAATTAATAATTTTGTATATCAAAATGCAAGAAAAATGAAATTACAATATAACATTGATTAAATAATATTTCAAAAAAGAAAAAAAGAAAAAAAGGCCCCACTTAGAACTGTTGTCTAGGCGTCGAATTGTGTCGAGCCCTGCAAACGGCCAAACCCCAACACGGCAACACACAATCTCAAAACACCAATGTCAATAAGAAAACAAAAACCCATTAGTCAAAACAACCAAATAAGGCAGACCCATAATTCAAAATACTATGGTTATATCAAATTCAAATGAAAGACTCACAGTGTCTTCTCTCTGAATCTGGATTTTCTTGAAGGGAGAAGAGGAGGCCATTGATCGGACTTGGAAGCGAGAAGCGGAGGAGGGAGAGAGCGTCCGTACAAGTGAGAAGGTTGAGAGGGAAGGCTTGAAGTTAGGGAATAGTCTGGATGTTGTGAAAATGGCAGCTAACATAATTCACACTCACTTTTTTTATTTGCTAAATTACTTCACTCCCAACTCACTCAACCTTTCAACCACAGCTCTGTGTGCATTTATTCTATTCTATATGGCTATGGGCAAGACAAGTTTTATTTACGAGGACTAAATTGCAATTACAACCTTAAGGTTCGGTGTAGTTTTTTATTTTATCCCACAAAATTTTCAATTTTAGATTCGTATACCTAACGTTATATATTGTTTGGATTTAAGCCATTTCGTTTGTGCATTGTGTTAAGTGTCATCTCAAACTCAAGATTACATAGTTTTATGAGTCAAAATTTTGAAATATTAAGGGAGTAAAATCAAAATTACCCCAAACTCTGAAGATGTAAATTACAATGTCGTTAAAATAATATTTAACATGTCTTTAATAGGGTTTAAAACAATTTAACTTTGAATAATAATAAAAAATACATCGCTTTGAGCTCAGTTGACACTTAATGATCATCTCATCACAACATATTGACAAAAGGACTTAAATCCAAAAAATACATAACATTAGGATACAAATCTAAATTTTGAAACTTTAGAGGGTTAAATTATTCTAAATTTTAAGGATACAAATTACAATTTAATCTATATTATATATGTTATGTTTTCCACTTAAATTCAAACTTATGTTACAAATATATTATTTTTCTCAAGAGAAATACAATTCAATCCAATTAAGATTAATCTATGTTCACTATTTTTTGTACTCTCCAAATTACTACTAAGATGTCATTAACATTAGTCTTAACAATTAATAAATAATAAGAACACAAAAGTACACAAGATAATAACAATAATAATAATAATAATAAAAGTAGTAAAAAGATAATTAAAATCACTTAAAATGAGAAAATTATTAGACACTCTCAAAGTACAACGACATGATACTCTCACCTCACATATAAAAGGTGGATTCAAGTATAAATTTAATCAATGAGAGCAGGGGCAGAGCCATGTACATGAGTAGGGGGGCCATGGCCCCCCAAAATTTTGAAATTTTCTTTAATATATATATATATATATAGTTATTTTAACGTTTTCAAATTTTAGCCTACAAAAATAAGAGTTGGCTCCCTCAAATATTTGAATTAGTCCAATAATGCTCTTAAAAAAAAAAAAAAAATTGGTCTAATAGTTATAGAGACATAACTTTATTTTTTGTTTCTCAAAAAAAGAAAAGAAAAAAAAGACATAACTTTATTTTTCTCAATTTTATTTTTTATTATAAAATGTGTTTTTATATCTATTAAATATTTGATAAAGTTTGGCACCAAATATGTTTGGATATATTTTTTTCAACCCATTATGTGGTAATTAACAAGTCATTCACTCATTAAAAAAATATTGTCACTAAAACTACACATGAAATTTCTCTTTAGTTGCCACATAATGGGTTAGTGCAAGACAACTTCAAATATGTTTGGAGCATAACTTATTCCTCTAAGTTTTGGATCATTCATGTTTTTGAAAGTTTCATTAATTGAAAGATTTTTTACTTACTTTAGTATAAAATTTGATAATTTGTATTGAAAATAAATCATTTTAAGAGTTTCACTATGAAAATGGTAAAAACGAATTTTATTTCATGAAAGATTGCCATCAAACAAAATTTTGATTGAAAATACAATTTTTTTTGTTGGGTTATCAAATAAGAAAGTGTGTATATATGTGTATGAGTATATAATAATAAATCATAAAAAAAATTGTGTGTGTGTGGAGGGGGTTGTCTTGATAAATATATTAGTGCCGCAACTTAGCCCCTCAAACTAAAATTCCTGGTTCCGCCCTTGAATGAGAGTCATCATTATTATTACTGGTGTGTAACCCTGTGTGTATGTACGGATACAATTAAAAACAATCAAAATTACACAATTTAAATCATATATTTTTTTAAAGAGGATGTTCAAATTATGCATGGTATTAGTTTACACCTTTTTTAAACCATACATTTCTAAAATATGTAATTATTTATCATATATATATATATATATATATATATATATGTTGTTGCCCACTTTTGACAAAGGGCCCGACAGCAAAAAAAGCCTAACAATATAGAAAAGGTGGGGAAAGGGAAAATAGTAAGGGAATAAGGAAGCAAGCCCAGTAAGCTGAAATGGCAGGATTGATGGCTAGCAGGCCCATAAGAATAAAAAGAGGTAAAGAGGGAGTAAATGGGCTGAGGAAGCCCAATAAATGAAGTAATAAGCCCATGAGAATGATAAGAGGTAAAGAAGAAGTAAATGGATTGAGGAAGCTCGGGAAATGAATTCATAAATTAATTGGGTTGACTTAAAGGCTAATAAACCTGAAAAGTAATAAGAGGTAAGGATGTGGTAATTGGGCTAAGAAAGCTCAATAGATCTAGCAAAAAGAACATGGGAATAAAAGAGGTAAATAATAAGTAAATGGGCCAAGAAAGCCCGAGGAATGAGATAATGAAATGGGTTGGCACAGTAGGAATGTTGGCCAATAAAGCCCAAAAGAGGTAAGGATATGGAAAGTGGGCCAAGGAAGCCCTAAGCAAAAGATTGATAAAGAAGTGGGCAGGCACGGCAGGAGCATCAGCCTGTAAGCCCATGGGGTAACAAGAAATAAAAAGAGAGGTAAAACTATAGCAAGCATGATGAAGTGGTATGGCAGAATCCACAGTCAAGAGGCCCACGGACATAGGAAAGAAAAGAACATGGGCTTGGCAAGAAGATGAGGGTCTTCACCCTAGCAATGTCCAGTCCAAGGAAAGGATGAAAGGCAGGGAACATGAGCTTAAAAGCCCACGCATCCTTCACGCTACAAGAGATAAACACCAACCAAGACGTACAGCAGAATCAAACAAACATGGAAGCAATAGAAAATGGTGTAAAGGTCAGAAAGAAACAAATTCAGACGAAGTGGAGCATGCACAAAGGGCCAAGGCACCACCTACTTGTACCCGGCCAATACATGGGAGGTAGGCCACGGGTCAAGGTATTCAATGGTATGGTCTGGCGATGGGGAGAAAGAGGGGGTCTATTTTGGGGTTCCCGCTCAAACTTCTTTGGGGAGAGATGTCCTACTGGGATGACATCTCACCTAAAAGAATTAAATATGGGTTGGGACCACTTGATGCATGCCATAGAGGTAGGTAATGGAGAGGCTTGATCCTTATCCAGATGAGAGTAGTGAAAAACAGAGAGAGGTAAGAAACAAGACAAGCAATTTTGTCTGGAAATAGGGAGTGGTGCAACCAACACATTCAAAGCAATGGTAGTGATTGTGCAGCCAGAAAGCCAATGGATAGTCTCGAAAGGACACCCATAAGGAGTCAAAAGCAGTTAAGGGATAAAAATGGTAAATCCTACCATGGCAAATTGTATAAAGAGTGATGGTTGTGAACAGTAAGGAGGGGGGATGGAGGAGGAAAACAAAAGAAGAGAGGTAGAACAAGAAAGAAAGGAAAAAGAAAATACAAAAATCAGAAAAGTATGAGTGATAGGAATAGAGGCATGCATTAATAGACTATCCATTTCTCTCCCTCTCGATAGACCCACTCTTTGAGAGATTGAGGACTGAAGCTTAAATCATTTAGGTCCCTTTTTCCAAAGCGCGTAACTTCTATAGCAGAAGCTTTCTTTGAGGTTACTCGCATTGGGGATCGGTTTCCTTCTTGGATTTCCATTTGCTGAGAAGTTAATCTTACTTTTCTGGCAAACAAGTCTTTCTTTTGTGCTTGCTAGGTGAATAGTTTACAGTTATTAAACTGTCTACTGTAGTGTTATTTTACTGTTTTATTATCCCGCCGTAACTTTAGCAAGCCATTTCCCCTTATTTAATTGTTAATGTTATTTGCTTAGTATTTTAGTTATTCTGCCGTATTGTATTCCTGTTATAATATCTGTAACGGTTGTTTCTACTGTGGGCACGCCATACACTCAATACCTTTTCCAGGACGCATCCATACCGGGATGGTTCGACTTGTGCACAAATTGGCCTAAGGTGAGTTTCATTTAGGCCAGCCCCAACTCCCTTATCTCAGATTTACGGGCAGCATTGCAGTAGGAGAGACCAAAGCCCAACAACACAAAAGGCCCACCACAATATATATATATATATATATATATATATATGATTTAAAATCTAATTGGATTTAGACTCTTTGATTTTTATACTCAATAATTCACTTGGCACAAAAATAAAAAATTAGATGAGACACGTGACATAAAATTGAGAATTCAAGTGAAATCTAATTGAATTTTCTCTTAGTTTTGGCTTTTAATATATATGTAGATATTATTATTATTATTATTATTATTATTATTATTATTATTATTTAGTGTGGAGAGCTATTATAATGTAAGAGGATGGAATATCAAATTACTCTACTCCCAAAATAATTAAAATTTATTCCTTAATGAGGTCACAACTCATTTTCCTAAAAATTAGCACACTATCATCGTACCAAAATCTAGTAGATCATCAAGCCTTGTGCATGCAAGTGGTATTTCTTATCCTCTTTGTTCGATCTTGTTTGATAGATTCCAAATAATCAAAACTATGATGGTCTATGATTTAAGATTAAAGAATGCTAGATTTACTGTTTTAGTTCGAATGCACATTGGTTGATTGAATGACATGTCATTTTTATGTTTTTTCTAGACATGTTGGTGGAATGGGTGACATGAAATGATGGTGATCGCTACCGTACTATAAAACATAATTAATAGACCAACTCTTATCATATAATTTTCATTTTTTATAATGTAATTAAGATCCCAAGCCATGTATACAGCCAAAAAAAAAAAAAAAAAAAAAAAATAAAAAATCCCAAGCCATGTAGTTTTTTATTTTATTGTATCTAAGAATAAAGTTTTTTTTTTTAAAAGTATTTTCAATCAATAAAATGAAAATTCTTTTATTGTATGATTTTCTTATTCTTTCATAATTTAATTAAGTGGTGACTCTAAAATTATAACTCTTGATTTAGGAGTTACAATGTTCATGGTCAGGTCAACATTTTGAGAAATAATTAAACACAATCTCACTTATTCAGATAGGCTTGGTCCAATAAACCAACAATGGATCAAGGTAGAACCTTGTAATTCAACTTGTACTTTTTGGTATTTTCAACGGAGACATCCATGGTTAAAATTCCCCCTCAACCATCAGGATTAAGATATAAATTTCATTAAGTAGATATGTTAATTTAGGTTGAGAAAGGGGGAAAAATAACAAACAAGACTATTTTGTTGGGCATTCTTCATTTTTTTTTCTTTCAAATATTGATTTATTTCAATTTTTTAAAAATAAATTAACAAACCAGTTTAAGTAAATATATTTAAACAAAAGAGGAAGTTGTTAGGATATTAGTGTTGGTATATTTCATTTCAAATTTTCATGTATTTTCCTTATTAATATTTCCATTATAATGTGCAAAACTGTGGGCTACATTGTATTGGTTTGAGAGGTCAAAGTGCTAAAGTTGGTACTGTAATGTGAAAAATCTCAGTTGAGTTTGATTGTAAGTGTCAAGCAAAATGACAGGCGAATTCCATTTTTTTGAAAAATAGTTGAACTAGTAATCTTGCCTCTCTCTCGGTCGAGCGAGATTGACAAAATATGAGAAATTTTTTGTTATTTTTCTCTAATATACTTATCCAATCAAGCGCTCTCATTTACCATTCTAACCCACGAGATTCATCATGCAATTCCCATATTGAAGAGCTGGAGAGTAACCTTTTACCTTAGAGCAAAAATTCATTTATTCTCTCTACCTTCTCCCTCTCTAATTTCCAAATCCTTTGAGAGGATATTAAAACCTTACACTCACTAAATCCTTAAACGTTCATTGTTGCTGTTTGGTATTGAGAATAATTGGAGCAATCCTAATATCTCCAATAGGTCTTGGAGTGGCCAAGGAGACTTGGTCTTGCGATGATTGGTGGCTCAATTGTGATACTGATGACTAGTAAGGAAAAAAATATTTGTGGAATTAGTTGTTAGCAAGAGTGGAGAGCTTGAATACACGAATGTCATTTACTAGCTTTGTAAATGAGGTGTATTGAAACTATTCTTGTTAGTGAATTGGTTTCATGCTATAGGCCCTAGAGAGTTTTCTTGAACTTATTGTGTGTTTTTCTCCTCGTAAACACTTTGTGGTGTTTGGGCACTTGTGTTGTGTTGTTGGTTGTGATTTACTTTTACAATTATGTATCCATGCATATGTTAATCGGCTAATCACATTAACAATTGGGCTTAATTTTGTAATTAGCTCAAAATTAATGTAAGTCGTAAAATTGGGTTTTGAAGTATGTTTTCTTATAAACAAAACACAAAAATAAGACTTTTCCATTTAGTATTTACCTTTTTTCCAAATTATTTTTTATTGGGATTTAAAAAAAAATGGATATGTCCATTGTAGGGTCAGATTCTGCAGCCCAAGCCCAATGAGATGTGGATTTGGAGCCCACTGAACCCAAAACAATAAATTTGTAGAGAGTGGGTGAAAGAGCTAGGCTAATAATGAAAAATAACAGTATTAAACGGCACTGGTGACAAGAGGGTTTGAACTAATACGTGCTCGGACAGAGGTGAATGTCTCGTCCGAAGAGGTGATTTTCATTGATGGACTTAGGTTACATATGTTGGAGCTACAGTAAAACAATATGCTATTTTCTCTCTCTTAATTTTCGATCCTTCCTATCAGAGACCTCTCTCTCTTATATAGTGCTGCCTTTCTCCATCTCCACCGTCCACTTGTTCACCATCTGGATGTCCACTTGAGTGCATGTCCCATCACACTCCCCCTTTAGCCCTGTCTGAGTGGCGGTAGCTGAGGATGCACTGTTCAGGGGTCTTCTCCACATAAATGCGGCCAGGAGGGTAGGTGCAGTGCATTAAATGCGGTGGTTGAAGTCTGTCTCCTTGATATTTCTCTATTCCTGTCACCTTCTCGCGTGTCCGAGGTCCCTTTTCTCCCTTGACACTTGTCAAACAGATCGCTTGACACGTGCCGGACAAAAACCTCGTCGGGTCCGACGGTATCGGTCTCCTCGGACGTATGAGCATCTCCTCGGACGGTACACGTGCTCGTCTGCGGACATTCTCCTTTCACATGGGCCTCTGGCTGCGTCCTGGTCTCCTCGGACGAACAGTGGTCCTCGGATAGGGCCTTGGGCCCAATAAGTTGGGCTGGGCTTTTCTCCCCCACAATAGCCCCTCAAAATTGTAGTTTTTCCTTCGCATCCGAGGAGAAAAAGTAGGATTTTGACTTGCCACGGAGCAAAAACTTGGAGATATGCACCACCGAGCTGGCACGTGTGTAAGCGTGGGAACAGACGCCTCATTAATGCCGCTGCAGTTTCCTTATTCCCAAGGCGCTGCATTAACTGCACCAGGTGACGTTTCGTCCTTCGCATCCAACGGTGGCTGATCGATCTAACGGCTGTGGCTTTTCTTCAGGATTTGGGCGGGAGCGCCCCTGACCCTTCGCTTGACCCCGTATAAAGCTTCAGAGGAAATCATTTCCTCCTCACTTTTCCCATCTTCAGACGCTCCAGCAAGAACAGACGCCTCACTTCGTCCAAATCTCTCCGTCCGAATCTCTCAGTCGCCGGTGCCAATCTTACCCAGAATCCTCACGAGTCCTCCTACGAGCCTGCTGTCGCTTCTCCGGTCTAGCCCTTGTAAGTCATCGCCCATCGAATCTTTTAGTTTTCTCCTCGGCCAACTGTTTCACTTAAGTACCATGGGGAAACTCGAGTACATGATGGATAGCCCTGAGCAAATAGAGGCGTTTAGGACCGCGTACTGCATACCCCCTAACGTGGGCGTGAGGTATTGCCCCCCAGAAAAAATACTAACAGACCGGGAGACGGGAGAGGTGGTTATCCCCCTCATCGCCTTCAAAGAAGACGGAATGACAATCCCCATGGGTCCCATCACCACTGCCTACCTTCGGAACCATAGGCTTACTCCCTGGCAATGCGCGCCCAACATGTTTAGGATCCTAGGAGCGATTGAGGACCTTGAGCGCCATTTGGGGTTGGGACTTACCTGGCTTGATGTGGTACATATGTACGAATGCCATAGCCAGCAAGACGCTGGGTACTACCTGAAATCCCGGTCGGATGTTGTCAGGCTCATTTCCTGCCTTCCCAAATCCAACAAAGGGATGAAAGACGACTATGTGATCGTCTCGGGCGCCTGGCGCAACGGCCCTGGTTGCCCTACCAAACCTGGGAAGCCAGGTGTGACATGTAGATTTAGGCGCACTGACCATAGGCTTAGGGCTCCCGTCTTTTAACTGTCTTTGATTTCTCTTCGGTCGCTATTTCTGAGCTTCTGACCATTTTTTCTTCTTACTTGCAACAGATAAGAACCTAGTTTCTCCTCGGCTCAGCCAGTCGAATATCGTTGCCCTCAACTACCTTTTAAGGTCAGAGATCTTCGTGAGCGAGGACGGGCAACTACGATCTGCTCCCCTTATTCTTGGATATACAGCGAAGTCAAAAGGTTTTCAACCGGTCGGCAACGCAATCGTCCAAGGAGATCATCGCCTTGCGCGTATCGACGTTGGTCGGAAAGGCTTCTTGGCGCCAGACGATCTTGAACCTGTACCCCGTCCAATTCCTCGGGCTGCACCTCCCCTTATTCAACCACTCCAGCAAGTTCCCTTCGGACAAGCGATTGAAGGTGAGGGGGCTGGCTCTTCTACTTCATCGCTAGAAGAACAGATAGACGAATTTCGGTTTGAGGGAGAGGCTTCAAGGGTAAACCAGGTGGTAGAGATCTCAGACGCCGAGGAGGAGGCCTACGAGCAGTCAGGCGCCCAGCTTAACTTGTTAGCTACTCATTTAGAAGACTCCTCGGACGAAGATATGGATCTGAGGAATTTGATGAAGGGGAGAGGCAAAAAGTCAGACCCGAAAGATGCTGGGACATCTAAGACGGTGGTGACACTTCCGCCGGTGCCTACTCAGATCCCTGACCCCAACCTGAAGCCCATGCTAAAACTGCAGAAGAAAAGACCCCACACTGAGGTTGAGGAAAAACAGGTGCCACCACCCAAGGGGGCCAAGCAGCAAAAGGTGGCACAGGACAACAGAACTCGCAGGGCTCCGTCTACTGAAAGCCGAGACGAGGGCACCGTGGCAGAGGTGCGCCGAGGAGGAGGGGGACCGCGGATTTGGTCTCCAAAATTGGAGTTGGAGGGCGCTCCAATCCTCTGGGAGACCTCCCTCAGGAATTACGATGGGGGGAGGGCCGGCTACGTTGCTGAGGCCCTGCAGCAACCACTTCTCCTCCCTCATGACATGGAGTCCTTCAGGCGTTTCAATCAGCCGGAGCTCTTTCGATCCCTGAAGAGGGATTTGGCCATCGTAAGTAACCTCAATCCGATTAGCTGAATCATTGACTTTTGCCTTTCCTATTTTTCTATATCTGACACTAGAGTTTTCATCACGCAGGTAACTCAGCAGATTTACGTAGCCGAGGAGTGGGACAAGAAGAATCGCCTTGAAACCCAGGCGGCTCTCTACTCCCGAGATGAGGCGGAGAAATCTCTGGGCCAACTGAAAGACGATTATACCCGTCTGTCCGGGGAGCTCGCGGATATGACCAGCCAGAAGAAAAGTCTTGACGCTGGGATAAAGAATGTTGAGAAGCAGGTTGAGGACCAGCGTAAGTTGCTGAGGGCGGCAGAGGCCGATCTTAAGACCGAGAGGGAGCTGGTAAACGGGCTAAGGGATGAACTCCGAAGAGCCAAAGACAGCGTCCGATACGCCGAAGAGAGAGCCCAGTTGGCCCAGGAGGCGACCGAGGCTGAAAAGAAGACAGCTTACCAGCTGGGAGTAGAGACGGCCACGTCCCAGCTTCTAGAGCAGTTTGCCTCGGTCAGCCGAGATTACTGCAACATAAGTTGGGGCAAAGCCCTGGATGCAGCTGGAGTCCCCGCCGACTCGGAGCTGAGGTTGCCTGGGAGCGTGTACTATGATCCTGATATCCGAGAGCTCCCAGGAACTGCTCTCCCTCCGGTTCCACAACTTCCAGAGGCTTCGGAGCCAACTTTGGTCAGCCATGCTCCTCCACTCACTCTTGGTGCGAGCAAGGAAACTGGTCAGCCAAGCGGCAAGGATAAGCCAGCTGAACCAGCCAAAGAGAAAGGCCAAGGGTCAGGCGAAGAGAAAATTCCTTCTGAGCCCAAGGACCGAGCCCCTGACGCAACTGCTCGGATAGGCCAGGCTGCTGACCCCGTGCTCCCTGTCGTTCAGTTCAAGGACTATAGGATTTGAGTGTACTCGAGTGTTAACTGGCCCTAGTCATCTGGTCCGAGGACTGCAGGCATGACCGGATTTAAGTTTAAACACGAACCGCACCGGTGTTAACTAACCCTAGTCATCTGGTCCGAGGACTACAGGCATGACTGGATTTAAGTTTAAACACTAGAGAACCGTAACCGAGTGCTAACTAACCCAAATCATCTGGTCCGAGGACTACAGGCATGATTGGATTTAAGTTTAAACACTATAGAACCGTAACCGAGTGCTAACTAACCCAAATCATCTGGTCCGAGGACTACAGGCATGATTGGATTTAAGTTTAAACACTATAGAACTGTAACCGAGTGCTAACTAACCCAAATCATCTGGTCCGAGGACTACAGGCATGATTGGATTTAAGTTTAAACACTATAGAACAGTAACCGAGTGCTAACTAACCCAAATCATCTGGTCCGAGGACTACAGGCATGATTGGATTTAAGTTTAAACACTATAGAACTGTAACCGAGTGCTAACTAACCCAAATCATCTGGTCCGAGGACTACAGGCATGATTGGATTTAAGTTTAAACACTTGAGAGAACTTTACGCAGCGAATTGGTATATCAACTGAAGAGAAGACTTGATTAATAAAAGTACCTCTTGAGGTTATTTACATTCCAAGGGCGAGGGATTACATGACTATCCAAATCTTCTAAGAAATATGCTCCAATACCAGCGCCTGAAGTGATGCGATATGGTCCCTCCCAATTGGGTCCCAATTTTCCCCAAGTTGGGTTCTTCGCGGTGCCCACAACTTTCCTCAGCACCAGATCACCGGGCTCCAAAGGCCTCAGCTTCACGTTAGCGTCGTAGCCTTGTCTGAGCTTTTGTTGGTAGTGTGCCAGCCGGACCATTGCGTTCTCCCTTCTTTCTTCCATTAAGTCTAAGCTCTTCTGTAGCTGCTCGTCGTTGTCGGCTGGACTGAATGAGCTAGTTCTTAGTGTTGGGAACCCTGTTTCCAGAGGAATGACAGCTTCAGCCCCATAGGTCATCGAGAAGGGGGTCTCTCCAATGGACCGGCGGGGCGTAGTTCTGTAAGCCCAAAGCACATGTGGCAACTCTTCTACCCATCTGCCCTTTGCATCATCTAGCCTCTTCTTTAAGCCGTTCAGTATGACCTTGTTGGAAGCTTCTGCTTGGCCATTACCTTGGGGATAGGCTGGAGTGGAGTATCTGTTTGTAATTCCCAGCTCGCCGCAATAATTCCTGAATGCCTTGCTGTCGAACTGTAAACCGTTGTCTGAGATGAGGGTGTGAGGAACTCCAAACCGTGTGACAATGTTCTTCCACACGAACTTTTGCACATCAACGTCTCTGATATTGGCTAGTGGCTCGGCTTCAACCCACTTGGTGAAATAGTCTGTTCCGACCAGGAGGTACTTCTTGTTTCCTGCAGCTTTGGGGAAGGGTCCCACAATATCCAAGCCCCACTGGGCAAAGGGCCATGGGCTAGACAGTGGATTGAGGTTTCCCCCTGGCTGGTGAATGTTTGGGGCGAAACGCTGACATTGATCGCACTTTTTGACGTATTCGTGTGCCTCCTTCTGCATGTTAGGCCACCAATAGCCTTGGGTGAGGGCCCGGTGAGCCAAGGACCTGCCTCCGGTGTGGCTCCCACAGATTCCTTCGTGCAGCTCCTCTAGCAGTGTCTCAGTCGCCTCGGGATGCACGCACAACAAATATGGTCCCGAATAGGAGCGCTTGTATAGCTTCTGGTCTTCGGACAACCAGAACTTAGTCGCCTTCCTCCGAACTTTATCGGCTTCAGCCTTCTCTTCAGGCAATATATCTTCTTTGATAAATTTGATCAACGGGTCCATCCAGCACGGCCCGGCCCTGATCTGGTGAACCTGTACTCCCCCTGACCTCGTCTCTGTAGGCCTGTGCAGGTCCTCGACGAGGATGACCCTCGGCAAGCCTTGTGCCGAAGAGGTGGCTAACGTGGCCAGGGAGTCAGCATGTGAGTTGCCACTCCTGGGGATGTGCAGCAAACTGAAAAATTCGAACTCTGATTGTAGGTGTTTAACACGACCTAAGTATCCCTGCATTCTTTCGTCCTTTGCCTCGAACTCGCCTTGTACTTGACCTACTACCAGTCTTGAGTCCGAGAACAACTCCACGGACTTCCCACCCATTCTATGGACCATAGTCATCCCCATCAGTAGGGCCTCATACTCTGCTTCATTATTCGTTGCCGAGAAGTCCAACCTTAGCAATTTCTCGATAATGATTTTCTCGGGGGATATCAATACTAGCCCAACTCCAGAGCCTCTTTGGTTCGCCGCGCCATCGACATACACTTCCCAATGGGAGGGATTCTGTTGAGAGACCATGCCAACTGATTTTTCATCCATGCCCGACATGGGCTTCACCTCTTCTAGCTGGGGCTCTGTGAACTCAGCCACCAAATCTGCGAGGACCTGCCCCTTGACCGATGTGCGGGGCATGTATCTTATATCAAAAGCCCCTAAGATTGTACCCCACTTGGCAATCCGACCAGTGTAATCGGCACTTCGGAGTATAGCTTTGAGTGGGAGTTGTGTGAGAACGATCACCGTGTGGGCTTGGAAGTAGTGAGGTAGCTTTCGTGTGCCAAGCACTACTGCTAAGATGGCCTTCTCCAGTGGCAAGTAACGAGTCTCAGTCTCATGTAGCGACTTGCTTACGTAATAGACGGGCCTTTGTACACCAGAGTCTGACCGTATCAACACCAGGCTCACCGCATAGGGAGCCACAGCGATGTAGGCGAACAGTACCTCGTCTGGCTCAGGACTGGACATGATTGGTGGCCGAGACAGGTAATCCTTGAGTTGCTGGAACGCCAAAGCACATTCCTCAGTCCATTCGAATCCCTTCCACTTGTTGAGCAGAGAGAAAAAGGGCCGACACCTGTCTGCTGATCTTGAGATGAACCGATTGAGGGCAGCAGTCATTCCGGTCAATTTTTGAACTTCCTTGGGATTCCGAGGAGCTCGGAGGTTGTTAATGGCCTTTATCTGGTCGGGGTTGACCTCAATTCCTCTGTGGGTGACCATGTATCCCAAGAACTTGCCGGACCCTACCCCAAACGAGCACTTGGAGGCATTTAGTCTTAGCTTGTATTTTTGTAGAACCTCAAAAGTACTTTCAAGGTCTTTCACATGCTCGGCTATAACTTTGCTCTTCACCACCATGTCATCTATGTAAATCTCGATGTTCTTGCCCAGCTGTGGCTCGAACATCCTCGTCATCATCCTCTGGTAGGTGGCTCCCGCGTTCTTTAGGCCGAACGGCATCACTTTATAGTGGTAGTTGCCAATAGGGGTGACAAAGGCAGTTTTCTTCTGGTCCAAGCTAAGCGCTTGCATGCTAGGGCCATACTCGGGGACGAGGACAAAACCGCACCGCGCCAGGCACCGCGGTAGGATACAATCAGATGTTGTGTGAAATTCTTCACCTACATCCATTAATTATAAATTTCAAAGTAAGTTTTAAGTAAATTTATATATTTCCTATTTGATTTTGGCAGTTAGTGAGTTAGTTCCATCCTTCGTTCAACACTACAAAAATGAAGAAATTGCATTAAATTGAATTAAAATTTTTTTTATTGACAATTATAATGATTATCCAGTATTTTTTTAAAGAAACAATAATTATCTATAAATCATCATTACTATTTTTTTAAATTAAAAATAAAATTTTATGATTCTCATTTGATCCATATGGGCTCTCCATCAATCATGCATAGGATCTTGATCCTAACAACCATATTCTGTGAGTGCAATTTCCATTTAGGTGATAGAAAAATCAGGCAACTATGATTCTCTTATGTAGAACTTTTTTTTTTTTTTTAGAGAGTTTCAATTTATGGCGTTCACTCCTGATGATAGCTCTTTATTATCAGACCAAAATTTCAATCTGTTTTTGGTGTATGTAGCGGGAATTGAACCCCAGTTATCATTAGACTAAGATACTAATCGGTTTTTGGTATACGTAGTGGGAATTGAACCCCAGATCGCTTATTCAACTATTAGAGACTTTACCAGTTGAGTTAATTAGAACCCACTACTTTATAGAACTTTAATTACAATATAAAACTAGAGGAATATACCATGGGATACATCCAATTATAAGATTTACAAATTTATTCAGGATGGAGGGAAGTTTGGACCAAGGGGGACCAACTCTTCTAAGGTCAGGCGCTTCATAAGCTCGTCCATCAGGTGCATCATATCGGTCTGTCCATGCTTAGCCCAAATGTCTTGAGTCGCTGCACAATCCCACAATGCATGAATGGTGGACTCCGCTTCCCTAGTACAAATCGAGCATTTGTCTTCATTAATCATTCTTCTTCTGGTCAGATTCGCTGTTGTTGGTAAAATTTCATGGCAAGCTCTCCACCCAAATACTTTGATTTTGTCTGGAAGTCGAAGCTTCCATATTGCAGCCCATATATTTCTTCCAGCACAGCCCCTAGATGTTCCAACCCAATTCCCATAAGTTAAGAGCCTCCTAGCAACATGGTAAGCGGATTTGACAGTAAATAAACCCCTTGAATTATGCAACCAAAATATAGTATCACAGACATTTCTTCGGCTCAAAGGAATTTGGCATATTGCTTCAGCTTTTTCCCTGTGAAATATAGCCATAATGTCCTCATATCTCCATAAATTCAGCTACGGATTGATGAGGTCTGACACCATCAGTTCATCCCAATTTTCTTGAACCGGATTTAGGACTTTGTTTGTTGGGATTTTAGGAATCCACCGATCCTTCAAAGCATTGATTGAATTTCCAATACCAACTCTCCAATAGTGACCAGATTGAAGGATAGGTTGTGCAGCCATCAAACTTCTCCACACATATGGGCAATTAGGTGATTCTTTAGTTGCTAGGAATGTTGATCCCGGAAAATACCTTGCTTTAAAGCATTGATAGAGTAGCGAGTCCTTGCCTTGAACCATTCTCCAACCTTGCTTGGCCAACATAGCTAGATTAAAAGCTCTCAAATCACAAAATCCCATTCCTCCCTCTTTCTTTGAAGCAGTCAGCTTATCTCAGCTCTTCCAATGAATTTTTTGTTCATTGCCAACTTGGCCCCACCAAAATTTTGCACACAATGCATCCAATTAATCACATAATTTTAAAGGGAGTTGAAATACACTCATAGTATATGTAGGTATGGACTGCGCCACAAATTTCAAATCTCTAATTATTAGACAACTAAAATTTTACTAATTGATTTGACTAAAAGCCACTGTTACCCTCATTTCAAATCACTTGTGAACAAAGGAGATGTATTCGCTTTTGAATGACTATTGAGCACAGTTACAGCGGCACGTGATATATTGCTACAAAAGGGATGCAACAATCAGCATTATGCTTTGTTTGTTGTTGTTGTTGTTTTTTTTTTTTTTTTTATAGTGAAATAAAAGAAAGAGAAATAATTGTACATTTTTTTTTGTTTTAATTTTTCTAATAATTATACTTTTTATTATCAAAATAAGATACTAATAAATTCTTGGTGTAGATGAAATTTGAACTTTAAATCTCTTATTCAACTCTCATAAATTTTATCAGTTAATTAAACTAACTAGAACCACATACAGTGGCAGAGCCAGAATTTTAGTTTTTTTTTGGAGGGGGGGGGGGGTGGGGGATATAAAGGTACATGTAAATTTTATTTTGTTCTCGTCTTTTTTCAATTTTTTTTTCCGTGCCTAATGTAAGAGTTGAAATTTAATAGTCACTGTTATCCTTGAGGTATTCTAAATTCTAAGGTGATTATAAGTTTAAGTAAATATTTTAAACAAGTAAAACACATAAACATGAATGAAAAAAGGTAAATTAACAGAGAAGTTTTCTTGCTAAATCTGTATTAGGGAGCAAAAAATGGTGATCCAACTTTTTAAAATCTCTTATTTATTTTGCTACCTTTACTTAAAGCCTGTTTATGATTGGTATATCCTAAAGGAAAGAAGCAATTTTGACTTAATAACATTAGAAATATTATTAAAAAAAGAAAAGAATACATCTAGCAGTACAATACAAAGAATAGTAGAGATAATAATTGATGTGTGGCAACAAATGCATAACTGAGTTTGATGTGGGGCTTGGGATTGCCCCTCCTCGACCCCCCTAGCTAGCTTCACTCCTGACCCCGCGCGCGCACACACATACACACACACACATATATATATATATATATATATTTTTTTTTTCTTAATACCGTAGAAAAATGATTTTACTTACCGCGTGGTAGTACTTCCAAGAACATTGTCGTAACTCGTAATGCTTCAAGAGCAATGGTACTGTGCAACAATAATTCAAAGGGTTCAATAACAACAGTTAATGATAAGGAATTAGTGGGAGATAAATAAAGTGGTAGAGATGCTTAGGAAGATGTAAAACTAAAATCTCACTGAAATTCTTTTCTTATTTCCTTCATGGCGAACGCTACCACCTCTCTCCCTCTATTTGAGAAAATCCCTCGTAAAATGGACTACAGCACCAAATGGAATCTTGTGGCCCAACAATCAGCATTATGCTTTGATTGTTTGTTGTTTTTATTTTTATTTTTATTTTTATTTTTTTATAATGAAATAAAAGAAAGAGAAATAATTGTACATTTAAAAAAAAAATTCTAATAATTGTATTATTTATCATCAGAATAAGATATCAATCGATTCTTAGTGGCTGAAATAGTATAGTTAGACTCATGAATAGTACCAAAAAGTGTAATGGGACCTATGAATAATAGAAAAAATAAGCTAAATAGTAATTTTTTTTTTTTGATAAGAAAAAATTGGTTTTTTAACCCAATGTCAAATGCAACCGTAGTTTTGTTTTAATTTTTTATAATTATATGTGTAGGTTTTGACAAAGTAGGTTTTTGATCAAGTGGATAAATGATTTTTTTTTGGATAAATACAATAGGATTTTAACTTATAATATCCACTTTATAATAAATGATCTTTATCATTATGCTAAAATACCAATTAGATTTTCTTTAAAAAAAAAAACCCAATTAGTTTATTTTTTATAAACATGATTTGAATTTCAAATCTCTAATTATTAGACAACAAAAATTTTTCTAATTGATTTGACTAAAAGCCACCGTTACCCAACTCATTTCAAACCACTCTAGATGTATCCACCTTTGAATGACTATTGAGCACAGTCACAGCGGCACGTGATATAAATGCTACAAAAGAGCTGCAACAATATCAGCATTATGCTTTGATTGTTTGTTGTTTTTATTTTTATTTTTATTTTTATTTTTTTATAGTGAAATAAAAGAAAGAGAAATAATTGTACATTTTAAAAAAAAATTCTAATAATTAATTATATTCTTTATCATCAGAATAAGATATCGATCGGTTCTTAGTATAGTCAAAAATTGAACTTTAAATCTCTTATTCATCTATCTTAAATTTTATTAGTTAAATTAAGTACAATGCAAATTTTTTTTTTAAAATTTTAAAAAGGATTTTACTAATATGTGCCCTAAGAGCACACATTAATTTTTATTTTTGAAAAAATTTTTCTCGAAAATTAAAAAAGTATTGACAGCTTTTTTAATTCCCAAAAAAAAGTTTTCAAAAGTGAAAAATTTAATGTATGCCCTTAGGGCACATATTAACCAGACCTTAAAATACGGTAGAAAAATAATTGTACTCACCACGTGGTGGTACTTCCAAGAACATTGTCCTAATGCTTCAAGAGCAATGGTACTGCGCAACAATAATTCAAAGGGTTCTATAACAACAGTTAATGATAAGGAATTAGTGGGTGATGCTTGGCAGATGTAAAACTAAAATCTCACTGAAATTCTTTTCTTATTTCCTTCATGGCGAACGCTACCACCTCTCTCCCCCTATTTGAGAAAATCCCTCGTAAAAATACTATACAGAGAGGGTTTGATATCATTATCTTCTTTCTTCTTCTTTTACTCCTTGTTTATCGTCTCTACTTTCTCAACCATTATGGTTTCACTTGGATCCTAGCCTTCCTATGCGAGTCATGGTTCACTTTCACTTGGGTTCTTGTCATCAGCACCAAATGGACTCTTGTGGACTACAGCACCTATCCAGACCGCCTCTTGCAAAGGTAAAAAATATCATCCTGTCAACAATTCTCTAATCTTCAATCATGCTATGATTTTAATGATTACACTATCATTTTGCATTACTTTTCCTTCATCATGGTGAAATCTCTGATGTGTCATTTTCGCTATGAATTTTACTTGGTGTGAAGCATATATGAATGATTTTTTATGTTGCTCCGAACTTTTAATTTGTGATTTTTTCATGTAAGGGTACCCGAAGTTGTACTTCCCTCAGTGGACGTGTTTGTCACAACCGCAGACCCAGTGCTGGAACCACCTATCATCACCGTGAACACTGTGCTCTCTTTGTTGGCAGTTGATTACCCTTCTCACAAGCTAGCTTGCTATGTATCTGATGATGGCTGTTCTCCTCTCACCTATTACTCTCTTGTCGAGGCCTCAAAGTTTGCCAAGCTTTGGGTTCCATTTTGTAACAAGTACAATGTTCAAGTGAGAGCTCCTTTTAGATACTTTTCAGGTGATGATTCCACAACGGCCAGTGGCAGTGATACTTCAAGTAACTTTCAACAAGAGTGGAAACGGATGAAGGTAATTTAAAGGTGTAGTAGACTTGGATCTGAAGATTATTATCTTAAATCTAAAAAGTTGGAATATCTTAGAGGGCATATGTTGTCAATGGCATCTTTAATACAATAAATCTATGGACAACATTTTCTACAATTATTGAGATGAAATAGTGAATCGAGATGTGGAGGGAATTAGTTTTGTCTCTAATACAAGGGACAACAATGCCTTATCTTCTTGTTTGTTGAGTTGTTTGTCTTTCACGTTTTGTAGGATGAGTATGAACAGCTTAGTGCAAAAATCGAGGATGCCGTCCAAAACCAAAACAACGTGCCATATGATTTAACAGTTTTCTCTGAAATAGACAGAAAAAATCATCCAACCATACTCAAGGTACTCTTTTATAGTGTCGGCAGTCAGGCTTTCGTCCAGTGCGTGCATGCATACAGCATTAGGAAAAATTATAATATCCTCAAGTTATCTGCACACTGTTTCATTAAAAGATTTTTTCTATTTTAAAATATTAAGTTAGAAAAAATTTTTAAATATAAATTAACTATTGACTTAGTAATTTTAAATAGATGTGGGTATTTTAGTAGAATGATAGATAAATGACGTGGTTTATCATGAGAACGGTATAATTTCATCGGCATTAGATAGTATTCCGGATCAATATGCTATCATTTTAGGACACGCGTCATCTTTAGTGAAAAAAATGAAAAATGCTAGAAATATTAATGTTTTTACAAATTGTTGATGTAGTGAGTAGTTATTAATAAATGAAAAAAGTAATATTAGTTATGAGTTTATATAAGAACCAATAAGAATTAGTCACAACAACAATTTGTAAAATAGTTTGTGATTGTAATATTACTTGTAAAATAATATGAAAAATGTTAAAACCACAAACTATTTTATAATTTTTTTACAAAGTGCTGATGTAGTGTGTTATTATTCTTTTTTTTTTTTTTGGATAGATCTAGAGTGGTTATTTTTAGTTAGTGTTACATAAATTTGTTTTATTGATATTTAGATATAAAACACCACTTAAATTTATCATTTTAGGCAACTCTATTGAGCTAGCCTTAAGATTTATATACACACTATAGGAGTGTAGTTTGCAGACTTTAGGAGTGTAGTTTGCAATTTATCCTAAAAGTTTTAATGACTTTAGCATTTTCCAAAATTTAATGATAATAACTAGTTTAAAAAAAAGAAAGAAAAAAGTGTTAGTCTACTATTTTTCTCACCTCCAAAAGGGCCGACGAAATATTAGACTAATAAAAACTCAACACAATTGAAAACCATAAGCACCTTGGGGAAAAAAATGTCGGCTTTAAATTTCGTTAATCAATATTATATATGGTAGATTGTCAATATTAGTCACCTAATCTTTTACATGGTCACACACTAGATAATTTCTATCTCTTTCTTAACACCATCAAAAGTTATAATAATGTATCATCTTATCTAATTAAGGTAAAGTAAACATCTTTTCTTAAGAAATAATAAATTTTTATTTCTTTTTATTAAACCTTTGAATCAAGATATTTGATTCCCTATATAAATTAAATTTAGTTTGCATAGTATTAATTCATCAAATTAAACTTTGTTTAGTTAGTGTTACATAAATTTACTTGATTAATATTTAAATATAAAACGCCACTTAAATTTATCATCTTAGGCCCTAACTTTATCGAGTCAGCCCTAAGATGTATATACACACTATGTATATGTATATATACCCTGAAACAAAAATCCATGGTTAACACTGAATGAAGTGCACAAATTCAAAGTGAATTCAAATTTACGTTAAGAATCACTAGTAAAATGGTAATGAAGCCTAGTATACCATCTAAAAGGCTTATTTTGGTTTTGTTGTTGTAGGTTATATGGGAGAACAAGGAAGGTCTTTTAGATGGGTTGCCAGGTTTGGTCTATCTATCCAGAGAGAAGAGGCCAAATCATTCACATCATTATAAAGCGGGTGCTATGAACGTTTTAGTAAGATGTTTCTTACGCCAAAGAAATTTCAAAAACTCTTACATGATTTTTATGAAACCTAATAGCTTTGATATTTATTTAACTTCCATTTTATTTTTTTTATATTGTGAGTAGACCAGAGTCTCTGGGTTGATGACAAATGCCCCCTACATGCTGAATGTAGACTGCGATATGTATGCCAATAATCCAAAGATTGTTCTTCATGCAATGTGCCTCCTACTTGGCTCGAATAGTGAAAAAGAAATAGCATTTGTTCAGTTCTCAGCTGCTTTCTATGATGGATTAAAGGATGATCCTTATGGCAATCAATTTGCAGTTATGCTTGAAGTGAGTCAAATTTTCAAATCTTCACAAACAAGAGTCTTTTTCCTTTTCTCTCCTAACTACAAACAATGTAATTTGTACCATATATAGATTATAGCGTGCTATATATGCACTAACGAAAAGTTTTCACTAATTGGTTTGGTTTGGTATTGCTAGAATATGGCATGCGGATTTTCTGGACTGCAAGGATTCATCTATGGGGGAACAGGATGTTTTCATAGAAGAAAAGTTATATATGGCTTACAGCTAAATAATATAGATTCAGTAAATAGTAAGAAAATAAATTAAAATTTTCATTTACCATTCCTCTACAAACAAAGTAAATAGAAAATTTATTTTTAATAGTTTTATGTGAATTAATTTTATTGGTAACACTAGAAATGATAAGCATAAGGTTAGTTATGTAATTTTTTTTTTTTTTTTTTTTTTTGTTTTTAAAATTTTTATAGCATCATCAACTGTATATATATTTTAATACATTGGGTTTGGCAGAGGAAATACTAAAAAGAGTTGGGAGTTCAAAGGAGTTGATGAAATCAGTTGCTCATGCTTTGAAGGGAAAGACAAATTCACCAGATCATCTTTCAAACTCAATTGACACAGCATACCAAGTTGCCGGTTGTGGGTACGAGCATGGTACTAGCTGGGGTAGACAGGTTAGAGAATAAAATTAATGGTACTAACTACTAACTATGCATTATATATTGGGCAAGACTTGTGTCCAGTGAAAATTTTCACTGGACACGGCAAGATTTGGACATGTGTCTAAGAGTGGACACGTGTCCAAGATCCAACGTGTTCAGTGAAAACTTTCATTGGACACAAACCGATCCCTTATATATTTACATTTTCATTTTATTTAATTTTTATATAAGACATAATATTGAAACCATTGATATTCAAATCTAAAATTTCCCTCATTTTTAAATTCTAGTTATCACTATTAGAAACACCTGGAATTGGTAGTCCTCATTATATTAATGGATAGTTTTTTTTATTTTTTTATTTTTAATTCTCTTTCTACTTTATGGTGGAATTAATTTAGTCAAAAATCTTGTAGTTTAGTGCCATTGCCTATCAGTATTTTATATAAACAGATTTAGAGTCGAATCCTCCACTCTCATTGTTGTAAACATTCAAATTTTTTTTTTTTTTTTGAAATCTAGTTTGACATGATATTATTCATACTTTTCTTAATTTTTTCTTTTGGTTGGGCCACTCTCATCATTATTATTATTTTTTCTAGCTGGGTTGGTTATATGGATCCACAACAGAGGATGTACTCACTGGGCTAAGGATTCATAGTAAAGGTTGGAAGTCAGCTTTTCTAAGCCCCAACCCACAGGCCTTTTTAGGGTGTGCACCTTCTGGTGGGCCTGTCGCAATGATCCAACAGAAGAGGTGGGCTACCGGTCTGCTTGAAGTTCTCTTAAGCAAAGACTGTCCCATACTGGCCACCCTTTTTGCCAAGCTCCATTGGAGGCAGTGCTTGGCCTATCTATGGATCCTCACGTGGGGCCTACGCTCTATCCCAGAGTTATGCTATGCTTTTCTGCCCGCGTATTGTATCATCACAAACTCCCATTTCTTGCCCATGGTACTCTCCCATGCATTTTATTCTTTTTATGTACATTTAAGTAGTTCAATATTTCATCATATAGTAATAGAATACATGTGGAATAAGTCCAAATTTGACAAATCATATTGATGCTGTGACAATGAAAATATAAATCACTCATTTTTCATGTCATTAATAAAGGTCAATCAACTTGATACAGCTATTTACATTATTGGAAGCTAAAACTGTGTTCATGCAGGTCCAAGAGCAAGCCTTTTATATAGCAATAGTTGTTTTTGTCATCTACCACCTTTACACTCTATCCGAGTACCTAAGAGCTGGCCTCTCAGTCCGAGCTTGGTGGAACAACCAGAGAATGGCGAGAATAACCACAATGACTGCATGGTTGTTTGGATTTCTAAGTGTCATTCTCAAACTCTTAAGAATATCCGAGACAGTCTTTGAAGTCACAAAGAAAGACAAATCCACTTCTAGTAATGGCGCTCATGATGTAGATGCCGGTAGGTTCACCTTTGACGAGTCCCCAATTTTTGTGCTAGGCACAACCATTTTAATGGTGCACTTGACTACACTCGTTGTCAGCTTGTTAAATCTGCAACCGCCAGCTCATGATGGGCTTGGTTCAGGGCTAGGCGAGGTCTTGTGTAGTGTGTGGTTGGTGCTATGCTTCTGGCCATTTTTGAAAGGACTATTTGGGAAAGGAAAGCATGGAATTCCCTTATCCACCATATGCAAGTCAGCTGCATTAGTGTTATTATTTCTACACTTGTGTAGAATGACTATAATGGGTTGAGACTTTGGTCATGAAATTATTTTGTTTTCTCACAGACTCACAGTGGGTTGAGACTTAGTCCTTGAAATTATAAACTCAAAATGGATTGAAACTTTAATTTTGAAAATCAAAAGCTGTACTAAGTTGTTAGTCATTGAAGTAGGTGATTTAGGTTATGTTCCTCCTTGATGAGGAAGGTATTTTTAAGGGTCAATATAGATTTGTTCAATCCACTGAGCTGGAATAGGGATTAAGTTTTTATCCTTGGTTCATAGCTAGGTTTTGAATGGCCCTCCAAAGAATCATGGTAATAATTTTCTCTTACATGTTCATATCATTAAGCTCGATGTCCCATTTGTCTTGTTTGTTGTTCATATGTACTCAAATCTAATAACTTGAGGTTAACTACCCGAAAATTTTTTCACCGTTTTACTTTGACGGGATCTGAATGTATATTATGTGCCATCACACATCATATGCCATCAATTAACTTTGCTACTACTTTCATGTACTTACATGGATCCTGTAACACCAATGCCCTCAAAGTTACCTCGCAAAAGTAAGAGCATTGAGTATTATGTAGGAACTTTGATGTTTCATCAAAACCATTATATATGTGAAGTAGCTATTTCAAATTTGAATTTGGTTTCTCTATTTTGATTCCCTCCTCTAAACCTTGAGTTCTGTAGGAGTATTTTGTCTTGTTGCTGGTGCAAGTTTCTATTGGAAATAATGCAAAAAAAAAAAAAAAAAAAAAAAATGTTTTGTGATTTTGTAAACAACAAACATAACAATTTTTTTTAATGAGTTAATAAATAAATAAAAATTAAAAAATACTCACAGAATGGATAAAAATAGAATGATGTGTGAATAAATAAAAACAATTAAATATACTCATAAATTGGATGAAATAGAATAATTAATGCAAACCTAACATGGGATTGTGTTTGCGCAATTTCCTTAAGAAATAGTTCTTCCTAAAGATGTTGAAAATTATATTTTAGGAGAAGACATAATGCATAAAAAAAAAAAAAGACTTTTGTGACTTTGTAAACATAAACAACAAATATTAAAAATAATATTTAATGTGTTAATATATTAAAAAAATTAATAATACTAGCTCACATAATTGATGAAAATAGAATGACGTGTAAATAAATAAGAGCAATTAAGTATACTCATAGACATAGACCGATGAAAATATAATAATTGACGCAAATCTAATCAAAGATAGTGTTTGTCACTATTTCCTTAAGACACATTTCATCTGTAATAAATTGTGTTTTTAGTCTCTTGTATGGGTGCTTGTTTCCTAATATACAATGGTCACAACACACATAAGAAGCACAATAATCTCCATGCACATTTAGGTGACTATATATATGTACAAAAATGAGAATGCACGAATAATTGAAATGAATTAGGGACACTATTTATACACGCACTTGTACTAGTTTTAGAAGATTGAAAGTTACGTGTTTAGAATTTAGAATCCTACAATAGTTTCCTATCAATTTTAAATAATTAATAATAAATTGGATAGTTATTTTGTCAATATTTAAATACATGGTAATAATGGTTATGAGCATAGAGCATCAAATGCATCAAAAATCAATTGTAAGAGGCAAAGAAAGGTAAGCGTACGATGTTGCTAGTGGGTTGGACAAAAGAACCAGAGAGGTGGAAGGGTGATTCGACTATATATATATATATATATATAAAAGAACACCAATATACAAGTAGATAAATATGACTCATAATGATGATTCTTATAATGAAGCACAAGTTCTCTAATTTTATACCATTCAAATTTGATATTATTCTAATTACTGATAGGAATGACGAATCCATTGACATCGTCTTTCAGTGACGATTATAGACAAGACAGACGAAGGCATTCTTGGACGAGCATATCTTATGCCCACGTCACTGACGAGGAAAACACAATACATTCATTACAGCACAATTAAATCAAGAACGGTTATGGGGCCAACTGTATGAGCCGTTGTAGACCATTAAAGTCACATTACAACCAGACCAGACGTTACAAGGAGGAGCATTAAGATCTCCATAACTACTCCAACGGCTAGAAGCCATGAAGGTATGCATATAAAGCCCTCTCATTATCAAGAACAAGGTACATACACAAACATATTGAAAGAGAACTATTACTTTCTTGCATTCTCCAATTTCTCTGAGATTTCTTTGCATACTAACTTTGGCATCGGAGGCGTGGTGGCAGGCACCACACCGGTGACCCTTCCAGGAGGCTGCAGGTTGGCTTCATCCGACTACATTGACTGACGAGTTCACGCTCCATCAGTTTGGCGCCGTCTGTGGGAACGATATTTTTTCGCATTCAATCGTGAAAAGGTAGTTTCCTCTCAAAATACTTATTTCAGATGGAGTCCAATCAAGAATCCGCAGCCTTGTCGCAGCAAATTCAGGCCCTTGCAGCTACCGTCGAAGAATTGTCCAAACAAAATGAGGAAATGAAGCAGAGACTTCAGCAGGAAGAGAATAGGTCCAAGGGAAATCGAGATGACGAAGGGGATAGCCATAGAAGAATCGACCATCGAAGGCCCACCACTCCAACCGAGCAGAACTCGGATCTACTCCAGGAGATGAGGAAGGAGATGGACGAGCTTAGGAACGCAATCAAAGAAAAAACTGAACGAAGTGTGGACCGACTGGTTAGGGCAACAGATTCGCCATTCACTACGGCCGTCCTTGACTGTCCAGTGCCGTCGAAGTTTCGGCTACCCCAACTTGAGCCGTTCGACGGGTTAAAAGATCCCCAGGATCATCTTAACACATTTAAGACGACCCTGGGACTCCAGCAGCCCCCAGACGAGATCTTGTGTCGTTCCTTCCCAACCACTTTCAAGGGAGCCGCACGAGAATGGTTTACAAAACTGCCAACATCGTCCATCGATAACTTCGACCAATTGAGCAATGCCTTCCTGCGACACTTCATTGGAGGACAACGACCAAAGAGAACCGCGGATCACTTACTCACCATCAGGCAGGGAGAGAAGGAAACTTTGAGGTCATATGTGAAACGTTTCACTCGGGAGACACTGGAGGTAGACGAGGCTGATGACAAGGTACAGCTAACAACCTTCAAGGCGGGGTTGAGAACCAGAGGGCTCGTCTCGTCACTTGCAAAAAATCCCCCGAAAACAATGGCTGAAATGCTCCTCAAAGCACAGAAGTACATGAACGCGGAAGACGCGCTGGCCGCCATCGGGGACGTTGAAAGGCCAGGAGACAAGGGTAGAAAGGAAGACGACCGCAGGGGGCAAAAACGCGAGCGTCCAGATCGCCGAATTGGTGACGGAACCAGAGGAAAAGATGATAAGAATTCTCGAATGGTAAAATTTACTCCTCTTGTTATGCCTGTTGACAAAATTCTAACGCAGATTAAGGACGAGCATTACCTGAAGTGGCCACGACCCCTACTCCTCTTGTTATGCCTGTTGACAAAATTCTAACGCAGATTAAGGACGAGCATTACCTGAAGTGGCCACGACCCTTACATTCGTCTCCTAATGTCCGTGATAAGAACAAGTACTGCCGATTCCACAAAGATCATGGCCATTACACCGAGGACTGTCGGGACCTCAAAGAGCAGGTAGAGGAGTTGATACGAAAGGGGAAGTTGCAAAAATTTGTAAAGAAGGGTGACTACAGCAAATTTCGGGAAGGAAACAAAGGCCAACCTGAAGCTTCGTCAAGAGGGAATGACCGTCAGTCACAACCCCCTCAAAATGTGGTCGGGGAGATACAGACGATCACAGGGGGTCCCGTCACCGGAGGTTCGTTCAGATCCCTTCAAAAAGCATATCAACGTCAGGTGAACAGCGTCCACACGATTCCCCCGTTGAAGCAGAGACGAACCGATCAAGACATGACCTTCAATGAAAACGACGCAAGGGGAGTGAAGCAACCTCACAATGACCCCCTGCTCATAATGCTTACCATAGAAGGGTTTAACACCAAAAGGGTCCTCGTGGACAATGGAAGTTCTGCTGACATTATTTACTTCCCTGCATTTCAACAATTGAAGCTAGACCCCAGAAGGCTACGTCCTTTCGATTCCCCCCTCGTCAGTTTCAGTGGTGACAGGGTCTACCCCAAAGGCATAGTCACGCTGACAGTGACAGTGGGGACGTACCCGAAGCAACTGACCCGTCAGCTGGATTTCTTGGTAGTGGATTGCCCCTCCTCATACAACGTCATCATTGGGAGACCTGCCCTCAATAAGTGGAAGGCGTCCACATCTACCTACTGCTTAAAGGTGAAGTTCCCCGTGGAGAACGGGGTTGGTGAAGTTAAGGGAGACCAAGTCTTAGCTCGGGAATGCTACCAGGCTGTGTTGGCCGCAAAGGAAAACCACACCTGGATAATTGAAGAGAAGGAGGAGGAAAAGGTAGAGGCTTTGGAAACAGTGCAACTAACCGAGGAAGAAACAGCCAAAACGACTAGGATAGGGACGACCTTAAGTCCCGAAATGAGGAGCAAGCTCGTCCAGTTTCTTAAGCAAAACCTGGATGTATTCGCCTGGAGCCATGACGACATGCCAGGTATATCCCCGGAGATCATCCAACACAAGTTAAATGTAGACCCAGAGAAGAAGCCCGTCAAGCAGAGACGAAGAGTTTTCGCACCAGAAAGAGATCAGGCAGTCGCTGACGAAGTGAAGAAGCTCATGACTGCAGGTTTCATCAGGGAAGTGTACTATCCAGACTGGCTGGCCAACACTGTTCTGGTGAAGAAAGCAAATGGGAAGTGGAGGATGTGCGTGGACTTCACGGACCTGAACAGGGCCTGCCCGAAGGATAGTTTCCCCCTTCCAAGAATAGACCAGCTGGTAGACTCCACAGCCGGGCACAAGCTATTGACGTTTATGGATGCTTTCTCAGGGTATAACCAGATAAAAATGGCTGACGAGGATGAGGAGAAAACGGCCTTTATCACCAGCCAAGGCCTCTATTGCTATAAGGTAATGCCTTTCGGACTAAAGAATGCAGGCGCTACTTACCAGAGATTAGTGAACAGAATGTTCAGCGGGCAGATAGGCAGGAATATGGAGGTTTACGTGGATGATATGCTCGTCAAGAGCAGGGAAGAGCTCACCCATCTGGACGACCTCAGAGAGACATTTGCCACTCTCAAACAATACCAAATGAAGCTGAATCCAAGTAAGTGTGTGTTTGGTGTAGCCTCAGGGAAGTTTTTGGGATTCATGGTATCCCAGAGAGGAATAGAGGCAAATTCGGAGAAGGTTCAGGCCATAATCAACATGGCGTCACCAAAGACCGTCAAGGAGGTCCAAAAGCTCACAGGACGGATCGCCGCCCTCAACAGATTCGTCTCTAGAGCAACGGATAAATGCCTCCCCTTTTTCAAGACCTTGAAGCAGGCCTTCGCCTGGACCGACGAATGTGAAGCGGCTTTCCAAGAGCTCAAGCGCTATCTGAGCAATCCACCTCTCCTAAGCCCGTCAAAAGAAGGAGAGAACCTGTATCTATACCTAGCTGTTTCGTCCACAGCCGTCAGCGCAGCCCTGATCCGCGAAGAGAGCAGAATACAACTCCCCGTTTATTATATCAGTCAAGCCTTCCAGGGGGCTGAGTCCAGGTACCCAAAAATCGAAAAAATCACGTTCGCGTTGATAGTTGCCTCACGTAAGCTCAGGCAGTATTTCCAGGCAAATCCAATCTGGGTAATGACGGACCAACCTATCAAGAAGTCCATGAGCAAACCCGAGGCAGCAGGGAGAATGGTCCAATGGGCAATCGAACTTAGCCAGTTTGATATAGAGTACCATCCCAGGGCAGCCATTAAAGCACAGGCTCTGGCAGACTTTATCGCCGAGTTCACCCTTCCGGACGAACAAAACCTTGCCAGTAAGGGCAAACATTGGGTAATACAGACCGACGGTTCGTCAGCCCAAAAGCGGGGAGGAGTAGGGGTCGTCATAACCACCCCCGACGGAGAAGTGTTGAAGTATGGAGTTCAGCTGATATTCCCGGCGACGAACAACGAAGCCGAGTATGAGGGGATTCTGACGGGGTTGAGGTTAGGGAAAGTTTTTGGAGCAAAGACCCTATTAGTCCAAAACGACTCAAAGCTAGTAATTGGGCAGATCAAGGGAGAATACGAAGCAAAGGAAGAAAGAATGCAGAAATACCTCAGGTTGGTGAAGCACCTGACCCAAGAGTTCGAAGAGGTAGAGTTCATCCAGATCCCCAGAAGCCAGAATATGGCAGCAGACGAAGTATCGAAGATAGCCTCGTCGAAAGAAACGGGGTCGAATGCAGACCTGATGATGGAAGAACAGAAGAACCCCAGCATAGAAGAAGTTTCAACCTTTGCAATCCAGAGCACAAGTAGCTGGATGTCGCCCATTATATCCTTTCTTCAGGATGGACACCTCCCTCAAGACACAAATGAGGCCAGGAAGATCAAGAAGAGGTCTGCCAGATTCACAATTCTTAATGATACTCTGTACAAGAGGGGCTTCTCCATGCCCTATTTAAGGTGTGTGAACGAAGAAGACGCTGAGTACATCCTAAGAGAGGTCCATGAAGGGATCTGCGGAGATCATGCAGGCCCTAGATCCCTGGTAAGCAAAATTATGCGAACAGGTTATTTTTGGCCTACTATGCAGGTGGACGCAATGAAGTTCGTCAAGAGATGTGACAAGTGTCAGCGATTCGGGAACATTCAACGACTGCCAGCCGAAAGACTGACGACTATAGCGTCCCCTTGGCCATTTGCACAGTGGGGAATTGACATCGTTGGCCCATTACCCTTGGGCAAAGGCCAGGTAAAATTCTTACTCGTCGCTATAGATTACTTCACAAAATGGGTTGAGGCAGAGCCACTGGCAACTATTACCGAAGCAAAGATCCGGAACTTCGTATGGAAGAACATAGTTTGCAGGTTCGGGATTCCACGGACGATCATATCGGACAACGGACGACAATTCGACTGCCAAGGCTTCAAGGATTTCTGCTCTGGTCTGGGCATCAAGAACCATTTCTCATCACCTGGCCACCCTCAAGCAAATGGACAGACAGAAGTGACGAACCGAACTCTACTCAAAATCATAAAGACGAAGTTAGATGACGCGAAGGGCTCTTGGCCAGACGAACTACCTAACGTCTTGTGGGCCTACAGAACAACAGCAAGAATCCCGACGGGAGAAACCCCGTTCAGGCTTACTTATGGAACTGAGGCAGTGATCCCAGTCGAGGTCGGAGTAACCAGCACCAGACGAGAGATGTATAGCGAGGAAGACAACGACGATCAACTACGAGTCAACCTGGACTGCCTAGACGAAGTCAGAGATAAAGCCTGTAGCCGGATAACAGATTACAAGAAAAAGATGACAGAATATTACAATAAAAGGGTGAAACTCCGACGACTCAACATCGGCGACCTCGTCCTGCGCGAAGTAACTCTGGCGACCAAAGATCCAACCCAAGAGAAACTTGGCCCTATATGGGAAGGACCGTACCGGGTTGTTCATTACTCCAGACAGGGAAGCTACCACCTTGAAACTCTGGACGGACAAAGACTCCCGAGGCCATGGAACATTGAACACTTAAAGAAGTACCATCAATAGACAATCAAATGTACTTGTTATCAAAATCAATAAAGAATCCATTCAGCTGATATTATTCTGTGAGCAGGTCTATGCAACCGAAGGTTACTGACGAAGGCAATATCCCTAACAAGGGTGTAAGCCACGTAAAGCTAAAAATGGCTAAAGTAACAAGATTCCGCCTTGACGGATGTAAGTTACTGACGAAGGCAATATCCCTAACAAGGGTGTAAGCCACGTAAAGCCAAAAACGGCTAAAGTAACAAAATTCCGCCTTGACGGATGTAAGTTACTGACGATGACTAAAATCCCTAAAAACGGGTCTAAGTCACTAAGAGCCAAAAATGGCCAAGTAACAAAATTCCGCCTCGACGGATGTAAGTTACTGACGATGACTAAAATCCCTAAAAACGGGTCTAAGTCACTAAGAGCCAAAAATGGCCAAGTAACAAAATTCCGCCTCGACGGATGTAAGTTACTGACGATGACTAAAATCCCTGAAAACAGGTATAAGTCACTAAGAGCCAAAAATGGCTAAGTAACAAAATTCCGCCTTGACGGAGGTAAGTTACTGACGAAAGAAATATTCTAAACAAGGTAACAAAATTCCGCTTTGACGGATGTAAGTTATCGACGAAGGTATCGTGACGAAGATATAAAAAATAAATGACAAAATATCACGACAAAGAATTACTTCAAGAAACAGGTAAGTGACATTAAATTAAAAGCCTGAAATAAGCTGAGTCAACATTTTCTTTTACAACTGAAAGCCCATAAACACTGGGCCAAAAATCTTTCCTGTTGTTCCCAAAACAGACAGAAGGTAAAATTGTTCAAAAGTTAGATTTACATAACTGCCCAAAAAATAAAGGGCATCTCAAAAAAAAAAAAAAAAAAAAAAAAAAAAAAAAAAAAAAAAGGAAAGAAAGAAAATTTTTCTAAATATCAGGCTCGGGTAGAGGCATCGTCATCAGGAGCGTTCTCATGGGCATCACCACCAGCAGGAACCTCTCCAGGAGCTTCAGTTTGAACAGCAGAAGGAGGAGCGGCCTCGTCAGCAGCCATCTCCTGATCCACTTCCTCTAAGTCCAGAGTGTCCATGTTTACTCCGGAAGGATGCTTGGCAAGGTATCTCCTAAGGAGCTCAAAGCCTTTGAAATACCAGCTGAATAGGACGGTCTGATACTCGTCCGTAGTTTGGAAGGCTTCTACAGACCTCGCAGCAATGGTCTTCAGACTTTCTTTAGCATTCAGAAGCTGCTCGTCCTTCTCCGAAGTCAGCTGACGCTCAACCCTCAGGTCGTTGTTCAAAACTTTGACCTTCTCCTTTAAAGAAGTGGCCGCGTCCATAGAATCAACAAGATTCTTCTTCAGCTCCGAGTTCTCCTTCTCCAAAGCTTCCATCCTAGAGGTTAAGGATGCCACCCTTGCCTCTTGTGTAAGGTGCTCAGAGGTAATGTGAATGCTTTCCCCCAGCACCTGGAAAAGAATGTGAGGACTTTAAAAAAAAAAAAAAAAAAAAAAAAAAAAAAAAAATCTTTTTAAGTACAGAAAATATTCTACCTGGACGAGTCTCTGAATGTGACGAGAGGCGACGTCATTGAAAGGCACACCAGAGAAGACCTTAAAGTCATTTGCCGTCAACATCTCGTGAGCCCTGTCCACGGCCAGTCTCTCGTCATCCCATATTGTGGACGACCGTGGGTCAGCTTTCTCCTTCCCTGATGTTCGCTGCTTCTTCGAGGCAGGAGTAGGGATCTCTTCAATGGAGGTAGCCGGAGATGCCGTCCTCGTCGGTTCAGTGACGGGGACTATGGCGTTGACGGGGACATTGGTACTGGCGGAAGTGGTCATTCCCTTAACGCGCACTGCCTTCTTCCCGATGCTGGATAAAGGCTCGTCCTTTTTGTCTCTCATCTTTGCGTACATGTCCTTCTTGAACTTGGTTGTCATTTCTGCAAGAAGGGAATGGTTAGTCCACATGCATAAAGGAAGTAAAGCTTGACGAGGTTAGTACTTACTTTTCTTGCCTTCAATTCCAATTGAACGAAGAACGTAGGGGGACGGATCTGGCCCGAGGTGATAAAAGGCCAAAGTATGTGGGTTAACAAGGTCGTCCCAGCTCTCTATCGTCTGGGCGTACCCAATGGCGGTCTCAACGCGCTCTTTATGCCTGCTCTTGAGCTTAGGTCGTCTCTTAACTACACACAGCAAGGTGCAAAGGGGTCAGCAACATCACGTAGCAGAAAATAAAAAAAATATATGAAAAATGACGAATAGAAAGACTGACGCACCTAAAGCCGGGGTTCCCCACCGACGATGCAACCTTGGTACATCACCCCAATCTGCGCTGGATTGAGTCTCAAAATCGTCCCCCGACACAAAGAAAAACCTGGATTTCCAGTACCTGAAGGACGAAGGCAAACCCCTGACGATCCTAGTATCCCTCGTCCAGGGAACTAACTCATAATACCCATATTCCTTGGACTCTTTCAAACGATACAGATATGTCAGTTCGTCTATCCTGATCATATCTCCATTAGCAGCCAACCATATCTCCATACAGTTCACCACTATTCTCCACGAATTGGGCATGAGCTGCCCAGGAGCAATGCCAAAACGATCCAAAAGTTCCATCAGGAACGGATGGACGGGGAATCTAAGCCCGCAGGTAAAGGCTGACTCATAAAAACACACCTCACCCGGAAAGAAATGGCAGGCCCTATCCTCGGCACTAGGTAGACGGACACGAACCCTAGCTGGAAATTGAAACCTATCCTTAAATCTAGCTACACTGTCTGCGTCCAAACCACACGCCTCCCCGAGGGCGTGAAAAGCCCTAACCTCACGAGGAGAAGAGACGACTGAACCCCCCTCCGCTGGATCACCGTTTGACGATAATCCAGTCTCAAGGTCGCTAGACCTAACTTCAGACATCGTTTCTCCCTCTCTCACAAGACCCTCGAACCAATCAACCGATTGACGAAGCAAAGGCAATAGATCAGCCAATGCAACGCCCAAACAGTTACCCTCAAAAACAAAATTTTCTAAATATGGGAAATTCCCCAAAGACCCTCCTAATCGCGCAAACAGGAAGGAAATTGAGGGGCAATCTATCCTAACTTCAGAGCTACGGACCATGGAAATGCAAAAAACACAAGGGGAGATGACACTTGCTAAAAAACCCAAAAAGAAAAACCGAATATGTAAGAAAGGAAAAAAGAAGAATCAGAAACCACTGCAAAACAGAAGAGAAAAGGGAAAACGCAGAAAAAGAAAAAGAAAAACATACCTTAAAGCAGCGGCGAACGGTACACCGGTGTGAAGAAAAATGGCAGAAAAAAGCTCTCCAAGGAATACTCAGCAGGAGTTCTTTTGTTGGGGAAATGAAAAGGTACGAAGAGGAGAAGTTTTAACCCAGAAACTAAGGCAACTGAAAAACGGCGGGAAACCCAAGGGTCACAAAAATGACCCCACCAATCCACACCCAACACGTGGCAACCTCGCAGAAAAAGCCATCACTGCGCAGTTAATGCGGCACAGAAGCCCAATAGGCATTTTTTGGCCCAGGAGACTCTCCATCTTCCACGGCCAACATGACATGTCATGACGACCATGGAATCCGGGGGCAACTGATAGGAATGACGAATCCATTGACATCGTCTTTCAGTGACGATTATAGACAAGACAGACGAAGGCATTCTTGGACGAGCATATCTTATGCCCACGTCACTGACGAGGAAAACACAATACATTCATTACAGCACAATTAAATCAAGAACGGTTATGGGGCCAACTGTATGAGCCGTTGTAGACCATTAAAGTCACATTACAACCAGACCAGACGTTACAAGGAGGAGCATTAAGATCTCCATAACTACTCCAACGGCTAGAAGCCATGAAGGTATGCATATAAAGCCCTCTCATTATCAAGAACAAGGTACATACACAAACATATTGAAAGAGAACTATTACTTTCTTGCATTCTCCAATTTCTCTGAGATTTCTTTGCATACTAACTTTGGCATCGGAGGCGTGGCGGCAGGCACCACACCGGTGACCCTTCCAGGAGGCTGCAGGTTGGCTTCATCCGACTACATTGACTGACGAGTTCACGCTCCATCAATTACTATCTTAAATTAAATGAATTTCTATCAATAAAATAAAAATAAAATTTTTAATATTTATGATTTATACCTTTCATTTCAGTTTTAATTCCTATGTTAGCCATAAATGATAGATACTAGGCATTGTGTGTATATCGACCTGTGTAGGAAGGCTCATACAGCTATATATAGCAGGATTTGGGTAGGAATATATGAATAACAATAATCTTGCTTCAATTACAACCGAATATATTAGTATTTGTGGAAAAAATAATAATAATAAAATGGTGCTTCTAAGAGTTCTAAATAATTTTACCTCTTAGACAAAAAAAAAAAAAATTTGCTATGTGATGAATACAAGGAAGCTATAATATTTTATATTAGTCCCAATATATCGGATTGAATGCATCAAATTAGATAACGCATTCAAAACCAAATGAACAGAGTCGTATCAAACAAAATAAACAGTGATTATATAAATATCTAGGCGTAATGTGCTTGACTTCTACATGGGTTTTGCATGTCGGTAAGAGTATGTCATGTACCATGATTCTCCTCGATTTCTCTTCCTCCTCTTTTGAACTGTTCTTTTTTTTTTTTTTTTGGTTAATATATCGACTATGTAGTATGTGTTCTCTCCTCCATTTGTTCATGTTTCTTTTTTTTAAAATGAATTTACCATTAACCCGTTCTAGTTGTCACTTGTGATAGAGCATCCAGCAGAGGCCGCTTTTGTTGATAATACGTACCCGCTAGACAAAAAGAAAGACTCCACATAGAAACAGCCAAAAGCCTGAATTTTTTATATTATTCAAAATTTTGACTGCACCAAACCAGACGTGTGTCAAACCATACATGATCTATACATTCTTTAATAGATATGAATTTTAATAATTATGATAGTGAATATATTAATACTAACCACTAATCCGTTCAATGCATTAAAAAAAAACTTTAGAAAATATTATTTTTTATCTTTTAATTAATTTTAAATATGAATTATAATAATTATAATAATTAATAATATACATTCATTATGATTTAATAAAACTACTATCCTATCATTTAAAAAAAATATGATGTGACAAGATTTATAGAGAATTTAAATTTAATAAAAAATATTTTTGTATGTGAAATTATATATTTTATCATTTAAATAAAATATAATGTACCAAGGTTTAAATATAAAATAAAATTTAAACATAAATATTATATTAAAATAATGATGTAGAAAATGGTGAAGTATCAAAAAGTTACGTTACATAATATGTTTCGCTTTTGCTTTCATATAGCTGCATGTGTTCATTTAAATATTGAAAATAAGCTGGGGAGGTCCAACGTTCCCGACTAGATATTTGGAATTTGTAATAATTGTGTCAGGAAAATTTTGTAAGGGCCATGATAGTTCTTTGTCTTTATGCGAAGGACAAATTGATTTGAATCACGCTGGACTTGCTTATGATAATAAAATATTAAAATCGTAATTAATCGCTTTATTAAGGACCTCTTTGTCATTTCATTTTGATAATTACATTGAGGGAAGGGGAATTTGAGGCTCTTACCTTGTAGTAATTTAATCACTCTAGAGTATATAAGTACAAGAATAAAAGATATGGCTTATATCTATACTTTGAGTTAGTCGGGCTTAGGTTTTATTTGGTCAGATACAGCTTATGAGGTCTTAAAACTATTTAAAGAAAATATGATATAGCAAGGTTTATATATAAAATATAATTTAAACATAATTAAAATATTATATTAAAATAATAATATATAAAATTGTGAGGTATTAAAAACTTGTATTACATAATATCATGAGGTCGAGACAATGTTTTGCTTTCAATTATGTTTGGCTTTCATATATATCTTGTAGATTATAGTTGCATGTGTTCATTTAAATATTTGAAAATTAAGCTCAAGAAGACCAACATTTTGGCACTTATAATAATTTCCCGATTAGACATTTGGAATTTGTGATAATGGTGTCAGGAAAAGTTTGTATGTGCCAAGATAGCTCTTTGTCTTTATGTGAAGGACAAATTGATTTGAATCACTCTTCCTTGATTATCATAAAAAAATATAAAATTCATAATCAATCACCTTATTAAAGACCTCTTTGTCATTTCTTTATGATAATTTGATACGTACATTAAGGGAAGGGGGACCATTAAACCATTTCAAATTTCACAAATTAAACACTCATCAGTCTATATTAAACCACAAATGCACAAATATAATTTCTGTTCAATTAAATAGATTGAGTTTTAATTTGTTACTTTTAAAACTATAAAATTTAATTTGTTACATCCCAAAACTATAAGATTTTAAATATAATTTTTGCAAAAAAAATAAAAAAATAAAAAATTTTGAGTTTTGTTTAGTCTCTCTTTTAAATACAAATAAATGAAAAAAAAAAAACTCAAATATAAATCTTAACTAACACAAAAATTCTTCATTTTATTGTTCTAAGTTCAATATTTTAATAATTTCTGTTAAAAGAGGGAAAAAAAAAAAAAAAACCGGATTCTACATACTAAATATCCACCTCATGTGTACCTATTGTAGTATGTAAAATATGAAGTAAAGTTAAGAAAATAATAAACAACATTTTAAATTTTATCCAGCATGACATAATTGTGATAAGATTACGTATGTACGATGTAGAACAATGTTTGTTTGGCCCCATTTATTGTGAATTTTTTTAAAAAAGTTTTAAAAATGACAATATAATAATATCTCATAGGAAATAATTACCAGTAAAAATATATTACACAAACTTTTGAAAAAATATATTTTTATATTTAATATTTTTTAATAAATAGTGTATTAACATAATAATTTTTAGTGTAATTAATATAGAAGACTAAAGAAATTCAATATAAAAATAAAAATGAATAAAATAAATGAGTTATTGAAATTTGAAACCTCTTGCAACAATTTATTTTAAATAATTTTTTTTTCCTTTAATAAGTTGGATTCAAGTTACAACTGATTTATTTAACTCTAAGCAATGTTACATTGCCTAATATATTTTTATTGGATTAATTTCTTAAAAATCTCATCGTTGGATAACATGTTTTCTATATTTTTAACACACATAACAAGTTTTATGTCAATCGAATGCTATTTGCTATTCAATTTAGAAACCTAATTTTTATGCAGAATTTTGTATACAAAAACTTGAAATCTAAATATTGGATGAATTACATAGTTATTGATCTCAAATCATATTGAAAATTTTCATGCATATAAAGTATGAGAAAAAAAATAGTAATCCAACAATAAATTTTATGAATTTATCATCTAATAAAAAATATTTTGTGGTATAACATAATTTAGAGTTACACATGATATAACTCTAAGCAACATTATACTACCTAATAACTTTTTATTAAATTAATATTCCAAGAATCTTACTATTAGATTATATATTTTTTATATTCCCAACACGTATCAAATTTGGTACTAATTAGATACTATTTATTTTTTCAAAAATAATATTAATTATCACTGGTTTGAAGAAAGAGACTTGTTCTTGAAGAAAGAGACCTGTATATATATATACACACACGGTGACATAAAGATGAATCAATTCTTAAAAAAAAAAAACAGTAATTAATATGAAATTTAATTGATTTATAAAATCAAATTTAAATTTTTAAGTGTTTGCTTTGCTGTTACAATTTTTAGTGTTTTGGAATATGTGAAAACTCAAAAGCCTTGACTCGAAAAGAAATAAAAGTATTCTCAAAAAAAAAAAAAAAAAAAAAAGTAAAATAAAGAATAGGTCAAAAGAAGTTGCAGACTGTATAATAAGAATTTGGCGTCTTTAAGACCATGCATGTTGACTGAACATAAGAGATTTGTTAATTTGACCCGTATCTTTATGGTTTTTTCCCTTACAGCATACTGTCTTGTCACTCACGGACTAAGTCAATAATTAATAATAATAGTAATACACGCATGAGAAATTCTGTTTGAGAAAGAAATCTAGACGCTTCTTCTTGTTTGTATCGTATGGTCCAGGAGAGTGAAGCATCACTGGTTATGTCATACCAATCAATTGCTCTACAATAAACGAATTAAGTTACAGAAAGTAAGAAATCGTTTCTGAGCTCCCCTTGGCCTTTAGTTTAATGAAACAACAAAAATAATAGAGTACTGAAATTGTTAACAAGCACTGTGTGATTTTCTTAACGTGGATTCTACGTAATAAGAGAATGAGATAAATAAATAAAAAAGACATAAAAGTATTTATTAAATTGAAAAAATAACATAAAACTACAAAAAAGACAAAACAATTATCAGAAAAAAGTAAGAAAAATTGTTGTTAATGGGCGCCGTTAACACAACCTATAGAATAAAATGCAAAAGGCAACTCTAGACTCCAGGGTGATCTTGGGCTTAGCTATCTATCAATTTTAGAAAAAAAAAATGAATTTTGAATTTTTTTAGCACAATCCATGACTCAGAATTGATCTAAAATTGAATTTGTTAGAAATTTAGACCCCTTAAACCAACCAGATTAACTTAGTTAATTAGCCAAGTGATTAACTTAGTCAAATTATGCAATTCTAGGTTATCACAAACATACAATCATATCAAAAATATAAAGCAGCGGAATAATAAATAACACAATGATATGATCACCCAGGAAACCACACGGTAAAAACCTAGGAAGGATTTGACCTAGCTATCCTCAAGGTAAACCTGAATCCACTATGTGAAAGAATCGAAGTTCATACAAAAAGACTTACAAGCTCCCTGCTTGACTTCCTAATGCTACCCACCGTAGAACTTACTGACACGACCACGTGCAAGCTCCGAATCCACGGACTCCTTCTTTCTTGGATTCTCCAATCAGCTACAAGCACCCTCGCTTGTTTTTCTTTAAGCTCCAATGGCAGCAACCTTGTTGATCATCAAGATGTAGATAATATCTCTACCTTGAAAACCCTAAGTTTATGTGAAGGAAAGCTCCTCAAGGATCTCACAAGAGATTCACATAAACCGCAAATATGAGCAACAAAGACTTAGAGAGGTTTGGGTACAAAACCCTAGATACAAAAGAGGCACTCTCTTCTCTCTCTCTAAAAGCTCTCAAAAACGTGGCTTAGGGTTTCCTTTATATAGTGGGAGAAGTAGATCTGAAACCCTAACTAATCCTTAATGGGCTTGGGCTGAGTTGGAAAATTCTGCAGAAAAATGTTCTACCCGAGATTCGATCGATCGAGTATGATTTTCGATCGATCGAGCCAGGCCGAAAGTCACTAATACTTCTGCAGCCACTCAATTCCAACTTTACATAAAACGCCCACACTTTGAGCAAGTCTAAACAAGACTAACAACCTGTTTTGATCATGGTTTGCCAACAATACACATTAGAGTTCTAAATACATAAATTCCTAAATCTTTAGAACCTAACAAACTCCCCCTTTGGCAATCCGTGACAAAACACAAATTAAAAGTTCAAAGTTTACAAGTAAAAGCCCTTTACAAAAATAATGCTCACAAACTCAAATTCAATCCTAACTACTATCCATCAGTTGCAAGTGTAGTCAGCAGCTCAATTGAATCAACCTGTATATTTCCTGAAATACTCAACAAACGCATAAACGCATGTGTGGAAAAAAATACAAGTAAATCAAAATTAAATTCTTGACTTCACAAAACACAAAACAAAGACATATATCATGAATAACTCATAAATATAAATCAATGAGCAGTGAACAAGAAACAGAAATAAAAACATAAGTAAACTAACTCTCCCCCTAAGTTAGATACAACAAAAAGTTTTTATATTCTCCCCCTAAACAAAACAAACAGGTCATCTATGTCTCCCCCTTTTTGTCACGTATTGACAAAGACTACCTAATCAGAAGGTAGACAGAAAATATACGCAACAGAGTAAGAGAAAATAGAGACAACTCTCCCTAAGAACCACAAAGGTTAAAAAAAAATTTCTCCCCCTATAAAAATAGGAAACACAAAACAAGTGTTGGGAAAAATAGTTTTGGGGAAAAATAAAGAGGGTTGGGGATAAATAAAAAGACACAAACCAAGTTTTAAAAAAAAACTAAGTTGAGGATACACATGAAGAAAAAAATATTCTCTCTTAAATAAAATGCAGACATGGCACTATGTGACCCATAAATAGTTGCATGAATAGAGAAAAATATTTGCACATTGATTATCCATCATATCTCTTAAGAAAAATATTTTCTGCAGTTCACACATAAGAAATAGCATATATATACTAGAACGTACAAAACTCAAAAATTAATCAATCAAATTTTAAATCAAGTTGAGTACCCAATTTAGCAAAGTGTATGCATGCTATGTGTGAAAACAATGAGAGATATGACTGCAAAACTGCAAGATGGATACAAAAACAATGCAATGCAAGTGAATCCTAAACACAAATGATGCATGAAAATTTTTTTTGGACAAAAACATAGAAACTGAAAATTTTTCAGTTTCGATCGATCGAGAATCGATCGAACATCAATCGAGTCAAGCAGACTCAAACCTAAAATTTTAATCGCAATTTTGATTGATCGAAAAATAGGTTCGATCGATCGAAAGTCTGGAAAAATTAGATTTTTGAAAAACAGAGCATTTTAATGCAGAAACTCCTCAAAGCACATTGTTTTATAAAAAATGCATGAGTATGAGACGAAAAGTTTTTCAAAAACACTTGAATTTAACCCAGATCTTCCAAAATCAATTTGTCCTCAAAGCATAAACATTAAACTCATTTTGCATTAAAATCAAGGAACTTTTAATCTTGGATGGCCACAACAAAATCACACACAATAATATGTACCAAGTTTAGCAAAGAGTAACTTGTGTAGTGTGTGCAACTAGCAAAAACTTGAGATACATGTGAGGTGATATGTGAATAGCAATCAATCACAAAGTCTACAAAATTCATCACATAGAATTTAAAAGAGACTATCACCTAAAGAGTTACATCATATAACTCCCACATCTCCTAGATCATAAGCTTGCAATCATGCAAGTTTCTTGAATTTTGCCTCATAATGTACACACCAATTTTAATTTAGTGATTTGGCATCAAGCCTAATAGTACACACTAATTTTAAGAATTAAGCAATTAACCGAGGCTACACCTTATGTTCTTTTTGTGCATGTGCTACACTTTCTCGAGCACAAAATCTTATGATATGCACTAAGGTGTTCATGATTGGCTAGTGAACAGTGGTGAGATGGTTATTTATGCCTTTCTCAAAAGGATCAAGTCCGACAGTCAAATAACATGTGACTTCAAGATTAAGATAAAGTGATAAATACCATAAACATCTTTCCCACACAACATGCACTACAAAGTTTCAACTAGTCAAGTGCAATAAATAAGCTCATCAAAACTAAACAAGGTACGTAAACATGTTATGTAAAGATAAGGTGGCCAACCTTGATTTCAAATCCATTATATGTAATACAAAACACAAAAAAAATTTTGGTTTAAAAAAAATTATGACCAAAAACAAAAGGCACACATTGTGCTAGATGAACAATGCAAAACTATGCATGATAGTGCTAAACTAAGCTATAGAGAGTACACAAACAAGAAATATCAATTTCTTAATTAACCCATTAGTACATGTACAAACTAGTACATACTCATACAAAATCATAAATAGCTTAGCACAAACTATTCAAGTTTCTCCACAATGTCAAGCATGTTCTAAATCAAGAGAGAGATATCATAACTCATGTAATCCTCAAAACAAATAAAACAAGACAAAATAGAATATTTTTGTCTTTTTGAAAATTTTCAATGTTTTTGGATTTTTTTTTTTTTTAAAAACAAAACAATCAAAGAAAATAAAACAACCAAAAACTAAATAAAACATGTCTACAATTAATTGAGAGAATTAAATCAAGGACAAGTTAGCAACACTCACCTTGGAGAATCTTTTCTCACCCATCTAGCACGAGTTTTCGGCTTTGTAGATGAAAATCCATGTGAAGCAAAGTGTATTTAAGGAATTATACCAATCTTCTGAGAGAAACTGAAATCCTGCAAATTCCTTTCACAAGCCAACAAGCTCAAATTTTTCAAAAGAATATGAGACAATTTATATGGACTTATGGCAGGAGAAATATCATCACAAATCCTAGATTGACATACAGAATGCTGAAATTTCAATTTATGACAATTAGGACGAATGTGACCACGAACACCACAAAAGTGGCAAACAGGAACAAATTTAGGAACATCAGTATTCCTAACAGCAAATCTATTCTCAGATTTTGGTTTTTACCTCAACAAAGATCAATTTTGTCTAATATGACCAACAATACCACAAAGATGACAAGTAGGCACAAAAACAGATTTATTGTGCTCTCTAACAATAGGTTTAGACTTAGGTGTAGAAACTTCAGTGTCTACATCAAAATTTTTACCTTTGTCTAACCTAGCAAAATAAGCCTTTTCTTTATTATTCCTCTTAAAATGAGGGATATAAACTTTCTCAGTTTTAGGCTTAAGAGAAATAGAAACACTTCTGTTATCAACAGAAGGCTTGGTACTAGTCAAATTTTCAATTTTAGTTTTAGATTCAACTAACTCTTGTTCCAAGCTTTTCATCTTCTCATCTTGAGAGGAAATTTGATTTCTCAAAAATTCATTCTCTTTATTAGATTCATCTAATTTAACAATCAATTCCTCTTTTTCAAGATTAGCCAATTTTAACTCTTCTTTAAATTTCTTAGAAATTTTCAAAGATTTAGATAATTCCTTACGAAGAGTTTCAAAAGCATCAAAAAAATCAATAGAAACAATAGTGTCCTTTTTATTCAAAGCATAACAAACATGAGCAGAAAGACACTTCAAATTATCCATGATAGCAGGGGTCAAGGATTAGCTCTTAGATCAAAAGATCTACAACAAGAAGAGCTACCCGCTCTGATACCACTTGTACGGTTTTAGACCCCTTAAACCAACCAGATTAACCTAGTTAATTAGCCAAGTGATTAACTTAGTCAATTTATGCAAATCTAGGTTATCACAATCACACAATCATATCAAGAATATAAAGTAGTGGAATAATAAATAACACAAGATATGATCACCCAGGAAACCACACGGTAAAAACCTGGGGAAGATTTGACCTAGCTATCCTCAAGGTAAACCTGAATCCACTATGCGAAAGAATCGAAGTTCATACAAAAGGACTACAAGCTCTCCGCTTGACTTCCTAATCTACCCACCAGTAGAATTTACTGACACGACCACATGTAAGCTCCGAATCCACGGACTCCTTCTTTCTTGAATTCTTCAATCAGCTACAAGCACCCACGCTTGTTTATTCTTTAAGCTCCAATGGCAGCAACCTTGTTGATCATCAAGATGTAGATAATATCTCTACCTTGAAAACCCTAAGTTTATGTAAAGGAAAGCTCCTCAAGGATTTCACAAGAGATTCACATAAGCCACAAATATGAGCAACAAAGACTTAGAGAGGTTTGGGTACAAAACCCTAGATACAAAAGAGGCACTCTCTTCTCTCTCTCTAAAAGCTCTAAAAAACGTGGCTTAGGGTTTCCTTTATATAGTGGGAGAAGTAGATCTGAAACCCTAATCCTTAATGGGCTTGGGTTGAGTTGGAAAATTCTGCAGAAAAACGTTCTGCCCGAGATTCGATCGATCGAGCCAAGCCGAAAGTCACTAGTACTTCTGCAGCCACTCGATTCCAACTTTACATAAAACGCCCATACTTTGAGCAAGTCTAAACAAGACTAACAACCTGTTTTGATTATGGTTTGCCAACAATACATATTAGAGTTCTAAATACATAAATTCTTAAATCTTTAGAACCTAACAATACTGTCTTGTCACTCACGGACTAAATCAATAATTAATAATAATAGTAATACACACATGAGAAATTCTGTTTGAGAAAGGTACCTAGACGCTTCTTCTTGTTTGTATCATATGGTCCAGGAGAGTGAAGCATCACTGGTTATGCCATACCAAGCAATTGCCCTACAAGAAACGAATTAAGTTGCAGAAAATAAAAAATAATTTCTAAGCTTCCCCTTGGCCTTTAGTTTAATAAAACAACAAAGATAATTGAGTACGGGAAATGTTAACAAATACCGTGTAGTTTCCTTAACGTGGATTCTATGTGATAAGAGAATGAGATAAATAAAAGAAAAGAACATAAAAATACTTATTAAGTTGAAAAAATGACATAAAACTACAAAAATGACAACAATTGTCACAAAAAAAAAAAAATAAAAAATAAAAATTGTTGTTAACGGATGCCGTTAACACAACCTATAGAATAAAAAGCAAAATACAACTCCAGACTCCAGGGTGATCTTGGACTTAGCTGTCTGTCAATTTTAGAGAAAAAAAAAGGGTTTTGAATTTTTAGCACAATTCATGACTCAGAATTGATCTAAAATTGAATTATTGTAGAGATGCATTTAGGGAATAGTCGTTGCAAAGCAAATTCTCTCTAGATACGCATGTCGTGATATTTTATTTCACAATTGAATCAATTTAAAAATACTTAAAATTAAGGATTTATCAAGAGGTAATTTTTCATACCAAAATATATCATTTTAAAAATTCAGTAAACAAAAAAACTCTTTATTCTACTTAAATTTCATATTGATATATTCAAAATATTAAGGAATGAGAATCATTACTTTTGGATTTTTTTTTTCTTTTTAATGATTTATTATGATTTCTTATTAATATATGCTTTTTTTGGACTAATAATATAGCAAACCAATTGTAATTACAATTGAAATGACCAAAAAGGATATATAAATTAATATATGCTCTAAAATTGAAGATATTATAAAAATTATAAAAAAGGGGTCTCACAATTATAGGAATCGACCTCATACAATAACTGTTCTAGCTCTACCGTAGGTCTACCATAGGAATCGACCTCATACCGTAGGTCTACCATAGAAATGACCTCATACAATTATAGGAATCGACCTCATACCGTAGGTCTACCATATGTTTCTCAACTTTGGTAGACTGTAATAAGTGATTGAATATCACTTTCACATTAATCTACTTTTTTTTTTTTTTACTAGTCACAAATCACAATCCTAATGAGACTGTGACCAAAATTGTTACTACGTACATTGGTTATCTCAAAGGATTTGGTGGTCTTTTAAATTAATAGGTGTGCCTCAATTAATTTGTAGGCTAGTTTAATATCATTAGCTAATAACATTTTAGTTGAGATGATTTATGAAAAGTTTGATAACACTACTTCTTTAGCCATTAAAGTTTATTATATTTTTTTATTCTAAAAAAAAAGAAGAAGGCATATTCTATTTGTAATTCAAAGCAGTTGGTTTAATGTTTTTCTTTAAAGTTTTATAACATCCATAAGATCCTATATTTGAAATCTCTAACTCACAACTTGGGGCACTCTTAAACTTGTTTTTAAAAGAAATTAAAATTTGTAAAATTTTTTAGCTTGGTTTTTAATTATATAGAGTTTAAAAAATAACACTCAAATATTTGAAAATTTATAAAATTATCCAATTTGGTTTCTAAAATTTTCTCATTTTATTATTTGGCTCTTGAAATTTCAAAAAATTTGTGAAATTCTTACCTCATTTTTCCCTTTTTATATTTTAGTATTTTCCCAATATTTTTACATTAGTCAAATATGGAATAGAAATTATTCAACAAATTCAAGTTCTGAAACTAGAAAACCATATTTCATTGTTTGTTTCGCATCAATGCAACAAGGTAATGGTGGTTTAGTGAACCATCATAATCGCCACGATGTATTTTTAATCCACCTGGATTATTACTATATAGTTTTTTTGTAATATGGACCTTTTTATCTATGTTTTTATTCTAGTGTTTTTCAAATATTTTTACATTAATCAAATATGGAATAGAAAATTTTCTTGAAATCAGCCCTATGGGATTCCTCATTTCTCAAAAAAGAAAGTTTATTCAATTTTTTAGTTTGGTATCTAGAGTTTCAAATTTGTCACTCAAATCCTTAAATTTATATAAAATGATCCAACTTGGTTAATAAAACTTTTATCGCTTTATTATTTGATTCCAAAAATTTCAGATATTTATAAAATGTTTACCCCACTTTTTTCTTTATATCTAGCATTTTCCATTATTTATACATTAGTCAAATATGAAATAGAAAATTATTCAACAAATTCAACTTCAAAAACTAGATTTGTTAGTTTTACCCTTGAGTTAAAATAGATAATCCTAAGCTGATGTGTTTTTTTTTTTTTATTGGTGATCAAGCTTAAACTACAAAACCTTCATTGTTTGTCACAATGCAGTTCATGATGAGAGAGCCTCATGATGTAGAAGAGTCCAAATGACTTGGAGTAGATTGTGGGGTCATGTCTATAAGAATTTATTGGATAGCAATTAGGGATTTATGTATATCTCAATTGTAATACTTCAATTCTAAATAGTAAAAATTTCCTTGAGGTTAGGATTAAACCCCGTAATGAATTTTCTTGGGAATGAGTTCATAAGTTTTCTTGTGGTAGTTAATCATATGATTAAATTGAATGCATAATTGTTTTTTCTTTCTAGAAAGAATTAGTTATTTTTTTTAGAAAAATTTTCAATGTGCTTATATATAATAAGGAAAAAAAAAATGTTCTTGGGTACTCATTAATTAATGAAACAAAAAGTAGAGGTTTAAAAAGGTCGTTTCAGTTTTGGAATATGTTTGACAAACTGGCAAAGCTTATGCATGCAATGACGCAAGCAACAAATGACTCTCCACTTTATCATCTTTCATTATTTTATAAATGCCAAAATCAATAAAAATCTTATGGTAACCTTGTTTTCCTGGATTATAAAATGATTATTGCTACTGATGAAAATTGATGCCATGTTTTTTTATTTTTTATTTTTATTTTTTATGAACAATATTGATGCTATGTTATTAAAGATGTGGCATAGTATATATAACTATTATACAGTAAGAAAATTTGATAGGAAAAATAAAGAGAGAGAGAATATAAGGAAGAATGATTTGGTATTAGAAACTTACCTTCATAGTAAAAGTTCTTAATCGTTAGATCTTTAATATTAAATAGTATTTATTTAATAAATGCTACAATATAACCATTAAATGAAATATACAATAATTTTGTTATGAGAGTAATTTAATTTGAAGGTCACATGACTTGAACTATAAGTAAGATTATTATTATTTTTTTCAATTAAAGTTGAATTATGAATATAGATACTTTATTTGCATTCCAAATATCATAAGATAAAATAAATCTAGAAGTTCTATAAATTTGGACTTTGATATCTTTAATAAGTACCATTACTTTTAAGTGTTTTAATTTTCTCAATTTCCTTAGGAGTATAATTAAGTTAATAGCTAAGGCTATTTCACATAAATGACTATAATCATGTGACTAACATCTAGGCGAAGTTAATATATATAATCCAACAAATTAAGCATGTGAAATATATATATATATATATATATATATATAGAGAGAGAGAGAGAGAGAGAGAGGGGGGTTGGGTTCAAGTTATACCAAATTACACTTGGTATAATTCTAAGCAATGTTACACTTCCCAATAACTTGTTATTAAATTTATATTTTAAAATTCCATCGTTGAATGACATATTCTATATGTATTTAACATGCATGTTAATTTTCATGTTAATCAGATATTATTTACCATGCGATCAATAAACTTATCTTTTATGAATTATTTTAAATTACTAAAACTTGAATTTAAATAATTGATTGATAACATAACTATTGATTTTTGATTACTTTGAAATTTTACAAGTATGGAGAATATATGAATATAATGTATTCTAACGGTAGGTTTTTTAAAATTCGCATCAAATAATAAATTATTAAGTGATATAATATTACTTAGAGTTATACACATGTCAACAAGAAGTTGTATACATGGTATTATAAATAAAAAGATAAAATTGTATGCATGATATCCAAAATTGATGTAAAAATATCCATAATTTAACATATAAAAGCGGATGCCAAAAAAAGGTGAAATAATGGACAAAGTGAGAATAAATAAGCTGCGGCTAAATGGTTTCCACACACTTCCACACACATGTGATCATGGAAAGCCACTCGTCGGTATTGTTCTCCTTCGGCTCACATAACGCTTTTCTGTGTATTGTACCATCAATGAGGGTATCAACGTGGGAAGCTAGTTGGATCAATGAAAATTGTCCACTCCATTATATTAAAAAAAGGAAACAGTCGTATCAAAAAAAAAAAAAAAAGGAAACAGTAAAATCGATACCTAGAGGATTCTCCACACTCCATTCCAAAGATTTTGAAGACTGTGTACAATGGAGTGGGGACCCATGCATGTAGTAACAATGGAGTAGGGACCCATGCATGTGAAATCCACGTCTATGTAAGAGGGACCACAATAAACACGATGTCCTCACCTATGTCTGCCACCTATATACATGACCATCATTGCAAATACCAGACCAGCATAGTAGTGCCGATAAAATTGTATTCCTATCTACTCCATGGCCAACCAGATCGCTCTCCCTCTGTATGAAAAAATCCCACGTAAAAACACTTTACAAAGACTCTTTGATATCCTAATCTTCTTCCTTCTTCTTTCTCTTCTTATTTATCGTTTTCTCTTCCTCAAAAATCATGGTCTCACTTGGTTGCTTGCCTTCCTATGCGAGTCATGGTTCACCTTCACTTGGGTTCTCGTCATCAGCACCAAATGGAATCCTGTTGATTATAAAACGTATCCAGACCGACTCTTACAACGGTAACCTATAACATGTGCCAATAATACGTTACTTAATTTTAGTTGCCACTACAATTTGTATTTGGCTGTTCTTCATCTATATATTTTTATTACAATCTCTTTACCTGGTCAGGTGTCTAACATGATTGATTCATGTTCATAACTTCGATATAGGGTACCTGAACTTCCATCGGTGGACATGTTTGTGACAACTGCGGACCCTGTGCTAGAACCACCTATCATCACAGTAAACACCGTGCTCTCTTTGTTGGCAATTGATTATCCAGTTCACAAGCTAGCTTGTTACGTATCAGATGATGGTTGTTCTCCAATCACTTACTACTCTCTCGTGGAAGCCTCAAAGTTTGCCAAGCTTTGGGTTCCATTCTGTAAGAAGTACAATATTCATGTTAGAGCCCCCTTTAAATACTTTTCTAGTAACCCCCAAACTTTCGGGGGTAGTTCAAGTGATTTTCAACAGGAATGGAAGAGAATGAAGGTAATCCAAATCTGGAGTTGTGTCTGAAAATTTATTTTCCACCTTAAATCACAAAATTGGTATATCTTGTAAAAAAACTTTTTGTTTGCTATATTGCAGTAATCAAATGGTAAGATTATTACAAATTTTGTTACATAAAATTTATAGAGTCGTATATCATCAATCACAAATTAAGAAAAAAATTTCAAAAGTTATATATTATATTATTTAAGTCTATTAATCACGTTATTTGGCAGATCAATTTGTAAAAAATTAATCTGAAATAGTATAGCATTTTTCAATTGTGAAATGGGACAACGATGAGATCTTTGCCTGCAGTTTATATGCAAATTTGTTTGTCTTTTTCTTCTGTAGGATGAGTATGAGCGACTTAGCCACAAAATTGAGGATGCAGTCCAAAAGTCCGTGCCAAGTGATTTTACTGGAGACTTTGCAGAATTCTCGAACATAGAACGCAAAAACCATCCAGCTATTATCAAGGTAACATTAACTCCCAAATAAAGAATAAAGAAAAAAAAAAAAAGAAGAAGAAGAAGTAAAACTCAATGATTCAGGAAAAAAAAAAAAAACACAAAACAGAAAGAAAGAAAATAAAACATAAAAACAAAAACAAAAAGCAAAACTCAGTTGAAGAGTTGGCTTATCCTTTCCCAAAATCCGCTTATATATTAGAGTACATACTCATAGTGTATCAATTAACCAATGTTCCATCAAAAAAAGAAATCAATTAACCAATGATTTCCAAATAGCAGCCGCCACTTTGACTATTGATCAGCTATCACTATTGTAGTTTGTCAGAATTTAATTTTTGACCTTTACCGTAGTCTAGCCTTGCTCACTCGTGAGACTTCAGTGTTTCACTTTTTTTTTTAATAAATCATTTTAAAAAATGTTTTATGAAAAAAAAAAAAAACTAATTTTTTTAACAATTTTTTTAATTTTTCATAAATTTTTTTCTAAAATTAATGATTAATATATGCCCTAAAGATATACATTAACCGGGCCTTATTAAAATTAAATGTAAATTCTAAAAGATATCTATTGTACTAAATTTATTTAAAACATAAGACTGAATGTCACAAGCATAAAACCATTTTCATGTGAAAGAAATGTTACATATGTATATGTTTAATATATGTATGATACTTTGTTTTGATTTATATTATTTTACAATAGGTTATATGGGAGAACAAGACAAGTCTTCTAGATGGATTGCCACATTTAGTTTATATATCAAGAGAGAAGCAACCAAATCATCCACATCATTACAAAGCAGGAGCCATGAATGTTCTCGTAAGATATTCTTTACGGATGATAAAATTTGTAGGATTTTATTTTAATAAATCTTATCACTCTTTATTGATGTATTCTAATTGGCTAATTTTTCCCCTTTTTTGGAACCGTTTGTATCATATATAGTCCAGAGTCTCTGGTTTGATGACGAATGCTCCCTATGTGCTGAATGTAGACTGTGATATGTTTGTCAACAATCCAAAAACTGCTCTTCATGCAATGTGCCCACTACTGGATTCCAAGAGTGAAAACAAAATTGCATTTTCTCAATTCCCACAAGTGTTCTATGGTGGATTAAAGGATGACCCATACGGCAATCAATTGGTGGTTTTATTTAAAGTGAGTCAAATTGAATCTTAATCTTACCAAATAAGTCTTTTCTTTTTTCTTTCATAATCCATAATTAAATAAACATCAAATTTCATGGATATGTTACATGACTAAAGGAAATTTAATAATACGAAGAAAGTTATCATTTGATTAGTCAAGTACTTAACTGCCTTTTTTTATGCATATATAGTATGTGGGGCATGGAATAGCAGGACTTCAAGGACCTTTTTATAGTGGTACAGGATGCTTTCACAGTCGGAAAGTTATCTATGGTCTATCCCCAGATGATGTAGATTCAGTAAATGGTAAGTAAATTAATTTTGGATTTTAACCTACCAAAAAAAAAAAAAAAAAAATTTGTCATTCTCTATTAACCATTATGGGGGTACAACCAAATACATGTTTGTTTCAATTTTCTTCAACTTCAATAAGGAACTAACTTTTAGTGACAACACGTGAACTCTTGGGTCCATTTGACAATCACTTCATCATCATGGTGGAGATGTTCCTTTTTGTACTACTAATGTTTTCTTTTTCTCTTTCCTTTTGGCAGAAAAAACGGTTAATAACATTCTTTCAAATTTTGGGGGTTCAAAGGAGTTGATCAAATCAGGTGCTAATGCTTTGAAAGGGAAGATAGATCCACCACCCAATCTTTCGAATTCTATTCAGGCATCATACCAAGTCAGTGGTTCTGGTTATGAGTATGGTACTAGTTGGGGTACAAAGGTCAGTAACATAAAACAGCAATGCCACTTTTTTCAAAACTTGTTACGGTGCTAAATAAATTGTAATTATATGGCCCTTACTGAATCTATTTTTAGTATCTGCCAATAATTAAAAAAAAAAAAAAAATTAATCCCTAAATTTTTTCAACAAATATATACAAATCACAAATTAGGAGGACCATTAAACGTATGTAAACCTTAATTTGAAAAATATTTGAAGTTTAGCCTACTGCATGGATCAATTTTAAGCGTTAAGTTCTTTCAGTGTTTTTTCTTTTTTATTATTATTTTTTTAATAAGGCGTTGAACCAGTACATTTCACTGAATATGTATTGGGAGGTGCACTTTTAATTACTTCCCTTATTCTTTTTTTATTTATTTAGTTTTTTGATTTTTACGGTCCAACTCTGATGATTGAGGGTGCCCCATTTCAGGTTGGCTGGAAATATGGATCGACCACAGAAGATGTCCACACTGGACTAATGATCCATAAAAGAGGTTGGAGGTCGGCCTTTTTATCACCAAACCCACCGGCCTTTTTAGGGTGCGCACCCTCAGGTGGGCCTTCCGCAGCAACCCAACAAAAGAGGTGGGCCACAGGCGTACTTGAAATTCTTTTTAGCAAAAGTTGTCCTATATTTGCTACTCTCTCCGGAGAGCTTCAATTTAGGCAATGTTTGGCATATTTATTGATCCTCATGTGGGGCCTACGCCCCATCCCCGAGCTATGCTATGCTGCTTTGCCTGCGTATTGTCTCATCACCAACTCACACTTCTTGCCCAAGGTGAGGACAAACCACAGCAAGCCTCTAATTTTACTTTTGCATATATTTACCTTCCAACCCCGACTAACTAATTTGTCTTTTTATTGCATGTTTCTGTTCGTATTTGCCACTAAAATAAATTAATGATAGCTTATTTTTTGAGGGTGGGGAATTTTATCTTTCTTAAGAATCTAATTTTGGTGTGGCAAAATTAAGCCCCTTATTGACGTTTTCTTACTTAGATAGAAAATAATAAGAGGAGTAATTTTTAATAAAAAATTATCACCTCATAGAAAGAAATATACAATCTCAATTTGTTAGCTATTAAATTTAGGAATAAAATGCTAATTGTCAAGAATATTATAGCTTAATTAGTTTGCACCTCGAACTCATGTGTCAAGATTAAAGTCCTTCCATCTGCTATAGAATTATCCCCAAAAAAAATAAAATAAAATAAAAAAGCTAATCATTTAAACTTAAAAAATGCATTTAAAAGTCATTTGGCAACCGTAAACCATTACGTTGATGTTCATTTATAACAAGACATATAGAGCTACAATTGTGTCATGCCAAAACTTTGCGTTGTATAAATCTTGTGCATGTCATCATTATTGCTTCTATATTTTTTGCAAATGTGTTCCACACTTTCACCAAAACAAAAATCATGTGCATATGGTAATCTCTATTCGAAGTAATAAATTTTCCTATTGTCCAAAATTTGCATGATGAAGCTCATGAAACTATAATATATTCAAAATTAAGTTTATAGTTTTTTTTACTGTTTTTCCAACCTTGCATGAAACTATAATATATTTAAAATTAAGTTTTTATAGTTTATTTATTTATTTATTTTATTACTGTTTTTCCAACCTAGAAACGTGCATATGTATATTCAGGTGCAAGAACCAATACTATATGTTCTAGCTGCTATTTTCGTTATTTACAACATATACACTTTATCCGAGTACCTAAGAAGCGGCCAATCAGTTCGAGCATGGTGGAATAATCAAAGAATGTCACGAATAAACACAATGAATGCATGGTTATTCGGATTTCTCAGTGTGATACTTAAGCTCTTAGGAATATCCGAGACAGTCTTTGAAGTAACACAAAAAGACCAATCTAGTGATGATGCCAGTGATGCTGAAGCGGGAAGGTTCACCTTCAACGAGTCCCCAATTTTCTTGCCTGGTACAACCATTTTGGTGGTGCACTTGACAGCATTGGTTGTGAGTTTATTACAGTTGCAGCCTCCAGCTCGTGATGGGCATGGGTCTGGGGTAGGGGAGGTATTTTGTAGTGTGTATTTGGTGTTATGCTTCTGGCCATTTTTGAAGGGATTATTTGGGAAAGGAAGACATGGGATTCCCTCATCTACAATATGCAAGTCAACTGCTTTAGCGTTACCTTTTGTGTACTTGTGTGGAAGGGCTACAATAGGTTGAGACTTTGGTCATGAAATTATTTTCTTTGCTCACTACGATTGAGGTTTTGGTCATGAAATTATGATGTTTTTTTTACAGTACGTTCAAACTCAAATTTAGAAAATCAAAACTTGTATGAATTCTTGATGTGAGAGATATTATGGTTCAAGACATGGGAAAATTACCAATTGTTCCAATTGTTCTTGGCAAATTGCCTTAATTTTTAAAACCAAATGAACTTTAAAAGACCTCCGACGGTCTTTAGGAAAAAAAAAATTTATTGGAAAAGGACTTTTAAAAGGAAGACCCAAGGGTTTTGATTGTTCGTTTGTTAAAACAATGGATTTTGTTAAAAATACTAAATGATTGTATTGTATTTCATAATCAAAGAATATACATGTGTGCCTTTATATAGGAGGCATATGTGTGTGGTACAAGTAAGCTGATAGGTTATTTAGACCCCTTAAACAACCAGATTGCGTAGCCTAGATTAATTAGCCAAGTTGTTACTTAGTCAAATTAAGCAATTCTAGGTTAAAACAATCAAATAGTCATATCATGTATATAAAACAAATAAAGCAGCGGAAATAATAAAGAACACAAGATATGATCACCCAGGAAACCACACGGTAAAAACCTGGGGAGGATTTGACCCACCGATCCTCAAGGCAAACAAGAATTCACTATGAAAGAATTGAAGTTCTTACAGAAGGACTACAAGCTCCCCGCTCGACTTCCTAATGCTACCCACCAGTACGAACTTCCTGACACGACCACGCGCAGGCTCCGAATCCACAGGACTACTTCTTTCTTGAATTCTTCAATCAGCTACAAGCTCCCCGCTTGCTTTTCTTTTAAGATCCAATGGTTGCAACTAAGTTGATCTTCAAGATGTTGAAATCATCTCTACCTTGAAAACCCTAAGCTTTGTGTAAAGGAAAGCTCCTCTAAGATCTCACAAGAGATTTACACAAAACAGAAAATATGAGCAACAATAACAATATGGACAACCTCAAAAACGTGGCTAGGGTTTTGTTTATATACCTAGGGTAAAAACATAAAACCCTAAACGTTTAATGAAGTAGGGCTGAGTTGGAAATTCTGCAGAAAATTCAACCTGTGCGATTTTCGATCGATCGAGTCTAATCTTCGATCGATCGAGCCAGGCCAAAAGTCCCAAGTACTTCTGCAGCCACTCGATTCCAACTGTACAATAATAAACCAACTTTGAGCAAGCCTAAACAAGACTAAATACAATGTTTTGATCATGGTTTGCCAACATTACAAATTAGAGTTCTAAATACATAAAATCCTAAGACCTTAGAACCTAACAAACTCCCCCTTTGGCAATCCGTGACAAAACCATAATTAAAAGCTCAAAGTTTTACAAGTAAAAGCCCTTTACAAAGGTAATGCTCATAAAATCAAATTCAGCCTAACTACTATCCATCAGTTGCAAGTGTAGACAGCAGCTTTAGTTGAATCAACCTGTATATTCCTGAAATACTCAACAAACACATAAACGCATGTGTGACAGAAAAGAGTAAAACAACAGGTATAACATTCTTGTAAGATTCACACAACACAAAATAAAGACATATATGAATGATCAACTCATAAATATAAATCAATAAGCAGTGAATCATGAAACAACAAGAATCAATGAATATAACATGTATATCAATCAATGTTACTCCCCCTAACATGAATATCCCAAAAAAAAAAGATATACAAAGTGAAGCACCTAGATACAATCTAAAAAAAAACTCCACAAGCTCCTCAAAACAAAAAGTCTCCCCCTAACTACAAAAACCCCTCTACAAGTCAAAATACCACTCCCCCTTTTTGTGACGGAATGCCAAAGAGCAATCACAAGTCGCCATCAAAAGGAGGTGGTGAGGGTGAATGAAAACGCGCCAAGTCAGCTCGTAGAGCACGAAACTCATCTAGCAAGTCCACCAAAATCTGTCCATGAGCCGCCTGAACGGTCATGACAGTCTCCAAGTACGACGAACATCGAAGTCGGCCGAAGGAGGTGGAGGAACATCAGCAGCAGCAGCATCATCACCAACTGGATCAGTAACATCCTCACCAGCAAGACCTGCAGAAGAAGAAGGAGGAGGTGCGCTACTAGAGGGCTCAGACCTAGGGTGTTTAGAACCAGCTCGAAGATGAGCAGCCCTTTGTCTAAGAAAAGACGCACCTATAGGAGCAATAACATGAACGGGCTCAGAGTAAGGGAAGCCACCAAGATCAAGATGAAGGAGAATCCTATGAATAAAAATAGGATGTACAAGAGCATGAGCAGATGATGAACTCCTATAAACATCGTTCAAAGAACGAAGAAAAAGATGGGGAAAACTAATAGGAGCATCAGTAACTAGAGCGTACAGAAATACACACCTCTCAAGAGGAATGGTGTGAACATGGGAAATGGGCCAGAAAGAATGACACGCTATCCTAAAGAAAAGATAGTGTAACCCAGAGAGCTCAGCAGAGGTGATCCGAGGATCAGAACCCCACTGGACAGTAGTCCCAGTGATGTAAGACAAGACATCACTAATCTCGGGAGACACATCATATGGATAGACAGGATGTCGAACCAATGGTACCCCTAGAGCATCAGCCACTACCGTAGGAGTAAGGGTGTACTCTACGCCTCGTATCCAACTCTTGACTAGAGTGTTGGAATCATAGATGCGGATAGAGATGTTCGAATAGAACTCTCTAATCAAGGCAGAAGGTGGAGGAGGATCAGAAACATCCACCAAGGGTAACCAGCCCCTACGCTCAAAGTTTGCCCTAATGGCAGGATCAAGTTCATCTAAGTGAACAGAACGCTCAGCCCAATTTTTCTCCTAACATTCAGCTTCTCAAAAATCTCTTGGTTTTTCTCACTCGAAAACTTCTCACGATCATAGGATGGAGGGGGTGAAGGAGAAGGTGAGGGAACATTCCTACGGGCTCTAGTTTTCCTAGGCATAGTGCTAAGGAAAGGACAGAGACACAAAGTGAAAAACCAAAAGAACAAGAGAAAACATAACCAAGGGCAGACTGCAAATTAGCACAATAAAAAATATAGAACAAAAATCTATATGATGCATGAACATTAATAATGTTGTGATGCATGATCTAATGCAGTAAACAAATAAGTTCAATTGAGATTGAATTTGACAAAATTGGCTTGAACATGGAATTTTTATCAAAAATCCCAAAAATTGAAAACCACTTGTTGAAATTTTATACCAAAAAGATGAATTGAGCATTATAAAACACATTACATAGATTATAATGCTTAATTACAACTACACAACAAGTCAATTTCATCAAAATCATCTCAATTTAACAAAAGCCCCAATTCGGATCAAGAACAAGCCCTAGATTTTTCAATTTTTCACCAAACTCAAATTTGATCAAATTAACAGGTAAGAATCATGTTAATGAAGTGTCCCCACAAAAACCCAATGATCAATTTCATAAATTAAGGCTTGAATCAACAGAAAATCCAAATTTTGCATATTCCGAAAATTACCCTCAAATGCATGAAAATATGCATGTAAACTTGAAAATAAATTCAAAAGGAAGGGTACAAGTGTCTTACCAACTTGAGGAGAGAGAGTTTTTGCAAAAAGAACGGAGGAAAACGACAAAAATCTTCTGAATAGAGCTTGCCAACACGGAGAGAGAAAAAAACTTTGAAAAGGTTTTGAAATAGGAACTTTGAAAAAGTCAGAAAAGTGCCTTTTAAAAAGCTTTTTCACGATGTTCGATCGATCGAAAATCAGATTCGATTGATCGAAACACACAGTCATTTTGAGACAAATGAAAGCACTTTTTCGATTGATCGAAAATCAGATTCGATCGATCGAAACACACAGTCATTTTGAGACAAATGAAAGTACTTTTTCGATTGATCGAAAATCAGGCTGGATCGATCGAAATGGGCAGAGGCTCACTAAATTTTGAGAAAAATCACAGTTTTGAAAGACAAACCAAATTTTGAAAAACAACTCCTCAAAGCATTAAATTACAGAAATAAAATGCATGAGTATGAGATGGAATGATTTTTCAAAAACCCAAAATTTTAAACCCCAATTTTCTCAAAAACAAGTTTCAATCATTCTTCCTTTGAATATTCTCAAACAACAAATATGTTGTACACAAATCTCAAGATAATTTCAAACTTGGTTGGTCAGACCAAAAACACACACACTAGCATGTACAGTGTTTAACAAAGAGTAACTTGTGTAGTGTGTGATACTAGCAAAAACTTGAGATACATGTGAGGTGATATGTGAATAGCAATCAAACACAAAGTCTACACAATTCATCACATAGAATTTAAAAGAGACTATCACCTAAAGAGTTACATCCTATAACTCCCACATCTCCTAGAACAAAAGCTTGCAATCATGTAAGTTTCTTGTATTTTTGCCCCATTATTTAGGTGAAATTTGGCATAAAGCCTAATAGTACACACCAGATTAGATTATGTGAAATGACATCAAGCCTAATAGTACACACCGGTTTGAATTAAGTGAATTGGCATCAAGCCTAATAGTACACACCAGTTTTAAGCATTAAGCATTTAAAGAGGCTACACCTTATGTTCTTTTTGTGCATGTGCTACACTTTCTCGAGCACAAAATCTTATGATATGCACTAAGGTGTTCATGATTGACTAGTGAACAGTGGTGAGATGGTTATTTATGCCTTTCTCAAAAGGATCAAGTCCGACAGTCAAAAAACATGTGACGTCAAGATCAATACAAAGTGATTAATAACCACAAACATCTTTCCCACACAACATGCACTACAAAGCTTTAATTAGTCAGGTGCAATATTTAAGCTCATCAAAGTTAAACAAGGTACACAGAACATGACATGTGTCAAAAGATAGACCAACCTTGTTTTTCAAAAATCAAGAAAAGTAGTGTCTAACAAAACTTTTGCTTTCACTTTTCCTTTTTTTTTTTTTTTTTTTTTTTTTTTTTTTAAAAGAGAAAACAAATACATCCTAGAATGAAATGCATGAATGTAATGCAATGCAAGTCCTAGAACAAAAACAACAAAAAGACACAAACCAAAGAACAATGGTCACCAAAGAATAGAGCAATTAAGCACAAGGACCATAAAGACAAACACAACTTAGGGACACCGAAGAACACCAATCACTTGACGAAGTGTCTCAAACTTACTTCCATCAAGAGGTTTGGTAAAGATGTCAGCATTTTGACGATCAGTAGGGATATACTCAAGAACAACAATTTTCTTTTCAACCAAATCCCTAATGAAGTGATATCTAAGTTCAATGTGTTTGGTTTTAGAGTGTTGAACAGGATTTTTAGATATATCTATAGCACTAGAATTATCACAATAGACAACCATGGTGTCTTGAGGAATCCCATAATCACTCAAAAGCTTTTTCATCCAAAGGAGTTGGGAACAGCAACTCCTAGCAGCAATGTATTCTGCTTCAGCAGTAGATAAAGAAACAGAATTTTGTTTCTTACTCATCCAAGCCACAAGATTGGCTCCAACATAAAAACACCCCCCAGTGGTGCTTTTTCTATCATCAGCATTCCCAGCCCAATCAGAATCAGAAAAACCAGCAAGAGACAAATTTGACTCTTTGCTATAAAACAATCCATAATCACAGGTTCCACTCACATATTTGATAATTCTCTTAACAGCATTTAAATGAGAAACCTTAGGATTAGACTGAAATCTAGAGCAAACACCAACACTATAAGAGATATCAGGCCGACTAGCAGTTAAATACAAGAGACATCCAATCATGCTTCTATACAAAGTAATATCAACAGACTCACCTGATGGATCTAGTGTTAATTTTGCATTTGCAGCCATTGGTGTTCTAGCATGAGCAGCTTTGTCCAGTCCAAATCTTTTGACTAAATTCTTTGCATATTTAGCTTGATTGATGTAGATGCCGGACTCTGTTTGCTTTACCTGCAATCCCAAAAAGTAAGTCAGTTCACCAACCATGCTCATTTCAAACATTGCCTTCATTTCATCTGCAAAAGAGTGAGCAAGAGAGTCATTAGTAGCACCAAAAACAATGTCATCAACATAAATTTGAGCTACAACAAAACCAGTCTTATCCTTTCTTATGAAGAGAGTTGTATCTGCAGATCCCCTTTTGAATCCATGCTCAGTGAGATATGCAGTCAATCTATCATACCAAGCCCTAGGAGCTTGTTTCAAACCATAGAGGGCTCTCTTCAACTTGTATACATCATCCGGTCTGTGAGGATCCACAAATCCCTTAGGTTGCTCAACATACACCTCTTCTTGTAACATTCCATTTAAGAAAGCACTTTTGACATCCATTTGATACAACTTGAAGTTTAGATGACTTGCAATGGCCAACAGTATCCGAATGGATTCCAATCTTGCAACAGGTGCAAAGGTCTCATCAAAGTCAATTCCTTCCACTTGTGTGTATCCTTGTGCAACAAGTCTTGATTTGTTTCTAATCACGGTGCCATGTTCATCGGACTTGTTCTTAAAGATCCATTTAGTTCCAATCACATTTACATTTTCAGGCCTAGGAACTAATTCCCACACATCATTCCGAACAAATTGATGAAGTTCTTCATGCATGGAATTTACCCAATCAGCATCTTGAAGTGCTTCATCTACCTTTTTCGGTTCAAATTGGGACAAATAACATGAGTGAGTGATCACACTCAAGGCTTTTGATCTCAATCTCATGTTTTCATTCAGACTACCCAATATATTTGTGGAAGGATGATTCAATCTCACTCTAGAGGATGGACGTTTAACAAGAGATGTTGTAGTACCTTTCTGTTCAACTAGAGGACTGAACTCACTTTGTAACTGTCGAGTGTCATGAACCGGAGTGGATGGTTCTGAACTTGATGGTACTGAGACTGTATCATTCAACACCAGCAGCTCTTCCTCACTATGTTTCCCAACATACTCAGTAAGTGGAGACTCATTTACCTCTACAGGCTTATCTTGAGCAGGAACAGTGCTTTCTGAACATACTTCATCATTTATCACAACATTTGAAGATTCCATGACTGTTTTGGTTCTCAGATTATAGACTCTATAAGCTCTACTAGTGGAAGAGTATCCTAGAAAGTATCCTTTGTCACTCTTTGCATCAAACTTTTCTAGGTTCTCTCTATCACGTAGAATGTAACAGTCACTGCCAAATATCCTGAAATACTTGACAACAGGTTTCTTCCCTCTCCAGAGTTCATAGGGAGTTTTCTTGGAGTCAGGTCTAAAATACACCCGGTTGAGTGTATGGCAAGCAGTGTTGACAGCTTCTCCCCAGAAGGACTTTGGCAACTTTTTATTGTGTAGCATGACTCGTGCCATTTCCTGAACAACTCTGTTTTTCCTCTCCACAATCCCATTCTGTTGAGGTGTCTTGGGTGATGAGAACTCTTGATGAGTGCCTTGATCATTGCAGAAGGTCGCCAGCTTGGTATTCTCAAATTCTCTTCCATGATCACTTCTGATTCTGGCTATCACTGTATCTTTCTCAACCTGCAATTTCTTGCATAGATGTATCATCTTCTCAGGAGCCTCAGCTTTATCTTTCAAAAGCACAACCCAAGTATATCTAGTAAAGTCATCCACAACAACTAGAATATACCTCTTTCCACCCAAACTTTGAACTCTGGCAGGACCCATGAGGTCAATGTGTAATAGCTCTAAAGGTCTTGTAGTTTGAACACTAGTCACAGACGGATGCTTGGATTTTACTTGTTTACCTATCTGACATGGTCCACAGATGCACTTATCAATCTTCTCAAATTTAGGTAAACCGATAACTGCCTCACACTTGGAAATCTTCTCTAACTGCTTATGACTGGCATGCCCCAACCGTTGATGCCACAAATCAACTTGATCAATCTTTGCACTAAAGCATTTGTTGGTTACACTTGGTGTTATGCCATAACAGTTGTCAGCTGTCCTTACACCAACACACGTACAGTCACCTCCGCCATCAAGTATCTCACATTCATACTTGGTGAAAAGTACATTCAATCCATTGTCGCAAATCTGACTTATGCTGAGTAGATTGGCCTTCAATCCATCAACATACCAAACATCTTCAAACACTGGCAATCCTGAAATGTCCACAGTACCAATGCCTCGGATCACAGATTTACTTCCATCTCCAAACGTGACTGTCCCAATCTTTCCTTCAAAGAGTGTTTTGAATAAATCTTTATTTCCTGTCATGTGCCTGGAACAACCACTATCCAAATACCAAAGACAAGAATCACGTGCCTTTAAGGCGGTTAAAGCAGTATAACATACATAATTCTTGTCACATGTGATTATGCCAATGTACTTAAGGAAAGATTTAACAAGCACAACAAAAGGCAAAGATAACAAATAGATAAGTTGACAAATAAGCAGGATAATTTTCCAAGAGTCCATGACAACAGGGGTCAAGGATCAGCTCAGAGATCAAAAGATCTCAAACAGAAAGAGCTACCCGCTCTGATACCACTTGACAGGTTATTTAGACCCCTTAAACAACCAGATTGCGTAGCCTAGATTAATTAGCCAAGTTGTTACTTAGTCAAATTAAGCAATTCTAGGTTAAAACAATCAAATAATCATATCATGTATATAAAACAAATAAAGCAGCGGAAATAATAAAGAACACAAGATATGATCACCCAGGAAACCACACGGTAAAAACCTGGGGAGGATTTGACCCACCGATCCTCAAGGCAAACAAGAATTCACTATGAAAGAATTGAAGTTCTTACAGAAGGACTACAAGCTCCCCGCTCGACTTCCTAATGCTACCCACCAGTACGAACTTCCTGACACGACCACGCGCAGGCTCCGAATCCACGAACTACTTCTTTCTTGAATTCTTCAATCAGCTACAAGCTCCCCGCTTGCTTTTCTTTTAAGATCCAATGGTTGCAACTAAGTTGATCTTCAAGATGTTGAAATCATCTCTACCTTGAAAACCCTAAGCTTTGTGTAAAGGAAAGCTCCTCTAAGATCTCACAAGAGATTTACACAAAACAGAAAATATGAGCAACAATAACAATATGGACAACCTCAAAAACGTGGCTAGGGTTTTGTTTATATACCTAGGGTAAAAACATAAAACCCTAAACGTTTAATGAAGTAGGGCTGAGTTGGAAATTCTGCAGAAAATTCAACCTGTGCGATTTTCGATCGATCGAGTCTAATCTTCGATCGATCGAGCCAGGCCAAAAGTCCCAAGTACTTCTGCAGCCACTCGATTCCAACTGTACAATAATAAACCAACTTTGAGCAAGCCTAAACAAGACTAAATACAATGTTTTGATCATGGTTTGCCAACATTACAAATTAGAGTTCTAAATACATAAAATCCTAAGACCTTAGAACCTAACATAAGCATATGTGTGCGGTACAAGTAAAATGTAGTACAAGTACAAGTGTGCTATATAAGTAAACTAGCTGGGCCTAAAACCCATAACATAATATACATTAACAACCCCCCTCAAACTCAAGGTGGATGTGAGACCAGCTTGAGGTTGTCAACCAAATCACGAGTGCGTCCCTTAGGAAGTGACTTGGTGAAGATATCTGCAAGTTGATCTTTGGAGGAAACGGAGAAAAGCTTGAGAGCACCATGGACAAGATGATAACGGATAAAATGACAATCAATCTCGATGTGTTTAGTCCGTTCATGGAAGACATCATTGTGAGCAATATGAATGGCACTCTGGTTGTCACAATAAAGGGGAGTCGTAGAGGCTGTGGACACACCCAAATCCTTAAGAAGCCATCGTAGCCAAATGAGCTCAAATGTGGTATCAGCAAGAGCACGATATTCTGCTTTAGTACTGGAGCGGGTCACGAAAGTTTGTTTCTTACTTTGCCAAGAAATCAAAGAAGAATCAAGGAGAAAGCAATAACCTGTAGTGGACTTGCGATCAGTGGGATCTCCTTCCCAATCAGCATTAGAGAATGCATGGAGTACAAGAGGAGACTGAGCTGAGTAGAAAAGGCCATGAAAGATAGTGTCCTTCAGGTATTGAAGAATGTGCAGAATAGTAGCATAGTGAGTTGATCGAGGAGCAGACAGATACTGGCTCACCTGATGAACAGCATAGGAGATGTCTGGACGAGTAACTGTGAGATAAACTAGGCTGCCGACCAATCATCTGTAAAGAGAAGGATTAGACAATGGTTTCCCTCCCGAGGGTGTCAGATGCGCATTAAGCTCAACTGGAGTGTCAGCAGTTTTGCTGTCAGTGAGTCCAGCTCGAGACAAAAGGTCAGAAGCATACTTGGCTTGAGTAATATAAAGACCATCAGTGGAATGAGTAATTTCAAGACCCAAGAAATAGCTGAGATGTCCAAGATCTTTCATCTCAAACTGCTGACTGAGAAAATCCTTGAGTTCTTGAATGCCACTAAGGTCATCACCAGTTATGATCATATCATCCACGTATAGAAAAAGCAAAATGGTGTCTTTATCAGTACGACGAAGAAATAAGGCAGAATCATACGGACTGACAGTGTAACCCAAACGAAAGATAGTGGAGCTGAACTTGGCAAACCAAGCTCGTGGAGCTTGTTTAAGGCCATAAAGTGCACGTCGAAGGTGACAGACCTTGTTTGATTCAACAGAGAGACCAGACGGAGGTTGCATATAGACTTCTTTACTCAGATCCCCATTAAGGAAGACATTTTTAACATCCATCTGAAAAAGATCCCATTTACTAGCAGCAGCAATAGCTAAGAGGACACGAACAGATGAGATACGAGCCACTGGAGCAAAGGTCTCTTCATAATCAATCCCAAACTCTTGTGTAAAACCTTTTGCAACAAGACGAGCCTTGTAGCGCTCAATGGACCCATCAGAGCGAGTCTTGATCTTATAGATCCACTTACAACTAACCACAGACTAACCAGGAGGGAGAGTGACCAGATCCCAAGTATGGTTTTTGGTTAATGCATCAAGTTCCTCTTTCATTGCAATCTGCCATAAAGGGTCAGTGGAGGCCTCACGATAGGTCTGAAGCTCGTGAAGAGTAGCAAGGGCAGTGTAGCAATGATAGTCAAGTAAATGTGTAGGAATAGATCTTACCCGGGTTGAGTGGCAAGCTGGAATGTCTTGAGGAGGATCTTCAGGCGGAGCAGGAGTAGGGGACCCAGGCTCAAGTGGGGTAGCTCGTCATCAACCTGTTCATCTTCAACCTGTCTAGGAAAAGCATAAAAAATATCTGGGGATAAGTCCAAAGAAGGATCAAAAGTATTTGTAGAAGGAATAGGAGACTCATCTGGAAAGATTTCTGAAACAGAGGAGTTAGTCAGGGAAGTACGAAAGTGAGAAAGTTCAACAAACAATTGGTGTTCCCAAAAGATAACATTACGAGAAACACGAAGACGATGAGAGACAGGATCATAACACCTATACCCTTTTTGAGTTTCACTATAGCCAAGGAAACAACAAAGTCTAGATCGAGGCTCAAGTTTGTTGTGCTCATAGGGTTGAAGAAGAACGAAACAGGCAGATCCAAAGGAGCGAAAGTGATGATAGTCATAGGGTGACCCAAATAGACGCTCATACGGAATCTGATTATGGATGACAGTGCTTGGAATGTGATTAATCGCATGAACAACATGAAGAGCAGCTTCACCCCAAAATGGGGCAGAAATTTTGGCAGAAAAAAGGAGAGCACGAACATTGTCAAGAATATGATGAAGTTTTCTTTTGGCTTGACCATTTTGCTGAGAGGTACCTAGACAAGTTAGATGATGTACAGTGCCATAGGAATGTAACAGAGCTTGAAACGCATATTGAGTATATTCAAGAGCATTATCAGATCGAAAAGTTTTGATATGTTTGGAGAATTGTGTTTCAACCATTTTTGTAAAGTTGCTGTATATTGGTAATATTTCAGAACGAGATTTCATAGGAAAGATCCAACTATAACGAGAATAATCATCAATAAAAACAACAAAATATCGAGATCCACCAATACTAGCAACAGGAGAAGGTCCCCAAACATCAGAATGAATTAACTCAAAAATACTATTAGAAATGGATTCACTGTTATTGAAAGGCAAAGTTGGCTGTTTTCCTAACTGACATGAAGTACAATCAAAATTGTCTTTGGACACAAAACTCAACAGACCCTTAGAAACTAACTGTTGTACCCGAGAAGATGGTGCATGACCAAGACGAGAATGCCAAAGTGCGAGAGATGGTAAGGAAGAAACTGCAGCAGCTGCAACAGCAACAGAAACAGGAGCAACAGGTGGAAGATGAAGATTGTCCACGGGAAACATACGTCCAACTCTAGGACCGGTCCCAAGCTCTTGCCTCGTCCTCGGATCCTGCACAATATGCCAGAATAGTAAAAAATAAGGCGATAACCTAGTTCAGCTAATTGTCCTACAGAGCACAAATTATAGGATAGGTCAGGTACATGGAAGACTCTAGGAATAGAGAGGTTAGAGGTCGAAACAAAACCTAGACTATTCCCATGCATGGTGGAACCATCAGCTATATGAATATTTAGAGGATGTGGTGCAGGGTCAAGTTTGGAGAATAAGGACGAGTGAGGTGTCATGTGATTGCAACAGGCAGAATCAAAAAGCCAAGTTTAAGTCTTACCAGGTAGAACTGAGGAGCAATGGAAAGAGATGCATTACCAGCCATACGAACAACCTGAGTTATGATCTCCTGTAGTTCAGTGGGGGAGAGGTTGATAGTGGATCCAGAAGATTGAGACTCAGCTGAAATGGAAGCCATCGGCGGAGTAGGCTCAGTGTTAGAAACAGCAGCAGTAGATTTGTTGCGACGGTAACAAGTCTCAATGGTGTGGCCAGGACGCTTGCAATAATTGCAGAACTTTTTGTTGGTCTGCTTGCGACGATTGCTAGAGCCAGAGGAATCACTTGACTGTTGAGGTTGCTCTATGAGTGGAGCAGGAGTAATAGCCAAAACATTGAGCTTATTCTGAGCTTGAAGGGTTGCAAGACGAACTTCTTCTCTAACCAACTCGTTCACAGCAGTATCAAGAGAGGGAGCAGGACTGCGATTTAAAAGCTAGCCTCGAATGGGTTCAAAGTCCTTGTGAAGTGACATCAAGAATTCATAGAGGCGAAATTCATCTTTGATGGAAGCATATTGCTGAGCATCCTTTGAGCATGCCCAAATTAGATCAGAAAGGTCAATTTGGTCCCAAATGAAGTGAAGCTGATCATAGTAGTCATTGATGGATTGCCCTAGTTCTTGCCTAAGTTGATGCAATTCAACCACTAACTGATATTTCATGGATCCGTGAGTAGTGGAGTACCTTTTAGCCAACATATCCCATGCTGATTTTGCATCATCAAAGCTGCCCAACAGATTGAAGATGGAGGGAATGGAAGTGTTCCGAATCCATGTGAGGATCATGTGGTTGTGACTATCCCATTCAATCATGCGACCAAGGAAGGCAGCATCTTCTTCACTTGCTCCCTTAACAGGAATGGTAATTGCATCAGTATAGTAATGCCAGAGCATGCGACCTTTAAGAAAACTACGTGTAGCTTGAGACCAAGATAAGTAATTCTTGTTACCCTCCAATATAGTATTGATGGGGCGAGGAAGAAAAACATTCTTTTTATCCATTTGGAAACACAATATGCAAAAAACAAACTGCAAAAATGAAATCTACGTGAAAAACTGGGTAAGGAGAACCTGGACTATAAAAGTCAACCCTGGAGAAAAGTCAACGGTCAACGGTAAGTCAACGGTTAGCAGATGACGTCACCAAGATGACGTGGTGCTAACGTCAGCAGATGACTGGATGCTGACGCAGAAAGGGCTGACGTGGCATAGATGACATCACGGGTGACGTCAGCTTGAACAAGGACGGCGCATGTGGTGCATGGGGCACAGGTGCAGAAGCTTCAGTCGGTGCGTGAGGGCGTGTGCGGTCTCCAATGACTGCGAGGCTTTCACCGACAGGTAGATCGGTTCAAGACGATCTCAGTGATACCTCCAGAAATATGATCGGAGCAATATTCGCGGCGGGATGACACGTGCAGTGATCTGTGCGGTGTTGGACTCCTTAACGACAGTGGCTGCAGGTCTGGAACTTAAAGACAACGGCTGGAAGACATCGGGGGTTCAACGGCGAGAGGCTGTAGCGACTGTTGTGATGGCGGAAGCGATGTTGAGAGTGGAGTAACACCAATAAGGACAAGACTGCTAAGAAAAGGTCAGAGCAGTGGCTCTGATACCATGTTAGAAATACTGAATGATTGTATTGTATTTCACAATCAAAGAATATACATGTGTGGAAACACTCTTTGAGAAATACCTTTTTAAAAAAAAAAAAAGTGTTCGAAAATCATTTGAAAAACAAGCTTTTAAAATCATTTTGAAAACTTCTTTTAGATCAAAGCATATGTGTGCGGTACAAGTAAGCATATGTGTGCGGTACAAGTAAAGTGTAGTAGAAGTACAAGTGTGCTATACAAGTAAACTAGCTAGGCCTAAAGCCCATAACATAATATACATTAACAGATTTCATGAAAATTTTTGAAGAAACTTTTCCATGAAAATCATTTTCACAATACAAGCAGCTTTAGGTGATTTGGAAACACTCTTTGAGAAATACCTTTTTTTTTAAAAAAAAGTGTTCGAAAATCATTTGAAAAACAAGCTTTTAAAATCATTTTGAAAACTTCTTTTAGATCAACCTTTTTGGTGTAGGAATTATGGAATTTACAATACTAACTAAAGAACTAGTACGCAAATCCATATTTAAAGAAGGTAAAATTTGTATAAAATCTTGCTTGTATAAATGGTTCTATGAACCAAACATTAAGTTCGCAATGCATGCATAATATATTTAAATATTGGAATTGCTTGAGTCCTGACCAAGACTCAAGCAATTTCAATATCTAAATATTATGCATGCATGTCATATATATGTAAATAAAATACCATCTGGCCTCCGTGTAAAATTTAATTAGATCAGATCAAGAGAATAGCTACATGTAAAGATAAATCGATCCAATCAGTCAAGCTTATTATTCAAAAAACCATCACATATTATTCCAAGACCCAACTAGATAGAACATAATGGGTAAGTCATATAAGAACATGGGTAAGCCATATAATCAAAATCACATGTGAAGCAAGCATAAAATGATATTCATGCATGCAAAGATGAATGAAGTAATGAACATATTCATATTACTATAAGAATTAGCATGATAGATATAAGCTTGAAATCAAATTCTAATCCTATCATGCATGGCGTTACCCATTCATGTCAATGAAAACATGTTCAATCACATTCTTCATGCAAACAAACACTTTAATTAAGCAAAAAAGAATTTGAAAACAATGGCAATAAGGGAGAATTTAGAGATTATACCCTTGGAGACCTTGATTTAGATTATGGGAATTGGATTTAGGAATTTTCTAGATTATTTGGGAGAGTTTTTTAGAGGATTTCAATGGATTTTTTTACTTGTTCAACCAGGAGTAGTGTTGCATACAAGTGAGAGGGTTCAAATGAACCCCCTAGCTTAGACCAAAAAAAGTTATATATAAAGTTATATATATTTTTTGTTTTGACCCCTTAAAATAAGAATTTGAATACCTTGACCCTAAATTTTTTTAAATTCAGCTGAAATAAACTTGAATATGATTATCTTAGTACTACTTTCACAATAAACTTTAAGTGATAAGTTGCAATTGGTTTTATGTGGATCAACAACTTGAATGTTCAAATAGTGTATATAACACTATGAACGTTTAGACCCCCAATTTACAAATTACCAATTCAAGCTTAATATCAAACAATGTATGTGCGAAAAATGAAGATAAGCTTATACCAGAATTGATAAACAATCTAAACCAAATAAAATCACATCCACAACAGAAATTAAATGACAAAGATTAAGGAAAGAGAGATGCAAACACAAGGACAACACAACGATGTGTTAACAAAGAGGAAACCGAAGCCCTTGGCGTAAAACCTCTCTGCCGCTCTCCAAGCGGTCAATAATCCACTAAAGAATGAAGTTGGGATACATGAACAGCAGAAGATCCTCCAAGCCTAATCTACCCAGTGTATCTATGCCCTCAAAGCTTCTTATTCCAATGAGGTTACGCCGAACCTTTGTCCCTTCCTAACTACTTCCCAAACCACCAAATAGCCTTCTCACAGATGTGAGTATGGTGAGAAAAGGATTTTGGTAAGAACCTCTCAAGGATGTAACAATGGAGAGGGTGAGAGTAGAGGAATTTGAAGAGTCTTTGTGTAAAGATTATGGATGAATCAATCTTGTTTTTCTCTAGGGTTTCTCTCTCAAAATTATTTCTAGAAGCTCTCTACATTTTGTGGGTATAAGTGGTATTTATACTAGGGTGAGAAAAGAATGCGAAGAGTCAGTTTTTCCCAAATAGGGTGGTCTGGCGACTTGGCCTCATGACTAGATTGAGTTGCGAGTTCAAGTCGCGAGCTAACGGCCTGGCTAGCTTGGGACTTTTGTCTTGTAGTGCAACAGCTGGCGTGACTCTTCAGCTCCTCTGCATGCTTCACACGTGTGTCAGCTTTGGCGACTTGCAAGCCGTGAGCCACCTGCGAGATCCAGCCGTGAGTCTCTACTTCACTGCACAGTCTTGAGCATTTCTTCATACTCTCTCACACACTACCCTTACATGATTCCCACCTAAATACAGGGTTACTAATTGCTAAAATACAAGCAAATTTGGTATGAAATAAAGCCAACAGAATGGTTGATTAAATTCAACCTTACACAACTAATATCACTTTTTTACCTACCTTTAACAACTTCCCATCTAGATTTTGTTGTGATTTTTTTCTGAAAGTATTGTGCTAGTAACACTACTCTTTAAATATTTAATTTTATAAGATAGAAAAAAAAAATGTTTCAAAATTTTGCTCATTCATTAAAAAATAATAATAAACCTTCTCTTCGGGACTCTGGTATTGACAGCAGATTGAGGTTTTTTTTTTTTTTTTTTTTTTTTTTTTTTTTCATTTCACTTTTCTTCTTCATCAACAACAAATTACACCACCAATACAAGTAACAGATTTGCATCTACATTTTGTTGGAAAATCTGGTTTTGCATCTCATACAAAACATATAGCGGAAGCAACAATCACGGATCTACTTCATTCATGAGAGATAACATGTAACCTTGAATTCTAGAACAAAAAATAAAAAGCGTACCTTGGTACAGTGAAATTCAAAACCAAGACTCGAGAAATACTTGGGAAAACTTTTAATCTTCACTCCAATTCCACTCAATGCCCAAGAAGTGCGGTCTCTCAATCAGTTTCCAAGGAGAGAATAAAAGAGTGTCCAACACTCACATACACCATTTCATTCCTTATATGATCTTAATGAAAAGCCACTTATCAAATTCTGTATGTTTTTCTCCTTATATATATAATTGATTATCTAATTGAGCTAACCTTTTGGGCCATTCCAATTGGACTCTATTATGTGGCTTGGAGTGGGACCTAAAGGGAACAAATAAGACTCTAGTTCCAATGGGTCTTGAGCTTTTCTGTTAACTCTTGACAAGTCCAAAGTTAACATTAATTATATTTAATACCACTATATGAACATAATTGCACTCTAGGCCTTATTAATAAATTATATCTCAAGACTTTATTATACATGCAACCCCTTCATTAAAATATTCGTAGTAATACAAAGTCATGAAAGTAGACTGTCACTTTGAAGATTACTACATCTTAATCCTTGAGTACCCGATTTAATCTTTTATGTTATTCATCATATATTTATGAAATCCAATTTCATAAATATATACTTTAGTAACTCCATACTAAAGTGATTGGACCTAACACTCTGAATAACCAAACTCATTAAACTTATCTCAAGAGAATATTTTATATCTTCGTTAAGAGATTATGAATTCCATCTTGAGAATATATATTCCATCAACATTAAATGTGGCTGCCCAACATACTGAGATTTTGACCGTAACTTATAGATCTCACTCCTGATATATCAAAACAACCTACACCTCATGATCAGGTTCATTATTTTCTCAGGATTTAGAGTTGATGTAAATAGAAGTCGTGGGATTTATTATTCATTTGACAGTCGTTAGGAAAATAATAAATCTCACAGCGGTCCAGTTCAATATGTCTTAACTCTTAAAATATATCAACATATCAACTAGAAGTCTCCACTTCCATGATCAAGACAAATCATTTTAGTTGATATGTTATAATCTTCACAGATGAAATGCCTAATTTCATCACTGGCTATGAACTAAAATTCTGAATTTACAAAGAACTTATGATTTATATCTTCTATGACTAAATCACATACTATGCATCTCATGGACTAAGATAATGTCCCATTAATTCATTTATAGATAGTCTCATATAATTAAACAATTTAATAATTTATGACATGCCAATAAATTGGATTTTAGGGCATAAACCCCAACACATTTGTAATTCTTTCTTTATTCTCTCTATTTCTCTTTCTCCCTTCTATGTTTTCTTAGTTTTTCTTCTGTTTGATAAAGTAGTTTAATAGGTGCTCTATTGGTAACATAAAAAGACCAATCTAATGATGATGCCAGTGATGCTGATGTGGGAAGATTCACCTTCAATGAGTCCCCAATTTTCGTGCCGAGTACAACCATTTTGGTGGTGCACTTGACAGCGCTGATTGTGAGTTTGCTAAAGTTGCAACCACCACTAGCTCGTGATGGGTATGGGTTAGGGCTAGGGGAGGTATTTTGTAGTGTGTATTTGGTGTTAAGCTTCTGGCCATTATGGATTGAGGTTTTGGTCATGAAATTATGATGTTTCTCACATTAGGCTCAAACTATAATTTAGAAAGACGAAAGTTGTAATAATATTCCTTAATGCGTGAGAGATATTATGGTTCACGAGTATGTATTCCCTCCACCATTTGTTCATGTTTCTTTTCTTTTCCATTTTTTTTAAAAATGAATTTACTATTAACCAGTTCTAGTTGTCACTTGTGATAGACAATCCAGTAGAGGCTGCTTTTGGTGATAATACGTACCCGCTAGACAAAAAGAAAGACTCCACATAGAAACAGCCAAAAGCTTGAATTTTTTATATTATTCAAACTCTTGACTGCACCCAACCAAACGCGTTTCAAACCATACATGATCTATACATTCTTTAATAAATATGAATTTTAATAAATATGATAGTTAATATATTAATACTAACCACTAATCCGTCCAATGCATTAAAAAAAAAAACTTTAGAAAATATTATTTTTTAACTTTAATTAATTTTAAATATGAATTTTAATAATTATAATAATTAATAATATACATTCATTATGATTTAATAAAACTATTATCCTATTATTTTTTTTAAATATGATGGGAAAAGATTTATAGAGAATTTAAATTTAATAAAAAATATTTTTATATGTGAAATTATATATTTTATCATTTAAAGAAAATATAATGTAACAAGGTTTAAATATAAAATAAAAATTAAACATAAAAATTATATTAAAATAATGATGTATAAAATTGTGAAGTATCAAAAAGTTACAATACATAATATGTTTCGCTTTTGCTTTCATAAAGTTGCGTGTGTTCATTTAAATAATGAAAATAAGCTGGGGAGGACCAGCGTTCCCGACTAGATATTTGGAATTTGTATTAATTGTGTCAAGAAAATTTTGTAAGTGCCATGATAGTTCTTTGTCTTTATGCGAAGGACAAACTAATTTGAATCACACTGGATTTGCTTAAGATAATAAAATATTAAAATCGTAATTAATCGTTTTATTAAAGACCTCTTTGTCATTTCATTCTGATAATTACATTGAGGGAAGGGGAATTTGAGGCCCTTAGGTTGTAGTAATTTAATCACTCCAGAGTATATAAGTACAAGAATAAAAGATATAGCTTGTATCTATACATAGAGTTAGTTGGGCATAGGTTCTATTTGGACAGATACAGTTTATGAGGTCTTAAAAACCATTTAAAGAAAATATGATATAGCGAGGTTTATATATAAAATTTAATTTAAACACAATTAAAATACTGCATTAAAATAATAATATATAAAATTGTGAGGTATTAAAAACTTGTATTACATAATATCATGAGGTCAAGACAATGTTTTGCTTTCAATTATGTTTGGCTTTCATATATATTGTAGATTATAGTTGCATGTGTTCATTTAAATATTGAAAATTAAGCTAAGGAAGACCAACATTTTGGCACTTATAATAATTTCCCGATTAGACATTTGGAATTTGTGATAATTGTGTTAGGAAAAGTTTGTATGTGCCAAGATTGCTCTTTGTCTTTGTGTGAATGACAAATTGATTTGAATCACTCTTCCTTGATTTTCATTAAAAAAAAAAAAAAAAATCATAATCAGTCGCCTTATTAAAGACCTCTTTATCATTTCTTTTTGAAAATTTGATACTTACATTAACGGAAGGGAGACCATTAAACCATTTTAAATTTCACAAATTAAACACTCATCAGTCTATATTAAACCACAAATGCAAAAATATAATTTCAATTCAATTAAATAGGTCGAGTTTTAATTTGTTACTTTTAAAACTATAAGATTTAATTTGTTACATTTTAAAAACTCAAGGTTTAATTTGTTACTTTTGAAATTATGGATTTGTACATCCCAAAACTATAAGATTTTAAATATAATTTTTGCAAAAAACTAAAAAAAAATTGATTTTTGTTTAGTCTTTCTTTTAAATGCAAATAAATTGAAAAAAAAAACTCAAATATAAATCTTAACTAACACACAAATTCTTCAATTTATTATTCTAAGTTCACTATTTTAATAATTTCTGTTAAAAGAGAAAAAAACCGGATTCTACATACTAAATATCCACCTTATGTGTACCTATTGTAGTATGTAAAATATGAAGTAAAGTTAAGAAAATAATAAACAACATCTTAAATTTTGTCCAGCATGACCTGTGATAAGATTGCGTATGTACGATGTAGAACAATGTTTGTTTGGCCCTATTTATTGTGAAATTTTTAAAAAAGTTTTAAACATTACAATATAATAATATCTCATAGGAAATAATTACCACTAAAAATATATTACACAAACTTTTGAAAAAATAAATTTTTATATTTAATATTTTTTAATAAATAGTGTATTAACATAATAATTTTTTAGTGTAATTAATATAGAAGACTAAAGAAATTCAATATAAAAATAAAATAAATGCGTTATTGAAATTTGAAACCTCTTGCAACAATTTCTTTTAAATAAATATTTATTCTTTTAATGAGTTAGATTCAAGTTACAACTGATTTATTTAACTCTAAGCAATGTTACATTATCTAATATATTTTTATTGGATTAATTTCTAAAAAATCTCACCGTTGGATAACATGTTTTTTATATTTTTAACACACATAACAAGTTTTATGTCAATCAAATGTTATTTGCTATTCAATTTAGAAACCTAACTTTTTTGCAGAATTTTGAATATAAAAACTTCAAATTTAAATATTGGATGAATGATATAGTTATTGATCTTAAATCATATTGAAAATTTTCATGCATATAAAGTATGAGAAATTTTTTTTTTAATCCAATGGTAAATTTTTTTGAATTTATCATCCAATAAAAAATATTTTGCGGTGTAAGATAACTTAGAGTTACATCTGATATAACTCTAAGTAACATTATATTACCTAATAACTTTTTATTGAATTAATATTTCAAAAATCTTGCTATTAGATTATATATATTTTTTATATTCTTGACACATATCAAATTTGGTACTAATTAGATACTAATGATGCCAAAATTTTCAATTGGGTCACTTGTTAAATCCGGAGCATTAGATGATCTTGTAGGACCTGCAAGATAAAAGAGAGATAGATCGAAGAGATCACCGGGTTGCTCCTGGTGGGGGAGGCGGGGAGCCTCTGATACTTAAGTTAGTATCATCTCATATCTTTTGTATATAGATAGTGTTTTGTAGTAGTTTTTGACGTACCTTAGCTAGTGAAACAGATTGTCCCTTTTATAGGTGACTTAGTAGCTGTTGTACATAAATTAGGGTGATTATTACCTTGATTGTAACGTTCTTTGTCTTGGTGAGAGTTTAAGACATTTGATGGTCGTTATTCAATGTGTTGAGCAGTTATCTTTGACGGCCTACTAATGAAGCAAGGTCGTCCATATTAATGGACAACCTTAATCATTTTCCTAGACTCATCAGTTACCCCCAATTCCCAAGTCTGATTTTGTTTTGTGCTAGTCAGGCTTAGGGAATGTTCTTGACTTGTTTAGATTCAGGCTTCTTTATCTTCAACTACTTTATTCTTTAGGAATGTTAGTATTTCTATGACGACCTCTTAGTATCTGCCTTTTGAAGGTATTTTTGGACATTCAAGGGATCATACCTTGAAAGTGAGCTGATTTCTGTAGACGACATGTGTGAGGTTTTAGTGTTCTTTTTGGATCCCTTCATCATTCTTTTGTAACTTGAAGAATTTTGATATGGGGATCATATTATTCTTCCAAGATTTATATTCTTGTGTGAAGAATTTTTATCATTCGTTGATTGCACAATTTTATTCTATCAATTTAATTAAATTTTAATGCTAAAGTGTTTGTTTTACCTTGGTCGCGCCATTTGATGTTTTGACGATGAGGCTTTAGGGAAGACTTGATGTTTTCCATTGTTGTTCGTCGAGTGATTGCATTTTGTGGAGAAAGTTAAAGCTCTGACCAAGAAGTTGTTAACAGTGCATAAGGACGAGCGGCTCTAGTCGGCCAATCAGAAGATCAAGACCATGGCTGCCAAGGCCGTCCAAGTGTTCCAACTCAGTGAAGAGTACAATACTATTTTGTTCAACTGGTACTACAAAGACTTTGAACTGTTGAGGAGGTACTCGATGAAGCATGGTCCGGGGGTTGATTTGAAGAACCTGGACTTTGAGTCCATAAAGAAATGGAGGCTGACGAAGTTGCTCAAGCTATGATGATTGTCTTCCATTAATTGCCACACAAATTTTTTGTTTTTTGTTTGACCTTTTCCATATGGTCTACCTCTCTTAACCTCATTGAAGTGATCCATATCCTTTTAGGGGTCGTACCACTTAGCTTGTCTTTCAAGTGATTTACATCCATTTAAGGAATTTTATCTTTTGGTTTCGTTTGTGATTTACATCCATTTAAGAAATTTTATCACTCGGTTTCTTTGGTGAATTACATCCATTTAAGGAATTTTATCACTTGGCTTTGTCAGTGATTTACATCCATTTAAGGAATATTATCACTTAGCCATTTTTCAGTGATTTACATTCATTTAAGGAATTTTATCACTTGGTTTCGTCATTAATTTACATCAATTTAAGGAATTTTATCACTTGGCTTTGTCATATGATTTATATTTCTACTTGGGGAATTTGTATAATTTTTTGCTAGAAAGATTCCTTGACGTTATGTCGTTTTGGACTTTCTTGAGGCCATATTGATATCTGCATTAAGTAGCACATGCACTTGTCAAGACTTGGTTAAACAAGAATTTTGGAACAATTCATACATGAATAATAAGTTACCAATGGCCTAGGTGGGCCTTTTTCTTATTTTCTTGTAATCCTAGAGTTTTTCATCTTTTTGTGATATGTCTAGTAGTACATACATTTTTGCCTAAAACCTTACTAGGTGTAAATTTTTATAGAAAAATATAAAAGAGACAGAGATAAATGTGTTACCTTAAATGACGAAATTAGTTTGTCACATACCTCAATCTTTTTATTGTTGGCATCCTCTTGACAAGCTCTTCTCTTTTTAAGATGACGAGCTCTTCTCTTTTCAAGATTTTTTAAGCTCAACATGATACTTCATGTCTAAGGCCTAGATCTCTTTTGCTTCAATTTTTTGAAGGCGTAAAAACTAGGCCACGTTGTTCCCCCGTTCAAACTTGAAAAGGGCAATTCTGATTTGTTGACGACTAGAGGAGTGGTTCCATCATGATTAGAACTATGGTCATTGCTGTTTGTAATAGCAATTTCCTCTTCCTTCTTCTTTAATTGTATGCTTAAGTCACTTCACTAGTACTAGCTGCATTTTGTTAGGAATGACAATGTACAAATATGCAATTGTATGCTATAAAATTATGGATGTTAGTTGACGAAGTGCATTCTATATGAATCATAGAGAAATATTCTATGATATATAAAAATTGAAGCTATTTGACTATATGCTTGTTTTAAACTGAGCTTTGTTAGGTGCTGGCACCGTATATAATTTTTAAAGCAATTTAAAAAGATATTGGTGAGTTGACGGAGACAGCAGAAATTTATTGAGACTTAAACTCATGACCATATTGTGAACATGATCATCTAACATTTTAAGTCTAGGAGACTTTATAGAATTTCTCAAATTCATGATGATGGAACATATGCTACTAATAATATAGTCATATTAACTGTGATAATTGTAACAATTTTATAGCAATATTTTCAACATGATTTATATGTACATATTTGTAGATAATCATGCAAGCTTGATATGCACTTGATTCTAATAAGATAATATTTGGCATGGCTAATTAAAAAGAAAGAAATGATTTACTTCAATAGAAGACCGTAAATCTTGATACATACCTCGATCTTTTCATTGATGTAGTCTTCTTGAGAAACTCTTTGTCATTGAACTCTTATAGAGCTCTTCTTTGTTGGATTGGTAACAACTCCATAATTTACAGGAGTTAATCTCAGCATTTGTAATGTAGATGGAATTTTCGCAACTTTTAGCTATATCTCTATTTTCTTCTTAAGGGTTTTCCTCCATCAAATTATGACATCCCCTTAGAAAATTTGGAATTTCTTATTTTTGCATATTTGAAGCTAGTAATCCAGCAAACCTCTTTTAGGTTTACATATTATACAAAATTTTGGGTGAATTGAGTTAGCTTACGTCCAAACAATATCATTTCATGTAAGAGTATGAAAACTTAGTGAGGATTAAAGCCACACTTAATGCCATGCGATCAAATATAATTGTCTTATTTTATGTATGAAGCACGTGCTCAATAAGTAATTCAACCATTTCTTTTTCTTCTTTTTTTTTCTTTTTTTTTTTTGGCAATAGTAGAATAGCAAAAAAAATGGACAAACTTAAGATCATTTGATCGGTTGGAGATCAAAAGTCTAAAAATAGGTCACATTAGCTAGAGCAGATATTACTAATCAAGCCTTATAACTTTAGTAAGAAATTATCTAGCATTTTGTGTCAATTGTGCATGTTTGTACTAATCTTGTAATTTAGCAATTTGCCTTTCCAACAATCATTTTCATAAATATTATCCTATTCTCGTGCAACTAAATAACACTTGGCAAAGTGTTTAAAGAGTGTTGGAATTCGGTGTGTTTAATGATATTTGTCATTATGATAAGTAGTCATTATATTTATCATGGTAAACAATTATGTCTTATTTTAAATTTCATAAACAGCTAGGTTTTTTATTTGGCAATAATGATATTTGTCATTATGCCTAAAAATTGACTTCAATCATTGTTGCAAAGGAGAGCTAAAGGGAAAAGAAATGTTTAAATTTGATCTTAAGGTCCAAGAACTGGGCTACATTGTTGCTATATTTTGTTCCTGCTATTTGACGATGTAGATATATCCAGAGGGTTTGCCCCCATTCAAACATGAAAGATACAGTCACTGTTGGATGATGACCAAAAGAATGGCTTGTCATGGTTTGTACCTGTATTTTTCTTCCTTTGGACTTAATCTTAGTCCCAAAGGGAAATCTTCATAAAATTTCATGTCTAATTTATTAGAACAAAATTTAGAAACTTAAAGACCAATGCCTATGAATATGTATGGATAGAGATGAGGTCATATGTTCATGATAGAAAATTATGTATAAAATTATAGAGTGGTCCCAAAAAGACGCTGCTACTCTTTAAAATAAAAGAGTAGAATGAAAGAGATAATTAACTGGATAAATTATTTCATAATGCAAGGTGATAGCAATTCAATTTTGGGGGAATAAATATGGAAAATACCATCATCTTAGGTGTGATATTTTCAAGATATGAAATTCTGTAATCAATTATATTGACACCTCAAGCCAAGGTGGCTACTAGTGAATGACATATAGGCCATTTATGAGAAATTTGTGTCTCATTTTACCTTCGCCGATTATATAGCTTAACATATACTTACAAGGATGACAACCTTATGAAATGATAAGAGAATGTTATGATATGGCTGCATATAATTCACGAAAGGAAGTTAGTGCAAACAAATAAGGGAATAAATTCTTGTATAAATTTTAGCCCATATGACAAACACATGCACATCGGTTGTCAAGTCCGTTTTGTAGCGATAAAGTAAGCAGAAATAGCCTACCATCTCATTTGCTTTCTTTTTATGAAAAATGTTCCCTTTATTAGCTGACTATGAAATTTGTCAACAAATGTTTAACCACATAGCATACAGTTGTCCATCTCTTGGCCCTTAACATAGAAATTATCTAAACAATATATAGCGACTACGGTGGGGTAATAACTTACCCATAAACAACATTGCTAAGAGGAGGGTGTAATATCTTCCCTACATTGTGGTGGTTTGAATACTTTTAGAATTTTCCCTATTCTCAATAAAGCAAGTAATGTTATAATATAAATAAGAGGAAATTTAGATTTAAGGACCTGACCTGGTAGGAAAACACCTGCAACATATATTCTCAACAATTATTGCAGGTCCATGTGGTGCCTACGCCCTAGCCTTTTTCTGTTGGATGATTTATTTTATGTCGAGGTTTTTGTTGATTGTCCTCGAATGACAAACTTAATGTGAATGCCGTCTAAAGAGCATTGATGGGATCCATAATTTTCATTACAAAATTAAATGTAGGAAAATACATTCATTTCCTTTGTTGAAGAGCTTTTTTGAGATATAAATCAAATTTCTAAAAAGATATCTGAATAATTTCTGTTTTTATCTGTGGTGGGCCTTTTTAGCAATTGCGAGCTGGGCTGTCTCCTGCCACGCTATGGCCCAAAGGTTTTGGTAGGAGAGTCAGGACCAGCTTGACTGCAACACACCCAAAACCGGCTTGTGCACAAACTAAAGCCCTTTTGCTAAAACTTTGATCACGTGCCCATAGCAGAGAGAACTGTTACAAAAGAGTTATGGCAGACAGGTGTAATACAACAACAACAAAAGGAAATATACTCATTGTCAGCTAAAAAACAAGAAATGCTAAATGAAATAAAGGAAGGAGCAATGCAACAATATAAGTAAATGATAATAATAAAGAAAGAGAAATAACACCGATGCTTAACCAATAAAAGAAGAATGGTCAGTCTACCATGCTTGACTGTCCTACAGAGTTAAGTCTAGGAAGGGAACCACTCTTCAATGCGGGTAACCTCACTGAGGGATTCCGCCACGGAAATTACCCACTTTGAGAGAATGGGCCTAAATGGCTTATCCTTAAATTCTTTAATCCTTACTAGAGGGTAGGCTCTTAGAGGGAGAGAAGGGATTAGCCCGCTTTCTTTTTCTATTCTGTTTTCCAGTCTCTTCTTTTCTTGTGGTGTTGTTATATTATTCCCTTTTCCTCCTATGTTTTGTTTCCTGTGCACAGTGGAGGACCCTTTTATATTGCCTGCCGTGATGGGTTTTTACCATTTTACCCTTTAACTGCTTTTGTCTAGGCGTGGGTGTCCTTTCAGACCACCCACTGGTCTGTCAGCTACCCAACCACCACCACTTACCTGTGCTAGCCGTGCCACATCCCATAACTGGTTATGTCATACCAATCACTTGCCCTACAAGAAATGAATTGAGTTGCAGAAAATAAGAAATCATTTCTGAGCTCCCCTTGCATTTAGTTTCAGGAAAATGTTAACAAGCACCGTGGGTGCTTGTTAAGGTTTCCCTAATGTGGGTCCTATATAATAATAAAATGAGATTAAAAAAAAAAACATAAAAATACTTATAAAACTGTGATAGGCCAAGAATGTATTGATCCCTTGTGATAAATTAACCAATTAATTAGCCAAGTGAATTAATTAAGTTAATTAACATGCAATACGCGTGGTAGCACAAACAAATCACCAACTAAGTTAATATACATTGGAAAATAAATGGACACGGTGATTTGTTTACGAATAGGGAAAACATACACAGCAAAAACCCCATCGGGTGATTTTAAGGTCACCACTCCCGAGAATCCACTATTATCACAACAAGTGGTTACAAGTAAAGGAATCCAAGTACCTTATACCAACTTACAGTTGAACCCTTACTCCAATACCCAATTGGACTTGTTCTGTAGTGACAATCTCTCTTTCCAATGCACGGATCCCAGCACGTGACTAACCAATTTGATGCGCTGATCCCAGCAACTTACACACCTACTTGAGAAGGTTGTTAGCTGCAAAGTTCTTCAGTTCATCAATACGATGAAGATCACGAAGCTCCTTGGTTACAAAACCCTACGATGTACAAACACAGCAGCTTCTTGAATAGAAAGATGAACTAGGGCATATGTCTCTTGTTCACAATATGCTTGTGAAAAACTTTTGCATTAAGGTGCATCAGCTGTGATGGCCCTTAAAACAATCCTTATATATGTTTAGGATTGTGAGAAAAGAAAGCCCTAACATCTATTCACGGATTGGATGAAAATCAGAACTAAAAATATGATTTTCTTAAATCTCGATAGATACCCTATCTATCGAGCAGTTGTTGAGTATCGGGCTTAAACAACCTTTTAAATCTCGATAGATACTAGCTGTCGAACTTTAAAATCCAGCACTTCTTCACTTGATTCTTGGACAGACTTGCATGGCTTTAACACTTGAACTTGAAACCTTATTCCTTAAAACATTAAACACATTCTAGATCTACCCATTTACAAGTAAAGTGCGTTTTGTCAAAAGATTAGTCAATTCTATATTGACATATGTTCCTAACATGATTCACATATGTTCTAACATACTGAAAAAATGACATAAAGCTGTAAAAAAGATAAAAAAAAGTTGTTAACGGGCACTTTGCAGTGCTTGTTAACACAACTCTTAGTTTAATAAAACAACAAAAATAATAGAATAAAAAGCAAAAGACAACTCTAGACTCCAAGGTGGTCCTGGGCTTAGCTATTTGTCGATTTTAGAAAAAAAAAATGGGTTTTGAATTTTTAGCACAATCCATGACTAAGAATAGATCTAAAATTGAATTATTGAAGAGATGTATCCAGGGAATAGTCGCTGCAAAGCAAATTCTCTCTAGATTCGCATGTCGGGATATTTTATTTCACAATTGAATCAATTAAAAAAATACTTAAAATTAAGGATTTATCAATAGGTAATTTTTCAAACCAAAATATATCATTTTAAAAATTCAGTAAACAAAAAACTCTTTATTCTACTTAAATTTCATATTGATATATTCAAAACATTAAGGAACGAGAATCATTACTTTTGGATTTTTTTTTAATGATTTATTACGATTTATTATTAATATATGCCTTTTTTGACTATTAATATCGTAAACCAATTGTAATTACAATTGAAATGACTAAAAAGGATATATAAATTAATATATTCTCTAAAATGGAAGATATCATAAAAATTATAAAAAGAGGGGGTCTCACAATTATAGGAATCGACCTCATTCAATAACTATTCTAGCTCTACCGTATGTCTACCATATGTTTCTCGACTTTGGCAGACTGTAATAAGTGATTAAGTGTTTGGCTCCAAATTAAAAGACCAACTTATTTTACTATTTAGCTTGTTTTTGCTATTATTCATGAGCCCTACTGCACTTTTTAGTACTTTCATGGGTCTCACTGTACTATTTCAGCTAACTTTTACCTTTATCTATAGTACTTTCAGTAAAAAAAAATTTAATTTCAGCAAAATAAATAGATTCCAAACAAACCATGAATATCACTTTCACATTAATCAACTTTTTTTTTTTCTAATCACAAATCACAATCCTAATGAGACTGACAAAAATTGTTACTACGTACGTTGATTCTCTCAAAGGATTTAGTGGTCTTTTAAATTAATAGGTGTGCCTCAATTAATTTGTAGGCTAGTTTAATATCATTAGCTAATAACATTTTAGTTGTGATGATTTATGAAAAGTTTGATAACACTACTTCTTTAGCCATTAAAGTTTATTATATTTTTTTATTCTAAAAAAAAGTATATTCTATTTTAAACCTATGTCTAAAACTCCTCCTAGGTTGAATGATAAATCTGTTTTTGTCCCCATTTGTCATCATTGTCACATTGTTGGTCATATTAGGCCAAATTGTCCTAAGTTGAGGTCTCTGTCAACCTTTAAGGTTAGATCTCCTTCTAGGAAGCCGAGTAGTTCTAAAACTGCTCATGTTTGCCACCACTGTGGTGTTGCTGGACACATTCGTCCTAATTGCTTTAAGTTGTATCCTCAGAAGCAATTGTCCAAACGGTCACAGGTTTCCTCTCAAGGACCTACACCTTTGTTTGGAGAGTTATTAAAAGTCTTAAGCTTTTTAACTCAATTTCAGGAGAATTCTAATTCTTCTATGTCCTTTAGTAGACATACTAGGACACGTGCCTTTTCATCTTCACGGCCAAAGACTCGTGCTGTATGGGTGAGAAAGGAGCCTAAGACTTAATTGTCTTTTCTGTTTGTCCTCTGCTTTGATTCTTTCTATCTAAAGTAGGACTTTCTTTGCTTGATTTCTTATCTGTTTTTGGAATCATGCTTTCATGCATCTGCATCTTTCTATCATGCCTTCATGCATATGCATTTTTCTTTCATGCATTCATGTTGTTTATCTGTTTTTGTTTGGTTGTTTAGTTTTTATTTTGTTTTGTTTTCAAAATAAAAATAAAAATAAAAAATTGAAAAATACAAAAACAGTGTGTTTTGGGTACTTTGGTATTTGTGTACCTTGGATGGCCAATGAAACAGAGTTTTCTAAAACTTTGTATCTCTTGTAGCTTAAATGAGCATCTCTATGCACAACTAAGCAAGTGAGCTTTGTGGCTCTTGTTTGTGATGAGTAAGATTAAGTTATCTCTTAAAACTTAACACTCATATCACTCTTTTTGACGGGTAGGACTAGAAAATCCTAAGAGAAAGGCATAAATAACCATCTCACCACTGTTACCCGCCAATCATAGTATGACACCTGTATGCTTCGGCATAGCAAAAGTGCAGTGTCATAGACACCTGTATGCTTCGGCATAGCAAAAGTGCAGTGTCAAAGACATTCGTATGCTTCGGCATAGCAAAAATGCGATGTCAAATGCTTAACATCTTGGGTATTTCTTTTCTCTCTTTTTATGCCCATGCATGATATGCTTAAAAGAAAATATGCAAAGAAAATATAAAGCAAAAAGATTAAAGATGCTTTAAATATGATTGCAAGCGTGTTTTCTAGGAGATGTGGGAGTTATAGGATGTACCTCGAAGGTGATAGTCCCCATCAAACAGTTATGATTGTGTGTGAGTTAAAGTTATTTTCTCATATCTCAGATCGTCATAACATCTATACACATATGCAATCTTGCGATGTTTTTCACACACAACACGCAATATTCTTTGCTACTCTTGATACATGTGCAGGTACAATGTGATTTGGCCATCACAAGTGTTTACATATGCTAATGTATGCTCACTAAACTGGATTGACTTGTTTTTGAAATATAAAATTGGTTAGACTTGTTTAGTGTGTGTGTGTGTTTTGGGATCCATGTGTCTTTCACATGTTTTGCATCCTTATATTATCTTGTCATCCATAGCATCTTGTTTCATTACATTCATGCATTTATATGGATTTCTTTGTGCCCCCTTGATCATCCTTGATCATCTTTATGTCTCTCGGGTGAAGCTTTCTAGCTTCTTGTACCCTTTGTCAATCATGACAAAAAGGGGGAGAATTTGTGGAGATATGTGGTTTCTTTTTTAAGATTCTACATGTTAGGGGGAGAAATACATTCCTTTGTAAGGGGGAGATGTGTTTCATCTTGTTAGGGGGAGTGCTTACTTCCTTCTTCTTGTACCTTGGGTCTTGTGACATTGTTTACATACATTGTGCTTATCTTCTTTATATGCTGATGTATGTTTCTTTCACTTACCTTTACATGTGTTGTTTCTTTTCTATCTTTATATACATGTTTCTTATACTTGTATGCAATCTATTATTTCTGTTTCACACTAAGATGCCTTGATGAGTTTTGTTTAAAGTGTTTCAGAAATACAGGTTGTCAAAGTCTACTTGTCATAAACTCTCTTCTTGCAAAGTTTTTCAAGAGTTTGTGTTAGGATAGATTTTATTGTATTCAACAAGTGAATATGAGTTGAGTGATTTATGACTTCTCTCATATGTTCATTTGTTTGTTGTGGTTTTGTCACGGATTGCCAAAGGGGGAGATTGTAAAGGACATATTTTGTGTAATTGGCTAATCCTTTGATAAAACGCACTTTACTTCTAATTGGGTAGATCTAGGATGTGTTTAATACTTCAAGGAACATGTTGTTCAAGTCTAGTATTAAAGCCATGAAGATTGGACCAAGAAACAAGTGAAGAAAAGCTATTCAAGAAGGCCGGACAGATAGCCCGACAGCTGCCCGACACCTCTCGACAGCTAGCTATCTATCGAGATCTTCAGCTGTTTCTTATCGCAATCTCGACACCTTCTCGACAGCTGGTGGATCGATCGAGAAAGCTCCTGTCCCCTCGACAGATTCTCGACACCTCCTCGACACCTGCTATCTATCGAGGATTAAATCTCGACACCTCCCGATCGATCGAGGTATCTATCGAGGTTACGGGATTTCAGATTTCTAGATCTGATTTTTGGGCCAGGCTTTTGTATTTGTGTAGGGTTTCTTTTCTCACAACCCTAGACCTATATAAGGCTTATTTTAGAGGCCGTCACATAAGAGAATAAGAGAATACAAGGAGAACATATTCAAAAGGTTATTCTCTCTGAAAGAAGCTACTGCGTCTTTGCGCCTTAGGGTTTTATAACCAAGTGCTTCTTGATCTTCATTGTTGATGAAGTGAAGAACTTTGCAGCCAACATTCTTCTTCCTCAAGTTGGTGAGTGAGTCACGTACTGGGATTCGTGCAAAGGAGTTAGTCACGTACTGGGATCCGTGCAACAAAAAGGGTGGCGTTCATATATTGAAGAGTTCAGAAGTTCTGAAGCGGTAGAAGGTTTCTGCTGTGAGTTCATCTACGGGGATTGTAGAGTCTAGGGACAAAGGTTTTGTACTAGATCTGAAACTTCTCTTTACTATAGTGGATTGCTTTTCGGGAAGGTTTCCCCCCAGGTTTTTACTGTGAAACTGGTTGGTTTCATTGGTTTTCCTGGGTCATCATATCTTGTCTTATTTACTTTTCCGCTGCATTCATTATTGACATGATATTGATGTTTGTTTGTTTTAACAAGTTTTATCCATAATAGATATAATTAACAACTTGGATTTAAAACTTATTAATTATATCAACCGGGGTCTAAATTTCCTAACAACACGCATCAATGCAACATGGTAATGGTGGTTTAGTGAACCATCATAATCGCCACGTTGTATTTTTAATCCACCTTGATTATTACTGTATAATTGTTTTTGTAATATGGACCTTTTTATCTATATTTTTATTCTAGTGTTTTTCAAATATTTTTACATTAGTCAAATATGGAATAGAAAATTTTCTTGAAATCAGCCCTAGGGTATTCCTTCTTTCTCAAAAAAGAAAGTTTGTTCAATTTTTTAGTTTGGTATCTAGAGTTTCAAAAATGACACTCAAATTCTTAAATTTATATAAAATGATCCAAGTTGGTTAATAAAACTTTTCATGCTTTATTATTTGATCCCAAAAATTTCAAACATTTGTAAAATGTTTACCCCACTTTTTTCTTTATATCTAGCATTTTCCAATACTTATACATTAGTCAAATATGAAATAGAAAATTATTCAACAAATTCAACATCAAAAACTAGATTTGTTGGTTTCTATATGTGTATAGATTTGTTGGCAATTCACGTAAGCACACACTTGTCTAAATATAGATTACTAAGTCTATAGGTATGATTAGACAATGCTCAAGGTGCTATTAGTTAGTGTGCAAGAATAGGAAAGTTGCTGATTCAAGAATTGAAATTTCATCAGTTTCGATTGATCAAAACTTAAGTTCAAATGATCGAAAGTCATGTCTACAAAATCAGTTTTTAGCCCATCAGATGATTATGGTTTCAGTTTTAATTCACTTAGTATTTAAAAGAAACCCTAAGGCAAGTTTTCAGAGACTTGGGAGTTTCTCATTTGAGATCTAAAAGGTTTTGTGCCTTCTCCTTTCAAAGTCAATACCGGAAATCAATTAATCTACATACAATTTGAACTGATAGACCTGAAGTTGCTGCAAACCAATATCAAAGGTGCTGGATCTAAACCTTCAAGGGTGATCTTGGAGTCATAGACTGGAGGTCTACGTTAAAAAAAACCTTTAAGGGTGGTCTTGGAGTCGTGGACTAGAGGTTCATGTTTGGAACACATCTATATCAGAGAAGTCTATGGAATTCAGAACTAAGTTTGTTAACTCTAATTAGGTTTACTATGAATTAAATATTCAGACTGTAAACTTCTATCTGATAGTGGATTATTCTTTTTGGGATTGGTCCCCCTTGGTTATTTACTATGAAACTAGTTTGTTTAATGGTTTTCCTGGGTCATTATCATTGCATTATTTACTTTTCCGCTGTGCATGATATGTTTGATTATTTTTTTTAACCTAAGGCCTGCATAATTAATATAATTAACAAATTGGCCTTAAAATTGGTTAAACCTTGTTTGTTCAAGGGTCTAAAATATAACAATTATGTTTCATGATTTAGCTCAAGAGAGGGTAGTCATTGTATTCTCAACGGATTGTCATCATCTCTCAATTAATCAAGATCAACCTATTGATTGTCTCTTGACTAAGACTCGTTTGGTTAAGACATGGGAAACCTAAGTTTTAATCAAGTCTCAGTTGGTAATCATGAAATACTTGCTAAAGTATAAAACAACACATAATAATTGACTAAAAAAGAGGCCAGAGAGCCATTTTTTTCATCTAAAAAGAGGAAATCACAAAACCTTTCTTTTCACCACAACCCTTGAGTTAAAGAAAATCTTAAGATGATGTGTTTTTTATTGGTGATCTAGCTTAAACCACAAAACCTTCCTTGTTTGTCACAATGCAGTTCATGATGAGAGAGTCTCATGATAGAGACGAATCCAAGCAGCTCAAAGTAGATTTTGGGGTTATGTCTATAAGAATTTATTGGATAGCAATTAGGGATTTATGTATATCTCAATTGTAATACCTCAATTCTAAATAGTAAAAATTCCCTTGAGGTCAGATTAAACCCCGTAATGATTTTTCTTGGGAATGAGTTCATAAGTTTTTTGTGGTACTTAATCATGATTAAATTGAATACATAATTTTTTTTTTTTTTTTTTTTGTTTTTTTTTGTTTTTTTTGAGAAAGAATTAGTTTTTTTTTTTTTAAAGAAAAATTTTCAATAAGCTCAGATATAATAAGGGAAAAAATACATGTTCTTAGGTACTCCTTAATTAAGCAAACAAAAAGTAGAGGTTTAAAAAGGTCATTTCACTTTTGGAATATGTTTGACGAACTAGGTAGAGCCTTACTGAATTTGGCTCAACTTTTGTTGCATATCCATCCTTGCACTAGTTCTCATTGGCAAAGCTTATGCATGCAATGACGCAAGCAACGAACGACTCTCCACTTTATCATCTTTCTTTATAAATGCTAAAATCAATAAAAATCCTATGGTAAACTTGTTTTCCTGGATCATAAAATGATTATTGCTATAGATGAAAACAGATGCTATGTTTTTTTATTTATTTATTATTATTATTATTATTTTTTATAAACAATTTGATGCTATGTTATTAAAGACGTAGCATAGTATATACAACTATTATACAGTACATAAGAAAAATTTATAGGAAAAATGAAGAGAGAGAGAATATAAGGAAGAATGATTTGGTATTAGAAATTTACATTCATAGTAAAAGTTCTTAATAGTTAGATCTTTAATATTAAATAGTATTTATTTAATAAATGCTACAATATAACCATTAAATGAAATATACAATAATTTTTTTATGAGAGTAATTTAATGTTAGGTCACATGACTTGAACTATAAGTAAGATTATGATTTTTTTTTTCCATTTAAAGTAGGATTATGAATATGAATACTTTACTTGCATTCCAAATATCATAAGATAAAATAAATCTAGAAGCTTTATAAATTTGGACTTTGATATCTTTAATAAGTACCATTACTTTTAATTGTTTTAATTTTCTCAATTTTCTTAGGAGTATAATTAAGTTATAGCTAAGGCAAGCATTTCACATAAATGACTATCATTTAATTCTATGTTTGGCCAAACAATTTATGCACACCCTGTTGGCCACTCGTCATTCACCCGATTGATGGTACAATACACAGAAAAGCGTTATTTATGTTTGGCCAATACTATCATTTAATTCTATGTAAGAGGGACCACAATAAACACGATGTCCTCACCTATCTCTGCCACATATATAAATGGCCATCAATGCAAATACCAGACCAGCATAGTAGTGCCGCTAAAATTGTATTCCTATCTACTCCATGGCCAACCCGATCGCTCTCCCTCTATGTAAAAAAATCCCACATAAAAACACTTTACGAAGACTCTTTGATATCCTAATCTTCTTCCATCTTCTTTCTCTTCTTATTTATCGTTTTCTCTTCCTCAAAAATCATGGCATCACTTGTTTGCTTGCCATCCTATGCGAGTCATGGTTCACCTTCACTTGGGCTCTCGTCATCAGCACCAAATGGAATCCTGTTGAATATAAAACGCATCCAGACCGACTCTTACAACGGTAACCTATAAGATGTGCCAATTATACGTGACTTAATTTTAGTTGCCACTACAATTTGTGTTTGGCTGTTCTTCTTCTATATATTTTTATTACAATCTCTTTACCTGGTCAGGTGTCTAACATGAATGATTCATGTTCATAACTTTGATATAGGGTACCTGAACTTCCCTCGGTGGACATGTTTGTGGCAACTGCGGACCCTGTGCTAGAACCACCTATCATCACAGGAAACACCGTGCTCTCTTTGTTGGCAATTGATTATCCAGCTCACAAGCTAGCTTGTTACGTATCAGATGATGGTTGTTCCCCAATCACTTACTACTCTCTTATGGAAGCCTCAAAGTTTGCCAAGCTTTGGGTTCCATTTTGTAAGAAGTACAATATTCATGTTAGAGCCCCCTTTAGATACTTTTCTAGTAACGCCCAAACTTTCGGTGGTAGTTCAAGTGATTTTCAACAGGAATGGAAAAGAATGAAGGTAATCCAAATCTGGAGTTGTGTCTGAAAATTTATTTTCCATCTTAAGTCACAAAATTGGTATATCTTATTAAAAAAAAGAAAAAGAAACTTTTTGTTTGCCATATAATATTGCAGTAATCTAATGGTGAGATTATTACAAATTTTGTTATATAAAATTTATAAAGTGGTATATCATCAATCACAAATTTAAGAAAAAAAAATTTTAATCACGTTATTTGGCATGTCAATTTGTAAAAAATTAAAAATTATTAGGTGCTCTCAGAGTATCATAAATGCGTACTCCATCCTCTCACATGAATGATGAATCCCACCATGAATTTAATTAGTGAGACTCACCATTCATGTGAAAGAATAGAGTACGTATTTATGGTATTTCGAGAGTACACAATAATTTTCCTAAAAAATTAATCTGAAATAGTATAGCATTTTTCAATTGTGAAATTGGACAACGATGAGATCTTTGCCTGCAATTTATATGCAAATTTGTTTGTCTTTTTCTTCTGTAGGATGAGTATGAGCGACTTATTAGTTGCAAAATTGAGGATGCGGTCCAAAAGTCCGTGCCAAGTGATTTTACTGGAGACTTTGCAGAATTCTCGAACATAGAACGCAAAAACCATCCAGCTATTATCAAGGTAACATTGACAAAACAGGAAAATAAAAAAATAAAAACCAAAACAAAAAGCAAAACTCAGTTGAAGAGTTGGCTTATCCTTTTGATAGACCCAAAAAAAATATATAATCGTCCATCCCTTGCTTGTGGACGATGAATAAGAACGACCTCGCTGACAGCACAGTACGAGTGGGATTGCCCGAACCTACAAGTTAATCGTCCATCCCCCTGTCACGACCAGCCGTTACAAAAAGATCAATAAATATCAATACCGTTGAAGAAGTATCTGTCAAACTTAATACCCTGCACGAGCGTTACAAACTCAAGGAATTACACCCTCATTACGGCAGAACCAACTGCTAGAAGGGTACTAAAACAACCTATATATAACCCTGAACAGGATCCGGAAAAGGTACAAGAAACACTCACTAGAAATTTCACTGATTAAAGATATTCTCTTCTTCCTTGATTTGAGGGCCTTTCCTAACTTTGGCATCGGAGGCATTGTGGCTGGTGCCACACCGGTGACCACATTCTTTGTATTTTGGGATATTGCAGGGTCTGGAGCGGAGGCTGACGATCGCATTCTGGACGAACATCTATACTGACAATCCTAGCATCATCAGTTTGGCGCCGTCTGTGGGGAAGGATTATTCTTGAGCATTCGGTTCAAGGGTACTGTTCTATTCTAAGGAGATGGAGTCCAGCTGTATCCCGGACCCCACTGCGTTGTCCCTACAAATCCAAGCACTCGCAGCCACGGTGGAAGAACTCACTAAGCAAAATCAAGAAATGAAACAGCGACTGCAACAAGGAGATAACCACACAGAAGTCAACGGAGATGAGGACGGAGACAGTCATAGGAGATGAACCAGCACTCCAGAAGAACCAAACTCGAGTTTCCTCAAGGAGATGAGGAAAGAGATGGATGAGTTGAGAAGCGCAATTAGGGGAAAGACGGATCAAGGGTTGGACCGAATTGTCAGGAAAACTAATTCTCCTTTTACTGCAGCCGTCCAGGAATGCCCGGTACCTTCCAAGTTCCGCCTACCCCAGCTCGAACCCTTTGACGGATTGAAAGATCCGTTGGATCACCTGAATACTTTCAAGACGACTTTGGGTCTTCAACAGCCCCCTGACGAGATTCTATGTCGATCCTTCCCCACAACCCTGAAAGGGGCCGCCCGGGAATGGTTCACCAAATTGCCCACATCTTCCATCGATAATTTCGAACAGTTAAGCAGTTCGTTTGTTCATCATTTTGTTGGTGGATAACATCCAAAAAGAACTGTCGATCACTTGCTCACAATCAAACAAGGAGAGAAAGAAACGTTGAGGTCCTATGTGACACGCTTCACACGAGGAATGCTGTAAGTAGACGAGTCCGACAATAAGGTACAACTTACGACCTTTAAGGCTGGACTGAAGTCCCGGGACTTTGTGGTTTCTGTGGCAAAAAACCCTCCCAAGACGATGGCGGAAGCACTATTAAAGGCACAGAAATATATGAACGCTGAAGATGCCCAGGCAGCCATAGATGGGGCAGAAAAGACAAAAGAGAAGAAGAATGAGAAAGACGATCGAAGGGGGCAGAAGAGAGATCGAGCTGACCGACGTAATGACGATGGAAATAGACGAAGGGATGATAAAAATTCTCGGCAAATGAAATTCACACCGTTAGTGATGCCCGTCGATCAGATTTTGATGGAGATCAAAGACGAACAATGCCTTAAGTGGCCCAGGCCACTCCAATCACCACCCAGTGTACGTGATAAAAAGAAGTATTGCCGTTTTCACAAAGACCACGGGCATTACACGGAGGATTCCCGAGACCTGAAGGAGCAGGTAGAAGAACTTATCCAGAGAGGGAAACTTCAAAGATACGTGAAGAGAGGAGAAGCCAGCAGATACGGTAAGAAGGATCAGCCTGGAGGTTTCCAAAGAACTGAAGATCAGCCACCTCGTCCACAAAATGCAAAAGGAGAAATAAAAACCATCACGGGAGGACCGTCCACAGGAGGCTCGTTCAGATCCCTCAAAAAGTCATACCAAAGGCAAATAAACAGTGTTCATAGCTTACCTCTCGCAAAGCAACGGCGAACGAACCAGGACATGTACTTTTCAGAGGAAGATGCCAGGGGGGTAAGGCAACCTCATGACGACCCACTCATCATCATGATCATGATTGAGGGCTTCAACACAAGGAGAGTTCTGGTAGATAATGGGAGTTCAGCGGACATTATTTATCTGTCCGCCTTCCAGCAATTGAAGGTAGACCCGAAGAGGCTTCGTTCTTTTGAATCACCTCTCGTCAGCTTCAGCAGAGACAAGGTGTACCCCTGTGGGATAGTGACGTTGACGGTCACAGCTGGCTCATACCCCTTCCAGGTAACCAACAAACACAATTTTCTGGTTGTAGACTCACCATCGTCTTACAATGTTATCATAGGACGACCCACCCTTAACCGTTGGAAAGCTGCCACTTCCATGTACTGCTTGAAGGTAAAGTTTCCAACAGAACAGGGAGTCGGAGAAATAAGGGGAGATCAGGTGTTGGCAAGAGAGTGTTACTAGGCCGTCTTAGCCTCGAAAGAAAACCATACGTGGGTGATCGAAGATAAGACACCTGAGATCGTGGAGAAGCTAGAAACAGTAGAACTGATCGAAGGGGATCCGATAAAGACGACTCAGGTAGGAACGGACCTAAACCCGAGGACGAAGGCAGAAATCATCACTTTCCTGAAGAACAATCTCGATGTATTTGCCTGGAGCCATAAAGATATGCCAGGAATTCCAGCAGGCATCATCCAACACCGCCTAAACGTAGACCCGGAAAAGAAGCCCGTCCAGCAAAAACGAAGGGTTTTTGCCCCTGAACGAAACAAAGCAGTGATGGACGAGGTAAGAAAACTACTTGCTGCAAACTTTATTCGAGAAGTTTATTATCCGGAGTGGTTGGCCAATGTCGTCATGGTCAAGAAGGCAAATGGGAAATGGAGAATGTGCGTCGACTTCACAGATCTAAACCAAGCCTGCCCGAAAGACAGCTTCCCCTTGCCTAGAATCGACCAGCTAGTAGACTCTACTGCCGGGCACAAACTTCTCACTTTCATGGACGCATTCTCGGGGTATAACCAGATAAAGATGGCGGAAGAAGATCAAGAAAAAACTGCATTCATCACTAGCCAAGGGCTCTATTGCTATAGGGTCATGCCCTTCGGTTTAAAGAATGCAGGCGCCACATACCAGAGATTGGTAAATCAAATGTTCAACAAGCAAATTGGGAGAAATGTGGAAGTGTACGTCGATGATATGCTCGTCAAGAGCAAAGAAGAAGACGATCATCTGGACGATCTTAAGGAGACATTTAACACGCTCAGGCAGCACAGCGTGAAGTTAAACCCCTCCAAGTGTGCTTTCGGAGTCTCCTCAGGGAAGTTCCTCGGGTTTATGGTTTCGTGAAGGGGAATTGAAGCAAATCTAGAAAAAGTAAAAGCTATCATTGAAATGTCCTCACCAAGGACGACCAAAGAAGTACAATCGCTCACAGGAAGAGTAGCGGCACTCAACAGGTTCGTCTCGAGAGCAACGGACAAGTGCCTTCCGTTTTTTAAGACCTTGAAGAAAGTTTTTGCCTGGACGGAGGAATGAGAGACGGCATTCCAAGAGTTGAAACGGTACTTGAGTAATCCCCCGCTCTTAAGTCCATCCAAGGAAGGAGAAGATCTGTTCTTATACTTGGCAGTGTCTGTCACGGTAGTAAGTGCAGCCTTAATCAAGGAAGAAGACAGGGTACAACTTCCTGTGTATTATGTTAGCCAAGCCTTCCAGGGGGCAGAGGCTCGATATTCCCGGATCGAAAAGATTACTTTCGCCCTAATAGTGGCCTCCAGGAAGCTACGTCACTACTTCCAGGCTAACCCAATAAAGGTAATGACGGACCAGCCAATCAAGAAGGCAATGAACAAACCCGAGGCAGCTGGACGAATGATGCAATGGGCGATCGAACTTAGCCAGTTCGATATCGAATACCGATCACGAACAGCCATAAAAGCTCAGGCATTGGCAGATTTTATAGCAGAATTCACCACCAACGAGCAGGAGGAAGATCGGGAAGACATTTGGACGATCAACACAGATGGATCTTCTACACAGAAAGGGGGAGAAGCAAGCGTCGTTATTGTCTCTCCCCAGGACGATGTCCTCAAATACGAGGTCCAGCTGAAATTCCCCATAACCAATAACGAGGCAAAATATGAAGCTCTGCTAACAGGTCTCCGACTAGCCCAGGCACTGGGAGCTGAAAAAATTGTGGTCAAGAGTGATTCACAGCTCGTCATAGGGCAAGCCAGAGGGGATTTTGAAGCAAAAGAGACGAGGATGCAAAAATATCTCAAGCTAACAAATCAGCTGGTGAACAATTTTAATCAAGTGGAGTTCTTACAGGTTCCACGGGAACAGAATACAGAAGCCGACAAAGTAGCCCGCAGTGCATCAGCAGATCTCCAAGACAAGAAATATGACTGGAGACTAGAAGAACAAAGTCTCCCAAGCATTAAAGAATTGCAAGCCTTCTCTGTGCATACACACCAGGTATGGACGAGTCTGATTTTTGCTTTTCTTAAAGACGGACGACTACCATCAGGCACTGAAGAGGCCAAGAAAGTCCGCAGAAGAGCTGCCCGGTTCACTATTTTGAATGATCAACTATTTAGAAGAGGCTTCTCCCAACCGTACTTAAGATGCGTAGAAGAAGAAGAGGCCAGGTATGTCCTCGAGGAAGTTCACGGAGGAATTTGTGGAGATCATATGGGGTCAAAGTCACTCGTCAGAAAGATCATGAAGGCAGGTTATTTCTGGCCCACAATGCAGCAAGACGCAGCCGACTTTGTAAAGAAATGTGACAGCTGTCAAAGATATGGGAACATTCAACGAGTCCCAGGTGAGATAATGACGAGCATTTCCTCACCCTGGCCATTTGCACAATGGGGAATCGATATCGTCGGCCCCCTACCACAGGGAAAAAGACAAATGAAGTTCCTACTGGTCGCAATTGATTATTTCACGAAGTGGGTCGAAGCAGAAGCACTTGCAACGATCACAGAAGCTAAGGTACAAAATTTTGTGTGGAAAAATATTGTTTGCAGGTTCGGGATTCCTCGGACGATCATATCCGACAATGGTCGTCAGTTCGATTGCCAAGGGTTCAGATCATTCTACTCCAGCTTAGGTATCAAAAATAAGTATTCTTCCCCAGGACATCCTCAGGCAAACGGACAGACGGAAGTAACGAACTGAACCTTGCTCAAGATTATCAAGTCTCGGTTAGTGGGGGCAAAGGGAGCATGGCCCGAGGAACTACCAGGCGTCCTATGGGCTTACAGGACGACGGCAAGAACACCAACAGGAGAAACCCCCTTCAACCTAACATATGGCACGAAAGCAGTTATTCCCGTCGAAGTGGGGCTCACTAGCATCAGGAGAGACTTTTTTGACGAAGAAGGAAATAACGACCAGCTAAGATTGAACCTGGACTGTATGGACGAAGTCAGAGATCAAGCCTCGCAGAGAATGGCCAAATACCAGCAGAAGATGGCAGGATACTACAATCAAAGAGTGAAGCTAAAAAGATTCAACATCAGTGACCTCGTCCTCCGGAAAGTAACTCCTGCGACAAAAGACCCTGCACAAGGTAAACTGGGTCCAACCTGGGAAGGACCTTACAAAGTCGTCCACTACTCACGACAAGGAAGCTACCATCTAGAAGACCAAGAAGGAAACAAGTTACCTCGTCCATGGAATGTCGAGCACCTAAAGAGGTATTACAAGAAAGAACCCATGGCCTAATTGTAAGCAGTTAACAAAATTTGATTCCATGCTTTCTATTTATTCAAATTGATCTTATGTTCTCTGCCACAAGTTATGTATTTATGCAAGATTATATAAGTAATCTTTCAGGACTCCATAAGTGATCATTCAGCACTTCCCGTGTTCTAATTGTCTTCTAAAAATTTAAAACGGCTGATAGCCCTGATAAAAAAGATGATGAAATTCCTGCAAAGGATGTACATCGCCTAGATCGAAAAGGCCATAGAATTCACTGCAAGAATTTGCATCGTCCAGATCGAAAAGACGATAAAATCCTGCGAAAGGATGTGCATCGTCAGATCTAGAAGGCCATAAAATTCACTGTAAGAGTTTACATCGTCCAGATCTAAAAGACGATAAAATCCTGCGAAAGGATGCGCATCGTCCAGATCCAGAAGGCCATAAAATTCCCTGAAAGAACTTTTATCGTCTAGATCGAAAAGATGATGAAATTCCTGCAAGGAATGCTCATTGTCCAGATCAAAAGGACGAGGAAATCCCTTAATCGTCCGAGAACATTCCTACATAAATCATCTAAGTCCACAGACAGACGAGGAAAACAGATACTTCAAGAAACGAAGAAGTAATTTCAACTCAAATTCTTCTAAGTCTAAAGGGGAGAAATGATAAAAATAAACATGAGAAACAACAACAGACAGAACACACACACACACACACACACACACATATATATATATATATATGCACGAAGATGCAAGTTGTTCAAGAAAAAACCCCAAAACATACGGGGACCTGAAAGAGTATTCGTTCAAAAAACAAAACAAAAGGAGAAAAGGGCACTAAGTGATTATGTTGGAGGAGCATGGTCACCACCCTCGTCAGCTGCAGGAGGGTCCTCTCCTGAAGCTCTAGAAGCTTGAGCTGCCAGAGCAGCCTCGTCCGCCTCTATCTCTTTATCCACAGCTTCAAAGTCCAAGTCGTCCAGATTGACTCCTTGCCCATGTTTGATCATGTATCTTCTTAACAGTTCAAACCCCTTGAAGTACCACTGGAATAGTACGGTGTTGTACTTGTCCGTCGTCTGGAAGGCAAGAACGGCCTTGGCTACAGCAGCTTTCATCCTTTGACCCGCGGACGCAAGGAGATCGTCCTTCTGCTTTACCTTCGCCTTTTCAGCTTCAAATTGCTCAGTCAGGACTTTGATTTGCTCCTTGGAGGTATTATGGGCGTCAATCGCCGCGATCAGGTCCCTCCTCAAGCCCGAAGCCTCAGCCTCTAAGGCTTCCACCTTCGAAGTGGCCAGGATAGCTTTCTCCTTACTCGCCAGGAATTGTGAGGTAAGGTGCATCGTTTACCCCAGCACCTAAAAATAATAACTTATGAGTTTGCTGATAAAGCAATAGGATGACGATAATATGATGGTAAGGCGAGAAGAGCATACCTGCACGAGCCTATGAACGTGCTGGTTCACCATCTTATGAGAAGGTACGAGAGAAATCTCTTTTCTCTCTTCAGGAGTTAAAAAATCATTGGCTCGGGCTATGGCGGCCTCCGCATCGTCCCAAATACTAGAACCCACCTTCTCTTTACCCTTGTGCGCTGTCTTTCGTCTTTTTGGTCCAGGGACTTCTTCAATTGAAACTGCAGGAGAAGCTGTCCTTGCTTCGTCCTGAGTAGGGGTAGACGAGCCTTTCTCCACCGTCTCTTTCTCTTTCTTTTTTTCTTTCTCTCTGTCAGTAAACTTCAAGGTTTTCTGACCAATGCTTGAAAGGGGTTCGTTCTTCTCCCCCCTGATTTTCGCATACAGATCTTTGTTGAATTTGCTCGTCATTTCTGCAGAAGAAAGTTAAAGGAAGTCAAAAAAAAAAAAAAAAAATATATATATATATATATATCATACACATCTACTCACATTTTTGCTGTTCACGATCAAGAAATTGAAGGACGTAGAGTGAAGGCTCAGGTCCCAAACAGTGACGAGCCAGAGTACGTGGATCAATAAGTTCGTCAAAGTCTTCGATCGTCCTTGAATATTTGATCGCCTCCTGAACTCTCGCCTCAAATCGGCTATCAAGATCAGGGCGCTCCTTCACTGCGCAGCAAAAAAGTCACTCTAGATTATATAGACGATCAAAGAGAAACAGACGACGATAGAAAAAGGGAGCATAAAAAGGCAAACGCACCAAGATAAGTGGTCTCCCACCGGCGCAGCAGCCTGGGGACATTTCCCCAAACGTCATCTGACAAGGTCTCCCAACCGTCTCCGAACACAAAAAAATATCTTGACTTCCAATAACGGAAGGACGAAGGGAGGTCGGCTACCAGACGGGACCTCCTCTCCCAGGGGACAAGCTCATAATACCCAAATTCCCTAGAATCTTTTAGGCGATAGAGATTGGTAAGCTCGTTCACCGTGATCATCTCTCCATCTGCTATAGTCGTCCAGATCACCATACAGCTTATGACAATTCTCCAAGAATTGGGCATAAGTTGCCCAGGAGCAATCCGCAGGTGATCTAGAAGCTCCATAATAAATGGATGGACGGGAAACCTTAGACCACACAGGAAGGCCGCCTCGTAAAAGCAAACCTCTTCGTGGGCAAAGGCACAAGCCTTTTCACCCTTCCTGGGAAGACGAACCCTAGTTTCCTCTGGGAATTGAAACCTATCCCTGAATTTACTAAAGACATCGACCTTCAAATTACATTTTTCCTTGAGGGCATGGAAGGGACGAGGAATGACAGCGGAAGTCGAAGGAAGATTTGACGAAGGAAGCACGGAGGTAGCTGTGTCCAGCACAGCCCCGTCCACGACCACGCTAGACAAAGAACCCCCTTCATGATCACTCGACCTCACTGCGGAACCCATTTTTTCCCTCCTAAGGACCCCACGAACAGATTTAAACCAAGAAAACGACTGCTGCAACAGTGGGTGCAGATCACTCAACGCTAAATCTAAACCACTCCCCCCTGCCACAAAATCACCAAGGTATGAATACCGGTCGCCGGAAAACTCTAAGAAACCCCCCAAGCGCGCAAAAAGAAAAGCAATAGAAGGAGAAATTTGCTGAAATGCTGTGTAATCCACCATTAAAGGAAGGACATACACATTCCGAAAAAGGAAAGGAAGCAAATATAAAGTAGCAAAAGGGAAAAGAGCGAAAAAGAAGGGATACGCACCTGAAGAGAAGGAAGAAAATCGGAGGTTGGAAGGGCGAGGCAGCCACGGCAGTAAGACTCAGAATCAGACACAGAGAGGACAAAAGAAGAAAAACCCAGAAAAGCCAAAGAAAAGTGAAATGAAGGGATGAAGGGAAAAAGAAAAGTTAAAAACCTGCTTTGGAAACCGCGGGAAACCGAAAAGACACTCACCGAAAACGATGCCTCCCCACCGGTCAGAACTGGACACGTGGCCACAACGCACGCCACGCCGCCATAAGGCAATTAATATGGAGAGCACTTCCTAAAAAAAAAAAAAAAAACCTTTTCGTATTCCCAGGACCGTCCGAATTGTGGACGATCTTGGAATAAGTGGGCAGCTGATAGACCCAAAAAATATATATAATCGTCCATCCCTTCCTTGTGGACGATGAACAAGAACGACCTCGTTGACAGCACAGTACGAGTGGGATTGCCCGAACCTACAAGTTAATCGTCCATCCCCCTGTCACGACCAGCCGTTACAAAAAGATCAATAAATATCAACACCGTTGAAGAAGTATCTGTCAAACTTAATACCCTGCACGAGCGTTACAAACTCAAGGAATTACACCCTCATTATGGCAGAACCAACGACTAGAAGGGTACTAAAACAACCTATATATAACCCTGAACAGGATCCGAAAAAGGTACAAGAAACACTCACTAGAAATTTCACTGATTAAAGATATTCTCTTCTTCCTTGATTTGAGGGCCTTTCCTAACTTTGGCATCGGAGGCATTGTGGCTGGTGCCACACCGATGACCACATTCTTTGTATTTTGGGATATTGCAGGGTCTGGAGCGGAGGCTGACGATCGCATTCTGGACGAACATCTATACTGACGATCCTAGCATCATCAGCTTTCACAAAATCCGCTTATATTGGATTACATACTCATAGTGTATCAATTAAGTAACCAATGTTCTATTAAAAAAAAATAATAATAAAAAAATAAATAAAAGAATTAACCAATGATTTCCAAATAGCAGCCGCCCCTTTGACTATTGAACAGCTATCACTATTATAGTTTGTCAAAATTGAAAATTGAAAATTGTTGTTTGAAAACATGTGTAGAAATACGTGTAGATGAAAAAGTATATGGAAATACATATAATATTGTTTAAAAACTGAAAATTATTGTTTGAAAACATGTATCAAACACCCCCTATTTTTTACCTTTACTGTAGTCTAGCCTTGTTGACTCGTGAGACTTCAGTGTTTCCTTTTTCTTTTTTAATAAATCATTTTTAAAAATGTTTTATGAAAAAAATGAAAAATAAACTAATTTTTTTAACAATTTTTTCAATTTTTCATAAATTTTTTTCTAAAATTAATTATTAATGTATGCCCTAAAGACATACATTAACCAAGCCCTATTAAAATTACATATAAATTCTGAAAGATATCTAGTGTATTGGATTTATTTAAAACATAAGAATGAATGTCATAAGCATGAAAGCATTTCCATGTGAAAGAAATGTTACATATGTATATATTTGATATATGTATGATACTTTGTTCTGATTTATATTATTTTACAATAGGTTATACGGGAGAACAAGACAAGTCTTCTAAATGAATTGCCACATTTGGTTTATATATCAATAGAGAAGCAACCAAAACATCCACATCATTACAAAGCAGGAGCCATGAATGTTCTCGTAAGATATTCTTTACGGACGATAAAATTTGTAGGATTTTATTTTAATAAATCTTATCACTCTTTATTGATGTATTCTAATTGGCTAACACATTTTTCTCCTTTTTTTGGAACCGTTTGTATCATATATAGGCCAGAGTCTCTAGTTTGATGATGAATGCTCCCTATATGTTGAATGTAGACTGATATGTTTGTCAACAATCCAAAAACTGCTCTTCATGCAATGTTCCCACTACTGGATTCCAACAGTGAAAACAAAATTGCATTTTCTCAATTCCCACAAGTGTTCTATGGTGGATTAAAGGATGACCCATACGGCAATCAAATGGTGGTTTTATTTAAAGTGAGTCAAATTGAATCTTAATCTTACGAAATAAGTCTTTTCTTTTTCTTTCATACTCTATAATTAAATAAACATCAAATTTCATGGATATGTTACGTGACTAAAGGAAATTTAATAATATGTAGAAAGTTATCATTTGATTAGTTTACTTAACTGCCTTTTATATGCATATATAGTATATGGGGCATGGAATAGCAGGACTTCAATGACCTTTTAATAGTGGAACAGGATGCTTTCATAGTCGAAAAGTTATCTATGGTCTATCTCTAGATGATGTAGATTCAGTAAATGGTAAGTAAATTAATTTTAGATTTTAACCTACCAAAAAAAAAAAAAAAAAAAAATATATATATATATATATATATATATATATATATATATATATCATTCTCTATTAACCATAATGGGGGAAATGGTTGAGGAGGTGTGGAGTAACACAAGAGATCCAAACCCAAGCATAGCCATTCTGGAAAAAGTGGCGAGATGTGAAAAATAGTTAACATGGTGGAACAAACACAATTTTGGGCATGTGAGGAGGGAATTGGAGATTAAAAAGAATCAATTAGCTTGGGCCGAGAATGAGGCTATGGTGAGTGGGAACAATACTCGGGTTAGAAGCCTAAGAATGGAGATTAATTTGTTGCAAGATCGGGAATCAAGGATGTGGTGTCAAAGATCGAGGGTGTTGTGGCTTAGTAAAGGCGACAACAATACAACTTTCTTTCACAGTAAGGCAACAAAAAGATTTAGGAAGAATCTGATCAGAGGAATAAGAGACGGGAATGGAAATTGGCAATCTGAACAAGATGAAATTGGGCATGTGATGGAAAATTATTACAAGGAACTTTTTTCCACCTCCAATCCAAATTTAGAAGTCGACTCTCTTGAGAAAATTCCTTGCTTGGTTACAAATGAGATGAACGCTAAATTAGTGAAAGAATTTACAGAACTGGAAGTTAAGGAAACCGTGAATCAGATGGCACCTCTAAAAGCGCCAGGCCCCGATGGTATGCCACCGTTGTTCTATCAACATTTTTGGTCGACAATGTAGCATGATGTTACTTCAGCCATTTTCTCATGGTTGAACTCAGGTATCCTTCCCGACCCCATCAACCACACTCTCATTACTCTTATCCCTAAAGTAACTAATCCTGAACTTGTGTCTGGATTTCGGCCCATTAGTCTATGCAATGTTCTATATAAGATTTATGCTAAGGTTTTAGCAAATAGGTTGAAGAAATTTTTACCTTCCCTAATTATTGAGCATCAATTTGCTTTTGCTAAAGATGGACTTATCTCAGACAATATTTTGGTTGCTTTTGAGACTCTTCATCATATGAAGCACCACAATACAGGAAAACATGGTTTTATGGCTATCAAATTAGACATGAGTAAAGCTTATGATCGGGTGGAATGGGTGTATTTGGAGAAACTAATGGAGAAAATAGGATTTTGTGCTAGATGGGTAGCTCTCATGATGAGTTGTGTGAAAACGGTGTCGTACTCTATCATGGTAAATGGAGAGCCTATTGGAATGATCCATCCTAAAAGAGGACTTAGACAAGGAGATCCCCTATCTCCTTTCCTTTTCCTTTTATGTATGGAAGGACTTCATGCCCTTATTAAACATTCGGCGAGGAATGGGGATATTAAGGGCTTTTCCTTGTGCAAACGAGGCCCAAAACTAACCCATTTGTTTTTTGCAGACGAAAGCTTGCTTTTCTGCAGGTCCATCGTTGAGGATGGCACTAATGTGTTGAAATTATTGGGTGAATATGAATCTTGGTCGGGGAAAAATATCAACAAAGATAAGACGGCAATCTTTTTTAGCAAGTCCACCACAGAAGAAGAAAAATTAAACATAAAGAATCTCCTCCAAGTCCAAGAAGTGAAGTCTTATGAGAAATATTTGGGTCTTCCATCCTTTGTGGATAGGGGAAAAAAGGCTAGCTTCAATTACATAAAAGAGAGGGTATGGAGAAAGTTCCAAGGTAGGGAGGGTAAGTTGCTCTCTCAAGCCAGGAGAGAGGTCCTAAGAACATTCTTATTAAGAATGCCAAATGGTATAAATCCTAAATTTTAGCATCAAAAGATCAAAAAACATGCTGCATCAAAGCTTTTAAATCCTATAAAATTTGCAATCCAGCTACAGTGGACTGCTATCTCTAGCAGCCCACTGTAGCAAGATTGTAAAAAAAAAAATATTTGTTTAATAGTTTCACGCTTCCCTTTTTGCGCTTCCCTCTCACACGATTTCCTTTTCGCGCCTATCCCCTCTGGTTTTCCCTCATTTTTTTTTTCTGGTTCTCTCTTTCTCCCACGCTTATACGCCTCTGCCTCCTCTCTTTTTTTTTTTTTTTTTTTTTTTTTTTCTTCGTTCTCCCTCAACCCAAGCCGCTCTTCCCTTCCCTCAACCCACGCCGCCAAATCCATCTCTGCTTCACTACTCCCTCTGACTGAACCACCATCACAAACACAGCCTCTGCTCTTCTCTCCCTGACCGAACCCACCGAACCCACTCATCTCTCCCTAACCGAACCCACTCTTCTCTCCCTGACCAAACCCAAAAACCATTCTTGAAACCTATATTCTCATCTCAAAACCGAAGATTCAAGGGAGGGGATTAGGCTTCCATTTGGGTCAGACTGAAGCTCCATGGGTCAGGCTTCCATTTAGGTTTTGATTTGGGTTAGGGATTTTGTGGGTCTTGTATTGCTGTCACAAGTTCATCACCGATTGGGTCTTGTATTGCTGTCAGAATTTTGTCACAAGTTCATCACCGATTGGGGCAAAACTTCTAGCCGATTCAACTCCAAACAGGTTAGTTATATCTGTCAATCTTTCTATGATTTTAGTCTGAATCTTTAATTGTTTCTTTTTGAAATGTTTTTGTGGAATTTATCATAATGATATATTGGAAAGCATTCTTCTTCTTGTATTTTCAGAGTTGAAAGTGTCTCTGACTTCATTGATAGTTAGGAACACAAACACACTTAATTTCTGCTCAGTTTTCATTGACTGTTATCACATACTTATATACTCTAGATGTAATTATTTACTCTTTTTATTGGTTCTAATTGTATATTGAACTTCAGTTGACTGTACATTATCTACTTATGGACTCACAACAATACATGCCGATTTGGAGTGGTGTCATACAAGGGCAAATTGATGTTAACTCTCCTTTGTTGAGTGTATCCCAAAATAACCCAATTTCTCCCCCTGAAGTTGAGATCACCACCTCCAATAAACCGCCAAAACGGGGTACCAACTTTAGTGTAGAGGAGGATAATATCCTTGTTTCGGCATGGCTCAATACTAGTATTGATGCTGTGCATGGTAATGAGCTGAAACAAGAAAGATTTTGGGAAAAAATTTGACAAAACTTCTGCCAATATAGCCCATCTGGCACCACACGTACTGCTGGCTCCATAAAAAGTCGATGGGGAATGATTAATAGGGAGACAAGTAGTTTTTGTGGGTTCATAGCTGCACTTGAAGCAACCCCTCATAGTGGTACAACCGAAGATGACAAGGTATAATTATATTGCAATAATTTCAAAATAGATATTCACCAATAGTTTGAAGATACTAATTATTTGCATTTTCTTTTAATTTTTTTAGATTAAAAATGCAAAGGCTATGTATAAAGAAAAAGCCAAAAAAGACTTTCCATTTGAACATTGTTGGCATGTGTTGAAGCACCAACCAAAATGGAGCATGCCTAAGGAATACTCAAGAGTAGTGCTACCTCCAACTCAAGATTCAATATCTATTGCCGATGGGGATGATGTGTCCTTAGTTGATGACACTACCAACTTCGAGAGACCAATAGGTAGGAAGGCCGAAAAGGCCAATCGAAAGAAAAAGGCTAGTGGAAAAGATGTTGGAGAATACTTGGCAAAGAAAATGAAAGCTATTGAGGACTTACAAGAACAAGAAAAAGAGAGTTTCCGCATCAAAGCTGAAAGGTTTCGATTGGAAGAGTTGAGGGATAAGGATAGAGTTTGATTTGAGGAGAAAAGAATTCAAATGGAGGAGGAAAGACTTCGAATTGAAAGAGAAAAGCTTCGTATCAAAAGTATGATAGAGGATGAGAGAATTATGAGCTTGGACACAAGTGGCATGTCCGGAGCACTAAAACTTTTTTATGAACAACTCCAAGAGGGAATCCTTGCAAGACAAGCGTCAAGTAAATAGATTGGTATTTGAAAGTTGAAACATGTAAATGATGTCTTGGATGGATGTATTTTGGTAGTAGTTAGATCAACCTTGTTATGTTGGAAAAATGGTTGATGTATTTTGTAGTAATTAGATCAACCTTGTCATATTAGAAAAATGGTTGATGTATTTTGTAGTAGTTAGATCAACCTTGTTATGTTAGAAAAATGGTTGATGTATTTTGTTGAAGCCTAGATCAACTTTGTTACGTTAGAAAATGGTTGATGTATTTTGTTATTTTATATTATATATAAAAAAGGAATGTATTAGATCACTGTGTTCTTTGATATTTACTTGCTTTGTGTAAAATAACAGTGTGAGAGCTATGTTATATGAATGTGAATATAAATTGAGATTTTGAGATTTTGGTGCCATTTAAATAATAGGATCTGCTGGTTGTGTATGAGGGTGTGCATGTGTCTGAGCCCCTTTGCACTAACTTCATCAAATTGTAATTAAGAAAGTCAATCAGCTATAGAAATTTTAATAGGGAAGCTGTCTATGAAATTTGTAAACTTGCTTTGAGAAGTTTTAAGATTTGTTAACACCCTGCATCAAGATTCCCATTTTGAGCATTATGCCTATGTGATATAGTTTTTCAATTGGTTGGTTATATGTTAGCATGTGTTGCTGCAATAAAGATCTATGCTAAGTTGCCAATTTCTCTTTGTAAGACTGCTCTGCTTTTGTCACTTTGTTTTGTCTTGGGGGAAGTGAATCAAAACTTCTTCTCCTTATAAAAGCTGTGTGTCTCTCTGGAAGCTTAGCTAAGTGTGTGAAGTGTTGGAGAAAGGTATGCTGAGGCTGGTCTTTTGTTCCCTTACTTTCAGAATTTCTCTCAGGAAGTTCAACAACTTGAGGAGTACTGTAAAACCCAGTTTCTGCAGAATTTAATTGAGAAGATAAATATGGCCAGCTTTTCTAAATGTTTCTTTTTTATTTTTTTCTTTCTTGCTTTGGATGAATTTGCAACAGTGACTTTTTGTGCCTGACAATTTTGGAAGTTCCATTTTGGAAAACTCATTTGACTAAATATCAAGAGCACGTCCATTTATTCCTAGCTTAGGTTGGTTTACAGGTGTTCAGAGAGATGGTTTTTGAGGTTGGCATTGAACCAGATGGTATAACTATGGTGGGTCTCCTTAAAGCATGTGCTAATTTAGGGGACTTGAATATAGGAAGAATGGTTCACGGGTTTGTGATCAGTAGAGGTTTTGGTTTTGAAGTGTATATGGGGAATTCTTTAATTGATATGTATTCTAAGCTATCAGGTTATTTGCTTGCATTGAGCATGTATGCATTGAGCAGTTGGAGCCTTTAAATTCATCAGGTTATTTGCATGCATTGAGCATGTATGCATCAGGTGGACCATTTGTTGATGCTGCATGGAAGAGAACGTTGGAGAAGGAGAGAGTTATGAGGGTTGTTGCTGGGTACAAAAAATATGGTAGTTAATGGTAGTTATTTGAAAACATAAAGAAAGAATAAAGAAAACATAAAGAAAGAATAAAAAAAGAATATTTAAATGAAATGGTAAAATAATAGAACTTTTGATGTTTGGTGGATTGTAAAGTGGTATGTTAAAATTGATAAAGTAGGATTTTAAAATGGTAAATGCTAAAATATTTAGCATTCTTGATAAGAATGCTCTAATTAAATCCGTGATCCAAGCTATCCCTACTTACGCTATGGGGTGCTTTAAATTACCATTGGGGCTTTGTGATGACATTAAGGTAATGATAAAGAAGTTTTGGTGGGGACAAAGGGGCAATAGAAGGAAAATTCATTGGCTCTGATGGAGTGAGATGACTAAGTCCAAAATAGTAGGCGGTATGGGCTTTCGTGACTTGGCTCATTTTAATGATGCCCTTTTGGCGAAACAAGCTTGGCGACTCTTGCATAACAAGGAATCCCTCTTCTACAAAGTTTTTAAGGCAAAGTTCTTCCCTAAACATTCCATTTTAGAAGTTAAGGAATCAAGTACGGGTTCCTACGCCTGGAAGAGTATTTTACATGGTCGTGATGTCGTCCTTGATGGGGCTTGTTGGAAGGTGGGGAATGGTAAATCGATCAAAATCTGGCAGCATCATTGGCTGCCCAGAAAACATCCAACCAAGATTCTCTCCCTAATGGTAGATACAATGGAGGAAGCTACAGTTGATTGCCTAATTGATGAAGGTACTAGAACGTGGAATGAAGCGATGGTAGATGGGATTTTTGCACCACAAGAAGCTAAAGAAATAAAAAATATTCTATTGGCTAGGATTGAAACGGAAGATACCATGTATTGGCCGTGGGAGCATGATGGGAGATATAGTTGCAAAACGGGTTATCGATTCTTGAAGGAGGATGAGGTTGGTTTTCAGGTGGCAGAAAATCAAGACCATGAAAAAGGGCTATGGATGAAGATTTGGGCTCTTGAATGCCCAAACAAAGTAAGAAATCTTCTTTGGAGGGCTTGTCGTAATTCACTTCCATCAAAGTGCAATCTAGTGCCCCGAACAATTATTTTGGAGCAGAGCTGTGACTGATGCAAGGGAGAAAATGAAGATGTTTTGCACGCGGTGTGGAGCTGCAAAGAGTTGGACGGAGTGTGGGGAGCAAATACTGTATGGAACTTTCGAAACCAGAGGTGTTTCTCCAACTTCAGCGAGCTGTTAGCCTGGGTATTTGAACACCAAAGAAGCCCAATCCTATTTGCTTTCACCATTTGGTCCATTTGGCACCAAAGAAATCAAGTGAGAACCCAGCCTTCCCACCGTCCTCTTAACCTTATCTCTCAATGGGCTCATGACAGGTATGTGGAGTTCTTTGCTCTGAAAACGGCGCCAACGGCGAGTCAACCACAGAGGCAAGTTCTGTGGAAACCACCTGATCATGGAGCTTTTAAAATCAATTTTGACGGAGCGATTTTCGTTGGAAATAATTGCTCCGGCCTGGGAGTTGTTGTCCATGACAGGGAAGGTCTTGCTATAGCTTCCATGGCTGCTCGGGCCCCTCAACAGCTCTAGCCTATTGAAATTGAGGCTTTGGCAGCTTACAAGGCTATTGTGTTTGCCAAGGAGCTGGATCTGTCAAACGTTGTTTTGGAGGGTGACTCCTCTTTAGTGATGTCAGCTTTAAACTCTAGTAATACCGGGCTTGCTCCTTTTGGTTTGCTGGTACAAGACACTCTAAACATAGCTACAAGTTTCTCTAAATTGTCCTACTCTAACACTAAGAGAGAGGGTAACTCAGTTGTGCACAACTTGGCTCAGTTAGCAGTTAATATTTCAAATTGTGTAATATGGATGGAAGATGTCCCATCTGATGTACTGTCTTTTTACCATGCTGATTTAGCTGGTATTCCTTAATTTTAATGCATCACATTATGGATTCTCAAAAAATAATAATAATAATAATAAGCAACTAACTTTTAGTGACAACACGTGAACTTTTGGGTCCATTGGACAATCACTTCATTATCATGGTGGAGATTTTCCTTTTTGTACTACTAATGTTTTATTTTTCTCCTTCCTTTTGGCAGAAAAAACGGCTAATAAGATTCTTTCAAATTTTGGGAGTTCAAAGAAGTTGATCAAATCAGGTGCTAATGCTTTGAAAGGGAAGACAGATCCACCACCCAATCTTTCGAATTCTATTCAGGCATCATACCAAGTCAGTGGTTCTGGTCATGAGTATGGTACTAGTTGGGGTACAATGGTTAGTAACATAAAACATGCTAAATATACCACTTTTTTCAAAACTTGTTACGGTGCTAAATAAATCTATATCTATATAATAACTAATAGCCAAAACGTTTGACTTTTTGTTGACCGCGTCTCATTCCGCCACGTGGTTACATAAATTAATGCCACGGCTACCATTAAAAACATAGAGCAATGTATCTTTTCGGTCGTTTGTTTATTTACTTTCAGCGGGTAACTACCTTTTGTTTGCTTTTTGTTTTCTTCTCTCCATTTTTCCGTTTTCTGTTTTTTTTTCCCGCTGCCAGAACAAACCCAGCGAAGGTTCTTCACAAACATTAGTTGCTCTTGCTTATTCTTGCATTAGTTGGTCTAACTCTTTCAAACCCACACTGTTCACTTTTCGTTTTCGGTTTTCTGTTTTCGTTTTTCCCTCTGTGAGAAGAAACCCAGCAAAGGTTGTGGAGAAAAAAACAGAGTAACCCAGCAAAATCATTACGGTAACCTTCCACTAATTTGATAGAAATATTGTTATTGTGCGATTTATATTAATATTTGCGTTAATATTACTTTCGGTGGTCATATTGATTTTGATGTTGGATTACATAGTAACGTTGGGTAACTACCTTTTGTCTGCTTTTTGTTTTCTTCTCTCCATTTTTCCGTTTTCTGTTTTTTTTTTCCCGCTGCGAGAACAAAGCCAGCGAAGGTTCTTCGCAAACATTAGTTGCTCTTGCTTATTCTTGCATTAGTTGGTCTAACTCTTTCAAACCCACATCGTTAACTTTTCGTTTTCTGTTTTGTTTTTTTCCCTTTGTGAGAAGAAACCCAGCAAAGGTTGTGGAGAAAAAAACAGAATAACCCATTAAAATCATTACGGTAACTGGTTTATTCTTTTCTAATATTATTCCTTTTTCAAACAACAACTTTAGACAACCTTACAATGCAACAGTAAAACGAATACAGTAAATAGAATATGTTTGCTTTGGCGATTTAAAAACAAATGTTAGACATGTTGATGAGAGATATAAAAGCCATGGAAGAGTTGGATTTCTAGCATTACAGGAACTGTTCAATTTGTCAACAGGTTGTGTATTTCTGTTTTAAATTTTTTTTTTCTTAATAATAACGAATGTTAATAACTAAGACATTGAAATTTTGTGCATACCATGTGTTTGATTAAATGCCTTGCTTACTCTTGCATAAATTTATTACTGTGGCCTTGTATTACTTTAGCCCATGTGATTGAATCTGTATTCATAAATATATAGGATCAAATGGCCCATATTTAATATAGGATTCATTTATGACAGTGCCGATTTGTAATGATGATATAGGATTCAATAGAATTTTTTTTAAAAAAAAATCAAAACTTAATGCATACGAATTCTTGATGCATATAAAAGCATGACACGGCACTTGATGCAAAGAAACATAATCATGGCCTACTACGATTAACGTGAATCAATATATATCTCATATATTAAATGTAGCATAGCATATGGCTTCAAAAAAAAAAAAAAAAAAAAAAAAACGTAGCATAGCATATAGGTTCAAAAATCAAAAGAGATTTACAAAAACAATCATGGCAGAAAACTAGAACACCAAGAAATCAGTTTTTCTTTAATTCTAAAACTCAATCACATGTTATATATTTTCTAAATTTTCTTTATTTATAATGAACGATGATATATTCATCATGTTTGTATGTGTTGAGACAATGGTAGAACTTTGTTTCTAAGGTATTTAATTCAATGCTTCGTAAATGAGTTTCTTTTGGAACATGTGATTCCTCCTGCCAATGGTTTGAAGCCATATCATATCTGTAATGCATTAAAGATAGAAAGCAAATGGCTGTTTCTAAGCAGATCAAATGAACATGAATGGATTTGGTGAACATGGCTTAGAATTTGGGTGAACATGGCTTATGAAACTAATTGATAGTTTAAATTTTAAAATTAAAAAGTTAAAAAAAAAAAAACTTATTTTGCAGGTCCTCTCATTTTTGGATAAAGAGCTGCATACTTTTTGAGGGAAAGAGCTGCATAGTTAACTGTGTCAAGTCCAGGTTTGTTAACAATTGCTCTAATTTTTTTTTTTTTAAAGTTTATGTTGCATTTCTTTTCTACATATTCAGAATAATTATTAATGTCATCTTCAATAAAAATTTACAGCATAAAAATGCTAATTAACAATAGATACATGCTTGAAAGAATATTCCCTTTTTTAACGTCTATTTGCTATCTTTTATTTATACAATAATAGTTATGATTTGATCTTCTATAAATACTATGTTTTTTATTATATTAGTGTGGAGTCCACGCCTCATTGCATCACGTGGCTACATAAATTATTGCCACATCTACCGTTAAAAACATAGAACAATGTATCTTTTCAGTAGTTTGCTTATTTAGTTTCAGTGGGTAACTACTTAAAAACATAGAACTGTGTCTTTTCGGTGGTGCTTATTTAGTTTCAGTGTGTTAACTACTTATTATTGTTTTCTTTTTCTTTTTTCGCCACTGTGAGAACAAACTCAGCGAACGTTTTGGACAAAAAACAGAGTGTCTTTGCCGCTACTGCTATTGGTAATTCTTTTCTTCACAAACATTAGTTGGTCTTGCTTATTCTTGCATTAGTTGGTCTAACTCTTTCAAACCCACACCGTTTCAGTGGGTAACCATTTACAGCGAACGTTGTGGACAAAAAAACAGAGTGTCCTTGCCGCTACTACTATTGGTAATTCTTTTCTTCACAAACATTAGTTGGTCTTGCTTACTCTTGCATTAGTTGGTCTAACTCTTTCAAACCCACACCATTTCTATGGGTAACTCTTTCCATTGTATGTTTTGATTTATACAACTTTAGTCAGTTTTCCAAATTATACCATGTTGGCTTTGGCGATAGAAAAAACCGAATGTTAGATAGGCTAAGAAATATAAAAACCATGAGAGGGTTGGGTTTCTGGCTTTCAATTATTCATGGCAGAATTTAATTAGTTTTGTAGTTTCATATATCAAATACTCTTCAATTTATTTGTTCTACCTGTTTGTTGTGTTATTTGTTGCATTACAGGGACTGTTCAATTTATTAATAGGTTGTGTATTTCTGTTTTTAAATTTTTTTTTTTTTTTTTTTTAATAATAAGGAATGTTAATAACTAAGACATTGAAATTTTGTGCACACCATGTGTTTGACAAAATGCCTTACTTACTCTTGCATTAGTTTGTAGCCACTTTATAGTTTGTGCATCTTGGTTTAAGTTGTTACTGGTCATTACATGTAGAAAATAACATAAAAGATTGTATAGGTCAATTTTGTCAAACAATCAGAGGAAAATCCTAGGCACTGTCCTTCTCCTCTGAACAAGTCATTGCTAAATAGGCAGTCAGTAATATTTTCAGAAGTGATTTCAATTATAATGAAATTTAATGATAGGTGTGCAGATGATTGTTTAGATACTCATTTTGTACATTGATTATTGAAAATCGTTGACCAGATATTTATTTGCAAATATTGGTTGTTCAGAGTTTGTGAAGAGTATGAGTGCTTTGACATATATGATCTCTAAGATTAATAGTTTTCAGTTCTTTGGGGCTTTGCTTAACATTCTGAGTCTATATCTATTTGTAAAAGTCGTTAGCAAGATACTCAATTTGAGATTGTACATACCCTTTTGCCTTTCTTGGGCCATGTTTTGGCCAGTAAGGCCTAACTTTGTAGCCAACACCTAGATAAATTGATTGTGCTGATATTTGTATCAATCGTAGTCTAATCACTATGATTGTGATGAAATACCTCTTTCCAAATGAATTCGAATTGTGTGGTTCAGGAATTCCATGTCATGTTTCTACTGTTATGTTTTTTTTTTTTCCCCATATGCTTTTAGGGCCTTGCATTTGGTACCTTAACCATATTCACGTATTGGATTGACTTGATATAAAAACCATTTCACACCAAGCTCAGCATTTTGTTACTTGAATATGTTTAGGAAAAACCATGTTTGCCATTCAGTAATGGTTGATAACACAACCACGATATTGCCTCCAGGGTTCTAAGGCCCACATGGCAAAACAATGTTGGACCTTTCAATACTAGAAGATTCAATGAATATCATATATTTAAATACTGTTAAGTTGTTTCTCAAAAAAAAAAAAAAAAAATTACTGTTAAGTTGATATAATAATAATAATAATAATAATAACATAGTTTAATAAATGTCTGAAACGTATAGCTGTTAGCAAATGTTTTAGCTACATGATTTTATTTTATAAATTCAATTTTGGTGTTGTAGTAAAATAAACCAAGATTAAATTTTATATTGTATTCAATACTTTTCCCGTGCATCGCACGGGTTAGCGACTAGTAATAACTAATAGCCGAAGCGTTTGATTTTTTGTTGACCGTACCTCATTACGCCACGTGGCTACATAGATTTATGCCACCTATCCATTTAAAAAAGCGGTAACTATTATGCTTCACAGTGTTGAAACACCGTTTGACAGCCCCTCAGTATTAAAAAAAAAACTAACCCTTACAAGGAAATCAAACATTAAACCCATCCGGTAACAAAAACTGGAGAGAGAGAACGATACAGAGAAATATCCGGTTAGGTAGAGAAAGTGAAGAGAGGAAAAAACTGAGAAGACAGTCACGCCTCTCCTTCCATCAGACCCCGTATTCTCCACCGGTATGGTTTCTGTTTTTTGGTTCTTTAAATTTAGGATCAAATATGATTTAGGTCTGGGTATTTTCGTTAGATTGGATTGAATTCAGGTTTTGGCTTAGATTCGGTTTTGAGTAAGGAATTTGGTTTATAATATCAGTTATCTATCTTAGATTTGGTTTATCTTTGGGATATTTGGGGTCAATTCGTTTTGGGTGTATGTCTTTACTCTTCATATCTTCATGGAACAATTATCTCAACAAAAAATTTATCATCCTTTGTTTCCATTTGTTCAACAAAAATGGGCAAAAGAAAAGAAACTCTTCCCCTTTTCACGCTTTGTTCGTTTCGTTTCTGCAACTCCATATACACAAGGTCAACATAACATTGTTAATTTTCCTGTTTCAGATACTCTTTCTATGTAGTTTACCAAATTCGGCCCACTTTCTTTCCATTTGCATGTTCCGTTCCAAGCCAACAGATATAGGAAAAAGAAAATCTAAAATCGCAAACCAATTTTGCCTCTTGAGAAATTGGAAAGAAACCTCCTTTTTATCAAGAAACAATAGCATCTCTTACAATCTGACCCATTTTGCAACTATCAAAATTTCCAAAAAAATGCATTTTGTTTGATCTTTCATTGAACGAATATTGATTCTTGGATTAGCATAGAAAAAAAAGGTTACTATGCCTTCTAGAATAGTCTCTAGAGAAAGAGGTCAGTGAGTTTTTTGGCTTAGCAGAGAGAGAGAAAAATCTGAAGACCACTGCCCTTGTCAAGCCATCCTCTCGCCACCGTACAACTTAAAAAATTTGACATTGAATTGGGCCACGATAGATTTTATTGGTAAGCTCATATAAAAATTTGCATTGTTCGACATATTTGTTTTTATTGCATTCCACATGTTCGATGAAATCCCTCTTAGACTTAATATATGATGTTTGGGTTCGATTTTCTCCGCCCCATACTGTCATAAATATAAATGATTTATTCATTTACGAACAATGAATATGAACAAAAGTTTAGAACGAGGAAATCTAGAAGATACTAGCATGGTTGATAAAATGAATTATGAACCAAATGTGATGCAATTGGTAATATTACATAACATGTACATAGTTGTTGTTGTTGTTGTTGTTTTTTTTTTTTTTTTTAAAATCGCTATGTGATGGTGTGCTTACTTATTGCAGACAGTGTTGCCCCACAATTTCAGATGAATAAGCAACAGTCCTCCAAGAACTTCTCAGGCATTTTCTACCCAAACATCAACCCAACTGTATGTAATTGATGATCTTTACGTTAGAAATATTGTTCTAATGGTAATGGTAACTACATTTTAGTTACATGCTTACAAATTGTTTGATAAAATTATAATGTTGCTTTTATTCTAAAATTTCATTTTATATTGTTCATTATACTTTAGGCCAAATTAGTTAGTTGCAAAATGATCAAATGTATGGGAAAGAGTCTTCCCTAGAAGATTGTAGAGAGCCCTTTCAACTCTATGCGCCACTTGGCAAAACCTAGAAATTTCTAAAGCCAAAAAACTAAGGCACTGAATTGCTTTAGCAGAGCAAAAATTTACTAAAAGCCAAAAGCACTTTTGCTTATGATCCTCTTGCAACAAACCTTGCATATGACCTAAGATGGTTTCAAATTTCAGTCAAACCCAAAAAATAAGTTTTGCTTGATTCTAAGAGATTTCAGTTGTGATCGGTGATGTCTTTGTAAATGAGAGTTTCAATTACAAATGGTGTTTTTATATATGGTTTGTTGTCTTTTGCATTTTTCCCCATCAGTGTTTGTAATGTTTTCAAATGGTGTTTTAGTAATAAAAACAATCGATTGATATTGATATTAATTCAAATGTTATAAATACTGCCTTACCTTATGACAATAGTAAGCTATAAGCCTATAAGTTCAGTTTTTATTTTATTTGTAAATTCTTACAATCATGGACCAACAAAATTAGCGATCTGCTATTTGCACCAAAGTTAACATTGATAGTATGATTGATTTGTAGGTGTAGAAAAAAGTTTTAAACACCCAAAAGTGGATATGGTAGGCAAGATCACCATCACGCAATTGCTGCTGAAAAGCTGCCAGACTTAAATCCTTTTGTAAGTTCTTGCTTCCTTTTAATTTTCTTCTTCTGTTTGATTTGTAAAAAAGAGTTGGGATTGTCAAATGATCTTCATCATCCCATTTTTCTTATATTTGTAGCCTTTTGTAATTTCCTGTCACTTGAATTATTTTTTTTTAAAAAGTTTTGAATGTGTTTATATCTATAATTATTTATAGCTATGAATTTATTTTCTCATGCTCAACCTTTACCATTCTGATGTAAAGAATTATTGTAGTTTTTTGTTTGTATGGATCATATTGTTTGAGTTTTGTGTTTTGGTTTATTATCATTCACTGCTTTCGTAATTTTTTGTAATGGTTTGTGCCTATGAAAAACTTTTTTAACAATTTGGTGGGTTATTCCTATGAAAGGCATGCTAACTATGAATTTTGAACTACTTATTGCTTATCCAGAAACCACAATTAGATATATATAGATAAGAAAGAGTTTCTTAGAAAAAAAAATTAGAGTTTAAATGAGAACCCATATCCAAAAAAAATGCCACTACCAATAAAGGTTTTTATTTTATTTTATTATTATATATAATTTAAGTTTGTATATTTTGGTTGGATTGGTTTTGATTAAGGTATTTAGGTTAGAATTCATTTTGTTTTGTGTTATTAAACAAATCCAGGTTTTTTTAGGTTGTAATGAAACTGCAAGTGGTATGTCAGTATAGACTTTTTAAATAAATGATCTTATATGAAATATAAACAAGTCTATGTGCTCAGTGTACCTTAACTGACCAAATAGTGATCACCTTAATTTTTACAAAATAATTGAGCCTAATCCTCACATAAAGCTTTTTGTGTGTGTGTGTTGTTACTTTTTAATTGTCTTGGTTGTTTGTCGTTCTTTTGGGCAGTAATATGAATTTTACCGTGAAGGATACTTTGATGAACATTTTCTTTCATTTTTTTTTTTTTTTATATAGCTTTGGGAAGAGTTTTTGACTTGCATTTTCTTTTCTTTTCTTTTCTTTTTTTCAGCTAAAAGTACTTGTCTCTTTGTAATAAAAAAAAATTTTCAGCCGAGGTTTTGGACTTTCTTTCATCAAGCCAGTGAGTTAGGCTGCTTAGATTTGGTGCAAATGTGACTTTTACTTGAAAACATCAACTGACAATCAGGTGGAATGCTCTCATAGCATTGAGCAATCTTGATAACTCTTGCAACTACTATTGGCTTGCAAGAAGGAATGGGAGGACATGCATTTGTTATAGCAGTGTTTTTTCCAGAGGGTTTAGTTTGATTTGCATTCTACATATTGAAATGTTCCCTCAAACATCACTATGTTAGCTTTAATAGTTACTATAGCTTCATTTTTTTTTCTTTTCAATGACCGTTTGTAGTAATTGTGGAATACTAAAGCCAAGTGTGAAGTAGTTGCAGATTTTTTGGGGCTGTTTGCTTTTGTGGCCAAGAGTATATTAGGCAAGAGGATTTTATGGAATGTTACGCTTCTAAGTAAACATAAAAAAGGTATTTGGTGTATCAGTATGAAATTGAGACAACTAACAATGAAATCGAAAATTGGGAAAAGATTTGTGCACTTTAGAAGCAAGCTGAATATAGATTGGCTCTTAAGTGAATGAATCATGTAGAATAATTGTTCAAATTTTTCTTTCAAAGTTTTTGTTTTGGTGTTGAAAAATGTGGTGCAAACATCCAATAGTATAAAATGTCATTTTGGTCAACTTTGTTGACAATAACCCCTCTCTAATTGGCCATTGAAATGAAAATGTGTAAATATTAATTATAAACACATTCGATAGAGAGAAACTCCACTCTAAGACAACCTTAACTAAAAGATAAATACTATAAATTTAGAGTTATTATAAGCGTGATGTAAGTTACAATTTATATAACAAAATTAATGTGTTTTTGACCCTTTTTAGAACTTTTCATGGTTGGTTTTTCACATACTCTTTTCTAATCCAAACACATTATACCATTAAAAATAAGTTCTTTTTTAAAAGAAAGATTAAATCTATTTTTCAATAATCTTCCCGTGCATCGCACGAGTTAGCGACTAGTTGTAATTATATGGCCGTTACTGAAACTATTTTTAGTATCTACCAATAATTAAAAAAAAAAAAATTTAATCCCTAAAATTTTTTCAACAAATATATACAAATCACGAATTAGGAAGACCATTAAATGTATGTAAACCTTACTTTAAATATTTGAAATTTAGCGCACGGATCAATTTTAAGCGTTAAGTTCTTTCAGTGTTTTTTTTTTTTTTGATAAGGCGTTGAGCCAGTACATTTCACTGAATATGTATTGAAAGGTGCACTTTTAATTACTTCTCTTATTCTTTTTTATTATTATTATTTATTTAGTTTTTTTATTTTTACGGTCCAACTCTGATGATTGTGGGTGCCCCATTTCAGGTTGGCTGGAAATATGGATCGACCACAGAAGATATCCACACTGGACTAATGATCCATAAAAGGGGTTGGAGGTCGGCCATTTTATCACGAAACCCACCGGCCTTTTCAGGGTGCGCACCCTCAGGTGGGCCTTCCGCAGCAACCCAATAAAAGAGGTGGGCCACAGGCCTACTTGAAATTCTTTTTAGCAAAGTTGTCCTATATTTATTACTCTCTTTGGAGAGCTTCAATTTAGGCAATGTTTGGCATATTTATGGGTCCTCATGTGGGGCCTACGCTTCATTTCCGAGCTATGCTATGCTGCTTTGCCTGCGTATTGTCTCATCACCAAATCCCACTTCTTGCCCAAGGTGAGGACAAACCACAGCAAGCCTCTAATTTTATTTTTGCATGTAAGCACCTTTCAATTTGTCTTTTTATTGCATGCTTCTGTTCGTATTTGCCACTAAAATAAATTAATGATAGCTTATTTTTTGAGGGTGGGGAATTTTCTTTTTCTTAAGACTCTAATTTTGGTGTGGCAAAATTAAGCCCCTTATTGACGTTTTCTTACTTAGATGGAAAATAATAAGAGGAGTAATTTTTAACAAAAAATTATCACCTTATAGAAAGAAATATACGATCCCAATTTGTTAGCTATTAAATTTAGGAATGAAATTGCCAAGAATATTGTAGCTTCGTCAATTCGCACATCTTGTGTATAGAATTATCAAAAAAAAAAAAAAAAAAAAAAAAATCAAAGAAAAAAAAAAAAACTAATCATTTAAACTTAACAAATGCATTTAAAAGTCATTAAGCAACCCTAAACCATTATGTCGATGTTCGTTTATAACAAGACATATAGAGCTCAAATTGTGTCATGCCAAAACTTTGTGTTGTATAAATCTTGTGTCATCATTATAGCTTCTATATTTTTTGCAAATGTGTTCCACACTTCTACCAAAACAAAAATCATGTGCATATGGTAATCTCTATTTGAAGTAATAAATTTTCCAGTTGTCCAAAAATTTGTATGATGAAGCTCATGAAACTATAATATATTCAAAATTAAGTTTATAGTTTTTTTTTTTTGTTTTTACAACATTGCGTGAAACTATAATATACTCAAAATTAAGTTTATATATATATATATATATATATATATATATATTACTGTTTATCCAACCTTAAAACGTGCATGTGTATATTCAGGTGCAAGAACCAACACTACATGTATTAGCTGCTATCTTCGTCATTTACAACGTATACACTTTATCCGAGTACCTAAGAAGCGGCCAATCAGTTCGAGCATGGTGGAATAATCAAAGAATGTCACGAATAAACACAATGAATGCATGGTTATTCGGATTTCTTAGTGTGATACTTAAGCTCTTAGGTATATTCAAGACAGTCTTTGAAGTAACACAAAAAGACCAATCTAGTGATAATGCCAGTGATGCTGAAGCGGGAAGGTTCATCTTCAACAAGTCCACAATTTTCTTGCCTGGTACAACCATTTTGGTGGTGCACTTGACAGCGTTGGTTGTGAGTTTATTAAAGTTGTAACCTCCAGCTCGTGATGGGCATGGGTCTGGGCTAGGGGAGGTATTTTGTAGTGTGTATTTGGTGTTATGCTTCTGGCCATTTTTGAAGGGATTATTTGGGTAAGGAAGACATGGGATTCCCTCATCTACAATATGCAAGTCAACTGCTTTAGCGTTACTTTTTGTGTACTTTTGTAGAAGGGCTACAATAGGTTGAGACTATGGTTATAAAATTATTTTCTTTGCTCACTACGATTGAGGTTTTGGTCATGAAATTATGATGTTTTTCACAGTACGTTCAAACTCAAATTTAGAAAATCAGAACTTGTATGAATTCTTGATGTGAGAGATATTATGGTTCAAGAGACTAAATCTACCGTAGGCGCCCATGTATTAACCTGTTTCCCCTCCATCCCTACCCCACCTCCCGAAGGATTATAGATTTTTTTTTTTTTTTTTTTTCATTATGCTTTCCAATGAAGTTTAGTTTCCCTTCGAATTTGATTTTTAATAATATCTGCTCTAATTTTCTTTGATGAAAATATGTACTCAAATTTGAATAGCAAAAATTCTGTACTTTAATTTTCCACTTTGCTTTATTTGCAATTTTGCATACGACGTACATGCTCGTTGTTATAAATAAACGTAGCTAATAATTTTATAAAGTCATTAACTCCAGTGCCTCATGCTCATACTTATTACTTGTACTACCTCCCCCCCCCCCCCCCCCCCCTCTCTCCTTTCCAATTTTTCTTGACAAATCTATATCTAATACTATATATAATAGCAGAAACTTTAAGGAGGTGCTGTCACATATACAGCTTTCAAGTAAAACTAGCCGCATGTTACAACATTTGGCCTTTCAAAACTCTACCACGCTTGCAATTAAAAAAAAAAAAAAAGATGAATTAAATAACCGGTTAAAAAAAAACCCGTTAAAATAAAATAAAAAAGCCTCTCTATAAATAAAAAATTAATCGGTGAAAATACAATTAGGCTTGCGATACAGAGATAGAGAAGGAGAAAAAAGAAAACGAAAAAAAAGCTTGCGATACGGAGATGAGAAGGAAGCAGAGTTCGTAGGCTGGCTGGCTGTCACCATCATTTTCCCACCACCGTTCGTCCCTTGCCGAACTTAGACTACCAGAACTAGCACCGGTAACCTAACGGCGGACGTAGGATTTGAGATACTGACATAGAGAGAGAGAGCTACCACTGGTAATTTTTTTTTTCTTTTCATTCTTTCTTAGATCTGGGTATGAAATAAGAATTGGTTTTGAGAAATTTGGTTGGATTGATTTGTATTTAGGTATTTCGGTTACATTAGGTTTTGATTTGATTTTTTTGATTCGATTTAGTTTCTCAGTATTCTAAAAAATTTTGGGAGAATTTGGATTCAATTAATTTTGTGTTTGATTTTGGTTTAATTTTAGGGTATTTATAATTGGCTTTGGAAAATCAAGGTTTAGAGGCCAAAAGTCCGAGAACGGTAGAGAGAGTCGATTAGACACAGGGTGCAAAGAAATCGATATATTGGAGATTTTTTTGGAAGAAGAGGAAGAATAATCGTTAGACTGTTAAGTTAATGCACCATGGATTGAGAGAGGGGCGCCACCACAAGTTTTGTCATCACCGTAAGCCTCCACCCACTATCAGACTACCGGAATCGCTACTGGTAAAGTTTTGTTTTAAACTAAAAAATTAAGGGTTTTTGGTTTTTATTTGGAGAATCAATTATAATAACTAATAGCCGAAACGTTTGACTTTTTGTTGACTGCTTTTCATTGCGCCACATGGCTACATAAATTACTGACACGTATACAATTAAAAACACAAACAATTGTATCTTTTCGGTAAACGTTCACCTTTAAGAAAAAAATTTGCCTATTCTTACAAACTAGAGACACAACTCTTATGTCTGTAGTGTTATAAAATTGTCTATGTATTTTCTCCTTCACAATTTACATATAAATTAATTTTTTTTCCTTTTAAGTTTTTACACCGCACTTACTTTTAAAAACGATAAACAATCATATCTTTTCGTTTTCTATACTACTATTTGAGGGGTTGCCCCTATTTGGGCCGGATTTTTTTTTGTTCCAAAATACCCTTGCATCCAACATTTTATAAGTGAAAACTGTTGAGGACAAACCAGTAAAAATACATCCATTAACTGCCCCTACAAAAATGCCTCATTAAACTATCTAAAATACCCTCATATCCAGCGTTTAATAAGTGAAAACAATTGAGGATATGGTAGTAAAAATACGTCCATTAATTCCCCCTAAAAAATGCCTCATAAATCTGTTGTAGTCTCACATCAGTTTACAAATTGAAATTTAAACGTTCAATCTTCTACTCATTCACAATTCCAAATTTCCTGTTAACTGGACTTTTATACATTGGCGGTGAGGGATGGACGGAGGCTAGAACTATTCCTTATAGTGGTGATGAATTGGCTATGGGGATTGGTTTATAATTTTGTTGCTGAGTCTTAGAGATGGGCGTGGATCAATTGAGGGATCACAGTTCAATGGTAATCCATATTTTCATTCATTCACTCGATGTATTCTTTTACACTCTCTTTTCTATGCTTTCATTACTTTTCAAAGATCCAATTTTTTTAGCACTTCACTAGCCATTTTTTTAGTACTTCAATATATTCATTTAGATAAATGTTCTAATTTAACAAATTACACCCCTAGCTTTTCTTTGTGATTGGAAAGTGTAGTAATTCTAAATAATAATAAATGTTCTAATTTAATCCTTACCTAAAAAATAGAAGAGCCTCTGAGGAAGCGCATGGGCGCGTGCTCAGAGGCTAGTTACTATTAAGATTCAGTATCTACTAAACGTTTGGCATAAGGTATATATTTAAAAAAAAAAAAAAAAAAAAAAACTATTTCAAAGAAAGAGATATAGTAGAGTTATAAACGAACATATATCAACAGAGATTAGAAACCATCTATGACCGTGAGACACAGAGATACAAATATGACAACATGCAGACGGAGTTGGAGAGAGAGATTTGAGGGAGAGGCCTCTTCACTATTGTTAGACCGTTCTTCCTTCATCTCCCAGTTCCACAAAGTCGTCAGTAAGTTTTATTTGCTTGAAAACTTGAGGTTAGTGCTAGGCACGACCATGGGTCAATCTTTTTCAATCTCTGGCCCAACCCCAATATAAGACCATTCTTTCTCGGTAATTTTCAACTAATCAACTAATCTACAATTAGGTTTGCTATCAATTTAAGGATTTTGTTGAAATCAGGGAAACAACCTAAATGATCAAATTCTACTTGAATTGTTATTAGGATTTTTCAGTTTTAGGTTTCTTTTTTCCCCTTTTCTTTCATGAGTTTCAGTTTCATGTTTTGTTTTTTATTTTTATTTTTCTGGCTTGCAATCTGGGTTATTAGAGAAGAAGAGAAGGCAGTGGAGCAAACACACGCCAAGAAGGGAAAAGATTTTTCAAATCCACAATGATTACAAGGTTGCCCACAACTCATTCCTCAACAGGTATTTCCCCCCAAAAAGAAAATTGCTGGTATTAGTCTCTGTCACGTTTTAGAGTTGGTCACGTTAAAGACCTATAAGCCATTACTTTTAGTTGTAGAGAAATTATGAATCTATCGATTATCGAACTATTTGACTAAGGCAAATAGCATTAGACCTGATAATGGATTTTTCTTTGCATGTTTCCCTCATTAGGCACATCTCTTAGTCCTGTTTAGTTGCCCATGATACAAAACCATTCATATTTTTTTGTATAATACTGCATTCACAAATTGTTGCTATAGTGGATAGAATGACTTATTTGTGTTTTACTATGAGGTGGATTTTAGCAAAAGATTTTTTAATTTTGTTTTGAGAAAATTGGAACATGTTTGAATTCAAAAATGTTATGAGAGTGAGGTTATGATAGCTATTGTCCTGCCCTATATGCATATAAGCATGTAAGGGTGTGTGTGTATTTTTCTCATTGGGAAAAATTAATATCATTAAATGTCTTTTTTATATTTGGAGGTTATTGTTTTACATTTTCGGTTTAGAGAATTGACAGGTTTTTTTACTTGAATTCTGTTGTGATGCAGAATGTACATTTTTTGATGTGTCACAGTTTGCATTCTTTGGCAAAGATGTTGTTGAGTTGGGGGGTTGTCATTCTTCATCGCTTGGAGTTTTTAAAATGGTTAGTGATGTTTTTACTTTAATTTTAGGATTTTCCCTCTTACCTATTTTCTTTATCTGGCCCTTTGGTTTACTAATCTATTTAAAATTTGTTACTTTAATTTAAGGTTTTCTAAACCAGGTTTGATCTTATTGAAATAAAAAAGTTTCTGAGCAAAGTATGCTTCTTTAGTTTTAGATATTAATTTTTGCATGTCAATGAATTTTAATTAGTGTTTTATTTGTATATTTAGCTACTATAGTTTCTTTTCTCTTTTTCTTTTTTAGGTTTCTTCGCTGCATATTATATAATTTATTTGGAGTTTGATATTAGAATTCATGTTTGTTTTATAAAATTTTAACTTTATATTAGAATTTATTTATTTATTTTTGGAGCCTAATTGATTTCATTTTGCATATAATTCTAAACATAAAAGCCAGTTAGGACTAGATGTAGTTTATAATTGAACATAAGGGTAGGATTCAGAAGTCGGGCATGGTGCAATGATAAGTACCTTCCATAGAACAAGTCACTATGTTAGTTGGAAATACTATAGTATGGCCCATATTTTTTTGGTTTCAAGAAGTCACAAATCACATAAACCCAAAATAATTTGGATTCCATTTTTTTTTTTTTTTTTTGGGCATTTTGTTGAGAACAGTATACTCCTATGAAACTGAAGGTCCAGTTGTTTCCAATTGAAGACGCCATTCGGAAAATGGTGAGATTAAAAAAAAATATTAGTTGTTTGATAAGTGAGATTTAATTAAGCATAAACCTCACATGAAGCTTTTTTTTTTTTTTTTTTTGTATATATTGTTAATTTTTAATTGTCTTGGTTGTTTGTCAGAATAGGTTTCTAATTTGTGTATTACATTATTCTCAAATTTTTTAGGTGCTTGAAATTTATGATTCTCTCCATATTAGTACCTGTAGATCAACCAAGTTCTATTTAAGTACATCTTGGCTATATTTGTTAGGTGTTAGACAAAAGTCCTTCAAGGGCAACTGGTGTACATGTGTTGGGACAATAGAATAGATGAATTGGCATAAACTATATAATGGCCCATGAGTGACTAAGCTGCTTAATTAATTTGTGTATCTCTGTTTCATAACTTTTATTAATGAAAAATGTTACCTAGAAAGTGGATTTCTGCTTTACGCAGAATGAGGTCTACTAGCATAAGTTTTATGCACTAGATCATTAAAATTAACAGTTTGATACAAATCATTTTATGTTTCACATGGCAATTTGTCTATGCATCTCCTGGTGTTAAGAATAGGTATTTCTCAACTGAGAAAAAAAAGTGTTTTTTAGTTTTATCATGTAAGTCTTATGAATTAGATCATTGAAATTCATAATTTGATACTAATCATTTTTTTTTCACATGGCATATGTCTATGCATCTCTTGGATATAAGATTTAGATCATTTCGTTATTTTCCTGTGTAAGTTTGTATAATTGTCGTAAGGTATCCTCAAAAATTTAAAAGAGATGTGTAAGCCAAATGTATGTCTTTGATACTTCTATATGTAACTTAATATGCTATTATGGTAATTTTGTTCTTAAGTTTTAAGACATTTTAGACATTTTGCAACAAGTGTTTTGGGTCAATATCCTATTGTGGGTTCAGTATGGAGAAGGAAATAGGCAGATTTTAATGTTGTTGGTTAGGGTATTGAGTGAATGATAAGGTTTTACTAGAGTTATTGGTGTATTAGTGGCTTTTGCTATTAACACACCAAAGCATTAATTGTTAACACATGAAACAAATCAAACAAAACACACCAAAAAATTTATTTGAATTTTCTCAAAAACGAACCTCGAAACCCATTCTTTACTACCAATCTCTTCAATCAACAATAATTCCCACAATCACAATTCAAATAAGAAATACATACACACTTAGACAGCCATTGGTTTTTGCTTAGAGAATTTTGTAGGGGGATTTTTGGAACTATGACAAATCAATCAAAAGGGCAAAAACTTAGTACCTGATCATGAAATCAATGGCCAAAAAAAAAAAAAAAAAAAAAAGGAAAAAAAAGGAAAAAAATCAGTGAAAAAGGAAAGACGAAAAGAAGACTGCTCAACAGGTTTTCTGAATCGCAAGGTAACAGGGTGGTGAGACCGTTCTCTCAGCTTCTTCCTTCTTCTTCTTCTTCTACTCTTTCTCTAGAGGATGATTGATACAGTTTTCTAAATTGGCTGCTATGGCTGCTACAGTGTTTTCAAATATCTCTAATAGCAACCTCTGAGGACAACCATCCAAAGGCAAGATGGAATGTGGGGTACCGCTGCAAGTGTTGCCTTGAAAAGAAAAGACTGCAGTTGATTCAAATGCTCTAGCTCCTATTTGCAGTGCACACAAGACTGAGACAGGGCTGATGAATAACTTTATATGCAATAACATTATAACCTTATTTCACAAAGTTCAAGGTCCTTAATGTTTTTCTTTTAATATGTTTTTTTTTTTTTTTTTTAATTTAAATGGATGTAGTTTATTTAAAGATATGTAAAGCATTCTTGTGTTTGCATGTTGTGCTCCCTTTCTACTGTTTATTAATTGCACCATATATGGCTTTTCAAATGATACTCCTAAATGTGATTTTTTTAAGCACATTGATGATGACAAGAACAAGGAATAAACAACTAGGATTACCAAGATTTTGCAAACAGACTAAATAATAGAAGGTGTAGGGACCGGTTTTGGGCACTTCTGTTATTGAGAGAGTGGACCCAAGCCCAGCTAGCCCTGCAATGAATTTATAGAGAACGGGTTCAAGAACTAGGCCCTAGTGAGGAATGCAGCGGCCATGCATGGTTGCATGTGGGTTTAATAACCTAAATGTGAATTGGGATGCACAATAATGCTCATCGGACTGGCCTTTCAAAGCTTGGAGTTCTTATTATTTCTTTGAAGATTGGTTACAAGGTTTGAGAGAATACAAGTCGCTACAGTACTTCTTAATTCTGGTTTCTCCGTTCGTCCGTCCCCCTTTCAAGAGGGACTCCTTACATTATATACATCTCTCTCAGTTGATCCTAGCCCTACATTTGTTGATTAGCTAGGCCACCACTTGAGAGCCTGTCCCATCAGCCGCATTCTCATTCCTCCTGTGGGTTGCAGCACCCAAGGCAGCACTGTTCAGGAGTCTTATCCTCATTAATGCGGCCAGGGCGTTAGTTGAGGGCATTTAATGTGGGGGTGACAGTTCATCTGGGACCTGCTCCTCCACCATGCTTCCATTGCAGGCGCTTGGTACTTGCTATTTGCTTTTTGGATGCTTAGGAAGACTCCCCTTGATGGTGTGCTGCTTGTCCACTTTATGGTCTCGGCCGTCCGAGGAAGGAATCGTCCTCGGCACTGTTTCTTGGGCAACTGGGTAGATACCTCCTCGGCATGGGCCTTTGGGCCTGGTACGGAGTGGGCCGGGGCTGTCTGAATCTCTGGCCCCACAGAAGGGATTATGTTAAAAAAAAAAAAAATGATAGAGACCTTAAATTTCATGAAAGAAAGGATGCAATTGATAATAGACGTAGGATGCCTACCAGTACTTTGAGGTTGTTAACTAAAGGTACAAATAAGTAATACAAAGTTAGATGTTGTTTTTAACTTTGTACTTAGGTAGAACACAACAATCAAATTTCTCATATTGGTATAGTGTTTTAAGAGATTTGAACTTCTATAAATACTCATGTATTATTTAACAATCTTAAAAATAAATAAATAACACTACTTTGGAACTTAGTTATTAATTTTTCCGTGTATCGCACGGGTTAGCGACTAATTATTTTAATTTTTAAAACCAAATGATTTTTAAAAGACCTCCTACGGTTTTTAGGAAAAAGTATTTTTACTAAAAAAGGACTTTTAAAAGGAAGACCCAAGGGTTTTGATTGTTCATTTGTTAAAACAATGGATTTCATGAAAACTTTTGAAGAAACTTTTCCATGAAAATCATTTTCACAATACAAGCAGCTTTAGGTGATTTGGAAACGCTCTTTGAGAAATACTTTTTTTTTTTTTTTTAAGTGTTCGAAAATCATTTGAAAAATAAAGCTTTTAAAATCACTTTGAAAACTTCTTTTAGATCAATCTTTTTGGTGTGGGAATTATGGAATTTACAATACTAACTAAAGAACTAGTACGCAATTCCATATTTAAAGAAGGTCAAATTTGTATAAAATCATGCTTGTATAAATGGATCTATGAACCAAACATTAAGTATGCATAATATATTTAGATATTGGAATTGCTTGAGTCCTGACAAAGACTCAAGCAATTTCAATAACTAAATATTATGCATGCATGTCATATATATGTAAATAAAATACCATCTAGCCTCCATGTAAAATTTAATTAGATCAGATCAAGAGAATAGCTACATGTAAAGATAAATCGATCCAATCAGTCAAGCTTATTATTCAAAAAACCATCATATATTATTCCAAGACCCAACTAGATAGAACATAATGGGTAAGTCATATAAGAACATGGGTAAGCCATATAATCAAAATAACATGTGAAGCAAGCATAAAATGATATTCATGCATGCAAAGATGAATGAAGTAATGAACATATTCATATTACTCTAAGAATTAGCATGATAGATATAAGCTTGAAATCAAATTCTAATCCTATAATGCATGGCGATACCCATTCATGTCAATGAAAACATGTTCAATCACATTCTTCATGCAAACAAATACTTTAATTAAGCAAAAAAGAATTTGAAAACAATGACAATAAGGGAGAATTTAGAGATTATACCCTTGGAGACCTAGATTTCGATTATGGGAATTCGATTTAGGAATTTTCTAGAGTATTTGGGAGATTTTTAAGAGGATTTCAATGGATTTTTTTACTTGTTCAAACAGGAGTAGCATTACATACAAGTGAGAGGGTTCAAATGAACCCCCTAGCTTAGACCAAAAAAAGTTATATATAAAATTATATGGACAAAATGGGCTTTTGCCCATTTTGGGCAAATTGATTAGCTTTGTACCCCCTTTCCCAAACTAAGTATGGAAATGTGTCTCTTCTAAAACTCGATTTATGATAAATCGAGTTAAAAAAAAACAAAAAATTTGAAGTCCTATAGTGGCGTTTTAATGAGCCTATAGTGACGTTTTTAACACCTATAGTGACGTTTTTTAACTCGACTTCAATGAAATCAAGTTATAGGCAATTTTTTTTACCTATAACTCGATTTCATTGAGGTCGAGTTAAAAAACGTCAGGCAAATATCGGTCATTCCGGGTGGAAAGTAAAAACCGGCCGGTAAAAAAAGCTTCTTAAAAAAAAAAAATATATATATATATATATATATATATAAAAGGACCAAATGGCTCACGTTGCCTTCAGGCTCAGCACCACTTTGTTAGTCATAGTTAACATTTTGCTGATTTTCCCTTTGTCTTTCTCCTTCAGCTTCCTCTGTTCACTTCCCTTCTTTTTTTTCTTTTTCTTTTTTCTCTTCTTCTTATCCGCTGTTTAGACTACAACGCTGCACCCACCCCTTGGTCCTTTTGTTTTGTGTGGTTCTTGGAGTCTTATCTTGTGTGTACTGACACCACACGTGTAAACATTGATATTTGAGTTTATGAGTATTAGGCACTAGTAGCAAATCAAAGGACCTACTAGCTAAAATTTTAAGTTGTATTTTATTGGTTTATTTCTTGTCTACGGGCTCAGGCCTACTAGCTAGAATTTTGAATTGTATTTTATTGGTTTATGTCTTGTCCATGGCTCATAGCTGATCAGTTTAGTACAGCCCATGGACTCTATTATACTTATATTACTTTTCCTTTAATAAAATAATTCTACCTTCTTGATGTAAAAAAAAAAAAAAAAGCTTGAAATTTCAATGACATCTTTTATTTCAAATTTTCATCTATTGTCACTCAGTAGTTTTATATTTTTATTAATTAATAGGCTGATATGTGAGCTAGATATAAACAATAAGTGAAATATTATATGCTTATAAATTTAAATTTAAGTGCTCATAATAATTAAATTATTATTATGTGAACTTTAACTACTAAACATATAAATATAAATATATGCTCCAGAATAGAGATTTTGTATGTGTGTATGGTAGAGCCTCCGGTACGGTATAGACTTCTTTGGTTTTAAAAGATGGGCATTTTCCTACTTAGTTTGAGAAATGGGGTATAAAGCTAATTAATTTGCCCGAAAATGGCAAAAGCCCATTTTGTCCAAAATTATATATATTTTTTGTTCTGACCCCTTAAAATAAAAATTTGAACACCTTGACCCTAAATTTTTTTAAACTCGGCTGAAATAAACTTGAATATGATTATCTTAGTACTACTTTCACAATATTTTCTCAATAAACTTTAAATGATAAGTTGTAATTGGTTTTATGTGGATCCACAACTAATATCACTTTTTTACCTACTTATAACAACTTGCTATCTAGATTTTGTTGCGATTTTTTTTCTAAAAGTATTGTGCTAGTAACACTACTCTTTAAATATTTGATTTTATAAGAAAGAAAAAAAAATGTTTCAAAATTTTGCTCATTCATTAAAAAATAATAATAAACCTTCTCTTCGGGACTTTGGTATTGACAGCAGATTGAGTTTTTTTTTCATTACACTTTTCTTTTTCATCAGCAACAAATTACACCACCAATACGACTAATTAACAGATTTGTATCTACATCTGTGATTCTTTCTCTATTCTCTCTATTTCTCTTTCTCCCTTCTATGTTTTCTTAGTTTTTCTTCTATTTGATAAAGTAGTTTAATAGGTGCTCTATAGGTAACACAAAAAGACCAATCTAACGATGATGCCAGTGATGCTGATGCGGGAAGATTCACCTTCAATGAGTCCCCAATTTTCGTGCCGAGTACAACCATTTTGGTGGTGCACTTGACAGCTCTGGTTGTAAGTTTGCTAAAGTTGCAACCACCACTAGCTCGTGATGGGTATGGGTTAGGGCTAGGACGTATTTTGAAGAGTGTATTTGGTGTTAAGCTTCTGGCCATTATGGATTGAGGTTTTGGTCATGAAATTATGATGTTTCTCACATTAGGCTCAAACTATAATTTAGAAAGTCGAAAGTTGTAATAATATTCCTTAATGCGTGAGAGATATTATGGTTCAAGAGTATTTATTCTCTCCTCCATTTGTTCATGTTTCTTTTCTTTTTCATTTTTTTTAAATGAATTTACTATTAACCAGTTCTAGTTGTCACTTGTGATAGACCATCCAGCAGAGGCTGCTTTTTGTGATAATACGTACTCGCTAGACAAAAAGAAAGACTCCACATAGAAACAGCCAAAACCTTGAATTTTTTTTTTTATTCAAAATCTTGACTGCACCCAATCAAACGCGTGTCAAACCATACATGATCTATACATTCTTTAATAGATATGAATTTTAATAATTATGATAGTTAATATATTAATACTGTTAGAAATACTGAATCGTTGTATTGTATTTCATGATCAAGAAATATACATGTGATGCCTTTATATAGGAGGCATATGTGTGCGGTACAAGTAGACATATGTGTGCGGTACAAGTAAAGTGTAGTACAAGTACAAGTAAACTAGCTGGGCCTAAAGCCCATAACATAATATACATTAACAGCCCCCCTCAAACTCAAGGTGGATGTGAGACCAGCTTGAGGTTGTCAACCAAATCACGAGTGCGTCCCTTAGGAAGTGCCTTGGTGAAGATATCTGCAAGTTAATCTTTGGAGGAGACGGAGAAAAGCTTGAGAGCACCATGGACAAGATGATAACGGATAAAATGACAATCAATCTCGATGTGTTTAGTCCGTTCATGGAAGACGTCATTGTGAGCAATATGAATGGCACTCTGGTTGTCACAATAAAGGGGAGTAGCAGAGGATGTGGACACACCCAAATCCTTAAGAAGCCATCGTAACCAAAGGAGCTCAGATGTGGTGTCAGCAAGAGCACGATATTCTGCTTCAGTACTGGAGCGGGCCACGAAAGTTTGTTTCTTACTTCGCCAAGAGATCAAAGAAGAACCAAGGAGAAAGCAATAACCTGTAGTGGACCTGCGATCAGTGGGATATCCTGCCCAATCAGCATCAGAGAATGCACGGAGTACAAGAGGAGACTGAGCTGAGTAGAAAAGGCCATGGAAGAGAGTGCCTTTCAGGTATCGTAGAATGCGCAAAACAGCAGCATAGTGAGTCGATCGTGGAGTAGACAGATACTGGCTCACCTGATGAACAGCATAAGAAATGTCTGGACGAGTAACTGTGAGATAAACTAGGCTACCAACCAATCGTCTGTAAAGAGAAGGATTAGATAATGGTTTCCCCCCCAAGGGTGTCAGATGCGCATTAAGTTCAACTGGAGTGTCAACAGTCTTGCTGTCAGTGAGTCCAGCTCGAGACAAAAGGTCAGATGCATACTTGGCTTGAGTAATATAAAGACCATCTGTGGAACGAGTGATCTCAAGACCCAAGAAATGGCTGAGATGTCCAAGATCTTTCATCTCAAACTGCTGACTAAGAAAATCCTTGAGTTCTTGAATGCCACTGAGGTCATCACCAGTTATGATCATATCATCCACATAGAGGAGAAGCAAAATGGTGCCTTTATCATTGCGATGAAGAAATAAGGTAGAATCGTAAGGACTGGCAGTGTAACCCAAGCGAAAGATGGTGGAGCTGAACTTGGAAAATCAAGCTCGTGGAGCTTGTTTAAGGCCATAAAGTGCACGTCGAAGGCGACAAACCTTGTTTGTTTCAACAGAAAAACCAGGAGGAGGTTGCATATAGACTTCTTCATTCAAATCCCTATTAAGGAAGGCATTTTTAACATCCATCTGAAAAAGGTCTCATTTACTAGCAACGGCAACAGCTAAGAGGGCACGAACAGATGAGATACGAGCAACTGGAGTAAAAGTCTCTTCATAATCAATTCCATACTCCTGTGTAAAACCTTTTGCAACAAGACGAGCCTTATAGCACTCAATGGACCCATCAGAGTGAGTCTTGATCTTATAGATCCACTTACAACCAACCACAGACTGTCCAGGAGGGAGAGTAACCAGACCTCAAGTATGGTTTTTGGTTAATGCATCAATTTCCTCTTTCATTGCAATCTGCCATAAAGGGTCAGTAGAGGCCTCACGATAGGTTTGAGGCTCATGGAGTGTAGCAAGGGCAGTGTAACAATGATAATCAAGTAAATGTGCAGGAATGGATCTTACCCGGGTTGAGTGGCGAGGTGGAATGTCTTGTGGAGGATCTTCAGGCGGAGCAGGAGCAGGGGACCTAGGCTCAAGGTGGGGTAGCTCGTCAACAACCTGTTCATCATCAAAAATATCTGGAGATGGAATAGAGAAGTCCAAAGGAGGATCAGGAGTATCTGTAGAAGGAACAGGAGACTCATCTGGAAAGATTTCTAAAACAGAAGAGTTAGTTAGGGAAGAACGAAAATGAGAGAGTTCAACAAATAAGCGGTGTTCCCAAAAGACAACATTACGAGAAACACGAAGACGATGAGAGACAGGATCATAGCACCGATACCCTTTTTGAGTTTCACCATAACCAAGGAAACAACAAAGTCTAGATCGAGGCTCAAGTTTGTTGTGCTCATGAGGCTGAAGAAGAACGAAACAAGCAGATCCAAAAGAGCGAAGGTAATGATAATCAGGGGGTGACCCAAAAAGGCGCTCATACGGAGTCTGATTATGGATGACAGTGCTTGGAATGCGATTAATGGCATGAACAGCATGAAGAGCAGCTTCACCCCAAAATGGGGCAGGAACTTTGGCAGAAAGAAGAAGAGCACGGACAGTGTCAAGAATATGACGAAGTTTTCTTTCGGCTCGACCATTTTGTTGAGAGGTGCCTGGACAGGTTAGATGGTGTACAGTGCCATAGGAATGCAACAGAGCTTGAAAAGCATATTGAGTATATTCAAGAGCATTATCAGAACGAAAAGTTTTGATATGTTTGGAGAATTGTGTTTCAACCATTTTTGCAAAGTTACTGTATATTGGTAAGATTTCAGAACGAGATTTCATAGGAAAGATCCAACTATAACGAGAATAATCATCAATAAAAACAACAAAATAACGAGATCCACCAATACTAGTAACAGGAGAAGGTCCCCAAACATCAGAATGAATTAACTCAAAAATACTATTAGAGATAGATTCACTATTATTGAAAGGTAAAGCTGGCTGTTTTCCTAACTGGCAAGAAGTACAATCAAAATTGTCTTTGGACACAGAACCCAACAGACCCTTAGAAGCTAACTGTTGTACCCGAGTAGATGAGGCATGACCAAGACGAGAATGCCAAAGTGCAAGAGAAGGTAAGGAAGAAACTGCAGCAGCTGCAGCAGCAACAGAGACAGGAGCAACAGGTGGAAGATGAAGATTGTCCACAGGAAACATACGCCCAACCCTAGGACCGGTCCCAAGCTCTTGTCCCGTCCTCGGATCCTGCACAATACACCCAGAATAGTAAAAAATAAGGCGATATCCTAGTTCAGCTAATTGTCCCATAGAGCACAAATTATAGGATAGGTCAGGTACATGGAAGACCCCAGGAACAGAGAGGTTAGAGGTTGAGACAAAACCTAGACTATTCCCATGCATGGTGGAACCATCAGCTATATGAATATTAAGAGGATGTGGTGCAGGGTCAAGTTTGGAGAATAAGGATGAGTGAGGTGTCATGTGATTGCAGCAGGCAGAATCAAAAAGCCAAGTTTGAGACTTACCGGGCAGAACTGAGAGAGCAGTGGAAAGAGATGCATTACCAGCCATACGAACAGCCTGAGCTATGATCTCCTGTAGTTCAGTGGGGGAGAGGTTGATAGTGGATCCAGAAGACTGGGACTCAACTGAAATGGAAGGCATCAGCGGAGTAGGCTCAGTATTAGCAACAGCAGCAGTAGATTTGTTGCGACGGTAACAAGTCTCAATGGTGTGGCCAGGACGCTTGCAATAATTGCAGAACTTCTTGTTGGTCTGCTTGCGACGATTGCTAGAGCCAGAAGAATCACCTGATTGCTGAGGTTGCTCAATGAAAGGAGTAATAGCCAAAACATTGAACTTATTCTGGGCTTGAAGGGTTGCAAGCCGAGCTTCTTCTCTAACCAACTCGTTTACAGCAGTGTCAAGAGAGGGAGGAGGACTGCGATTAAGAAGCTGACCTCGGATGGGCTCAAAGTCCTTGTGAAGTGACATCAGGAACTCATAGAGACGAAATTCATCTCTAACTGTAGCATATTGCTGAGCATCTTTTGAGCATGCCCAAATCGGATCAGAAAGGTCAATTTGGTCCCAAATGAAGCGAAGCTGATCATAGTAGTCATTGATGGATTGCCCTGGTTCTTGTCGAAGTTGATGCAATTCAACTACCAATTGATATTTCATGGATCCATGAGTAGTGCAGTACCTTTTGGCCAACATATCCCATGCTGATTTTGCATCGTCAAAGCTGCCCAATAGATTAGAGATAGAGGGAATGGAAGTGTTCCGAATCCATGTGAGGATCATGTGGTTGTGACTATCCCATTCAATCATGCGACCAAGGAAGACAGAATCTTCTTCACTTGCTCCCTTGATAGGAATGGTAATTGCACCAGTACAGTAATGCCAAAGCATGCGACCCTTAAGAAAACTGCGTATAGCTTGAGACCAAGATAAGTAATTCTTGTTCCCCTCCAATACAGTATTGATGGGGCGAGGAAGAAAAACATCCTTTTTATCCATTTAGAAACACAATATGCAAAAATAGACTGCAAAAATGAAATCTACGCGAAAAATTGGGTAAGGAGAACCTGAACTGCAAAAGTCAACTCAGCAAAAAAGTCAACGGTCAAAGTCAACGCGGTCAACGGTCAAAGTCAACGCGGTCAACGGTCTGGAATGATGACGTAATCACTGCTGAGTGATGACGTAAGCAAGCTGACGTGTTGCTGACGTAAGCACTGATGACGTCACTAGGGCTGACGTGGCAAGACGATGACGTCAGCAAACCTTGGCTGGCGCGTGGCAGGCGCGTGGACGGCGCGTGAGGCGCGTGGACGGCGCGTGAAGGATATTGGCGGCGCGTGGCGGTGACGCCGAGAATTCCAGTGGCGCGTGGAGGCGCGTGTGTGGTCCGATGAAGACGAAATTTTACAGAAAAGTAGATCGGAGATATTTCTTTCCGATGGTACAATCTGTGGTCTGATCGGAGAAGCGGAAGCGATGGTGGCGGCAAGGCAGTGGTCTTTGATGTACTGGAGTCGCGATAGAGGCAGTGGTGCTGCTCACAACAACGGCTGCAGATGACACCCAAGAAGACAAGACTGCTTAAGAGCGACACACCAAAGGATTAGAGCAGTGGCTCTGATACCATGTTAGAAATACTGAATCGTTGTATTGTATTTCATAATCAAGAAATATACATGTGATGCCTTTATATAGGAGGCATATGTGTGCGGTACAAGTAGACATATGTGTGCGGTACAAGTAAAGTGTAGTACAAGTACAAGTAAACTAGCTGGGCCTAAAGCCCATAACATAATATGTTAGAAATACTGAATCGTTGTATTGTATTTCATATCAAGAAATATACATGTGATGCCTTTATATAGGAGGCATATGTGTGCGGTATAAGTAGACATATGTGTGCGGTACAAGTAAAGTGTAGTACAAGTACAAGTAAACTAGCTGGGCCTAAAGCCCATAACATAATATACATTAACAAATACTAACCACTAATCTGTCCAATGCATTAAAATTTTTTTAGAAAGTATTATTTTTTATCTTTTAATTAATTTTAAATATGAATTTTAATAATTTTAATAATTAATAATATACATTCATTATGATTTAATAAAACTATTATCCTATCATTTAAAAAAAAATGATGTGACAATATTTATAGAGAATTTAAATTTAATAAAAAATATTTTTGTATATGAAATTATATATTTTATCATTTAAAGATAATATAATGTAACAAGGTTTAAATATAAAATAAAATTTAAACATAAAGATTATATTAAAATAATAATATATAAAATTGTGAAGTATCAAAATGTTACGTTACACAATATCTTTCGCTTTTGCTTTCATATAGCTTGCGTTCATTTAAATATTGAAAATAAGCTGGGGAGGACCAATGTTCCGGCTAGATATTTGGAATTTGTAATAATTGTGTCAGGAAAATTTTGTAAGTGCCATGAGAGTTCTTTGTCTTTATACAAAGGACAAACTGATTTGAATCACCTTATAATTAATCGCTTTATTAAAGACCTCTCAGTCATTTCATTCTGATAATTACATTGAGGGAAGGAGAATTTGAGGCTCCAAGCTTGTAGTAATTTAATCACTCCAGAGTATATAAGTACCAGAATAAAATATATGGCTTGTATCTATACTTAGAGTTAGTCGGGCTTAGGTTTTATTTGGTTAGATACAGCTTATGAGGTCTTAAAAACTATTTAAAGAAAATATGATATAACAAGGTTTATATATGAAATATAATTTAAACACAATTAAATATTATATTAAAATAATAATATATAAAATTGTGAAGTCTTAAAAAACTTGTATTACATAATTTCATGAGGTCAAGACAATGTTTTGCTTTCAATTATGTTTGGCTTTCAATTAAGCAGAGGAAGACCAACATTTTGGCACTTATAATAATTTCCCAATTAGACATTTGTAATTTGTGATAATTGTATCAGAAAAAGTTTGTATGTGCCAAGAAAGCTCTTTATCTTTGTGCAAAGGACAAATTGATTTGAATCACTTTTCCTTGATTATCATAAAAATAAAATATAAAAATCATAATCAATTGCCTAATTAAATACCTCTTTGTCATTTCTTTTTGATAATTTGATACTTACATTAAGGAAAGGGAGACCATTAAACCATTTCAAATTTCACAAATTAAACACTCATCGGTCTATATTAAACCACAAATGCAAAAATATAATTTTAGTTCAATTAAATAGGTCGAGTTTTAATTTGTTACTTTTAAAACTATAAGATTTAATTTGTTACATTTTAAAAACTCAAGGTTTAATTTGTTACGATTGAAATTATGGATTTGTTACATCCCAAAACTATAAGATTTTAAATATAATTTTTGCCAAAAAAAAAATAAAACTAAAATTTTTTTATTTTTGTTTAGTCTCTCTTTTAAATACAAATAAATGAAGAAAAAAAAAACTCAAATATAAATCTTAACTAACACATAAATTCTTCAATTTATTTTTCTAAGTTCACTATTTTAATAATTTCTGTTAAAAGAGAAAAAAAATCGGATTCTACATACTAAATATCCACCTCCATGTGTACCTATTGTAGTATGTAAAATATGAAGTAAAGTTAAAAAAAAAAATAATAAACAACATTTTAAATTTTATCCAGCATGACATGCGATAAGATTGCGTATGTACGATGTAGAACAATGTTTGTTTGGCCCCATTTATTGTGAATTTTTTTTTAAAAGTTTTAAACATGACAATTGTAGGGACCGGTTTCGAGCGCTCTCCGCAGATTGAGAGAGTGAACCCAAGCCCAGCTAACCCTCCAATGAATTTATAGAGTATGGGTTCAAGAGTTAGGCCCTAGTAAGGAATGCAGCGGCCATGCATGGTTGTACGTGAATGCTAATAACTTAAACGTGGGTTGGAATGCACAATAAGGCTCCTCGGACGGGTCTTATAGAGCTTGAAGCTCTTATTATCTCTTTTCAGAAAGGTTACAAGGTTGGAGAGGATATAAACTGCTACAATATTTCTTTTCTCTGGTTTTCCGTCCGTCCCCCTCTCAAGAAGGACTTCTTACATTATATACTTCTCCCTTAGTTGATCCTAGCCCTACATTTGTTGATCAACCCGGTTTTCACTTGAGAGCTTGTCCCATCAGCCGCATTCCCATCCCCCCTTTGGGTTGCAGCGCCCAAGACGGCACTGTTCAGAGGTCCTATCCTCATTAATGCGGCCAGGGCGTTAGTTGAGGGCATTTAATGTGGAGATAACAGTTCATCTGGGACTTACTCCTCCACCATGCTTCTGTGTCTGGTGCTTGGTACTTGCTATTTGCTCCTTGGATGCTCAGGGAGATTCCCCTTGAGGATGTGCTGCTTGCTCACTTTCTGATCTCGGTCTTCCGAGGATGTAATCATCAATGCTTCTTGGGCACTGGGCTCTACACTTTCGTCCTCGGGTCTTGGACGCGTCCTCGGCATGGGCCTTTGGGCCTGGTTCGAAGTGGGCCGGGGTTGCCTGGCTCTTTCTGGCCCCACAATAGCCCCTCAAAATCTTGCTGTCCGCATCCTCGGGCAGAAAGGAGGATTTTGAAATCCTCGGACCTGCACTGTGTCCAATCAAGTCTTATCCCTCGTCAGCGTCGGGGCCTTTTCATCTGCCCAAGGTGCGTTACTGGCGCTTCGGTGCGCGTAACGTGTCCTGCATTAAATTCGGGCGGCTTTGTGCTCCCCACGTTAAACGGTCAGATGACAATCAAACGGTGGGGATGCGCCTAGCATTTATGGGCGGGAAAACTCGCGCGGCTCTTCCATCTAGGGTATAAATACCCATTCGAACCGCTTTCTCCTTTTTCATTCACAATCAAGAGCTCTTGTGCCTCCATCCAGAGTCCAGCCAAATTTCCACCTACATCTCCAGCATAAAAAGCCTGTCCGAGGAGCTCTTCCTCATTTTTGTAAGTCGCTCTATCCCTCTCTGAGCTATTTTCCTCTCTGCTCCTCCTTCTCTTTTATTTGCTCCTCCTTTAGCTCTCTTAGGCGTCATTTGGGATGGGTAGGCTTAAGAAGTACGTTTTCTCTGAGTAGGCGATGGAGAAATTCATCGCCGATTACAAGATACCGGCCAACGTGGGCTTGAGGTATTGTCAGGAGGGGGAGTGGTACCTTCGGAGGCAGGAGGGCGAGGTGGTGATTCCCATCATCGCCTTCCTTGAAGGGGGGATGAGGATCCCCATGGGGCCGGTGACAAGCGGTTACCTTACATACTTCCGGTTAACCCCCAACCAGTGCGCCTCCAACATGTTCAGAATTCTGGGCAGTGTGGATGCTCTGAATGAGAAGATGGGGCTAAGGTTGACCTATCACGACGTGAACTACTGCTACAATCTTCAACACTTGAAGAACAAGTCCTACTACATGAGGACGAGGGACGACAGGGTCCGGCTTATCCAGTGCCTCCCTGAGTCCAACGAGGATTTTCTCATCGTGTCTGGAGCATGGCACGATGGCCTTCATTGCCCGACGACAGAGGGGACACCAGGTGGGGCAGTGGGAATAGGAGGGGATTCAAAGATTCTAACTTGTTTCCTGCATCATTTCTTTTTGTACTGTTTGGTTACTAATGTGAATGTGTTTTCTTTTTGCAGATCCGCACTCCCTCGCGCGTAACTTCAGCTTGATCAACAGGGAAGACTTGCAGAAGGCGCTCAGGTCTGCGGCTTTTGAAAACGAGGCAGACCACCAAGTCAGAGCTGCTCACAAGATCTTGGGGTACACTCCGCTCCAAAAATCATTCGCGGCCCCCAAGTACGTGATCAAAGCAAAGGATCCTCGGCTGCAGAAAATAGAAGTGACCGAGGACGAGTTCGAGTTTCCCAAGGATCCCTCCACTTCAGAAGGCGTCACAGTAGCAGTCCCCTCTTCTTCCCACACACTCTCAGAGGCCGCGGAAGAGAACTTAGAGAGGGAAGGGGAAACTGCAGATTTTGGTCCTGCCGAGGACGATTTTGACGTTTTTGAGCAAGTCTATCAGTCCGAGGACCCCTCTGGAGACTTGGGTGATCCTTGTCTAACCGAAGCAGACCTCTTAGCGTCAGAGACATCTTCTCGGCTTGAGATGGGCTACAAGAAGAAGGCCCAACCCAGTCTACTCGACCTAATCGAAGGGCAGCCGGGGAAGTCCAAGCCGAGGCTTCCTTCTCCTCCTCCAAAGACTCGTCTTGCTCAGACCAGGTCGGCCTCAACCCAATCCAGGCTTCCTCCTCCTGCGCCTCAGACGAACTCGCTGTCCAGGCACGAGCCTGCTGATCCTAAGCTGAAGAAGGATAAGGGCAAGAGGATCCTCGAGGACAAATTTGGGCCCACGTGGGAGGGGGATGACACTTAGCGGCCTTCGAAGCAGCTGAGGATAGGCTCCACAACCCAGGATAAACAGGTTGCTGCCCCGCCCGAGGTTCAGGCCTGGCTCCCTGCCCCAATGCTCCGTGGGGCGCCTTTGAGGGATGACTCCTCCCTTAGGGACTTTAAGGATGGCGAAGGCGCGTACGTGGCCGACGCGGTGGAGAGATGCCTACTCCTCCCCGCGGACATGGCGCAGCTAGGGACCATGAGGAGTAGGGATGTCTTCCTCTGCCTCAAGCGATATTTGGGGATGGTAAGACCCTTAACACTTGTGTTTTTTCTTGCTTTAGTCTTTTCTGCCTTCCTTTCTTTTTTGAGCTCGGCTAATTATCACGTATCTGTTTTGTTTGGCAGGCTGTCCAGGCCACTTTCAAGCTGGAGGAGGTGGCCAATGACCATGGTAAAGCCATGGACGAAGAGCGCGAGAGGCGCCTAGTGGCCACTCGGACCCTCAAGACCTCCGAGGAGGACCTTGCCAAGGCCAGGGAGGAGCTGAAGGCACTAACCCAGGATAGGAACAGCGCGATGTCAGGCCTTGAGGGCGCCCAGAGGCAGGCTGAAACTCAGACGAAGCGTCTGGGTGAGGTACAGGGGCAGCTGAAGCTCGCCGAGGAGCTGATAGCTGGCCTGACAAAGAAGGTGGCCGATGCTGAGGAGGCCAATAGGGTGGCTAAATGGGCCAAAGGGGAGGCCGAGAGGGCCAAGTTTGAGGCAGAGCAAGGCAGGGAGGAGGCCTGGGCCACCAAGCAGGAAGCTGAGGAGGCAGCCTATACTGCCGGGGCAACTGAGACAGCAGCTGCCTACAAATCCCAAGTCCCTGGGGTATGTAGGCGCTACTGCTCCGAAACTTGGAGTGAGGCCCTCAGACAAGCTGGGGTGGAGGCCTCTTCTGACTTGTGGAAGGAGGAGAGCGTGTACTACCCCCCTGTTATCCGCGAGGCTGCCCCAGATGGCTCTGAGGCCGAGGAGGCTGCTGTGGAAACTGCTGCTACTCCAGGCGAGGGGGCCTCGGATGCTGGAGCCACTGGTGAGCCAGTCCAGGGGAGTAATCCTCCCGTGGTGGTTGAATTGAGTGACGGCTCTAACGAGGACACGCCTCAGCAGGTTGCAAAGCCTTCCCCTGGTGCCTAGGTTTCTTCTGCTGAAGAGGCAGCTATTCCTGCCGTGCCTCTGCAGGCTATCCCACTCAATCAGGGCTCAGAGGACCCTGAGGCAGCTATGGGCCAGCCACCCACCGAAGCGGGCAACTAAATAGAAGGACTAGGCTCCTTGGCGCCTCCGCCTGCCTCACTTCATTTTTTGCATCTTTTTCTTCTCTTTTTCTTTATTTGTAATGTGACTCCCTTGATGTAATTCTTTTGGACTTAATGAAATGAGAGCTTTGTTTCTTTTTCTGTTTGTTGTGGCTGTTTGCTTACTTGCACGCTATCCGCTTTTTCTTTACTTCTATGATTCTAACTTCAATTGCATCTCGGCCAATCGCGGCATTAATTATTATAACGAGGGCATGTATGCTCGGGTGGACCTTTCGTTTCCTAAGAACCAGGTAGAATTTCTTCGGGTAGACACTTAGGATCTCTTCAATGTAGTTAACTTCCCCACAGGCCTGAGTCCGAGGACCATGCAGAGCCTTGGTCCTGCTTGACACTTAGTTTGGCTGTAAGTAACTAGTTTCCCCATAGGCTTGAGTCCTTGGACCATGCAAGACCTAGGTTCTGTCTAGCACCCAGATATAAGTGGTTAGCTCCCCATAGGCTTGAGTCCGAGGACCATGCAAGACCTAGGTACAATGCTACCTTCAATTGGCTGTAAGTAACTAGTTTCCCCATAGGCTTGAGTCCTTGGACCATGCAAGACCTAGGTTCTGTCTAGCACCCAGATATAAGTGGTTAGCTCCCCATAGGCTTGAGTCCGAGGACCATGCAAGACCTAGGTACAATGCTACCTTCAATTGGCTGTAAGTAACTAGTTTCCCCATAGGCTTGAGTCCTTGGACCATGCAAGACCTAGGTTCTGTCTAGCACCTAGATATAAGTGGTTAGCTCCCCATAGGCTTGAGTCCGAGGACCATGCAAGACCTAGGTACAATGCTACCTTCAATTGGCTGTAAGTAACTAGTTTCCCCATAGGCTTGAGTCCTTGGACCATGCAAGACCTAGGTTCTGTCTAGCACCCAGATATATTTGCCGTTGGGACGCGAGACGTGTGATCATGATAGGCAGAACATCTGAATCAAAAGAGACTTCTTTATTAATAGTAATACCTTTTCAGGTTATTTACATTCCATGGACGAGGTACAGGTTTGTCATCTAAATCTTCTAAATAGTATGCTTCTATCCCTGCCACTGAGGTGATTCGGTAGGGCCCCTCCCAGTTGGGTCCGAGCTTTCCCCAAGAAGGGTTCTTGGCAGCTCCTACGACTTTTCTCAGCACCAGGTCTCCCGTTGCTAGTGGTTTTAGCTTTACATTGGCGTCATATCCTTGCTTGAGCTTTTGCTGGTAGTGGGCCAGCTGGATCATTGCTTGCTCTCTTCGTTCGTCTACCATGTCCAGGCTCCGCCCCAGCAGTTCATCATTGCTGCCTGGGGTGAAGGAGCTCGTCCTTAATGTCGGGAAGTTGGTTTCCAGGGGGATCACTGCCTCCGCACCATAAGTCATGGCAAAAGGTGTTTCCCCCGTTGAGCGCCGGGGCGTAGTCCGATACGTCCAGAAGACGTGGGGCAGCTCTTCTACCCATCTCCCCTTGGCATCATCCAGCCTCTTCTTAAGCCCGTTGACAATAACCTTGTTGACCGCCTTGGCTTGTCCGTTTCCCTGGGGGTAGGCTGGCGTTGAGTATCTGTTTGTGATCCCAAGTTCACAACAGTACCTCCTGAAGGCCTTGCTATCGAACTGGAGCCCGTTATCCGAGATGAGGGTATGAGGGACCCCGAACCGTGTAACTATGTTCTTCCAAAGGAATTTCTTCACGTCTACGTCCCTGATGTTGGCTAGTGGCTCGGCCTCGACCCACTTGGTGAAGTAGTCCGTGGCCACCAACAGATACTTCTTATTCCCTGGTGCCTTGGGTAAAGGTCCCACAATGTCCAAGCCCCATTGGGCGAACGGCCATGGACTGGACAAAGGGTTGAGGACCCCTCCTAGCTGATGGATGTTTGGGGCGAACCTTTGGCATTGGTCACACTTCTTGACATACTCCTGGGCCTCCTGCTGCATTCCCGGCCACCAGTATCCTTGTGTGACAGCTCGGTGAGCCAAGGATCTCCCCCCTGTGTGGCTCCCACAGATTCCCTCGTGCAGCTCTTCGAGCAGGAATTCTGCCGCTTCGGGGTGGACACATAGAAGATATGGCCCAGAGTAGGACCGCCTGTGTAGCTTATGATCCTCGGACAACCAGAACCGAGGAGCTTTCCTTCGTATCTTTTCTGCCTCTGACCTCTCCTCAGGCAGGACATCATCTTTGAGGAATCTCACTATGGGGTCCATCCAGCTGGGACCCATCACAACTTGATGGACGGGGATCACTCCCTTTGGCACTTCACTTGCCCTCTCCAGGTGCTCCACAAGTATGATCCGAGGCAGAGCCCCTGCCGAGGAGGTTGCGAGTGTGGCAAGTGAATCGGCATGACTGTTCCCATTCCTAGGAATATGGGACAAGCTGAAGGGGCCAAACTCCAACTGCAAGCGCTTGACTTGGCTCAGGTATTCTTGCATTCTCGAATCTCTGGCCTCCATCTCCCCCTTCACCTGCCCTACCACCAATCTGGAGTCTGAGAACATCTCTATCGACTTTCCTCCCATCTTTTGCACCATGATCATCCCTTGCAGTAATGCCTCATACTCGGCCTCGTTGTTTGTGGCCGTGAACCCGAGCCTTAGGGATTTCTCAATGACATGATCTTCAGGGGATACTAGGACCAGCCCCACTCCGGACCCCCTTTGGTTTGCCGCGCCATCCACATATACTTTCCAGCATGGTGACTCCAGGATGGAGATTGCCCCAACTGATTTCTCATCACAGCTCTTCTCCTCGGCTGTCAATTCTACGACTGGTTCGACGAACTCGGCCGTCAAATCCGCCAGAACCTGGCCTTTTATGGAGGTCCGGGGCATGTACTTGACGTCAAAAGCTCCCAGAATTGTGTTCCACTTCGCGATTCTTCCTGTGTAATCGGCAGTCCGGAGTACAGACTTCAAGGGCAATTAGGTTAGGACAACCACTGTGTGAGCTTGGAAGTAATGGGGGAGCTTTCTCGTGGCGTGGACCACCGCCAGTATGGCCTTCTCTAGGGGTAGGTATTTGACCTCCGCTTCGTGCAGCGACTTGCTGACGTAGTAAACTGGCTTTTGGATGCCATTATCTTCTCGTACCAGTACTAGGCTCACTGCATGGGGCGCCACCGCAAGGTAGGCGTATAGGACCTCGTCGGGCTCAGGATTGGACATGATAGGCGGCCGGGATAGATACTCCTTGAGTTGCTGGAAAGCTACGACACAATCCTCGGACCACTCAAATCCTTTCCATTTGTTGATCAGGAGATAAAAGGGCCTGCACCTGTCGGCCGACCTGGAAATGAATCGGTTCAGCGCCGCGATCATCCCAGTAAGCTTTTGGATCTCCTTGGGGTTCTGCAGAGGCTTCAAATTGTGAATGGCCTTGATCTGGTCAGGGTTGACTTCGATCCCACGGTGGGTGATCATATACCCCAGAAACTTGCCAGAGCTTACGCCAAACGAGCATTTTGAGGCATTAAGGCGGAGCTTGTGCTCTCTCAAGACGTCAAATGTGCGGCCGAGGTCCTCCACGTGCTCGGACACCAGCTTGCTCTTCACCCCCATATCGTCAACATAGACCTCGATGCTCTTGCCCAACATCGGCTCAAACATTCTCGTCATCATCCTCTGGTAGGTGGATCCGGCGTTTTTCAGGCCAAATGGCATAACCTTGTAGTGGTAGTTCCCAATGGGTGTTATAAAGGCTGTCTTCTCTTGGTCCTCCAAGGCTAGTGGGATTTGGTGATAGCCCTGAAAGGCATCTAGGAAGCTCATCCGAGGATGGCCTGCCGTCGCATCTACTAGCTGGTCTATTCGTGGCATTGGGAAGGGGTCCTTTGGGCATGCTTTGTTCAAGTCTGTAAAGTCTACGCAAACCCTCCACTTCCCACTTTTCTTCTTGACCACCACAGTGTTGGCCAACCATTTGGGGTAAAAGACTTCTTTGATAGCCCTCGCGCGCTTAAGCTTATTGACCTCTTCCCTGATTGCATCAGTGTGCTCCTTCGACGGGCGCCGAGGTGGTTGCTGCTTGGGGATCACAGATGGGTTGACGTTAAGGTGGTGACAGATGAAGGATGGATCAATCCCAGGGGCATCGCAGGGGTCCCACGCGAACACGTCAAGGTTCCTTATGAGGAACTCAAGTAACTCATCCTTCTCTTGTGGAGGCAGCTGGGTTCCGACCTGGAAGATCTTCTCCGGATCATCGCCAATTACCACCTTCTCCAGGTTCTCACATTTGGCATCCTCGGCAGCTGTATCGGGAGGCGCCACCGAGGTCTTTGATTGCTATGAAACTTCCTCAGCGGGGGCCGAGGGCTGTGCATCAAGCCGATAGGATATGGCAGCGACCGTGCACTGCCTCACCGTGGGCTGGCAACCTCGGACCTCCAAAACCTGGTCCCCTGATGGGAATTTCACCTTCTGGTGCAAGGTGGAGGCTACGCCTCCCAAAGCGTGTAGCCAGGGCCTTCCTACGATGGCCGTGTAGGGGGAGTATGTGTCCACCACTACAAAGTTCACCTCCACCACCACTGGGCCTGTCTGTATGGGCAGTCTGATCATGCCCTTCGGGATGACGAGCTTTCCGTCGAAGCTCATTAGGGGGGAGCTATAAGGTGTGAGGTCTTCCAGTTTTAGCCCCAACCCCTTGTAGAGGTCTGGACACATGACCTCGGCTGCGCTGCCACCGTCCACCATCACCCTTTTCACGTCATAGCCCCCGATTCTGAGGGTGACGATTAGGGCGTCCTCGTGTGGTTGGATGGTCCCAACCTTGTCCTTCTCCGAGAAACTCAATGCTGGGGGAGGATTCCTCCTGGACCTCTTCGGCCCCGTCCAAAGGTCCTCGGCGGGCAGTTGGGCTACAGACAACACTCGCAACGGGGGTGTGCCTGTTCTTCCTAGCGCGGCCAAGATTATGTTGATCGTCCCAGTGGGCTGCCCCATGGCGGCGTCCCTCCGAGGCTCTTGGTAGGTCTGGCCCTGCTGGCCGCTGGAATGGTGCAGAAGGTGCTTCAGCCTTCCATCATGGACTAGCTGGTCCAGGTGGTTCCAGAGGTTCCTGCAGTCCTCCGTGGCATGTCCATGGTCCTGGTGGTATTGGCAGTAACGGTTCTGGTTGCGCCTATCAGGCTCTCCAATCATCTTTGTCGGCCACCTGAAGAATGGCTCGTTCTTTATCCTTTCCAGGACCTTGTGTACGGGTTCTCGGAATACTGCGCCGACAGTCTGGGCATTGGTCGCCCCGGATTACCCACCGAAATCCCTCCTCAGGCGGGCGTTGCTGTACCGGTCTGACCTGAAATCCTTCATCTCCTGAGGGATAACCTTCTCCTTGCCCTTGCCCTGTAGCATATCTTCTTCCACCCGCTTGTATTTGTCGATCCGATCCATCAGTTGCCGCACGCTGGTGGCGGGCTTTCCGGTCAAGGACTTCCTCAGGCCGTGCCCCATTGGTAGCCCATTCTGGAATGTACTGATGGCGACGGCGTCATACTTGCCGTCCAACTCGTTGTAAATCTCCTAGTACTTGTCCGAATAAGCCTTGAGGGTTTCCCTGTCACGCATGGATAGGGACAGTAATGCGCTCATGGGCCGAGGAGGCCTGCTGTTCGTGACGAAGCGGGAACCAAATGCTTGGGTCAGCTGCCTGTACGAGTCTATGGAATTCGTCCTTAGACCGTTGAACCACCGCATTGCCACAGGTCCCAAGCTGGATGGGAAGACTTTGCACATCAGTGCCTCGTTCTTGGAGTGGACAGCCATCCTCTGGTTAAACTGGCTCACATGCTCCACGGGATCCGTTTTGCCGTTGTAAGCAATGAAGGTTGGCTGCTGGAACCGCCGAGGAAGCTCCGCCTCCTCTATACGACGCATGAAGGTTGACCTGGAGAGCTGATCCAGTGCCTTGCTCATGGCGTCACCTCCTAAGCCCCTGGGGGTTGGGTTGGCACGCCTACGCCTCTAGTAGCGCTCCTCCTCATGGGAGAAAGTCTCGCTGGGGGGCGTCCTTGACCTTTGCCTGTATTCGTCATCACTCTCGTCGTCAGAGGGCAGGTCGGGGCTGGTTTCGGGCCGTCTTCGCTGCGTACGGCGCAGCTTCTTCTTCAGATCATCTATCTCGCGCTGCATGGCCAACTTATCATCCTTTTTCTGGGAAGCGTGGCTATGGGCCTCTTCCTATCGCGTGTCCTGGCCATCGTTGCGCTTTTGGGGAACGTGCCCGTCCCGGCGGGCTTGGCTTTCGCTCGCTGTTGAAGTATGCACGCTTCCTTCTCGAAATCGTCTGTTGTCGTTCTGACCGCCCCCGAGGTCGCCATAGTTGCCCTGATGCCGTGACTTCGCCGGTTCAGGTCGATTGGGAGTTCTTTGGTGAGGGCCCGATCCTACCATGCTTGACTGTTGTCCTTACTAACGCATAAGCTCTTCCCCACAGACGGCGCCAATTGTAGGGACCGGTTTCGAGCGCTCTCCGCAGATTGAGAGAGTGGACCCAAGCCTAGCTAACCCTCCAATGAATTTATAGAGTATGGGTTCAAGAGTTAGGCCCTAGTAAGGAATGCAGCGGCCATGCATGGTTGTACGTGAATGCTGATAACTTAAACGTGGGTTGGAATGCACAATAAGGCTCCTCGGACGGGTCTTATAGAGCTTGAAGCTCTTATTATCTCTTTTCAGAAAGGTTACAAGGTTGGAGAGAATATAAACTGCTACAGTATTTCTTTTCTCTGGTTTTCCGTCCGTCCCCCTCTCAAGAGGGACTTCTTACATTATATACTTCTCCCTTAGTTGATCCTAGCCCTACATTTGTTGATCAACCCGGTTTCCACTTGAGAGCTTGTCCCATCAGCCGCATTCCCATCCCCCCTGTGGGTTGCAGCGCCCAAGACGGCATTGTTCAGAGGTCCTATCCTCATTAATGCGGCCAGGGCGTTAGTTGAGGGCATTTAATGTGGAGGTGACAGTTCATCTGGGACTTGCTCCTCCACCATGCTTCCGTGTCCGGTGCTTGGTACTTGCTATTTGCTTCTTGGATGCTCAGGGAGATTCCCCTTGAGGATGTGCTGCTTGCTCACTTTCTGATCTCGGTCTTCCGAGGATGTAATCATCCTCGGCAATGCTTCTTAGGCACTGGGCTCTACACTTTCGTCCTCGGACCTTGGACGCGTCCTCGGCATGGGCCTTTGGGCCTGGTTCGAAGTGGGCCGGGGTTGCCTGGCTCTTTCTGGCCCCACAACAATATAATAATATCTCATAGGAAATAATTACTAGTAAAAATATGTTACACAAACTTTTGAAAAAATAATTTTTTTTATATTTAATATTTTTTTAATAAATAGTTTATTAACATAATATTTTTTTAGTGTAATTAATATAGAAGACTAAAGAAATTAAATATAAAAATAAAATAAAATAAATGAGTTATTGAAATTTGAAACCTCTTGCAACAATTTCTTTTAAATAAATATTCTTTCCTTTAATGAGTTGGATTCAAGTTACAATTGATTTATTTAAGTCAAACCAATGTTACATTACCTAATATATTTTTATTGGATTAATTTCTAAAAAATCTCATCGTTGGATACCATGGCTTTTTATATTTTTAACACACATAACAAGTTTTATGTCAATCAAATGTTATTTGTTATTCAATTTAGAAACCTAACTTTTCTGCAGAATTTTGAATACAAAAGCTTGAAATTTAAATATTGGATGAATGACATAGTTATTGATCTTAAATCATATTGAAAATGTTCATGCATATAAAGTATGAGAATTTTTTTTTTTTTTTTAATCCAGTGGTAAATTTTTTGAATTTTTCATCCAATAAAAAATATTTTGCGGTGTAACATAACTTAGAGTTATATCTGATATAACTCTAAGTAACATTATATTACCTAATAACTTTTTATTGAATTAATATTTCAAAAATCTTACTATTAAATTATATATTTTTTATATTCTTATCACATATCAAATTTGGTACTAATTAGATATTGATGATAGTGTTTTGTAGTAGTTTTTGACATACCTTAGCTAGTGAAACGGATTGTCCCTTTTATAGGTGACTTAGGTAGCTATTGTACATAAATTAGGGTGATTATTACCTTGATTGTAACGTTCTTTGTCTTGATGAGAGTTTAAGACCTTTGATGGTCGTTATTAAATGTGTTGAGCGGTTATCTTTGATGGCCTACTAATGATGCAAGGTTGTCCATATTAATGGATGATCTTAATGATTTTTCTGGACTCATCAGTTGCCCCCATTTCCAAGTCTGATTTTGCTTTATCCTAGTCAGGCTTAGGGAATATTCTTGACTTGTTTAGATTCAGGCTTCTTTATCTTCAACTACTTTCTTCTTCAAGAATGTTAGTATTTCTATGACAACCTCTTAGTATCTGCCTTTTGAAGGTCTTTTTGGACGTTTGAGGGATCATAGCTTGAAAGTGAGCTGATTTCTTTAGACGACATGTGTGAGGTTTGAGTGTCCTCTTTGGATCCCTTTATCATTCTTTTGTAACTTGAAGAATTTTGATATTTGTGTTAGGTTTTTAGACCCCTTAAAACACAACAATTGGATTAACCTAGTTTACTAGCTAAGTGATTAACTTAGTCAAATTGTGCAAAGTTAGGTTAACACAATCAATTAATCATATCAAGAAATAAATCAGCGGAAATATAAAGAACACAAAGATATGATCACCCAGGAAAACCAAACCGGTAAAAAACCTGGGGAGGATTTAACCTAGCTATCCTCAAGGTAAACTTGAATCCACTATATGAAAGAATCGAAGTTCATACAAAAGGACTTACAAGCACCCACGCTCGACTTCCTAATGCTACCCACCAGTAGAACTTACTGACACGACCATGTACAAGCTCCGAATCCACGGACTCCTTCTTTCTTGGATTCTCCAATCAGGTACAAGCACTCTTGCTTGTGTTTCTTTAAGCTTCAATGGCAGCAACTGAGTTGATCATCAAGATATTGATAATATCTCTACCTTGAAAACCCTAAGTTTATGTGAAGGAAAGCATCTTAAGGATCTCACAAGAGATTCACACAAACAGCAAAATATGAGCAACAATACAACCAGAGCAACTCCCAAAACGCGGGTAGGGTTTTGCCTTATATACCTAGGGCAAAAACATAAAACCCTAAACGTTTAATGAGATAGGGCTGAGTTGGAAATTCTGCAAAAAAAACATTCTGGCCGACTTTCGATCGATCGAGTCTATCCTTCGATCGATCGAGCCAGGCCGAAATGCACTAATACATCTGCAGCCTCTCGATTCCAACTTTACATGAATTACACAACTTTGAGCAAGCCTAAACAAGACTAAACATATTGTTTTGATCATGGTTTGCCAACATTACACATTAGAGTTCTAAATACATCAAATCCTAAGTCTTTAGAACCTAACAAACTCCCCATTTGGTAATCCGTGACAAAACACAAATTAAAAACTCAAAGTTTACAAATAAAAACCCTTTACAAAAATAACGCTCATAAACATGAATTCAATCATAACTACTATCCATCAGTTGCAAGTGTAGACAGCAGCTCAATTGAATCAACCTGTATATTCTTGAAACACTAAACAAACGCATAAACACATGTGTGACAGAAAAACAGTAAATCAATAGATATATAAACTAACTTTCCCTTTAAGTTAGACAAAATAAATAAATAAATAAATAAATAAATAAAACATTCTTGTATGTTTCACACAACACATAATAAAGACATATATCCATGAATAACTCATAAATATAAATCAATAAGCAATGAACACAAGAAATAAGAATCATATATATCAAAAAAAATGTATCTCCCCCTAACATGAATTGCCCCAAAAATGATATACAAAGTGAAGCACCTAGATACAATCTAATATCTCCACTAGCTCCGCAAAACAAAAGAAATACTCCCCCTAACTACAAAAACTCCTCCACAAGTGTCAAAACTTTACTCCCCCTTTTTGTGACGGAATGCCAAAGGACAATCACATGCTATCATCAAAAGGAGGTGGTGAGGGTGAACGAAGATGCGCTAAGTTGGCTCGCAAAGCTCGAATCTCATGAAGCAAGTCAACCAAAATCTGACCATGAGCCGCTTAAACGGTCATGACAGTCTCCAAGGTATGACGTATATCGAAGTCATCCGAAGGAGGTGGAGGAACATCAACAGCAACAGCATCACCAACAGGATCAGCAACATCCTCACCAGCAAGACCTATAGAAGAAGAAGGAGGAGGTGCGGTACTAGAAGGGTCAGACCTAGGGTGTTTAGAGCCAGCTCGAAGATGAGCAGCCCTTTGTGTAATAAAAGACGCAACTATGGGACCAATAACATGTACGGGCTCAGAAGAAAGGAAATCATCTAGACCAAGATATAACAAAATCCTATGAATAAAAATGGGATGGACAAGAGCATGAGAGGAAGATGAACTCCTATAAACTTCGTTCAAAGAACAAAGAAACAAGTGAGGAAAACTAATAGGAGCATCAGTAACAAGAGCGTACAAAAAGACACACCGCTCGAGAGGAATGGTGTGAAGATGAGAAACGGGCCATATAGAATGACATGCTATCCTAAAGAAGAGATGGTGCAACTCAGATAGCTCAGCAATGGTGATCCGAGGATCAAAACCCCACTGGATAGTAGACCCAGTGATGTATGACATGACATCATTCAAAAGAGGAGACTCATCATAAGGGTAGACAGGGTGCTGGACCAAAGGTACCCCTAAAGCATCAGCCACTACAGTAGGAGTAATGGTGTACTCTACACCTCGTATCCAACTCTTTACCAAAGTGTTGGAATCATAGATGCAGATAGAGATGTTCGAAAAAACTCTCTAATCAGGGTAGCTAGAGGAGGAGGATCAGAAATATCCAACAGAGGTAACCAGCCCCGACGCTCAAAATTTTCCCTAATGACAGGATCAAGCTCATCTAACATAATAGAACGCTCAGCCCATATCTTTCTCCTAAGGTTCAGTGTCTCAAAACTCTCTTGGTTTTTCTCACTAGAAAACTTCTCACAGTCAAAAGAAGATGGGGGAGGAGAAGGTGGGGGAACAGACCTATGAGCTCTAGTCTTTCTAGGCATGATGCTAAGGAAAGGACAAAGACACACAAAAAAAAAAAAAAAAAAAAAAAAAAAACAAACAAACAAACAAACAAAAGAATAAAAACAAAGCACAAACCAAGGACAGATTGCAAGTTAGCACAAAAAAATATATAACAAAAATCTATATGATGCATGAACAATTACAATGTCATGATGCATGTTCTAATACAGTAAAACTAAGTTCAATTTAAGTTCAATTTCACAAAATTGGCTTGAGCACAGAGTTTCTAATAAAAAACTCAAAATTGAAAAATACTTGTTAAGATTTTGGAAAAAATTTGACTAATTGATCATCACACAAGCTAGAATACATAATATAATGATCAATTACATCAATTCAACATGCCAATTGCATCAATTGAACCCAATTTGAACAAATCCCCAATTCGGATCAATTTCAAGCCCTAGAATTTTCAATTTTTCACAAATCACAAAATTGACCAAATTAAACCATCAAAATCAAGTTTATATCAAGTCCCAACAAAAACTCAATGATCAATTTCACTTAAAAAGGCTTGAATCAACAAAATCCCAAAAAGAAAGAAGTTCAAAAATTGCAATGAATAATGCATGAAACATGTAAATAAAAGAAAAAGGAGGAGTATAATGGACTTACCGGCCTTAGAGGACAAAAACCTTGCAAAAGATTCAGAGGAAAACGACAAAAATTGATGATTTTAGCCTTGCCGAGTCGGAGAGAGAGAGACAAAAAGTTTGAAACTTTTTGAAAAGTGACTTGAACAAGTCAAAGTCTGAGATTTTAAAAAACCTAATTCATGATATTCGATTAATCAAAAATTACATTCAATTGATCGAATCAACCCGAGACTCTTAAAAGAATTTTAAGCACATTTTCAATCGATCTAAAAACAGAATGGATCGATCGAAACAGGCAAAGGCTCACAAAATTTTTGAGAAAAAAACACATTTTTGAAAAAAAATATATTTTGGCCATAAACTCCTCAAAGCATTAAAATTTATACAACATGCATGAGTATGAGATGAATTGCTTTTTCAAAAACCCAAGTTTTAAGCCCAGTTTATCAAAAAAAAATTCTACCATTTTCCCTTTAAATTCTCAAGCAAGCAAAAAAAAAAAAAAATGTTTTGCATAAATATGAAGGTATTTTCAAACTTAGTTGGTTAGACCAAAAATACACACAATAACATGTACAGTATTTAGCAAAGAGTAACTTGTGTAGTGTGCGCAACTAGTAAAAGCTTGAGATACATGTGAGGTGATATGTGAATAAAAATCAAACACAAAGTCTACAAAATTCATCACATAGAATTTGAAAGAGGCTATCACCAAAAGAGTTAGATCATATAACTCCCACATCTCCTAGATCATAAGCTTGCAATCATGTAAGTTTCTTGAATTTTGCCTCATAATATACACACCAATTTTAATTATGTGATTTGGCATCAAGCCTAATAGTACACACCAATTTTAAGCATTAAGCAATTAAATCGAGGCTTTACCTTATGTTCTTTTTGTGCATGTGCTACACTTTCTCGAGCACAGAATCTTAAGATATGCACTAAGGTGTTCATGATTGGCTAGTGAACAGTGGTGAGATGGTTATTTATGCCTTTCTCAAAAGAATCAAGTCCAACAGTCAAATAACATGTGACTTCAAGATTAAGACAACGAGATAAACACTATAAACATCTTTCCCACACAACATGCACTACAAAGCTTCAACTAGTCAAGTGCAATGAATAAGCTCATCAAAGCTAAACAAGGTACAATGCATGTTATGTGTAAATAAATTGACCAACCTTGTTTTCAAAAACCAAGAAAAATAAAGCCAAACACAATTTGCTTTTCTCTCTCTTTTTATTTATTTATTATTATTTGAAAGGGAAAATAAAAATAAATCCTAGAATGAAATGCATGAATGTTATGCAATGCAAATCCTAGAAACAAAACAACACAAAAACCAAATAACAATGGTCACAAAAGAATAGAGCAATGAAGCACAAGGACCATGTCAGAAAGACTCAATTAGATCGAGTCTTTTGCATCCAAAACCTTTTAGATGCACCACGAGCATTGGAGTTCCTATTCACATTCGAGTGACTTCCAACTCCAGGATTGGAATAATGGTTTAAAGCCTTTACCAATTCACCAATGAGTGCCATAGGATCTTGTGCTTGAGGCGCAGGTACTTTTGGTTTGTTTGCTCTCTTAGCAGCTTGAAGCTTGTAACAGTTAGGACGAATGTGTCCAGACTTTCCACAAAAATGACAAACCCAAGCAGGTTTACCATGCATCTTGTCCTTAGAAAGGGTAGACTCCTTAGGTTTAGACTCTTTCAGATCAACCCTAATCTTCCTAGATGGTGAAATTTCTATAGGTTTGACAACCTCACTCACAGGGGGTTTGACAGTATCACTCATAACCTCACACACAGAAGGTTCAGAAGAAGATGAAGGAACAAAGTTTGTGGAATGTGGTGCAGACACAGAGATGCTTTTAACAAAACCTAAACCAGATTTGTCAGAAGGATACTTTTGAACACTCAGCATTTGATCAAGTTTAGAACTAGCAGATCTAGCAACAGATAAATCATGTTTCAAAGTTTTAACTTTATCAAGCAAGAGCATATTCTCAGATTTCACATTATTCAAAAGATCATTAGCATCAAACAATTTAACAAGCAAATTTTTCTTTTCAAGCTCAAGAGATTCAATTTTCTTTAGGCCAAGTTCAACATTCATAGCATCCTTTGCAGCAACTTTGCAAAGTTTATTATAGGCCTCTTGAAGATCTGCATCCTCAGAGGGTTCCCCTCAGATGGCCTATTGAAGATCTTGAAGAATTGCTCTGATACCACTTGTTAGGTTTTTAGACCCCTTAAAACACAACAATTGGATTAACCTAGTTTACTAGCCAAGTGATTAACTTAGTCAAATTATGCAAAGCTAACACAATCAATTAATCATATCAAGAACTAAAGCAGCAGAAATATAAAGAACACAAAGATATGATCACCTAGGAAAACCAACCGGTAAAAAACCTGGGGAGGATTTAATCGAGCTATCCTCAAGGTAAACTTGATTCCACTATATGAAAGAATCGAAGTTCATACAAAAGAACTTACAAGCACCCACGCTCGACTTCCTAATGCTACCCACCAGTAGAACTTACTGACACGACCACGTGCAAGCTCCGAATCCACAGACTCCTTTTTTCTTGGATTCTCCAATCAGGTACAACCACTCCTGCTTGTGTTTCTTTAAGCTTCAATGGCAGCAACTGAGTTGATCATCAAGATATTGATAATATCTCTACCTTGAAAACCCTAAGTTTATGTGAAGGAAAGCTCCTCAAGGATCTCACAAGAGATTCACACAAACCGCAAAATATGAGCAACAATACAACTAGAACAACTCCCAAAACGTGGCTAGGGTTTTGCGTTATATACCTAGGGCAAAAACATAAAACCCTAAACGTTTAATGAGATAGGGCTGAGTTGGAAATTCTGCAGAAAAAACATTCTGGCCGACTTTCGATTGATCGAGACTATCCTTTGATCGATCGAGCCAGGCCGAAATGCACTAATACATCTGCAGCCTCTCAATATCAACTTTACATGAATTACACAACTTTGAGCAAGCCTAAACAAGACTAAACATATTGTTTTGATCATGGTTTGCCAACATTACACATTAGAGTTCTAAATACATCAATTCCTAAGTCTTTAGAACCTAACAATTTGGATAATATTATTCTTCCAAGATTTATATTCTTGTGTGAAGATTTTTTATCATTCTTTGATTGCACAATTTTATTCCATCAATTTAATTAAATTTTAATGCTAAAGTGTTTATATTACCTTGGTCGCGCCATTTGTTGTTTTGACAATGAGGTTTTAGGGAAGACTTGATATTTTCTGTTGTTGTTCGTCTAGTGATTGCATTTTGTGGAGAAAGTTAAAGCTCTGACCAAGAAGTTGTTGACGGTGCAGAATGACGAGCGGCTCTAGTTTGCTAATCAAAAGATCAAGACCATGGCTGCCAAGGCTGTCCAAGCGTTCTAGCTCACTAAAGAATACAATACTGTTTTGTTCAGTTGGTACTACAAAAACTTTGAACTGCTGAGGAGGTACTCGGTGAAGCATGGCCCGGGGGTTGATTTGAAGAACCTGGACTTTAAGTCCATAAAGAAATGGAGGCTGACAAAGTTGCTCAGGTTATGATGATCGTCTTCCATTGAAAGACAAAGTTGCTCAGTTGACCTTTGCCATATGGTCTACCTCCCTTAGCCTTGTTGAAGTGATCCATATCCTTTTAGGGGTCGTACCACTTAGCTTGTCTTTCAAGTGATTTACATCCATTTAAGGAATTTTATCACTTAGCCATTTTTAAGTGATGTACATCCATTTAAGGAATTTTATCATTCGATTTCGTTTGTGATTTATATCCATTTAAGAAATTTTATCACTCGATTTCTTTGGTGATTTACATCCATTTAAGAAACTTTATCACTTGGCTTTGTCAGTGATTTACATCCATTTAAGGAATTTTTTCACTTAGCCATTTTTCGGTGATTTACATTCATTTACGGAATTTTATCACTTGGTTTCGTCAGTGATTTACATCCATTTAAGGAATTTTATCACTTGGCTTCGTCAGTGACTTACTTCCATTTAAGAAATTTTATCACTTGGCTTCGTCATATGATTTATATTCCCACTTGGGGAATTTGTATAATTTTTTGTAGAAAGATTCCTTGACGTTATATCGTTTTGGACCTTCTTGAGGCCATATTGATATTTACATTAAGTAGCACATGCACTTGCCAAGACTTGGTTAAACAAGAATTTTGCTTATTTTCTTGTAATCCTAGAGTTTTCCCTCTTTTTGTGATCTGTCTAGTAGCACATACATTTTTGCCTAAAACCTTACTAGGTGTAAATTTTTATAGACAAATATAAAAGAGACAGAGATAAATGTGTTACCTTAAATGATGACATTAGTTTGTCACATATCTCGATCTTTTTATTGTTGGGATCCTCTTGACAAACTCTTCTCTTTTTAAGATGATGAGCTCTTCTCTTTTCAAGATTTTTTAAGCTCAACATGATACTTCATGTCTAAGGCCTAGATCTCTTTTGTTTCAATTTTTTGAAGGTGTAAAAACTAGGCCACGTTGCTGCCCCCGTTCAAACATGAAAAGTGCAATTCTCGTTTGTTGACGACTAGAGGAGTGGTCCATCATGATTAGAACTTTTTTTTTTTGGCATGCTTTGACGACTATGGTCATTGCTGTTCGTAATAGCAATTTCCTCTTCCTTCTTCTTTAATTGTACGCTTAAGTCACTTCACTAGTACTAACTGCATTTTGTTAGGAATGACAATGTACAAATATGCAATTGCATGCTATACAACTATGGATGTCAGTTGACGAAGTGCATTTTATATGAATCATAGAGAAGTATTCTATGATATATAAAAATTGAAGCTATTTGACTATATGCTTGTTTTAAACTGAGCTTTGTTAAATGTTGGCACCGTATATAATTTTTAAAGCAATTTAAAAAGATTTTGGTGAGTTGACAAAGACAGCAGAAATTTATTGAGACTTAAACTCATGACCATATTGTGAGCACGATCATCTAACATTTTAAGTCTAGGAGACTTAATAGAATTTCTCAGATTCATGGCGATGGAACATATGCTACTAATAATATAGTTATATTAACTGTGATAATTTTAACAATTTTATAGCAATATTTTCAACATGATTTATATGTGCATATTTGTAGGTAATCACGCAAGCTTGATATGCACTTAATTCTAATAAGATAATATTTGGCATGGCTAATTGAAAAGAAAGAAATGAGTTACTTCAATAGAAGACCGTAAATCTTGATACATACCTCAATCTTTTCATCGTTGTAGTCTTCTTGAGAAACTCTTTGTCATTGAACTCTTACTTATAGAGCTCTTCTTTGTTGGATTTGTAACAACTCCATAATTTACAGGAGTTAAACTCGGCATTTGTAATATTGATGGAATTTTCACAATTTTTAGCTATATCTCTACTTTCTTCTTAAGGGTTTTCCTCAATCAAATTATGACATCCACATAGAAAATTTGGAATTTCTTATTTTTGCATATCTAAAGTTAGTAATCCAGCAAACCTCTTATAGGTTTACATATTATACAAAATTTGAGTGAATTGATATAGCTTACGTCCAAACTGATGGAAATTTAGACCCCTTAAACAACCAGATTGCGTAGCCTAGATTAATTAGCCAAGTTGTTACTTAGTCCAATTAAGCAATTCTAGGTTAAAACAATCCAAACAATCATATCAAGAATATAAAGCAGCGGAAAATAAATAACACAAGATATGATCACCCAGGAAACCACACGGTAAAAACCTGGGGAGGATTTGACCCACCGATCTTCAAGGCATAACAAAATTCACTATGAAAGAATTGAAGTTCTTACAAAAGGACTACAAGCTCCCCGCTCGACTTCCTAATGCTACCCACCAGTAGAACTTCCTGACACGACCATGCGCAGGCTCCGAATCCACGGACTACTTCTTTCTTGAATTCCTCAATTAGCTACAAGCTCCCCGCTTGCTTTTCTTTTAAGTTCCAATGGTTGCAACGGTAATGATCTTCAAGATGTTGAAATCATCTCTACCTTGAAAACCCTAAGTTTTGTGTAAAGAAAAGCTCCTCAAGGATCTCACAAGAGATTCACACCAAACAGCAATGTATGAGCAACAAAGCAATATGGACAACCTTCAAAAACGTGGCTAGGGTTTAGTTTATATACCTAGGGTAAAAACATAAAACCCTAAACATTTAATGACGTAGGGCTGAGTTGAAAATTCTGCAGAATAAACAACCTGTGCGATTTTCGATCGATCGAGCCAGGCCAAAAGTTCCAAGTACTTCTGCAGCCACTCGATTCCAACTGTACAATAATAAACAAACTTTGAGCAAGCTTAAACAAGACTAAATACAATGTTTTGATCATGGTTTGCCAACATTACAAATTAGAGTTCTAAATACATAAAATCCTAAGACCTTAGAACCTAACAAACTCCCCCTTTGGCAATCTGTGACAAAACCATAATTAACAGCTCAAAGTTTTACAAGTAAAAAGCCCTTTACAAAGATAATGCTCATAAAATCAAATTCAGCCTAACTACTATCCATCAGTTGCAAGTGTAGACAGCAGCTTAGTTGAGTCAACCTGTATATTCCTGAAATACTCAACAAACACATAAACGCATGTGTGACAGAAAAGAGTAAAACAACAGGTATAACATTCTTGTAAGATTCACACAACACAAAATAAAGACATATATGAATGATCAACTCATAAATATAAATCAATAAGCAGTGAATCACAAAGCAACAAGAATCAATAAAAATAACATGTATATCAGTCAATATTACTCCCCCTAACATGAATATCCCCAAAAATGATATACAAAGTGAAGCACCTAGATACAATCTAAAAACTCCACATCAAAACAAAAAGAATCAAAAAGTCTCAAAAAAAATCTCCCCCTAACTACAAAAACTCCTCTACAAGTCAAAACTCTCAAAAAGTCTCCCCCTAACTACAAAAACTCCTCTACAAGTCAAAACTCCACTCCCCCTTTTTGTGACGGAATGCCAAAGGGCAATCACAAGTTGCCATCAAAAGGAGGCGGTGAGGGTGAATGAAGACGCGCAAAATCGGCTCGGAGAGCACGAATCTCGTCTAGTAAGTCCACCAAAATCTGACCATGAGCCGCCTGAACGGTCATGACAGTCTCCAAAGTACGACGAACACCGAAGTCGGCCGAAGGAGGTGGAGGAACATCAGCAGCAGCAGCATCATCACCAACTGGATCAGGAACATCCTCACCAGCAAGACCTGCAGAAGAAGAAGGAGGAGGTGTGCTACTAGAGGGCTCAGACCTAGGGTGTTTAGAACCAGCTCGAAGATGAGCAACCCTTTGTCTAAGAAAAGACGCACCTATAGGAGCTATCACATGAACGGGCTTAGAGGAAGGAAAGCCACTAATATCAAGATAACGAAGAATCCTATGAATGAAAATAGGATGTACAAGAGCATGAGCAGAAGATGAACTCCTATAAACATCGTTCAAAGAACGAAGAAAAAGATGGGAAAAACTAATAGGAGCATCAGTAACCAAAGCGTACAAAAATACACACCTCTTAAGAGGAATGGTGTGAACATGGGAAATAGGCCAGATAGAATGACACGCTATCCTAAAGAAGAGATAGTGTAACCCGGAGAGCTCAGCAGAAGTGATCCGAGGATCAGAACCCCACTGGACAGTAGTCCCAGTGATGTAAGACAAGACATCACTAATCTCAGGAGACACGTCATATGGATAGATAGGATGTTGAACCAATGGTACCCCTAGAGCATCAGCCACTACCTGAGGAGTAATGGAGTACTCTACGCCTCGTATCCAACTCTTGACTAGAGTGTTGGAATCATAGATGCGGATAGAGATGTTCGAATAGAACTCTCTAATCAAGGCAGAAGGTGGAGGAGGATCAGAAACATCCACCAAGGGTAACCAGCCCCTACGCTCAAAGTTTGCCCTAATGGCAGGATCAAGTTCATCTAAGTGAACAAAACGCTCAGCCCATATCTTTCTCCTAATGTTTAGCTTCTCAAAAATCTCTTGGTTTTTCTCACTAGAAAACTTCTCACGGTCAAAGGATGGAGGGGGTGAAGGAGAAGGTGAGGGAACATTCCTACGGGCTCTAGTCTTCCTAGGCATAGTGCTAAGGAAAGGACATAGACACAAAGTGAAAACCAAAAAGAACAAGAGAAAACAAAACCCAGGGCAGACTGCAAATTAGCACAATAAAAAAATATAGAATAAAAATCTATATGATGCATGAACAATAATAATGTTGTGATGCATGATCTAATGCAGTAAACAGTTAAGTTTAATTGAGATTAATTTAACAAAATTGGCTTGAACAGGGAATTTCTATCAAAAATCCCAAAAATTGAAAACCACTTGTTGAAATTTTTAAACATAATGATTAATTGAGCATTACAAAACACATCACATAGATTATAATGCTTAATTACAACAACACAACAAGCCAATTTCATCAAATTCTACCCAATTTAACAAAAACCCCAATTCGGATCAAGAACAAACCCTAGATTTTTTTCAATTTTTTACCAAACTCAAAATTGATCAAATTAACAGGTAAGAATCATGTTTATGAAGTGTCCCCACAAAAACCCAACGATCAATTTCACAAAATAGGGCTTGAATCAACAGAAAATCCCAAATATTCAAAGTCCGAAAATCACCCTCAAATGCATGGATTTATGCATGAAAACATGAAAATAAAATCAAAAGGAAGGGCAAAAGAGTCTTACCGGCTTGAGGAAAGAGAGATTTTGCAAAAACTTCGGAGGAAAACGACAAAAATCTCTATGTGGAGCCTTGCCAACGCGGAGAGAGAAAAAATTTTGAAAAGTTTTGAATAGGAACTTTGAAAAAGTCAAAAAAGATCCTTTTAAAAAACTTTTTCACGATGTTCGATCGATCGAAAATCAGATTCGATTGATCGAAACACACAGTCATTTTGAGACAAATGAAAGCACTTTTTCGATTGATAAAAAATCAGACTGGATTGATTGAAATGGGCAGAGGCTCACTAAATTTTGAGAAAAATCACAGTTTTGAAAGACACAAACCTAATTTTGAAAAACAACTCCTCAAAGCATTAAATTACAGAGACAAAATGCATGAGTATGAGATGGAATGCTTTTTCAAAAACCCAAAATTTTAAACCCAATTTTCTCAAAAACAAATTTCAATTATTCTCCCATTGAATTTTCCCAAGCAACAGATATGTTGTGCACAAATCTCAAGATATTCTCAAACTTGGTTGGTCAGACCAAAAACACACACACTAGCATGTACAGTGTTTAACAAAGAGTAACTTGTGTAGTGTGTGATACTAGTAAAAACTTGAGATACATGTGAGGTGATATGTGAATAGCAATCAAACACAAAGTCTACACAATTCATCACATAGAATTTAAAAGAGACTATCACCTAAAGAGTTACATCCTATAACTCCCACATCTCCTAGAACAAAAGCTTGCAATCATGTAAGTTTCTTGTATTTTTGCCCCATTATTTAGGTGAAATTTGGCATAAAGCCTAATAGTACACACCAGATTAGATTATGTGAAATGACATCAAGCCTAATAGTACACACCAATTTTAAGCATTAAGCATTTAAGCATTTAAAGAGGCTACACCTTATGTTCTTTTTGTGCATGTGCTACACTTTCTCGAGCACAAAATCTTATGATATGCACTAAGGTGTTCATGATTGACTAGTGAACAGTGGTGAGATGGTTATTTATGCCTTTCTCAAAAGAATCAAGTCCGTCAATTAAATAACATGTGACTTCAAGATCAAGACAAAGTGATTAATAACCACAAACATCTTTCCCACACAACATGCACTACAAAGCTTTAACTAGTCAAGTGCAATATTTAAGCTCATCAACGTTAAACAAGGTACACAGAACATGACATGTGTCAAAAGATAGACCAACCTTGTTTTTCAAAAATCAAGAAAAATAGTGTCTAACATAATTTTTGCTTTCTCCTTTTCCCTTTTTTTTTTTTTTTTTTTTTTTAAAGAGAAAACAAATAAATCCTAGAATGAAATGCATGAATGTAATGCAATGCAAGTCCTAGAACAAAAACAATAAAAAAACAAAAACCAAAGAACAATGGTCACCAAAGAATAGAGCAATTAAGCACAAGGACCATGTCAAAAAGACTCAGTTAGTTCGAGTCTTTTGCATCCAAGACTTTTTAGATGCACCACGAGCATTGGAGTTCTTATTCACATTCGAGTGATTCCCAACTCCAGGATTGGAATAAAGGTTTAACACTTTTACCAATTCACCAATTAGTGCCATAGGATCTTGTGCTTGAGGCACAGGCACTTTTGGTTTATTTGCTCTCTTATCAGCTTGAAGCTTGTAACAGTTAGGACGAATGTGTCCAGACTTACCACAATAATGACAAACCCAAGCAGGTTTACCATGCATCTTGTCCTTAGATTTGGTAGGCTCCTTAGGTTTAGATTCACTTAAGTCTACCCTAATCTTCTTAGGTGGTGAAACTTCTACAGGTTTAACTACCTCACTCACAGGTGGTTTGACAGTTTCACTCACAACCTCACTCACAGAAGGTTCAGAAGAAGATGCAAGAACAAAATTTGTGGAATGTGGTGCAGAATCAAAGATGCTTTCAACATACCCTAACCCAGTTTTATCAGAAGGATACTTTTGAACATTCAGCATGTGATCAAGTTTAGAACTAGCAGATCTAGCAACAGATAAATCATGTTCCAAAGTTCTAACTTTATCAAGCAAAAGCATGTTCTCAGATTTAACATTATTCAAAAGCTCATTAGCATCAAACAGTTTAACAAGCAAATTTCTCTTTTCAAGCTCAAGAGAATCAATTTTCTTTAGGCCAAGTTCAACTTTCATAGCATCCTTTGCAGCAACTTTGCAAAGTTTGTTATAGGCCTCTTGAAAATCTGCATCTTCAGAGAGTTCCCCATTAGAAGGGTTCTCCTCAGCAGATATGCTTTCATTGACTATAGCAGTAGCCGTGAAAGCAATGAAGTTTCCATCCTCGTCACCACCGGACTCATCATCAGAAACCTCATTATCACTAAGGGTTACAGCCATAGCTTTACCCTTATTCCTCAAGAATGTAGGACATTCAGATTTCACATGACCATACCCTTGACAGCCAAAACACTGAGGACCCAAAGAGTTATTTGAAGATTGACCAAAATTTTCTCTAGGTTTTTCAAAATTGTTAACCTTAGTGGGATCATTCTTCCTAAAATTTCTAGGTTCAGCAGTGTAAGTACCTCTTGCCTTTCTATTGGTATTTCTAAGAAAGTTCTTAAAGTTTTTGGCAAGATAGGCAATCTCTGTAGCAGAGAGCTCATCATCAAATCCACCACCATCAACATCATCAACTGACTTAAGAGCCATTGATTTGGATTTGTTCACTTTAGGTAGGTCAGACTCATAGGATTGAAAAGATCCTACAAGTTCATCTACAGGGATGGAGTCCACATCCTTGCTTTCAGTAATGGCAGTCACTTTGGGTCTAAAGTCTTCAGTAATTTTAGGTTGATCATAGATTTCACCCAAATTAAAAGTAGAATTGACAATATCATTCAGTTTGGCATAAAATTCATCAAAGGATTCATCATCAGACATCCTAATACTTTCAAACCTAGAAGTCAATTGTTGCAATTTATTAATCTTAACTGCCTTTGTGCCTTCATGCACAGTTTGGAGGATTTTCCAAGCAATATGAGCAACCTCAACATTAGAGATCCTCTTAAATTCCTCCATAGAAACAGCATTAAAAATGGCATTCATAGCTTTGCTATTGAAGCCTGCTGCTTCTTTTTCAGAAGTTTGCCACTCACTCACAGGAGTAGTGGGCTTCTCCCATCCGTATTCAACGGAATTCCAAACCCTCTCATCAATTGATTTCAGGAATGCTTTCATCCTTACTTTCCAATAAGCATAGTTGTTCCCATCAAAGTGAGGAGGAACAAACAGAGAGTGTCCATGCTCCATGACAACAGGGGTCAAGGATCAGCTCAGAGATTAAAAATCTCAAACAAAAAGAGCTACCCGCTCTGATACCACTTGATGGAAATTTAGACCCCTTAAACAACCAGATTGCGTAGCCTAGATTAATTAGCCAAGTTGTTACTTAGTCAAATTAAGCAATTCTAGGTTAAAACAATCCAAACAATCATATCAAGAATATAAAGCAGCGGAAAATAAATAACACAAGATATGATCACCCAGGAAACCACACGGTAAAAACCTGGGGAGGATTTGACCCACTGATCCTCAAGGCATAACAGAATTCACTATGAAAGAATTGAAGTTCTTACAAAAGGACTACAAGCTCCCCGCTCGACTTCCTAATGCTACCCACCAGTAGAACTTCCTGACACGACCACGCGCAGGCTCCGAATCCACGGACTACTTCTTTCTTGAATTCCTCAATCAGCTACAAGCTCCCCGCTTGCTTTTCTTTTAAGTTCCAATGGTTGCAACGGTAATGATTTTCAAGATGTTGAAATCATCTCTACCTTGAAAACCCTAAGTTTTGTGTAAAGGAAAGCTCCTCAAGGATCTCACAAGAGATTCACACCAAACAGCAATGTATGAGCAACAAAGCAATATGGACAACCTTCAAAAACGTGGCTAGGGTTTAGTTTATATACCTAGGGTAAAAACATAAAACCCTAAACGTTTAATGAGGTAGGGCTGAGTTGGAAATTCTGTAGAATAAACAACCTGTGCGATTTTCGATCGATCGAGTCTATTCTTCGATCGATCGAGCCAGGCCAAAAGTTCCAAGTACTTCTGCAGCCACTCGATTCCAACTGTACAATAATAAACAAACTTTGAGCAAGCTTAAACAAGACTAAATACAATGTTTTGATCATGGTTTGCCAACATTACAAATTAGAGTTCTAAATACATAAAATCCTAAGACCTTAAAACCTAACACAAACAATATCATTTCATGTAAGAGTATGAAAACTTAGTGAGGATTAAAGCCACACTTAATGCCATGCGATCAAATATAATTGTCTTATTTTATGTATGAAGCGCATGCTCTATAGGTAATTCAACCATTTCCATTTTTTTTTTTTTTTGGGTAATAGTAGAATAGCAAAAAAATGGACAAACTTAAGATCATTTGATCAGTTAGAGATCAAAATTCTAAAAATAGGTCACATTAGCTAGAGCAGATATTACTAATCAAGCCTTTTAACTTTAGCAAGAAATTGTCTAGCCTTTTGTGTCAATTGTGCATGTTTGTACTAATCTTGTAATTTAGCAATTTGCCTTTCTAACAATCATTTTCATAACTATTATCCTATTCTTGTGCAACTAAATAATACTTGGCAAAGTGTTTAAAGAATGTTGGAATTTGGTGTGTTTAATGATATTTGCCATTATGATAAATAGTCATTATATTTATCATGGTAAACAGTTATGTCTTATTTTAAATTTCGTAAACAACTAGGTTTTTTATTTGGCAATAATGATATTTGTCATTATGCCTAAAAATTGACTAGAATCATTGTTGCAAATACTTGGAGAGCTAAAAGGGAAAAGAAATGTTTAAATCTGACCTTAAGGCCCAAGAACGGGGCTGCATCGTTGCTATATTTTGTTCTTGCTATTTAACGATGTAGACATATCCAGAGGCTTTGCCTCCATACAGACATGAAAGGTACATTCACTATTGGATGATGACCAAAAGAATGGCTTGTCATGGTTTGTACCTGTATTTTTCTTCCTTTAGGGTTAATCTTAGTCCCAAAGGGAAATCTTCATAAAATTTCATGTCTAATTTATTAGAACAAAATTTAGAAACTTGCCTATGAATATGTATGGATAGAGATGAAGTAATATGTTCATGATAGAAAATTATTTATAAAATTATAGAGTGATCCCAAAAAGACACTGCTACTCTTTGAAATAAATGAGTAGAATGAAGAGATAATTAATTGGATAAATTATTTCATAGTGCAGGGTGATAGCAATTCAATTTTGGAGGAATAAATATGGAAAATACAAACATCTTAGGTGTGATATTTTCAAGATATGAAATTCCATAATCAATTATATTGGCACCTCAAGCCAAGGTGGCTACTAGTGAACGACATATAGGCCATTTATGAGAAACTTGTGTCTCATTTTACCTTTGTCGATTATATAGCTTAACATATACTTACAAGGATGGCAACCTTATGAAATGATAAGAGAATGTCGTGATATGGTTGCATATAATTCACGAAAGGAAATCAGTGCAAACAAATAAGGGAATAAATTCTTATATAAATTTCAGCCCACATGACACACACGTGCACATCGGTTGCCAAGTCCGTTTTGTAGCGATAAAGTAAACTACCATCTCTTTTGCTTTCTTTTTATGAAAAATGTTCCCTTCATCAGTTGACTATGAAATTTGTCAACAAATATTTAACCACATAGCATACAGTAGTCTAGCTCTTAGCCCTTAATGTAGAAATTATCTAGACAATATATAGCAACTACGGTGGGGCAATAACTTACCCATAAATAATGTTGCTAAGAGGAGGGTGTAATATCTTCCCCCACATTATGGTGGTTCGAATACTTTTAAAATTTTCTCTATTCTCAATAAAGCAAGTAATGTTATAATATAAATAAGTGGAAATTCAGATATAAGGACCTGACCTAGTAGGAAAACATCTGCAATATATATTTTCAACAATTATTGCAGGTCCATGTGGTGCCTACGCCCTGACCTCTTTCTACTGGATCATTTATTTCATGTCGAGGTTTTTGTTGATTGTCCTTGAATGACGACCTTAATGTGAATGCCGTCTAAGGAGCATTGATGGGATCCATAATTTTCATTACAGAATTAAATGTAGAAAAATACATTCATTTCCTTTGTTAAAGAGCTTTTTTGAGATACAAATCAAATTTCTAAAAAGATATCTGAATAATTTCTAGTTTTATCTGTGGTGGGCCTTTTTAGCAATTGCAGGCTGGGCTGCCTCCTGCCACACTATGGCTCAAAGGTTCTAGATAAGAGAGTCAGGATCGGCTTGACTGCAACATACCCCAAACCGGCTTGTGCACAAATTAAGATCCCTTTGCTAAAAATTTGATCACGTGCCTATGGCATAGAGAACTGTTACAAAAGAGTTATGGCAGATAGGTGTAATACAACAACAACAAAAGGAAATATACTCACTATTAGCTAGAAAACAAGAAACGCTAAATGAAATAAAGGAGGGAGCAATGCAGCAATATAAATGCAATATAAGTAAAATGATAATAATAAAGAAAGAGAAATAATACCGATGCTTAACCAATAAAAGAAGAATGGTCAGTCTGCCATGCTTGATTGTCCTACAGAGTTAAGTCCAGGAAGGGAACCACTCTTCAATGCAGGTAACCTCACAGAAGGATTCCACCACGGAAATTACCCACTTTGAGAGAATGGGCCTAAATGGCTTATCCTTAAATTCCTTAATCCTTACTAGAGGGTAGGCTCTTAAAAGGAGAGAAAGGATTAGCCTACTTTCTCACTCTCTATTCATTCTAGGTTTTCTATTCTATTTTCCAGTCTCTTCTTTTCTTGTGGTGTTGTTATATTATTCCCTTTTCCTCATGTGTTCTGTTTCCTGTGCATGGCAGAGGATCCTTTTATACTGCCTGCCGTAATGGGTTTTACCATTTTACCCTTTAACCGCTTTTGTCTAGGCGTGGGTGTCCTTCTTGACCACCCACTGGTCTGTAAGCTGCCCAGCCACCACCACTTACTTGTGCTGGCCTTGCCACATCCCATAACTAGACAAAGAGCCTTATTTTGTTTGCTTGCTCACCATGGCATTCCCATCCGAATAAGGGTGGGCATTCTCTTTCACTATCTGTTAAGACATATGTGATTTGATGTTAGGAATATATGTCAAATTAGTATTGGTTAATCCTTTGACAAAATACACTTTACTTGTAATTGGGTAGATCTAGGATGTGTTTAATGCTTCAAAGAACAAGGTTTCAAGATCAAGTGTTAAAACCACACAAATCTATCCAAGAAACAAGTGAAGAAGTGCTAGATTTTAAAGATCGATAGTTAGCATCTATTGAGGTTTAAAAAGCTGTTGAAGCCCGAAACTCGACAACTAGCTTGATAAATACCCTATCTATCGAGGTTTATGAAATTCAATTTTTCAGAGCTGATTTACTCCAATCTATGAGTATATGTTTAGGCTTTCTTTTCTCACAACCCTAAACATATATAAGGATTATTTTAAGGCCGTAAAAGGTTGTGCAAGTGTGAAGCAAAGTTTTGTTCATGCAAATTGTGACCGGAGACAGAATTTGCCCTAGTTCATCTTTCTCTTGAAGAAGCTGCTGTGTTTATACACCTTAGGGTTTTGTGACCAAAGAGCTTCATGATCTTCATTGTGTGATGAACTGAAGAACTTTGCAATCAACATCTTTCTCAAGTTGGTGATCAAGTCGCGTACTAGAATCCACACATCTATTGGTTAGTCATGTACTAGGAGCCATGCATTGAAAAGGAGAGATTATCACTACAGAACAAGTCCAATTAGGTATTGGGGTAAGGGTTCAACTGTAGGTTGGTATAAGGTACTGGGATTTTTTTACTTGTAACCGCTTGTTTTGATAATAGTGAATTCTCGAGAATGGTGACCTTAAAATCACCCAGTGGAGTTTTTGCCGTGTAGGTTTTCCCCATTCATAAACAAATCACCGTGTCAATCTAATTTCCGTTGCATTTAGTTAATTGGTGATTTGTTTGTACTGCCACACATTTTGCATGTTAATTGAATTAATTAATTAATTTGGCTAAATCAATTAGTTAATTTATCACAAGGGGTCAATACATTCTTGCCTTATCAAGTGGTATCAGAGCAGGCACACTTTGATTAGGTTTTAATCTTTGCTATTTGATCCATTGACCCCTGTTTTGTCATGGATAGAGGACAGTCTCTTATTATACCTCCTTTATTTGATGGCACTAACTATACATATTGGAAAGTACGCATGAGAGCTTTCTTGCGGTCATTAGATGAAAATGTGTGGCAAGCTATGGAGATAGGTTGGACCAAGCCTACGGAAGCACCGACCGATTGGGATGATGCTAAGATTAAGGCGGCAAACTTCAATAGCAGGGCATTGAATGCTCTATTTAGTGCAGTCACGAATGAGGAATTCAAGAAGATATCCTTTACTGAAACTTCTAAGGAAGCATGGACCATTCTCCAGACAACCTATGAAGGAACCAAGGTTATCAAGGATTCAAAGCTTTAGAGGCTTACTACGAGCTTTGAAGAGATTAAGATGAAGGAGGATGAGTCATTCGATGAGTTCTATGCCAAGCTCAAGGACATAGTGAACTTAGTCTTTAATCTAGGGAAAACTATCCCTGAACCTAAGATTGTGAGAAAGGTTCTCAAATCTCTACACGCAATTAAGGAATCAAAGGATATTGATAAAATTCCTTTAACAAAGTTGGTTGGAAATCTACGGACCTATGAGTAGGGTTTGACGAGGATAGGGAAATCAAGCAAGAGCAAGAGCATGGCACTAAAGGCCAAGAGCAGTGACACAAATAAGTCTTCAGTCGATGAAGATTCCAACATGAAGTCCTACATTACAAGGCAATTCAAGAAGTTCATGAAGAATGCCAATGGGAAGGGCTTCGACAAGGACCGTAGGCAATCCAATTCTTTGCAGTTCAAAAGCCAAGACAAAGGGAAGAAGGATGATAGAGATGGCAGTCAGTACACTATTCCCTTAGGACCAAAATGCTTTAGGTGTCAAGGCTTCGGTCACATGAAACAAGAGTGCCCTACGTATCTCAAGACTATTGGGAAGAGTAAGACACTTGCTACTACGTTAAGCAACACTAAGCCTGAGGATGATTCTGGTAATGAGGATGATGGAATCCTAAATGCCTTCACTGCCACTGTAAATTCTACTAAGGGGATTGTTGAAGATGTGGATGAAGAAGAGGAATGAGTAGAGTCTAAGTTTGAAAAGATGGATGAGCAAGATGACATCCACACAGTCTATGCAAAGTTATACAAGGTCTCGAAAAAGCATGAGAAGTTGTATAGGTTGGTCACCAAGAAGCTTAGTGAAGTGGAGCTTGAACGAGAAGAAATCTCCACAAAGTTTGATGAAGCAAATCAGATCATTGGAGCACTAAGATTTAAGAATAATTTCTTGGCTAAAAAGACCAAGAAGTTTGAGGCAAAACTATTCCAAGTCAGAGCCCAGTTGGAAAGGACTTCAAGTGCAAAGCTCAATGAGATGCTCAGTCTTCAGAAATCTGCTTCCGATCGAACCGGTTTAGGGTATGATTTCTTTTCTCCTAGTATTGCTTCTGCTAGTAATACTGTTTTTGTTCCTCCTGTTGATAATATTGAAATTGAGAACAGTAATGTTAAAAATTAATTAGCTAGTGAGAACATAGACAAGGGTAAATCTATCTTGGGACCTCCCCCCAAGCCGGGTAAGAAAGAGATTAAGAACCCTAGGGCTAAGAAGGGAAATACTCAAAAGCCTTGAATGGTTTTAGACCCCTTAAAACAATCAGATTAACCTAGTTAATTAGCCAAGTGATTAACTTAGTCAATTTAAGCAATTCTAGGTTATCACAAACATACAATCATATCAAAAGTATAGAGTAGCGGAAAGATAAAAGACATAATGATATGATCACCCAGGAAACTACACGGTAAAAATCTGGGGAGGATTTGACCTAGCTATCCTCAAGGTAAACCTGAATCCACTATGCGAAAGAATCGAAGTTCATACAAAAGGACTACAAGCTCCCCGCTTGACTTCCTAATGCTACCCACCAGTAGAACTTACTGACACGACCACGTGCAAGCTCCGAATCCACGGACTCCTTCTTTCTTGGATTCTCCAATCAGTTACAAGCACCCACGCTTGATATTCTTTAAGCTTCAATGGTAGCAACCAAGTTGATCATCAAGATGTTGAAGTAATCTCTACCTTGAAAACCCTAAACTTTGTGTAAAGGAAAGCTCCTCTAGATCTCACAAGAGATTTACACAAAATAGAAAAGTATGAGCAACAATACAACTGGAGCAACCACAAAAACGTGGCTAGGGTTTTTCTTTATATACCTAGGGTAAAAACAAGAAACCCAAAACGTTTAATGAGTTAGGGCTGAACTGGAATATTCTGCAGAAAAACATTTTACCTGAGATTCGATCGATCGAGTCTTTCCTTCGATCGATCGAGCCAGGCCGAAATGCACCAATGCATCTGCAGCCACTCGATTCCAACTTTACATGAAAGACCCAACTTTGAGCAAGCCTAAACAAGACTAAATAACCTGTTTTGATCATGGTTTGCCAACAATACAAATTAGAGTTCTAAATACATAAAATCCTAAATCTTTAGAACCTAACAAACTCCCCCTTTGGCAATCCGTGACAAAACACAAACAATAAGCTCAAAGTTTACAATTAAACAGCCCTTTACAAAATAATGCTCATAAAGACTAAAATTCAATCCTAATTACTATCCATCAGTTGCAAGTGTAGACAGCAGCTCAATTGAATCAACCTGTATATTCCTGAAATACTCAACAAACACATAAACGCATGTGTGACAAAAAATAGTATATAAACAGGTATAACATTCTTGTATGATCCACACAACACATAATAAAGACATATATCAATAAATAACTCATAGAATATAAATCAATAAACAGTGAATCCAATGAAACAAGAATCAACAAAAAATCATGTATATCAATCAATGTTACTCCCCCTAACATGAATATCCCCAAAAAAATGATATACAAGGTGAAGCGCCTAAATACAGTCTACTCCACAGAACCAAAAAAAATCTCCCTAACTACAAAAACTCCTCTACAAACTCTACTGCAATCACAATCCATCATCAAAAGGAGGTGGTGAGGGTGATCGAAGACACGCCAGATCAGCTCGTAAAGCTCGGATCTCGTCAAAAAGGTCCACCAAAAGCTGACCATGAGCCGCCTGAACGGTCATGATAGTCTCCAAGGTACGACGGATATCAAAGTCATCCGATAGAGGTGGAGGAATAGCAGCAGCAGCATCAGGATCAGGAACATCCTCACCAGTAGGACCTGTAGAAGAAGAGGGAGGAGGAGCGGACCCAGAAGGCTCAGACCTAGGGTGTTTAGAGCCAGCTCGAAGATGAGTAGCCCTTTGTCTAAGAAAAGACGCACCTATGGGACCGATGACATGCACAGGCTCCGAGGAAGGGAAAATCCTCTAGACCTAAGTAAAGAAGAATCCTATGAATAAAAATAGGATGAACCAGTGCATGAGCAGAAGATAAACTCCTATACACTTCGTTCAAAGAACAAAGGAACAAGTGGGGAAAACTGATAGGAGCATCAGTAACGAGGGCGTACAGAAATACACACCTCTCAAGAGGAATGGTGTGCAGATGAGAAATGGGCCAAAAACAATGACAAGCTATCCTAAAGAAAAGATAGTGAAGCTCAGAAAGCTCAGCAGTGGTGATCCGAGGATCAGAACCCCACTGGATAGATGACCCAGTGATGTAAGACATGACATCACTCAAAACTGGAGACTCATCATAGGGATAGATAGGGTGCTGGACCAAAGGTACCCCAAGAGCATCAGCCACTACTATAGGAGTAATGGTGTACTCTACGCCTCGTATCCAACTCTTTACTAAAGTGTTGGAATCATAGACACGGATTGAGATGTTCGAGAAGAACTCTCGGATCAAGGTAGCAGGTGGAGGAGGATTAGAAATATCCACCAAGGGTAACCAACCCCGACGCTTTATGTTTGCCCTAATGGCAGGATCGAACTCATCTAGAATAACAGACCGCTCAGACCAGATCTTACGCCTAAGGTTCAGCTTCTCAAATATTTCCTGGTTTTTCTCACTAGGAAATTTCTCACGGTCAAAAGATGGAGGGGAAGGAGTAGGTGAGGAGATAGACCTACGAGCTCTAGTCTTCCTAGGCATGATGCTAAGGAAAGGACAGAGACACAAGAAAGGAAAAAAATAAAAACCAATGGCAGACTGCAAATTAGCACAAAAAAATATAGAGCAAAAAACTATATGATGCATGAACAGTTAAAATGGCATGATGCATGTACTAATGCATTAAACAGAGTTCAAGATTAAGTTCAATTGAACAAAAATGGCTTGAGCGTAGAGTTTCTAACAAAAACCCCAAAAAATTTTAAAACCACTTGAAAAATTTTGAAGCACATGGCTGAATTAAGCATTACAAAACATAACACATAGATTATAATGCCTAATTACATCCAATCAACAAGCCAATTTCATCAACTTCAACCTAATTGAACAAAATCCCCAATTCGGAACTAAACATAAACCCTAGAAATTTCAATTTCTCACAAAACCCAAAATTGATCAAATTAAACTATCACAATCAAGTTTATAACATGTCCCCATAAAAACCCATTGATCAATTGCACAAAATTAGGCATGAAACATCAAAAATCCCAAATTTAGAGAGGTCCAAAAATTAGAGAGAAAATGCATGAAAAATGCAAATAAACTCAACAATGAGGGGCAAAAGAGACTTACCGGCTTGAGGAAAGAGAAATTTTGCAAAAAATTTGAAGGAAAACGACAAAAAATCGCTGTAGATCCGTGCCAAGTCGGAGAGAGAAAAGAAAGTTTGAAGAAAACTTTTTTGAAAAGGTAAGGAATCAGTCAAAGAACACTGTTTAAAAAGCTGATTCACGACTTTCGATTGATCGAAAATTACTTTCGATCGATCGAGTCACTCCGAAATTTTTAAAAGGAATTTTAAAATTTTTGATCGATCGAAAAACAGACTGGATCGATCAAAATAGGCAGCGGATCACAGTATTTTGGGAAAAATTCCAGTTTTGAAAAATCAAACCAATTTTTGAAAAAATAGCTCCTCAAAGCATTAAAATCAAAGAAACACAATGCATGAGTATGAAATGAAATGGAATGCTATTTCAAAAACCCAAATTTGTAATCCCAGTTTCTCCAAAGAAAGTTTCAGCCAGTTCTTCTTTTAATTTCTCAGCCAAAAATAATGTTTTGCATAATTCTCAAGATATTTTCAAACTTGGTTGGTCAGACCAAAAACACACACAATAACATGTACAGTGTTTAGCAAAGAGTAACTCGTGTAATGTGTGCAAACTAGCAAAAACTTGAGATACATGTGAGGTGATATGCGAATAGAAATCAATCACAAAGCCTACAAAATTCATCACACAAAATTTAAAAGAGACTATCACCTAAAGAGTTACATCATATAACTCCCACATCTCCTAGAACATAAGCTTGCAATCATGTAAGTTTCTTGTATTTAGCCTCTTAATTATGTGAATTGACATCAAGCCTAATAGTACACACTAGTTTTAATTAAGTGAATTGGCATCAAGCCTAATAGTACACACCAATTTTAAGCATTAAGCAAATAAACTGAGGCTACACCTTATGTTCTTTTTGTGCATGTGCTACACTTTCTCGAGCACAAAATCTTATGATATGCACTAAGGTATTCATGATTGGCTAGTGAACAGTGGTGAGATGGTTATTTATGCCTTTCTCAAAAGGTTCAAGTCCGACAGTCAAAGACATGTGACTTCAAGATCAAGACAAAGTGATCAACAACCATAAACATCTTTCCCACACAACATGCACTACAAAGTTTCAACTAGTCAAGTGCACTAAATAAGCTCATCAAAGTTAAACAAGGTACATAAGACATGTTATGTGAAAATAAATTGACCAACCTTGTTTTCAAAAACCAAGAAAAATAATGTCAAACATATTTTTGCTTTCTCCTTTTCTTTTTTTTTCTTTTTTTTTTATATATATATTTTTTAAAAAGAGAAAACTAATACATCCTAGAATGAAATGCATGAATGTAATGTAATGCAAGTCCTAGAAAAAAAAACACAAAAATACAAAAACCAAAGAACAATGGTCACAGAGGAATGGGCAATGAAGCACAAGGACCATGTCAGAAAGACTCAATTAGATCGAGTCTTTTGCATCCAAAACCTTTTAGATGCACCATGAGCATTGGAGTTCACGTTCGAGTGATTTCCAACTCCAGAATTAGAATAAAGGTTCAACGCCTTAACCAATTCACCAATAAGTGTCATAGGATCTTGTGCTTGAGGCACAGGCACCTTTGGTTTGTTTGCTCTCTTAGCAGCTTGAAGCTTGTAACATTTAGGATGAATGTGTCCAGACTTTCCACAATAATGACAAACCCAAGCAGGTTTACCTTGCATCTTGTCCTTAGAAAGGGTAGAATCCTTAGGTTTAGACTCTCCTAGATCAACCCTAATCTTCTTAAGAGGTGAAACTTCTACAGATTTGACAACCTCATTCACAGGGGGTTTGACAGTTTCACTCACAACCTCACTCACAGAAGGTTCAGAAGAAGAAGAAGGAACAAAGTTCGTGGAATGTGGTGCAGACACAGAGATGCTTTCAACAAAACCTAAACCAGATTTGTCAGAAGGATACTTTTAAACATTCAACATTTGATCAAGTTTAAAACTAGCAGATCTAGCAACAGATAAATCATGTTCCAAAGTTTTAACTTTATCAAGCAAAAGCATGTTCTCAGATTTAACATTGTTCAAAAGATCATTAGCATCAAACAATTTGTTGGAGATTTAGACCCCTTAAACAACCAAATTGCGTAGTCTAGATTAATTAGCCAAGTTGTTACTTAGTTAAATTAAGCAATTCTAGGTTAAAGCAATTCAACAATCATATCAAGAATATTAATGCAGCGGAAAATAAATGAACACAAGATATGATCACCCAGGAAAGCACACGGTAAAAACCTGGGGAGGATTTGACCCACCGATCCTCAAGGCAAACCTGAATTCACTATGAAAGAATTGAAGTTCTTACAAAAGGACTACAAGCTCCCCGCTCGACTTCCTAATGCTACCCACCAGTAGAACTTCCTGACACGACCACGCGCAGGCTCCGAATCCACGGACTACTTCTTTCTTGAATTCCTCAATCAGCTACAAGCTCCCCGCTTGCTTTTCTTTTAAGTTCAAATGGTAGCAACCTTGTTGATCATCAAGATATTGACAACCCTAAGTTTATGTGAAGGAAAGCTCCTCAAAGATCTCACAAGAGATTCACATAAACAGCAAATATGAGCAACAAAACAATATGGACAACCTCCAAAAAACGTGGCTAGGGTTTTGTTTATATACCTAGGGTAAAAACATAAAACCCTAAACGTTTAATGAAGTAGGGCTGAGTTGGAAATTCTGCAGAATAATCAACCTGTGCGATTTTCGATCGATCGAGTCTATTCTTCGATCGATCGAGCCAGGCCAAAAGTCCAAAGTACTTCTGCAGCCACTCGATTCCAATTGTACAATAATAAACCAACTTTGAGCAAGTCTAAACAAGACTAAATACAATGTTTTGATCATGGTTTGCCAACATTACACATTAGAGTTCTAAATACATAAAATCCTAAGACCTTAGAACCTAACACAATTTAACAAGCAAATTCTTCTTTTCAAGCTCAAGAGATTCAATTTTCTTCAGGCCAAGTTCAACATTCATAGCATCCTTTGCAGCAATTTTGCAAAGTTTATTGTAGGCCTCTTGAAGATCTGCATCCTCAGAGAGGTCCCATTCAGAAGGGTTCTGTTCAACATATATACTTTCATTGACTACAGCAGTAGCAGTGAAAGCAATGAAGTTTCCATCCTCGTCACATCCGGACTCATCATCAGAAACCTCATTATCACTAAGGGTTACAGCCATAGCTTTACCCTTAGACCTCAAGAATGTAGGACATTCAGATTTCACATGACCATACCCTTGACAGCCAAAACACTGAGCACCCAATGGATTGTTTGAAGATTGACCAACTTTTTCTCTAGGTTTTTCAAAATTATTAACCTTAGTGGGATCATTCTTCATAAAGTTTCTAGGTTCAGCAGTGTTTGTACCTCTTGCCTTTCTATTGTTATTCCTAAGAAAGTTTTTAAAGTTCTTGGCAAGGTATGCAATCTCTGTAGCAGAGAGCTCATCATCAAATCCACCACCATCAACATCATCAACTGACTTAAGAGCCATTGATTTGGATTTGTTCACTTTGGGTAGGTCAGACTCATAAGATTGAAGAGATCCTACAAGCTCATCAACAGGGATGGAGTCCACATCCTTGCTCTTAGTTATGACAGTCACTTTGGGTCTAAAGTTCTCAGTTAAAAATCTAAGTATCTTCCTAACAATTTTAGGTTGATCATAGATTTCACCCAAATTAAAAGCAAAATTAACAATGTCATTTAATTCAGCATAGAATTCATCAAAAGATTCATCATCAGACATTCTAATGCTTTCAAATCTAGAAGTCAATTGCTGCAGTTTATTGATCTTAACTGCCTTTGTGCCTTCATGAACAGTTTGGAGGATTTTCCAAGCAGTATGAGCAACCTCAACATTAGAGATCCTCTTAAATTCCTCCATAGAAACAGCATTGAAGATGGCATTCATAGCTTTGCTATTGAAGCCTGCTGCTTCTTTTTCAGAAGTTTGCCACTCACTCACAGGAGTAGTGGGCTTCTGCCATCCGTACTCAACGGAATTCCAAACTCTCTCATCAATGGATTTCAGGAATGCTTTCATCCGTACTTTCCAATAAGCATAGTTATTCCCACCAAAGTGAGGAGGAACAACAAGAGAGTGTCCATGCTCCATGACAACAGGGGTCAAGGATCAACTCAGAGATCAAAAAATCTCTAACAAGAGAGCAACCCGCTCTGATACCACTTGAACGATTTTAGACCCCTTAAAACAATCAGATTAACCTAGTTAATTAGCCAAGTGATTAACTTAGTCAATTTAAGCAATTCTAGGTTATCACAAACATACAATCATATCCAAAGTATAAAGCAGCGGAAAGATAAAAGACACAATGATATGATCACCCAAGAAACCACACAGTAAAAACCTGGGGAGGATTTGACCTAGCTATCTTCAAAGTAAACCTGAATCCACTATGCGAAAGAATCGAAGTTCATACAAAAGGACTACAAGCTCCCCGCTTGACTTCCTAATGCTACCCACCAGTAGAACTTACTGACACGACCACGTGCAAGCTCAGAATCCACGGACTCCTTCTTTCTTGGATTCTCCAATCAGCTACAAGCACCCACGCTTGAAATTCTTTAAGCTTCAATGGTAGCAACCGAGTTGATCATTAAGATGTTGAAGTAATCTCTACCTTGAAAACCCTAAACTTTGTGTAAAGGAAAGCTCCTCTAGATCTCACAAGAGATTTACACAAAACAGAAAAGTATGAGCAACAATACAACTGGAGCAACCACAAAAACGTGGCTAAGGTTTTTCTTTATATACCTAGGGTAAAAACAGAAAACCCAAAACATTTAATGAGTTAGGGCTAAGCTGGAATATTCTGCAAAAAAACATTCTGCCCGAGATTCGATCGATCGAGTCTTTCCTTCGATTGATCGAGCCAGGCCGAAATGCACCAATGCATCTGCAGCCACTCGATTCCAACTTTACATGAAAGACCCAACTTTGAGCAAGCCTAAATAAGACTAAATAACCTGTTTTGATCATAGTTTGCCAACAATACAAATTAGAGTTCTAAATACATAAAATCCTAAATCTTTAGAACCTAATAAGCCCAAATAGAAAAAGCAGCATTTTTGTCATCACTGTGGTGCAGCTAGACATACTCGACCTAATTGTTATAAGTGGTTAGCCATTCAACAGAGCAACAACATGATTGCGTCGGGAAACCAGAATCAGTTTCCATCCTCCTTTGCTCCTCTTGGAGATCTTCTCAAAGCCTTCATGTTCTTTTCAAACTTGAACGGTATAAATTCTTCCCCCTCACCGCCGGATTAAGGATTGCTAAACAGAAAGGTTCTTCCAAAGTGTGGAAGGAGAAGGGCTCCAAGTGATTTTGTCACTTTTTCTCTCTCTCCCTTTCTTTTCTTTTCTTTTTTTTTTTTTTTTTTTTTTTTTTTTGCTTTACTGGTGTGTTTTTCTTTCATGTTTTGAATCACTCTAGTTTTACGCATTGCTTTGTTTAACATGTTTTTGTTTGTTTACTTTTTAGTTTAGCTTTATTTTGTTTTTTATATAAAAAAAATTTTGAAATTGAAAAATTAGAAAAATACAAAAATAGTGTGTGTTTGTGTACATTCGTACTTGTGTACCTTGGATGGCCAATGAAATAAAATTTTCTAAACTTTGTATCTTTTGTAGTTTAGATGAGCATCTATATGCACAACTAAGCAAGTGAGCTTTATGGCTCATGTTTGTGATAAGTAAGGTTAAGTAATCTCTTATGCTTCATACTCGTATCACTCTTTTTGATTGGAAGGACTAGAAAATCCTAAGAGAAAGGCATAAATAACCATCTCACCACTATTGCCCGCCAATCATGAAATGACATTTGTATGCTTCGGCATAGCAAAAGCGGAATGTCAAATGCTTAACATCATTGTCCATCTGTTTTTAATCTCTTATATGCCCATGCATGATTTGCTTAAAAGAAAAATACGCAAAGAAAAATGAAAAGCAAAAAGAATCAAAATGTTTTATACATGATTGCAAGCGTGTATTCTAGGAGATATGGGAGTTATAGGATGTACTTCGAAGGTGATAATCCCCATCAAACAGTTATGATTGTGTGTGAGTTAAAATAATTTTCTCATATCTCAAATCATCATAACATGTAGACACTTATGTAGGAAATATGCATAAACGTAGCGGAAAAATTAACGGATCTACTTCATTCAGAATTGATAACATGTATTAAGTAAGTTTCAGAATATAGAGCAAGAGAGTGTACCTTGATGCTGTGAATTTCAAAACAAAGATCGAAGCATTTGGGAATACTTTTAATCTTCACTCCAATTCCACTAACGCCCAAGAAGTATGGACTCTCAATCGGTCACAAAGGGATTAGAGAGTGACTTACACTCACTTACACACCATTTCACAATGATGTTTCTCATTCCTAAAATTCAGTATGTTGTTCCCTTTGTATCTAACCAATTATCTAATTGGGCTGGCCTTTTGGGCCTTTCCAATTGGGCTTAAGTGCGTGGCTTGGAGTGGGACCAAAAGGGACCAATAAGACACTAGCTCCAATGGGCCTTGGGCTTTTCTATCAACTCTTGACAAGTTCAAAGTTACCATTAACTATATTTAATACCACTATATAAATATAGTTGCACTCTAGGCCTTATCTATAAATTATATCCCAAGACTTTATTATACATGCAACCCCTTCATAAAATATTCGTAGTAATTCAAAGTCATGAATATAGACTGTCACTTTGAAGATTACTACATCTTAATCCTTGAGTACCCGGTTTAATCCTTTTAAGTTATTCACCATATATTTATGAAATCCAATTTCATAAATATATACTTTAGTAATTTCTTACCAAAGTGGTTAGGCCTAACTCTCTGAATAACTGAACCCATTAAACTTATCTCAAGGGAATATTTTACATCTCCATTAAGAGACTATGAATTCCATCTTGAGAATATATGTTCCATCAACACTAAATGTGGTTGCCCAACATACTGAGGTTTTGACCGTTACTTTAGATCTCACTCCTGATATATCAAAGCAACCTACACTTCATGATCAGGTCCATTATTCTCTCAGGATTAAGAGTTCATGTAAATACAAGTCGTGAGATTTATTATTCAATTGACAGTCGTTAGGAGAATAATAAATCTCATAGCGGTCCAGTTCAATATGTCTTAACTCTTAAAACATATCAACATATCAACTAGAAGTCTCCACTTCCATGATCAAGACAAATCATCTTAGTTGATATGTTATAGTCTTCGCAGATGAAATGCCCAATTTCATCACCGACTACGAACTAAAATTCTGAGTTTACAAAAAACTTGTGACTTATATCTTCTGTGACTAAATCACATAAATCACATACTATGCATCTCATGGACTATATGATAATGTCCGAATATTCATATTATCATTATTTTAGATAATAATAAAACAACTTTATTAATTACAATATTAAGCTATACATCATGTCATACATAATATCATACATAACATCATACAATAGGATTCTAAGGCACTAATCCAAACAATCTCCCACTTGCCCTAAAGACTATTGTGCACTAATCTAACTCCCATTCCCTCCAAATGTGAATCGAAGGTCCATTGAGGCAAGGCTTTGGTAAAGGGATCTGCTAGATTACTTGCACTTTCAATCTTTGCTACCACCACATCTCCACGAGCAATAATATCTCTAATGATGTGGTACTTTCTCTCAATGTGTTTTCCTTTCTTGTGATTCCTTGGATCTTTTGATTGTGCAACTGCACCACTATTGTCGCAAAACAATGTGATGGGAACTTGTTCCATTCTCATTACACCAAGGTCAGAAAGGAATTTCTTGAGCCATACAGCTTCTTTTGCTGCTTCACAAGCAGCAACATATTCTGCTTCCATGGTGGAGTCCGCAATACAAGATTGCTTGACACTCCTTCATGTTATGGCTCCACCTCCTAAGGTGAAAACACATCCTGATGTGGACTTTCTGAAATCTAGATCCGATTGAAAATCTGAATCTGTATAGCCAATAGGAATCAAATCCTCACAACGGTAAACAAGCATATAATCTCTCGTTCTCCGTAGATACTTGAGAATATGCCTTACAGCTTGCCAATGTTTTGGTCCTGGATTTGATTGATATCGGCTAACCATGCCAACTGAATAACAAATATTTGGCCTAGTACAAAGCATGGCATACATGAGACTTCCTACTGCAGAAGCATAAGGAACTTGTCTCATTATATCTTCTTCCTCTTGAGTCTTAGGCCTTTGGTCATCAGACAGAGGAACTCCATGTCTGAAAGGAAGTAATCCTTTCTTGGAGTTTTGCATGCTAAACCGTTCTAGAACCTTATCTATATATCCAGCTTGTGATAAGCCTAACATCTTATTCTTGCAATCTCGCCAAAGCTTGATCCCTAGAATAAAATTAGCCTCACCCAAGTCCTTCATATCAAATTGGCTTGACAACCAAACCTTTACAAATGACATTACCCCTACATCATTTCCAATAAGTAGAATATCATCTACATAAAGTACTAGGAACATTACTACTTTATCTTGATGTCTTTTGTACACACATGGTTCATCAAGATTTTGTTCAAAACCAAATGATTTGATTGTTTCGTCAAATCTGATGTTCCATGACCTAGATGCTTGCTTAAGTCCATAAATAGACCTTTTCAACTTGCATACGATATGCTCTTGGTTCTTATCTATGAAACCTTCCGGTTGCATCATATAGATTTCCTCTTCAAGATTGCCATTTAGAAAAGTAGTCTTGACATCCATTTGCCAAATCTCATAATCATAATGAGCAGTAATGGATAAGAGAATTCTGATAGATTTAAGCATTGCTACTGGTGAAAAGGTTTCTTTATAATCAATACCTTCTTTTTTAGTATACCCTTTCGCCACTAGCCTTGCTTTAAAGGTTTCAACCTTTCCATCTATCCCTCTCTTCCTCTTGTAAACCCATTTGCAACCAACATGTTTAATGTCATTAGGCGCCTTTACAAGATCCCAAACTTGATTGGAATACATGGAATCTAATTCAGATTTCATAGCTTTGACCCAATGATGTGCATCTATATCATTCATTGCTTCTTCGTAAGTGTAAGGATTAGTTTCGGCCTCTTCTGAGATAGCTTCATGAGTTTCTCCCAGACCTATAAACCTTATAGGTGGCCTAACATTCCTCCCACTACGACGAGGCACCGGTGTACTAGACATCTCATGAGTAGTATCTTGTGGTGTATCCAATATGAAAGCTCGAAAACGTGTTGAAAACACACGAGCTGTTTAGACCCCCTAATTAAAATAACGGCTTGGTTGATTTTACACTAACTTAATACAAGTGCGGAATAGTGCAAACACAAGCGTATAAACAAGAAGCTACTCTAATTCATAATTAAAGCAACACAACAGTAATAATGAAATTAAACAAGAGTAGGGAAGAAGGATGCAAACACAGAAAACACCGAGACGTGTTTTCGAAGAGGAAACCGAAGAACTCGGCGAAAAACCTCTCCGCCGCCCTCCAAGCGGAAATCGATCCACTAGACAATCAGTTGGGATACATGAGTAAGCAAAAGACCCTCCAAGCCTAATCTACCCAATGCACCTAAGCCCTCCAAGCTCCAACTCCAACAAGACTTCTCGGAACCGTGTCTTGTCTAGTTCTCCGGATCCCGCAACAAGCTCCATGTTGCATCTGCCATCCTTGGCTTCTTCCAATGCTTCCCAGTAGCACCAAAACGTCACTCAACACTCTCAAAAGGTGTGGTAAGTGTTTGGGCTATCAACCTCTCAATGGTGTGGAAATGGAGAGGGAAGGGTTGAGGAGATACCACAAGCAAGTGTATAGAGAAAGGTGGGGATGACAATCTCTAATTGCAAATGTGTTTGGCTAGGGTTTTCTCTCTGAAGCATTCCTCAACATTTGTGGGTAATGAGGGTTTATATAGGATAGGTGCAAAATGTGTGAGTCAGTCAGTACAAGCTGGCAGAACAGCATGTCTCACGGGTGTCTCGCGGGAAGGCCTTACCTGCGAGATATTCGCGAGAGACAGCTGTCTCCACCTGGCCTGACTCTTCGCATTCCAGCATGTGCAGGGCACATGCCTCACTTCGCGGGAAGCTTAGTCGCGACATACCCGCGAGATTCCTTCAGCTTCCAATTTTGCTTGAGTCTTCACACACTCTCTATCACACAACCCTTACATCAATTCCCACAATAAATATAGGGTATAAACGATTGATAAGAATTACAATCAAATTTGGCACGGAATAAAAGCCAACAAAACACATAGTTGAAAATCACAACTTTACACAATACAGCCACATCATCCCTAGTTTCATCTATTGGTTGTTCAACTACAGGTTCATTCATTTCAGCTAAAACAACTTTATTTCTAGGATCAAAATTATTCATATACTCATCTTCCAAAAATTTGACATGTGTGCTAACAAACACTTTGTTATCTTTATGATTATAGAATAAATAACCCTTTGTTTCTTTTGAATACCCTAAAAACATGCATACTTCGGTTTTAGATTCCAACTTATCAGACTTCCTTTTCAACACATGTGTTGGACATCCCCAAATGTGGAGATATTTCATACTAGGCTTACGCCTACTCCACAATTCCTTAGGTGTGTTGGGAACAGATTTTGATGGAACTAAATTCAAAATATGCATTGCAGTTTTTAGTGCATATCCCCAAAAAGAAACTGGTAAAGTTGAGTAACTCATCATGGACCTAACCATTTCTAAAAGAGTCCTATTCCTTCTTTCTGCTACACCATTCTGTTGGGGAGTTCCAGGTGCAGTTAATTGGGACATGATCCCATTTTGAGTTAAGTAATCCTTGAAATCCCCAAGAAGGTATTCACCACCACGATCAAATCGAATGGCTTTTATGCGTTTACCTAATTGATTCTCAACTTCAGCCCTAAAGTCTTTGAACTTTTCAAAGGCTTCGGACATCCGTCTCATTAGATACACATAACCATATCTTGAGTAATCATCGGTAAAAGTGATGAAGTACTCATAACCTCCTTTTGCTTGGGTTGACATAGGACCACAAACATCCGTATGAACTAATTCAAGCAACTCTTGGGCTCTTCTACCTTTTGCATTAAAAGGTCGTTTGGTCATTTTGCCCTCCAAACAAGATTCACAAACTAGAAATTCATCAAAGTCCAATGGCTCTAGAAGTCCATCTTTGATCAGTCTTTGAATTCTGTTTGGATTAATATGACCCAAACGCAAGTGCCAAAGATATGCATCATTAGTAAAAGGAAACTTTCTCTTTAATGATTTTACATGAGAGTTATTATCTAATTCAGAATTATATAATTCATGCTTATCAGGAGTTAAAATATAAAGACCATCCACAATATTGCCAGAACAGATAAATATTTTACCCTTCTTTATTACAACATTGTCTTTAAGGATAACACAATATCCATGTTTACCTAAATAAGTTGCAGAAATTAAATTCCTACGAACATTAGGTACATACAGAAAGTCTTCCAATATTAAAACTCTAGACTCAAAACATAAATTATAAACACCAACAGCTACAACTGGAATCCTGCTCCCATCAGCCAAAGTAAGAAACAATTCTCCTTCATTAAGTTTTCTGGTCTCCTGGAACCCCTGCAAAGAATTGCAGATATGATTAGTACAACCTGAATCCACACACCAGGAATCTGTGGGATTTTGTACCAAACATATTTCAAGGAGGAATGAACTATTCATACCCTTATTTTTGGCAGCCTTGAATTTTGGACAATTCCTCTTCGAATGCCCTTTCTCACCACAATGGAAACATTTTCCTTTGAGCTTCTTTCCTTTGTCAACAACCCCTAAGGCAATTTGTTTACCATCTTGCTTGGTGAATTCCTTCTTCTTCTTCTTCTTACCCTTGCCTTTCGACTTAGGTTGAGAAGTAGAAGCTTCACCCACATTGGCTTCAACACTAGAAGTACCAAGGATGCCTTCCGCCGCTACCAACTCATTCATTAATTCAGACAAAGAGTAAATCTTTTTGTTCATATTATAATTGAGTCTAAATTCCTTGAATGATTCCGGTAGTGACTGGAGTATCATATCCACTTGGGATTCTCCATCAATATCGGCACCTAAAACCTCCAATGTATTCAGATTGGAAATCATTGTAAGACAATGCTCCCTCACTAAACTACCTTCAACCATTTTGGTATTATAAATTTGCCTCATGGTTTCTTGCCTTGCAGAACGGCCTTGCTCACCAAATATCTCCTTCAGACTTAGCATAATGTCCGAAGCTAGTTCTACATCCTGCATTTGATGCTGTAGAACATTTGAGATAGATGCTAGGATGTAGCACTTGGCCATCTCATTAGATTTCTGCCAACGATCATATCGTTGTTTTTCCTCAGGAGGAGCATCTAATGAAGAAAAACTAGGACATGGTTTAGTAAGCACATATTTGTGCTCTTCAGCAGTGAGAACTATATCCAAATTTCTTTTCTAGTCAATATAGTTGGATCTAGTCATTTTGTTTTGATTAAGAATAGTAACAAGTGGGCTAAATGATGCCATGAACAAATATGAAAATAATAAACATGAATATAATAAGTAAACTGGACATTATCTATTTAGCATATAAACATATAATATGGAACCTTAATAAAACCATAAAATAATATATGCAACGACAACCCAATCCATGTCTATAATTCCTTGGTAGCAAGTTTATTATAAACACATTAATTGATTGAGAACTATTCTCATTATTAGTGCTATCATGATAACTCTTATCAAACACTAATAATATGCCGTATTACCTTTAGCCTCTAAGTAATAATGACATAGCTCATTTGGGAGGTTAACATTACACTTAGTCTAGTGTACACCATTATCTAGAATCATGTGTAGCCACATTTCATCTCCCTTTATGGCATTTAAACTTGTAGTACCATGGAACAAAATACCCTCCTTTGGGATCGCGAGGCATATACGCCAAGACGAGGTGCTTGTCCACACTACTTTAAACGGGCAAGTTCAATCTTGTAGTACTATGAAGTAAACACCCTCCTTTGGGATCGCAAGGCATATACACCAAGACGAGGTGCTTACCACACACTACTATGAACTGATAATGGAGGCCGTGAGATCCAACCCTTGTATCTCTCTCCCACTAGATGTTTTAAAAGAAAGGTTTTTAATTGTTTAATGCATATATAAACTAATTACACATAGCCTTGCACTTTATACATGTAATAAACAAGTGTAAGAATTTTTGGCGACTGGTTTTCGCGACTTGCCCAGTCGCCAAAACCAGTCGCGAGTTTTGGCGACTCACTGGTGACTTGCCCAGTTGCGAGACTCCAGTCGCGAGATTCATCCAGAAACTTTGGCGACTCACTGGCGACTTAACTCGCGACTCGCCAGTTGCGAAAAAACCCAGAAATAGCCGTTTTTCTGTTTTAACCGTTTTTGACGTTTCTAATGAACAAAACACATTCTTAATTATCAAAAATGATGAGATTAAGATTAAAACTTGAATTTCATTGATGTTAAAGTGTTAAAATTCAATTTTACATGGTCAAAATCAAACTTAAACAACATCATAACATCAAAATCAGTTTTAATCAAATAATAGTTTCAAAAACTATAATATGCAGAAAAATGACTGCAGAATTTTCACAACTATGAAAATAGTTTTCTCTAATTCTAAAACTCACTAAACATATTATACAGATTCGAAAATGAAGACCGCTCTGATACCAATTGTAGGAAATATGCATAAACGCAGCGGAAAAATTAACGGATCTACTTCATTCAGAATTGATAACATGCATTAAGTAAGTTTCAGAATATAGAACAAGAGAGTGTACCTTGATGCGGTGAATTTCAAAACAAAGATCGAAGCACTTGGGAATACTTTTAATCTTCACTCCAATTCCACTAACGCCCAAGAAGTATGGACTCTCAATCGCTCACAAAGGGATTAGAGAGTGACTTACACTCACTTACACACCATTTCACAATGATGTTTCTCATTCCTAAAATTCTGTACGTTTTTCCCTTTGTATCTAACCAATTATCTAATTGGGCTGGCCTTTTAGGCCTTTCCAATTGGGCTTAAGTGCGTGGCTTGGAGTGGGACCAAAAGGGACCAATAAGACACTAGCTCCAATGGGCCTTGGGCTTTTCTATCAACTCTTGACAAGTCCAAAGTTACCATTAACTATATTTAATACCACTATATAAATATAGTTGCACTCTAGGCCTTTTCTATAAATTATATCTCAAGACTTTATTATACATGCAACCCCTTCATAAAATATTTGTAGTAATTCAAAGTCATGAATATAGACTGTCACTTTGAAGATTACTACATCTTAATCCTTGAGTACCCGGTTTAATCCTTTTAAGTTATTCACCATATATTTATGAAATCCAATTTTATAAATATATGCTTCAGTAATTTCTTACCAAAGTGGTTAAGCCTAACTCTCTGAATAACTGAACCCATTAAACTTATCTCAAGGGAATATTTTACATCTCCATTAAGAGACTATGAATTCCATCTTGAGAATATATGTTCCATCAACACTAAATGTGGTTGCCCAACATACTGAGGTTTTGACCGTTACTTTAGATCTCACTCCTGATATATCAAAGCAACCTACACTTCATGATCAGGTCCATTATTCTCTCAGGATTAAGAGTTCATGTAAATACAAGTCGTGAGATTTATTATTCAATTGACAGTCGTTAGGAGAATAATAAATCTCACAGCGGTCCAGTTCAATATGTCTTAACTCTTAAATCATATCAACATATCAACTAGAAGTCTCCACTTCCATGATCAAGACAAATCATCTTAGTTGATATGTTATAGCCTTCACAGATGAAATGCCCAATTTCATCACCGACTACGAACTAAAATTCTGAGTTTACAAAGAACTTGTGACTTATATCTTCTGTGACTAAATCACATAAATCACATACTATGCATCTCATGAACTATATGATAATGTCCGAATATTTATGTTATCATTATTTTAGATAATAATAAAACAACTTTATTAATTACAATATTAAGCCATACATCATGTCATACATAATGTCATACATAATATCATACATAACATCATACAATAGGATTCTAAGGCACTAATCCGAACAACTTATGCAATCTTGTGATGTTTTTCACACACAACACGCAATATTTTTTGCTACTCTTGATATATGAGCAGGTACAATCTAATTTGGCCATCACAAGGAATACTTGTGTAAATGTATGCTCACTAAACTTGTTAGGACATATGTGATTCACTTGTTAGGAACATATGTCGCTATTTTATGTAATTGGCTAATCCTTTGACAAAACGCACTTTTACTTATAATTAGGTAGATCTAGAATGTGTTTAATACTTCAAGAAACCTTGTTTCAAGTTCAAGTGTTCAAGGCATGCAAGTCTTTCCAAGATTCAAGTGTGAAAAGTGTTGTTCATTAAAGCTCGACAGCTAGCATCTATTGAGACCTGTAGAGCTATTCCAGCCCGTGGCTCAGCAACAGCTCGACAGATAGGTATCTGTCAAGGTTTATGAAGTTTAGTTTTTCAGGACTGTTTTTCATTCAATCCGTGATTGTATGTTTGGACTTTCTTTTTTTACAACCCTAGACATATAAAAGGATTATTTTAAGGGCCATCAAAGGTGGAACAAGTTGCACAAGTGTTGAGCAAAGTTTGTTCAAGCAAATTGTGAATGGAAACAGAATTTGCCCTAGTTCGTCTTTCTTGTGAAGAAGCTGCTGTGTTTGTACACCGAAGGGTTTTGTGACCAAGCATCTTCTCGATCTTCATCGTGTGATGAACTAAAGAACTTTGCAACCAATAACCTTCTCTAGTTGGTGATTGAAGTCGCGTACTGGGATCCGCATAATTGGTTAGGCACGTACTGGGAGCCGTGCATTGAAAATGAGAGATTTTCACTACAGAACAAGTCCAATTGGGTATTGGGGTAAGGGTTCAACTGTAGGTTGGTAAAAGGTACTGAGATTCCTTTACTTGTAACCGCTTGTTGTGATAATAGTGGATTCTCTAGAGTGGTGACCTTAAAATCATCCGGTGGGGTTTTTGCCATGTTGCTTTCCCTATTCGTAAACAAATCACCGTGTCAATTTATTTTCCGCTGCATACTTTAGTTATTGGTGATTTGTTTATGCTACCACGCGTTTGCATGTTAATATTGATTAATTAATAAACTTGGCTAATTAATCAATTAATTCATCACAAGGGGTCAATATGTTTTTGGCCTATCAAGTGGTATCAGAGCAGGCGCACTCTAATTAGATTATAATCTTTGCTGTGTGATCCATTGACCCTTGATTGTCATGGATAGAGGTCAGTCTCATATTATACCTCCATTGTTTGATGGTACTAACTATGCATACTGGAAAGTATGCATGAAAGCTTTCTTGCAGTCTTTAGATGAAAAAGTGTGGCAACCTATAGAGATTGGTTGGACTAAGCTAAGGAAACACCGGCCGATTGGGATGATGCCGAGATCAAGGCGGCAAATTTCAACAGTAGGGCATTTAATGCTTTGTTCAATGCAGTCACTAATGCGGAGTTCAAGAAGATATCCTCCACTGAAACTGTGAAGGAAGCATGGACCATCCTCCAGACAACCTATGAGGGAACAAAGGCTGTCAAGGACTCGAAGCTTCAAAGACTCACTACTAGCTTCAAAGAGATTAAGATGGAGGAGGATAAGTCATTTGATGAGTTCTATGCCAAGCTCAAGGACATAGTGAACTCAGCCTTTAATCTTAGGGAAACTATTCTTGAATCCAAGATTGTGAGTAAGGTGCTTAGATCTCTACCTGAGAGATTCCATGCCAAGATCACTGCAATCGAGGAATCAAAGGACATTGACAAGATTCCTCTGACAAAGCAGGTTGGTAATCTGTAGACCTCTGATTTAGGTTTAACAAGAATTGGTAAGTCAGATAAGGGCAAGAGCATGGCATTGAAGGTCAAGAGCAGTGATACTGATTAGTCTTCAGACAATGAAGATTCTAAGATGAAGTCCTACATTACTAGGCAATTCAAGAAGTTCATGAAGAATGCTAATGGAAAAGGCTTCGACAAGGACCATAGGCAATCCAGTTCTTCTCAATTCAAGAGCCAAGACAAAGGGAAGAAGGATGCTAAGGATGGCTGTCAATACACTGTTCCTTTAGGACCAAAGTGCTTTAGGTGTCAAGGCTTCAGTCACATGAAACACTTCAGTCACATGAAACAAGAGTGCCCCACATATCTTACGACCATTGGGAAGAGCAAGGCACTTATTGCTATATTGAGCCTGAAGATGATTCCGACAATGAGGATGACGGAATCTTGAATGCCCTCACTGCCACTGTCAATCCTACTAAGGGGATTATTAAAGATGTGGATGAAAAAGAGGAATTGGTGGAGTCAAAGTTTGAGAAGATGGATGAAAAATATGACATCCACACAGCCTATGCAAAGTTATACAAGGACTCAGAAAAGCATGAGAAGTTGTATAGGTTGACCACTAAGAAGCTTACTGATGTGGAGCTTGAGCGTGAAGAGCTTTCCATAAAGTTTGATGAAGCCAATCAGACTATTAGAGCACTGAGGTTTGAGAATAACTTCTTGGCTGAGAAGATCAAGAAGCTTGAGGCAGAACCATTCCAAGTCAGAGCTCAGCTAGAAAGAACTTCAAGTGCTAAGCTCGATGAAATGCTGAGTATTCAGAAATCTGCTTCCGATTGAACCGATTTAGGGTACGATTTCTCTCCCTCTAATATTGCTTCTACTAGTACTACTGTTTTTGTTCCTCTTGCTAATAATGTTGAAATTGAGAACACTAATGTCAAAACTGATTTAGCTAGTGAGAACATAGACAATGGTAAATCTATCTTAGGAGCACCCCATAAGCAGGATAATAAAGAAGCTAAAAACCCTAGGGCTAAGAAGGCTAACTCTCAAAAGCCTAAATAGAAGAAGTAGCATCTCTGTCATCACTATGGAGCAGCCGGTCATACTCAACCTAATTGCTATAAGTGGCTAGCCACTCAACATAGCAACAACATGATCGCATCGGGAAACTAGAACCAATTTCCATCCTCTTTTGCTCCTCTTGGAGATCTTCTCAAAGCCCTCATAATCCTTTCGAACTTGAAATGTTTTAATTCTTCTCCCTTACCGCCGGATCAAGGCTAAACGGAAAGGTTCTTCCTAGGTGTGGAAGGAAAAGGGCTCTAAGTGATTCTGTCACTTCTTCTCTCTCTCCCTTCTTGTTTTTGTTTGCATTACTTGTGTGTTTTGCTTTCAAGTTTCAAGCCAGTCTAGTTTTTATGCTTTGCTTTGTTTAAAATGTTTTTTTTTGTTTTCAGTTTTGTTTATTTTGTTTTGATATAAAAAATTTAAAAAAAATTGAAAAATCAGAAAAATACAAAAATAGTGTGTGTTTTGTGTACATTGGTACTTATGTACCTTGGATGGCCAATGAAACAAAGTTTTCTAAACTTTGTATCTCTTGTAGCTTAGATGAGCATCTCTATGCACAACTAAGCAAATGAGCTCTATGGCTTGTGTTTGTGATGAGTAAGATTAAGTAATCTCTTGTACTTAACACTCGTATCACTCTTTTTGACGGTAAGGACTAAAAAATCCTAAGAGAAATCCATAAATAACCATCTCACCACTATTGCCCGCCAATCATGAAATGACATCTGTATGCTTCGGCACAGCAAAAGTGCAATATCAATGACATTTGTATGCTTCGGCATAGCAAAATTGAAATGTCAAATGCTTAACATTATTGGGTATTTCTTTTCTTTCTCTTATATGCCCATGCATGATTTTCTTAAAAGAAAAAATATGTAAAGAAAAATAAAAAGCAAAAAGATCAAAATGCTTTATATGACTACAAGCGTGTATTCTAGGAGATGTGGGAGTTATAGGATGTACCTCGAAGGTGATAGTCCCCATTAAATAGTTAAGATTATGTGTGAGTTAAAGTGATTTTCTCATATCTTAAATCATCATAACATGTATACACTTATGCAATCTTGATATGTTTTTCACACACAACAGGCAATATTCTTTGCTACTCTTGATACATGTGCAGGTACAATGTGATTTAGTCATCACAAGGTTTACATGTGTTAATGTATACTCACTAAACTGTCTTAACTTGTTTTTAAAATATAAAATTGGTTAGACTTGTTTAGTGTGTGTGTGTGTGTGTGTGTGTATGTGTTTTGGGATCTTTGTGCTTAACATTTTTATTGTTGAGAGATGATTTTAAGAGTTAAAAATGTTGTTTGGATCATTGGTTGAGTTGCATGCTTGATTGCATTCATTTTTGTGTTTTTCCCTTCTTGAAAAACTATTTTAAAGCAGCTCGACAGATTCTCGACACCTCTCGATACCAGGCTTATCTGTCGAGCTCTTCAGTTGATTTTTATCGCAATCTCGACACCTCTCGATAGCTAGGTGGATCGATCGAGAAAGTTTTTGTCCCTTCGATAGTTCATCAACAGATCCTCGATCCATTGAGCTTCCTTTTGCCTTAGACATGTGCTCGATAAATGCTTCTGTCGAACCGTTTAAAGCTCGATAGATCCTCGATACCTCTCAATCTGTTGAGATTTACTGATGGGCTATATAAAGGGCGCTCACAATTTTTGATCTCCTTTCTCTTGATCTTTCTCAATCTATCCAGCCTCTTCACCTCCTAAAACCTCTCTCACTCACCTTCAACCTCTTCCTCAAGGATTCTTCAAGCTTATTCAAGTTTTTCTTCACTTGGTAAGTTTCTAATCCCTCATTTGATCTTAAAACCTTCATGCATTGCATCTCATGAGCATTATAACAGTATTGTCATGCATTTAGATGTGTGCAACTGATTGTGTGTTGGTAGGATTGGATTGGGCTGAGCCTATGATACTTTTTATATTGCATGTCACATGTTCATGCATTCTCATGCATACGTTATTTCTTTTCAATATATTTTGATATATTTGAACTTCTTGGGACTTTTCTAATTGTCTTTTTCTCCCTCTCTCTCTTCTGTTTGTGTTAGTCTGCTTCTATGGCACCCAAACGCAAGTCTACTCTGTCCCGGAACCCTCTTCGTTCTAGGGCATCCACTTCTTCCGATCCTACTCCCTCACACGTTTGGTTCCATGATGAGAAGGCCAAATCAGACTTCTTTGAGAACTTTTCTCGACGAGGCATTCATTCTGAACGCCAAGTCATCTTGTCAGACTTCTGTACCAGCATCTATGGTCATGACTGGGAAGCATTGGAAGAAGCCGATGATGGCAGATGCAACATGGAGCTTGTTATGGGATCCGGAGAACTAAGACAAGACACGGTTCCGAGAAGCCTTGTTGAAGTAGGAGCTTAGAGGGATTAGGTACATCGGGTATATTAGGCTTGGAGGGTCTCTTGCTAACCCATGTATCCCAACTGATTGTCTAGTGGATCGATTTCCCCTTGGAGGGCAGCGGAGAGGTTTTTCGCCAAGTTCTTCGGTTTCCTTTTCGATAACACGTCTCGGTGTTATCTGTGTTTTCATCTCTCTTCCCTACTCTTGTTCATTTCATTTTTACTGTTGTGTTGCTTTAATTATGGATTAGAGTAGTTGTCTTGCTTATACGCTTGTGTTTACACTATTCCGCACTTAGTATTAAGTTAGTGTAAAATCAATCAAGCCATAACTTTAATTTGGGGGTCTAAACTGCTCGTGTGTTTTCGACACATTTCCGAGCTTTCAATTGGTAACAGATCGGGTACACTCACTGTGGTTTAAATACCTGAGTGTGATCTTTGACCCTTTTTGAGATGGATAGGTCTCAATCCCTAAATGTTCCACCTTTTTTTTATGGAAACAATTATGCTTTCTGGAAAGTCAGAATGAGGGCATTTTTATGCTCTATTGAGGATACCATTTGGGATACGGTTGAAATAGGTTGGACTAGGCCGGAGGCTGCAAAATCCACTTGGGATAAGGCAGCTCTTGCGGTGGCTAATGCTAATAGTAAAGCTTTAAATGCTATTTTTTGTGGTATGCATCCAGATGAATTCCATAAGATATCTCACATGACAGTTGCCAAGGAAGCTTAGGAGATTTTGGACACTACATATGAAGGTACAAAGAAGGTTAAGGACACAAAGCTCCAGATGCTTACCACCAAATTTGAAGAGCTCAAGATGGGTGATGATGAATCTTTTGATTCATTCTATGGGAAGCTCAACGAAATTGTTATTGCTAAGCTCAATCTTGGTAAGAAGATTGAAGATACTAAGGTGGTGAGAAAAATCTTGAGGTCCTTACCGGAGAGCTTTCGAGCAAAAGTCACAGCCATAGAGGAAAGCAAAGATTTGGATGAAATTAAGATCCAAGAGCTCATTGGGTCTCTTCAAACGTATGAGCTTGGACGGCCTTCCCATAAGACGAGTAAATCACTTGCTCTCAAAACCATCACCGAAAGAATGGATGATTCCTCCAAAGAAGATGGAGTGGAGAAGGAAGTAGCATTTCTTGCGAAGAACTTCCGCAAATTTCTGAAGATGAAGAACAGTGGGAAACCATTCAACAAAGGGAAGTTTTCATCTTCAAAAGGTGATAGGAAAGAGTTTAAAAGGAAAGGGGGGAAGGATTCTCAATCTCCTTCAAACATTGTGTGTTACGAATGCAATGGCCATGGACATCTCAAGAAGGAGTGCCCAAATTATCTAAGAGGAAAGGGTGAGGCATATGCCAGAACGCTGAGTGATTCAGATTCTTTAAATTCTGATTCTGAACAGAGCTGTGATGGAGAAGGAAACTACTCCGCATTTATGACCATTGCACAAGAGGATTCCTCAGATGATTTCGGTGCACTTATGAAAGAGTTTGGTGAGCACTCTGATTTGGAATCAATTGGAATAGTTAAGGAATATGAAGATGAGGTAGACGGAGAAGAAGTGGGTCTGCAAGAGACTTATAATTCCCTCCTTGAGAAGACCAGTGGATATGTAAAGGTGGCTAACGCAGCCATTAAAAAGATGAAGAGGGCTGAGGAGGATTACAAAAGCCTTCTGGTGTGATATAAAGAAGCGAAGTGTGAGATTGAAACACTAAATGGTGAGCTATCAGAAGCTTACACAAAAGTGAAATTTCTTGAGCAAGAGGTAGTGCAAGCACATGCCAAGATAGAAAGGGTCTCCTCCAAGAAGTTAGATGATGTTATCTCATCTCAAAAACCTTCCTCAGACAAGTCCGAGTTGGGATATACCGGAGGGAGCAGCTCATCAGCCAATGTCACCAAAGAAGTGAAGTTCGTGAAGGCCAAAGATACGGTTGTAGAAGAGCCGACACATGAGAAAGTTAAGGCTGAAAAGAAGAAGAATATGGCTGATCAACGGGTGTTTAATAAGTCCCGTAATCAATCAGAAGCCAGATTTGGATCTAGAGGAAGATCACTTCCAAGAGCACAACAGGGTCCTAGATCGAATCATTTGTGTCACTTTTGTGGATTACAAGGACATACAAGACCCAACTGTCATAAGCTGAGAGCATTGAACAATGTAAGCGCTCCTCGGTCACGAGAAAGGAGAAATGACAAGAGGGCTTGGCGTGGTGAGCAAACAAGAAGTCAAAACCGTGATCCCGGAATGATGGACGTGATGAAGATGATCGGTGCCTTCACCAATTGTTTGGAAAGCTTCACACGAAGGTTTGAAAGTCCCAACTCTCGTGCCCAATCCGTCAAGGATATCACCCCAAACGCACATGACGTATGGGTGAAGAGGGGTACTCATGCATAAGCATTATAACATGTCCATGCACTAATTCTTCCAATGCTTAGGGACATTTGCTATTGCATCTTATCATGCATTGCTTTCATTTTATAGCATGTTTCTTTTACCTGTTTGGCTTGTGCCTATTTTGTTTTGTTGATCTTACTTTATTTCGATTTGTTTTTGAGTGTGTTCAAAAATTCAAAAACCCATAAAAATTGAAAAATCTTCAAAAAGTTTGATCGCTGGTTTTGTTCATATCTCATGTGAGTTTGGCCTAGTACCTTCGTACTAATGGCATACTGCATTTACGAGCTTAGCTTGTTATGTATGCACATTTATCTTTGTGGAAGAAATCTTGAAAATTATGTGTGACTGTTGTAAATAGATCTTCAAGCTTGTCATGAATGATTAGTCAATAGTCTTGATGGTCTTGATACATGCATAGACTTGTGTCTATATTTCTTCCCACTTTATTTTTTTATTTTTGCAAAAGAGCTCACTAAATGTAAATCTCCCAATGAAAAGAGATATCGAGCTGCAAAAACTTGTTGCACATACTAGTATTTGACTAGGAAAAAGGGAAAGCGACTTGTGTTTTGAAATATATGGTGTTCAAAAAGCCAAAGGCTAATCCTAAATGTTGATATATCAAAAATATCAAGCACCGATCTCAAAAAGAAGATGTATCATCCAAAATGGATCAAATTTAATCAGTTTATGATTTATGCAGAAGCCAAATAAAAAGCTTCTAAGCTATGTAATCAATTTGTGGGAGGTCATATATACTCATTTCTATAATTGAGATAGTCCACTTGACTTTGTATCAGTTGTGTATGACTCGATTAAATTGATCATTGAAGCTTCACTCTAGTCTAGGGACTATTTGACACTTGATACTCACCCACAACACACAAGACTTTGATTCAACGAATGCTTATCTCATTTGTGTGATTGTATATGTTCAAATGTGATGTGTATGCTCATATACTTGATGATCAAACCCAAAAAGATTTTTGAGTGTTTTATTTGTTTTTGAAAATGATTTTATACTTTCGTGTTCTTTGTTTTTGTTCAAAATGCATTTTTGTGTTTTTCTTCAAAAACTAGTTCAGAGGTTTTCTCGCGAGAAGCTCGCGACTTAGAGCTACCCGAGAAAAGGGCTTGAGGGAAATAATTTTTTTATCATGTCACACAAAAACTCTTGCAACTGTATCGCGACTACCTCGCAACCAACAGCTTCTCGCGAAATGCAGTTTGGCAAAAACTGGATTTTTCCAAATTCAGACAGAGGGTATCGCGACTGTCTTGCGACTGTATCGCGACCTAGAGCTTCTCGCGAAATTTCATGTGCTTCAATGGCCATTCTCGCGACTATCTCGCTACTGTCTCACTACTCTCTAACCTGCGGAAAACGCATATTTTCAGTTTATATGTAGCAGATGTGACAGTTTTTCAAAATCTCTCATTTCCCTCGCTAAGCCTTTCTCGAACCATTTTCAACCCAAATCACTATTTCATTCAAACCCTATCATTTTCAAGAAAAATTTTTGCACAATCCTTTCAAGGTATGTACCTATTACACTTTTCTCATCTTTTATTTTCGGATTATGCAGTTTTTATGCTTAGGGTTTGAAAACTGGGGATTTTCGAAAAATTGGGTTGGGTTTCCTTTTAAAGTGAAAATTTTTCAAATTTTGTGATTGGGCTGAATCCCTTTTGTCTTTTGTGCATCTATGTTGGCCCCATGAGGCATTTTATCATGTATTAAGGCTGGTTTTCACCATGTTCATGCATTGTTCATACTTAGAGTACATTTGTGCATGCTAGGTGTTTGACAAAATGTCCGAGTGACATTTTTGTGCTAAATTGGATTCAAGTGACTTCAATTTATGGGTTTATACTTATATGACCTTGCTTAATTAGTTTTTGGTCACTATTTGTGTGTTTCACACTCTTTGCCCATATTGCACACACTAGGCACACTCCTAGGCACCCGTCATGCATCTGGTTCTGCACCCTCATGCATCAACACATGCACACACATGCATTAGCAGATGCACACACAGACACCAACACATGCACAATTACTTATTTTCATGCATTGTGTCTATTTTTTTTGTATTTAGCATGTTGTTAAGAGTTGATTATGCTCTGTTTTAGGCTAATTTTACCTTTGTTATGGAACTAACTTGAATCTAATCAAGTTTTGTGTTTTGTTTGTATTTGTGCACTTGTTTTCTATCCGCTTTGTGACATTTGTGTAGATGTCTCCTTTCAAAAGCTCCGCAGTGAAAGGAAGCAGCAGCAAAGGGAAAGAGCCAATTATTGATGTTGATGAACCATCACCAAGGTCGAAAAGGCCTCGTTTTTCAACTGAAGTCTATGACCCTGATCTGTTTAGATCTTATGCTGCTTTTCAAAACTATTGGAACTATTTTCGAGGCCTTTGCTAGTTGAAAGGAGCGTTGATCAGCCATCACTCCGGGACAAAAATATACCCATTTGGTTTGCCACGAAAGATTGGAACTTTCTGCTTTCAACTCTCGAGGATGCATACGAGAATATGGTTAAGGAATTCTATGGCAATGCCATTGTCGTCGGAGAAGAGATAAAATTTTGGGTTAGAGGAAAAAGTTTCTTTGTAACACCACTGTAATTGGTGGAAATTCTACACATTAACCGGCCAATGCTCCCCATACCACCAGTATATGATGAACTGAACCCAGATGAAGAGTTTCTCAAAAAGTCTTTAGGAGCTAATTTGGAATTCTCCTCCAATAAGAAGTCAATCAATGTGGCATCCCTTTCTCCCGAATTGAGACTTCTTTCAATGATCATGTGTAGCAATCTCTATCCCTTGTCTAGCACCGGATATATGAATCTTGGTCGAGCATTATTCTTGAATGATCTGATCACTGACGTAGAGATTGATGTGTGCTCTCATATTTTTCACATCTTGGCAAAAACAGTTGACCGGACTGCTTCAAGGAATTGTATTTCGTTCTGTTGCCTTATTTCAAGGATTTTGAAGGTCAAAGGTGTCCGTCTAGTGGAGGATGAGCGCCCATACACAAGGTCAAGTCCAATTAACATTCGTACTCTCCATGCAAGTATGAGCCACACCAAGAAGACCACCAAGCAAGAAAGTCATGCACCATTGGGAACCTCGAGCTCTACACCCCATACCTATGATGAACAGTTCAACAATATCTCCACTGCTCTTCAAGAGATCAGTACCAAGATGTCCGGGCTAGCATCTGTCATGTACTCTCACCACAGTCGTTTTGATTCACAGTTCACATCACTCCAAACTCAGTTGGACGAAATTCAATGGAAGCTAGAAAAAAAATACTAGCTATTCCATGCCAAAAAGAGGGAGATGATGTCATTGATAGGGGGAGTATGGTGATAAGGGGAGAAGAAGCTAGAAGAAGAAGCTACTATTTCTTGTGTTTGATGTTTTATGTTTACAGTCTTTACTGCTACTGCTTTTGTTTAAAGCTTTAATACTCTATTTTAATATCAGTTGTTATTTCTATTTAATTTGTGATTCTCTCAATGCTTTTGTAGCATTTCTTTTGTACTTCTAAGATATTACTATTATGTCTTAAGTACCTCACTCTTGTGCCCATGTAGGATTGTTCCTAGATGCATATATGTTTTTATGCATTGGTTGAGTGTTGGACATGCAAATGAAAGTTTGTAATTAAGCTTATTAGCTTGCATGTCCGGATGTTCATTCCTTGTGTGAATGAGCATTGTGATCACTATTGTTTAAGTGATTGCGTGTTTGGTCAAGCCATGGTCTAGTACTTTATTTCATTTTGCTTGATCGCATTGTGCTTGTTCCATTTTTCATTACAAGTTTTCTGCATAACCATGAACTTATTGTGTTGTTGTGTTTCAGGAGATACTTGTCATTATGGTTCAAGAGCTTCACAGTTTCTAGATTAGGTGTGAGTGAGTTTTGCCAATGTTCCCAAACTCGTGTTTAAGTCTAGAGTCTGTTTTAGGAGTTTTGTCACGAAATAGCAAAAGGGGGAGATTGTAAAGTTATTATTTACAACTATATGTTTTTGTTGGCTTATATTCTGTGCCAAATTTGTTTGTAACTATATTCAATTTGTTGTACCCTGTATTTGTTGTGGGATTTCTTTGTAAGGGTTGTGTGTTAGAGAGAGAGAGTGTGTGAAGACTCAAGCATTTGAAGACTGAAGATTTCTCGCGGGTATCTCGCGACTTAGCTTCCCGCAAAGTGACACATGTGCCCTGCACATGCTGGAATGCGAAGAGTCAGGCCAGGTGGAGACAGCTGTGTCTCGCGAGTAACTCGCGGGTAAGGCCTTCCCGCGAGACATCCGCAAGGCATTCTGTTCTGCCAGACTATCCAGTCTGATTCACACTTTCTGTACACACACTATTTATACCCACATTACCCACAATTGAAAGGAGAGCCTCTGAGAGAAAACCCTAGCAAAACACCTTGAGAGTTAGAGATTGTTATACCCATAATCCTCTACACATATTTTTTGGAAATTTCCTCATCTCCTACCTCTCCATTTCCATACCATTGAGAGGTTGATAGCCCAAACACTTACCATACCCTTTCAGAGTGTGAAGTGATGTTTTGGTGCTACTGGGAAGCATTGGAAGAAGTCGATGATGGCAGATGCAACATGGAGCTTGTTGCGGGATCCGGAGAACTAAGACAAGACACGGTTCCGAGAAGCCTTGTTGGAGTAGGAGCTTGGAGGGCTTAGGTACATCGGGTAGATTAGGCTTGGAGGGTCTCTTACTAACCCATGTATCCCAACTGATTGTCTAGTGGATCGATTTCCACTTGGAGGGTGGCGGAGAGGTTTTTCGCCGAATTCTTCGATTTCCTCTTCGATAATACGTCTCGGTGTTATCTGTATTTGCATCTCTCTTCCCTACTCTTGTTCATTTCATTTTTACTGTTGTGTTGTTTTAATTATGGATTAGAGTAGTTGTCTTGCTTATATGCTTGTGTTTACACTATTCCGCACTTAGTATTAAGTTAGTGTAAAATCAATCAAGCCATAACTTTAATTTGGGGGTCTAAAATGCTCGTGTGTTTTCAACACATTTCCGAGCTTTCAATTGTTAACGGGCACTTTGCGGTGCCTATTAACACAACTCTTAGTTTAATAAAACAACAAAAATAATAGAATAAAAAGCAAAAGACAACTCTAGACTCTAGGGTGGTCTTGGACTTAGCTATCTGTCGATTTTAGAAAAAAAATGGGTCTTGAATTTTTAGCACAATCCATGACTAAGAATAGATCTAAAAATTGAATTATTGAAGAGATGTATCTAGGGAATGGTCGCTGCAATCTAGGGAATAGTCGTTGCAAAGCTCTCCCTAGATTCGTATGTCGTGATATTTTATTTCACAATTGAATCAATTAAAAAGATACTTAAAATTAAGGACTTATCAAAAGTTAATTTTTCAAACCAAAATATATCATTTTAAAAATTCAGTAAACAAAAAACTCTTTGTTCAACTTAAATTTCATGTTGATATATTCAAAAGGAATGAGAATCATTACTTTTGGATTTTTCTTTTCTTTTTAATGATTTATTACGATTTCTTATTAATATATGCCATTTTTTGGACTAATAATATCGCAAACCAATTGTAATTACAACTGAAATGATTGAAAAGGATATATAAATTAATATATGCTCTAAAATGGAAGATATCATAAAAATTATAAAAAGAGGGGATCTCACAATTATAGGAATCGTCCTCATTCAATAACTGTTCTAGCTCTACCGTATGTCTACCATATGTTTCTCGACTTTGGCAGACTGTAATAAGTGATTGAGTGTTTGTTTGGCTCCAAATTAAAAAACCAGTTTATTTTACTATTTAGTTTGTTTTTGTTACTATTTATGGGTCCTATTGCACTTTTTGGTACTATTCATAGGTCTTAATGTACTATTTCAGCTAACTTTTACTTTTATCTACAGTACTTTCAGCAAAAAAAATTCAATTTCAGCAAAATAAACGGATTTTAAACAAACCATGAATATCACTTTCACATTAATCTACCTTTTTTTTTTTTTTTTTTTACTACTCACAAATCACAATCCTAATGAGACTGACAAAAATTGTTACTACGTACGTAGGTTCTCTCAAAGGATTTGGTGGTCTTTTAAATTAACAGGTGAGCCTCAACTAATTTGTAGGCTAGTTTAATATCATTAGTTAATAACATTTTAGTTGAGATGATTTATGAAAAGTTTTTTTTTGGTTAAAGATTTATGAAAAGTTTGATAACACTACTTCTTTAGCCATTAAAGTTTATTATATTTTTTTATTCTAAAAAAAAGTATACTCTATTTGTAATTCAAAGGGGTTGGTACTGTGCAACAATAATTCAAAGGGTTCAATAACAACATTTAATGATAAGGAATTGGTGGGAGATAAATAAAGTGGTAGTGATGCTTAGGAAGATGCAAAACTAAAATCTCACTGAAATTCTTTTCTTATTTCCTTCATGGCGAACGCTACCACCTCTCTCCCTCTATTTGAGAAAATCCCTCGTAAAAATACTATACAGAGAGGGTTTGATATCATTATCTTCTTTCTTCTTCTTTTACTCCTTGTTTATCGTCTCTACTTTCTCAACCATTATGGTTTCACTTGGATCCTAGCCTTCCTATGCGAGTCATGGTTCACTTTCAGTTGGGTTCTTGTCATCAGCACCAAATGGACTCTTGTGGACTACAGCGCCTATCCAGACCGCCTCTTGCAAAGGTAACAAATATCATCCTGTCAACAATTCTCTAATCTTCAATCATGCTATGATTTTAATGTTGCTCCGAACTTTTAATTTGTGATTTTTTCATGTAAGGGTACCCGAAGTTGAACTTCCCTCAGTGGACGTGTTTGTCACAACCGCAGACCCAGTGCTGGAACCACCTATCATCACCGTGAACACTGTGCTCTCTTTGTTGGCAGTTGATTACCCTTCTCACAAGCTAGCTTGCTATGTATCTGATGATGGCTGTTCTCCTCTCACCTATTACTCTCTTGTCGAGGCCTCAAAGTTTGCCAAGCTTTGGGTTCCATTTTGTAACAAGTACAATGTTCAAGTGAGAGCTCCTTTTAGATACTTTTCAGGTGCTGATTCCACAACGGCCAGTGGCAGTGATACTTCAAGTAACTTTCAACAAGAGTGGAAACGGATGAAGGTAATTTAAAGGTGTAGTAGACTTGGATCTGAAGATTTTTTTTTTTTTTTTTTATGAGACTTGGATCTGAAAATTATTATCTTAAATCTAAAAAGTTGGAATATTTTAGAGGGCATATGTTGTCAATGGTATCTTTAATACAATAAATCTATGGACAACATTTTCTACAATTATTTACAATTATTGAGGTGAAATAGTGAATCGAGATGTGGAGGGAATCAGTTTTGTCTCTAATACAAGGGACAACAGATACGGAATCTTTCATCTTCTTGTTTGTTGACTTGTTTGTCCAAAACCAAAACATCGTGCCATGTGATTTAACAATTTTCTCCGAAATAGACAGAAAAAATCATCCAACCATACTCAAGGTACTCTTTTATAGTGTCGGCAGTTAGGCTTTCGTTCAGTGCGTGCATGCATACAACATTAGGAAAAATTATAATGTCTAAGTACAATTTCACAAAAAAAAAAAAAAAAAAAAAATCATTTTAGAATACTGAATTAGAAAAAAAATTTAAATAATAAATTAACTACCGACTCAGTAATTTTAAATAGGTGTAAGTCTCTTAGTAAAATAGTTGACAAGTAATGTGGTTCACCATGAGGACGGTATAATTTCTCCAACATTAGGCAATATTCCAAATCAATATGATATCATTTTAGGACATGCGTCATCTTTAGTGTAAAAAATGGAAAATGCTAGAAATATTAATGTTTTTACAAATTGTTGATGTACTGAGTAGTTATTAATAAATGAAAAAAAGTAATATTAGTGATGAGTTCATATGAGAATTAATAAGAATTAGTCACAACAAAAAATTGTAAAAATATTGTAAAATAGTTTGTAATTGTAATATTACTTGTAAAATAATATGAAAAATGTTAAAACCACAAACTATTTTACAAATTTTATTACAAAGTGCCGATACAGTGTGTGATTATTCTTTTTTTTTTTCCATAGATCTAGAGAGGTTATTTTTAGTTAGTGCTACATAAATTTGTTTTATTGATATTTAGATATAAAACACCACTTAAATTTATCATCTTAGGCAACTCTATTGAGCCAGCAACTTTATTGAGCCAGCCTTAAGATTTATATACACACTATAGGAGTGTAGTTTACAGACTTTAGGAGTGTAATTTGTAATTTATCCTAAAAGTTTTAATGACTTTAGTATTTTCTAAAATTTAATGACAATAACTGGTTTAAAAGAAAGAAAGAAAAAAGAGTTAGTCTACTATTTTTCTCACCTCTAAAAGGGTCGATGAAATATTAGACTAATAAAAACTCAACTCAATTGAAAACCATAAGCACCTTGGGGAAAAAAATGTTGGCTTTAAATTTCGTTAATCAATATTATATATGGTAGATTGTCAATATTAGTCACCTAATCTTTTACATTATCACACACTAGACAATTTCTATCTCTTTCTTAACACCATCAAAAGTTATAATAATGCATCATCTTATCTAATTAAGGTAAAGTAAACATCTTTTCTTAAGAAATAATAAATTTTTATTTCTTTTTTATTAAACCTTTGAATCAAGATATTTGATTCCCTCGATAAAATTAAATTTAGTTTGCATAGTATTAATTCATCAAATTAAACTTTGTTTAGTTAGTGTTACATAAATTTATTTTATTGATATTTAAATATAAAACACCACTTAAATTTATCATCTTAGGCCCTAAATTTATTGAGTCAGCCCTAAGATGTATATACACACTATGTATATGTATATGATGATGCCGAAAATATCACCAGTGAGCTGCACAATGCTTGTACCCTTGAAACGACACCTGCACAACTAAAAAGAGAGGACCTAACAGAGAGCACCGGTGTGGTGCCAGCCAAATACCCTCCGATGGTCAAGTTAGAACTTGTTACAACTCTAAAGTGCTAGAGAGGAGTCAATTATGCGTACCTTGATTTGTGAGAGTATTAGGGCTTTTATAATAGTACAGAGTTGACCTCTCTACTTGGGAGTAGAAGTTTTTTCCTTATAGGAATCCCTATGAGTGTAGATTGCGGAACCCTTTCCTTATAGGACTCTAACATTGAACGTGGAATGCAAGTCATCTTTTTATAGTTTATGCGTGGGGACCAAGTCATGGTTTTACTAGAACCGTCAGCCTTGGGTCCGTCAGCCTACTTCATGCCCTTCAGCCATGAAGGGTCATCACCTTTTAGGTCTTCAGCTCTCATCATAACTACACCCGTCAGCATAAGCCGAAGGCTCAAAGGACAGGTTAGCTTTAATAATTTATACTCATCAGTTGCCCCATACTCCACATTCCCGTCAGTTTAAATTAACGGGTAGGTGGAGTTATATATTTTTTGTTGCTACCTTGTGCTTTGTCCAGGAAAGAGAAAATAACCCAAGCGACGCAGTCAATATTAAATGTTCGGACACGTGGCGTATTCTGGTTGGCTCTGCTTCTGGACGAGGGCGTCGTTTCGTCTTCCGTGCATTTTCCCTTATATATATATGGTCCACCTCTCCTCATTTGTCTTATTTCACTTTTACTGATTCTTGGAGAGTAAATTCGTCGCCCATTTTCCATCAATCCTCCCCTACTATTGCCCACGCTTCTACCGTCACTTCTTCAACCGTCACCTTTTTGAAGAAACTTGTAAGTTCCTTTTCTTCCTTTGTACATGTTTTATTTTCGATTGATTTCTTTTAAGTGAGGTCGTCATCCTAGGTGCTTAGATTACACCCGTCACTTGTAGGTAGTCAGATGTCGAGTGACGCGTCGAGTGACCGGTCGTCGGTCTGCGATGGAGCGGGCTACGACGAGGTATTCGGTTCAGGTAGTGAGTCCGGGAGCTTGTCCTGGTCGTCAGAGAGGGAGACGTCAGCCCAAACTCCTATCAAGGAGGTAGGAAGTCATGGAGACGAAGGTCAGGAGGAGGTAGTAGGTGAGGACAGTGAAGTTGATGTAGGAGGAGAGAGAGGTAGTGACGGGGATGAAGGCGACGAGGGATCTTGTGAAGGGACTTCTGGGAGTCCTGGAGGTAACCGTCCCTTCATCCTACCCAAGGAGTGGGCTGTAAATAAGTTTCTTCCAAAAATGACTGACAAAATTTTTAAAGAATTACGCGTCCGCTTCCAAATCCCCGACCATATTCCCATCCGTCCACCTAGGGAAGGTGAAAAATGTTATACGGGAAGAATTGTAGTGTTGGTATGTACGATGCTATGTTTGCGGTGGGGCTCAGACTGCCCCTGACGGCCTTACACCGTCAGCTGGCTGATTTCCTTGGTTTGTCCGTTAGTCAGATTGCTCCAAACTCGTGGAGGATCTTTATTGGTGCTAAAATATTATGGGGCCGTCTAAGTGGAGGGCACCGTTAGCTTTCCTTAGACAAATTTTTTTATTGTTACAGGCCCCGGCACCTTTCTTCTTCCAAGGGGATGTATCACTTTGCCGTCAGGGAGAAGGATTTGAGATTGGTGTCTGAGATGCCAGATTCTAATAGAGCCTGGAAGAGTAGGTTCCTTTTTGTTAAAGGGACGGACTGGGTGTGCCGTCAAGAAGAATGGGAGACAATACCTCATGCTTACTTTGATGTCAGGGAGTCAGGTTTTAGCCGTCAGCTTTTGTCCCCGTCAATTTTACATGCAATAACTTATCTGTTTTTGAATGGGTTTTAACGTTGTCAACTTGTTTTTCTTTTTCAGCCCACACTCGCCCCCTAATAACCGACGAGCAAGAAGATTTTATCCGTCGGGTTTTAGAGATTCCCTTAGAAGAGCGATCGTGTTAAGACTTAATTACTCTTGACACTCTTCACGTGTACTGCGAAGGTCCTGAATCGACGCCTGAGGCTCGCAAGTTAGAAGAATTTTCCCGTCATCGTGAATGGCTTGATCTTATGGTCCCGTCATTTTCAGCTTTTTTTTTTTTTTTTGTCGTCAGTTCCTCTTATGTGTTTCTTTTGCAGAGATGGACGCAGCTAAACAACGGATAAGGGCTGCTGCTGCCCGTCAGAAGGAGGAGAAGAAGGCAAAGGGGGAGATGACATCTTCGTCTACCCCCTAGACCGTCACTAAGGGTTTCTTGAAAAGGAAACCCGACGGGGATGTCAACCGTCCCCTAAAAAAGGCTGTCGTCACTTCTGGGAATGAGCCCCCCGAGAAGTCAACCCCCAAGTCTGGTCACGGGGCAGGGAAGGGTGTGATGACTTCTTCTGGTCCCGTCTTGGAGGGGCCCCGTTGCCTATTGACGCACAAGGACTTTGCCGTTGAAGTAGTAGAATTGCTTATAAAGCCGACGGACATAGATCCTTGCTCTCTGTTGGGGACGGAGGAACTGGGGGTGTCAGCTGTGTTTGACCTCACACGGGTAAGCCGTCTCTCTTAACTGGCTTTTCCTTTTTTCTTTCCTATTTTGGTGACTGACGGTTGTATTTTTTCTAGGCCTTGGTTCGCGTAAAGGCGCTCCAGGACCGGTGCGTGGCCAAGGAGGGTGTCGTCACTCGTGTTAACAAACATAATGCTAATATGCGAAATCAGCAGGCTCAGTACAAGGAGGCCATGCATGTTCTTAACGTCGAGCTGAAAGAAGTAAGGCAGAAGCTGGAAGAGGCAGACCGTCAGAAGGAGAAATTGGAACAAGAACTGACGGCCCTATATGACCAAGTGGAGACGGTTGGGGCTAACGCGGTCCAAAAGTTTAAGGCGTCAGATTCCTTTATCGATTCCTGCGGGGGATATTACGGTACTGGATTCGATGACTGCCTTAAGCAGGTCGCATCGGCCTTCCGAGAGTTGGATCTTTCTGGGATCACGTTGGATGACGCTCCGCCAATGACGCCTGCTAATGACGCTGTCTACATCGAGGGTGACGGTTCTGAGGACGCTCCTCCAGCTGAGGATAGTGGCATCGTCCTGGCCCAACCAGCTGCGAACCCTCCAGCAACTACCCCCAACCCTTCTGTGGAGCTGCCTGACGGAGAAGATCCCCCTGCTCAGAAAAAGTAGAATGATTTCAACCGTCGCCCTTTATTTTTGTAATTGATGTCTTTTTTCCATTTTGCAAACAGCTTTATTAAGTGCCCCTTGGACCTTTATTTGTAACACTTTAAGCAACTTTTTAAGTGCCCTTTTGGGCTTTTACTTGTTTGCAATGCCGTCGATTTTGATTACTTATGTATAGCTACTTTTGTCCGTGCACTTCATTTTCTTGTTTGGTAAACTGAATTTATTTTCTTAGCTGCAGGCTGAGGTCGTCAGCCTTACTGTAGTTTAATGTGTTTATGAATTCGTCAGCTTGATAAAGCTCGTTACCCTCTTGCTAGGGGATTTTCTTTTGTTCGATGTTGGGCTTGTTTAGTTGTATGTTGTGATTTGAAAGAACGAAACCATGATTATGGACCCGTTTAGTTTAGTGGCACCGTCAGCTTTATTAAACCGTAGGTTTCGACTTTACTTTGAGCTTTCTAGTGGAACCGTCTGCTTAATAAAGCCGTCAGTATTTGGTCATTTTTATGAGTAGAAGATCATTTTGGTAAGCCCGTCATTTTTATTGACTCCGTCTATTTTATGGGTCAAATAGGCTTGTCCTTTTCGTGGGCTTGAAATTTGTTGCTTGTAGGAGTTTTAGCAAAATTCTATTATCCCGGGACAAGGTCGTCTACCTTATAGGCTTAACCAGGTTTTGATTACCTTTTGAGATGAGGTCACTCATGTGGGACCGTCAACTTCGTAGCTTTTGTCTATACTATGGACTTCAACCATTTTTTTTATTAGACCGTCTGTTTCACAGCTTCGTCCATCTTGTGGACTTGGCCTATTTGTTAATCTTTTAATAGACCGTCAGTTTAATAGCTTTGCCCATCTTGTGGACCTGGCCAATGTCTTTTATTTAGACCGTCAGCCTTATAGATTCGTCCACTTTGGAGACTTGGCCAATTTGTCAGTCTTTTATTAGACCGTCAGCCTTATAGATTCGTCCACTTTGTGGACTTGGCCAACTTGTCAGTCTTTTATTAGACCGTCAGCCTTATAAATTCGTCCACTTTGTGGACTTGGCCAACTTGTCAGTCTTTTATTAGACCGTCAGCCTTATAAATTTGTCCACTTTGTGGACTTGGCCAACTTGTCAGTCTTTTATTAGACCGTCAGCCTTATGGATTCGAGGTCGTCCATTCTTTGTGAATTCGTAAATAGAAATTTCAGTAGTTCTGAATAAACTCCTCTTATTACGATGCGTTTATAAAAAGTAGTCTAAAAACAAAACCTGCCCTTTTAGGCTTATTGTAGCAAAAACCAAAGTAAAAACCTGCCCCTTGGGCTTATTGTAGCGAATACTTAAAGTAAAATAATAAATCTGAGGAGTATAACTGAAATTTGCTGCGGTAAACTATGAATAAAAGGGGGGTGTTGTCTTTCACGTTGTCATCTCTATTGGTAGTATTTTCGCAAGTGTTCGGTATTCCAGGGATGTGGTAACTTCCGTCCGTCTAGTGTCTCCAGATGGTAGGTGCCCTTCCTCTGCCACGCCGTGACTCGGAAAGGTCCTTCCCAATTTGGGTCGAGTTTTCCTTGGGTTGGGTCTCTTGCTGCACCCATGACTTTCCTTAGAACGAGGTCTCCAACCTGGAAGTCCCTGTGTCTGACCCGGGAGTTGTAGTGCTTGGCCATGCGGTCCTGGTACCGTGCGAGCCTTTGTTCTGCCGTTGTCCTGACTTCGTCCACCAAATCGAGCTGTAGTCATATGGCCTCATCGTTTTTCCTTTCGTTATGGTTGTGCACCCTGTAGCTCGTGAGGCCGACTTCGACTGGGATGACTGCTTCGCTCCCGTATGTTAGTCGGAATGGTGTTTCTCCTGTTGGCATCCTTGCCGTAGTCCTGTAGGCCCAAAGTATGCTCGACAACTCTTTAGCCCATACACCCTTTGCCCCCTCGAGCCGAGTCTTGATAATCTTCAGCAAGGATCGATTTGTGACTTCAACCTGTCCGTTGGCTAGAGGGTGGGCGGGGGAGGAGTAGTGGTTCCGTATTTCCAATTGCGAGCAGAAGTCTCGGAAGGAGTCGTTGTCGAATTGCTTCCCGTTGTCCGAGACTAGGACTCTAGGGATGCCAAATCTGCATATGATACATCGCCAGACGAAGTTCCGTACGTTCTTTTCCGTAATGGTGGCTAGGGCTTCAGCTTCCACCCACTTTGTAAAGTAGTCGATGCCCACTACTAGAAACTTTAGTTGTCGTATTGCCGTAGGGAACGGCCCCATGATGTCCAGTCCCCATTGAGCGAACGGCCATGGCGTTGTCATTGGGGTGAGTTCTTCGAGTGGTTGTCTGATGACGTTGCTGAACCTTTGGCACTTGTCGCAGGCTTTTACGTAAGCCTCGACATCCTTCTACATGGTTGGCTAAAAGTACCCCGTTCGCACTAGCTGGTGCACTAGTGACCTCGACCTTGAGTGGTTTCCGCAGATTCCCTCGTGCACCTCTCTCATTACGTAGTCTGCTTCTTTAGGACCTAAGCATCGTAGGTAGGGGCGGGAGAAACCCCTTTTGTACAAGACATCTCTTATCAAAACGAACCTCGCTGCTTGGACCTTCAGTTTTCTTGCAGCTTCCTTTCCGTCTGGCAATATGTTGTTCTTTAAGTAAGAAACTAACGGCGCAATCCAGTCGCTTTCGAGACCAAGCTCGTGTATTTCCACTGAATTTATAAGTGGAAAGAGTTGAACGAAGGAGAGTACCTTACCAAGGGTGGCCATATGTTCGGCCGAAGCGGCTTTGGCTAGGCGATCAGCTTGCTCGTTTTCCCCCCGGGGGATCTGTATAATTTCGGCCTTCAGTTCGTTTACCCTTCTCCTGGCTTGGTCCAGATACATCTTCATTCTTTCGCCTTTACACTCATATTCCCCATTTATCTAGTTGACCATGACTTGAGAGTCACAGTATATGACCACTCTTTCGGCTCTTGCAGCTTTGGCGAGGTCAAGCCCTGCTATCAGAGCTTCGTACTCCGCCTCGTTGTTGGTGGTAAGGAACTCAAGGTGGACCATACACTGGACCGTGTCTCCTTCGGGTGACTGTAGTACGACGTCGGCCCCCCCAGCCTGCCTGTTGGAGGATCCGTCCACATGTATGCTCCATTGGGGAGATTCTTCTGCCCCCCTGTCCTCGCCATTTGTAAACTCAGCTATGAAGTCTGCAACGACCTGTCCTTTAATGGCGGTTCGTGGGCGGTACTGGATGTCAAACTCGCTTAACTCTATAGCCTACAGTGCCAATCGTCCTGCAGCTTCAGGGTTACTCATCACCCGTCGTAAAGGCTTGTCAGTTAGGACGATCATCGTGTGGGCTTGAAAGTACGGCTTGAGTTTGCGTGCTGCCGTAACTAGCGCAAATGCGAGCTTTTCCATGGGCAGATATCTTTCTTTAACTCCGCGTAGTGCCTGGCTGGTGTAATTGACGGGCTTCTGCACTCTTTCTTCTTCTCTAATCAAGGCGGCGCTGACGGCGGCTGGGGAGACAGCAAGATAGAGAAAAAGCTCTTCCCCTGACTGCGAGGGACTCAGTAGTGGTGGGGAAGAGAGATAAATTTTCAATTCTTCGAACGCTTGTTGGCATTCGGCGGTCCATTCGAAAGATCTTTTTAGTGTGCGAAAGAAGGGCAGGCACTTGTCCGTTGCCCTTGATACAAATCTATTTAGTGCCGCTATCTTGCCGTTGAGGCTTTGCACTTCCTTCACATTTTTTGGTGGTGCCATCTCCACTATAGCCCGAATTTTGTCCGGGTTGGCTTCAATGCCCCTCTGTGACACCATAAATCCTAGGAATTTTCTTGCCGTTACCCCGAAGGCGCAATTTCTCGGATTAAGCTTCATGTTGTAAGACCGAAGAGTGTCAAATGTTTCCTCGAGGTCCTTCAGGTGATCTTCCTTCCTTCGGCTTTTCACCAGCATGTCATCAACGTAGACTTGGACATTCCTCCCAACCTGCTGTGTGAACATCTTGTCCATGAGCCTTTGATACGTCACGCCTGCGTTTTTTAGGCCAAACGGCATTACTTTGTAACAAAAGAGGCCTTGGCTGGTTACGAACGATGTTTTCTCTTGATCAGCTTCGTGCATCTGGATTTGGTTGTAACCGGAGAAAGCGTCCATGAAACTTAACAGTTGGTGTTGAGCTGTAGAGTCTACTAGAGTGTCGGCCCTCGAGAGGGGATAGCTGTCTTTTGGGCATGCTTTATTTAGGTCGGTGAAGTCTACCCACATCCTCCACTTCCCGTTAGCCTTCCTAACCATCACTACGATTGCTAGCCAATCGGGGTAGTAAACTTCCCTAATAAAGTTCGCCTCCTATAGCTTGCAGACTTCTTCAGCTATGGCCTGATCTCGTTCTGGGGCAAACACCCGCTTCTTCTGCCGGACGGGTAGGAAGGAAGGTGACACATTCAGCTTATGCACCATGACTGAAGGGTCTATTCCTGGCATGTCCTCGTGACTTTAGGCGAATACGTCCCGATTCTCTTTGAGGAAGGCTGTAAGTCCTCGTCGGATCATGGGACTTGCAAGGGTCCCAATCTTTGTCGTTTGGTCAGGTCTGGAATCGTCAAGGGGTATTTCTTCAAGCTTCTCGGCGAGCTCCGCCGTACTCCGATGTTCTTCTATGCTCATGGCCTGGAGGTGATCATCCATTTCCATCATAGCCACGTAGCATTCGTGTGCGGCCATCTGATTTCCACGTATTTCCCCCACTCTGTATTCGGTAGGGAATTTGATCATTAAATGATAAGCCGAGGTCGCCGCCTTCCATGAATTGAGGGTGGGTGGCCCTAAGATAACATTGTAGGCGGACGAACAGTCGACCACGAGGAACGTCACGTCCTTCGTGATCTGTTGAGGATAGTCGCCTGCCGTTACAAACAATGTGATCGCGCCCAGGGGAAACACCCTTGTTCCTCCAAACCCGACGAGTGGGGAATTCATCGGAATCAATCGTTCTCTGTCGATTCTCATCTGCTGGCATGCTGGGTAATACAGGATGTCTGCCGAGCTGCCATTGTCGACCAACACACGGTGTAAGTTGTAGTCTCCTACTTGCAGGCTGACAACAAGCTCATCGTCGTGCAGATGGTGAAGGCGTCGCGCATCTTCTTCTGAGAACCTGATGATGGGGCTTTCTCTCCGTGCCATTTTTTGTACTGAACCCGTTAGCTGGACGTTCTGGACCATCCTGAGGTACGTCTTCCGAGCCTTCTTGGATGACCCGGTAGGCATTCCTCCTACAATCATTCTTATGTCTCCAATGGGAGGTCTAGGACGGTCATTATCCCGTCGGGGGGGCTGTTCTTGAGGTGGTGGATCCGTTCTTTCCTTGCTTACAAACTTCTGTAATTTCCCTTGTCTTATGAGGGCCTCAATTTGCTGCTTTAAGTCGTAACAATCGGCTGTGTCATGGCCGTGATCTCGGTGGAAGTGGCAGTATCTGTCTCTGGAACGCTTGTTAGGATCTCCCTTCAGCTTTCCAGGAAAGGTCAGGGCCCCCTCATCCTTCATTTGCATTAGGACCTGATCTATTGGGACGGTTAGCGGGGTGAAGCTTGTGAACCTTCCCCTCGGGGGTTTAGAACGCCTTTCATCTCTTCGATCTCCTGTCTTCGGCCTCTTTCGCCCTTGGTCTTGTCGCGCCTCTTCCTGCCTCTCCCTTTTTCTTGGCTTATCTTCCTGGGCCTGCAGCGCATCTTCAGCATTCATGTATTTGGTGGCCCTGTAGAGTACTTCTGACATTGTCTTGGGGTCGTTTTTGTATAGTGAAAACAGAAACTTACCCTTTCGCAATCCATTTGTGAAGGCTGCTACGAGTATTTTGTCGTCGGCCTCGTCAATCAATAGCACTTTCTTATTGAAGCGTGTTATGTAGGATCTCAGCGTCTCGTCCTGTCGTTGCTTGATGCTCATCAAGCATGCCGTGGACTTCTTGTACCTGTGTCCCCCAATAAAGTGTGTAGTGAACTGAGCGCTTAGCTCCTTGAAAGTGCTGACGGAGTTCGGCGTCAGTCGGCTGAACCATACCCTTGCTGGGCCCTTCAGCGTTGTAGGGAAGGCCCTACACATGATTTTGTCCGCTACCCCCTGAAGGTGCATTAGAGTCTTGAAGGTCTCCAGGTGGTCCAGTGGGTCCTTCACTCCGTCGTAACTGTCTATATGCAGCATGCGAAATTTATGTGGTAGGGGGAAGGAATTGACAGCGGCAGTAAATGATGAGTCGGTGCGATTTACCAGATCGTCAAGGTCGCTGGATACCCGTCCCTTGAGGGCGTTCATCATGACCTCCATTTGTTCCTTTATTGCCTATATCTCCATGGCAATGTGTGGTTGAGTTGCATCTGTGAGGAATGGCATGCTCAGATTCTGTCGCTCCGACCTACTCGGAGCGTTACTGCCTTCCTGTCTTTCTCGTTCTCTCCTATCAGCACTAGTGCCTTCTTGGTCCTGCTTTTGAGTGCCGTGACCTGCATTTTTCTGGTGTAACTGTTCCTCCAAATCGTGGTTCTGCTTGGTAAGGCGCTCTACGGTAGCAGCCAAGGTCTGCACCTGTCTTTCGAGAACCGCTGCTCGGGTTTCATGTCCCTGAACGTTGTTCATTGTTGCCATCGAGCGAGTCAGCACCATGCAACTCTTTTGTCCGGAAAGCGTTTTCTACGGCTCAGAAAATATCCTCACGTTCTTTCCCACAGACGGCGCCAACTGATGATGCCGAAAATATCACCAGTGAGCTGCACAATGCTTGTACCCTCGAAGCGACACCTGCACAACAAAAAGGAGAGGACCTAACAGAGAGCACCGGTGTGGTGCCGGCCAAATACCCTCCGAAGGTCAAGTTAGAACTTGTTACAACTCTAGAGTGCTAGAGATGAGTCAATTATGCGTACCTTGATTTGTGAGGGTATTGGGGCTTTTATAGTAGTACAGAGTTGACCTCTGTACTTGGGAGTAGAAGTCTTTTCCTTATAAGAATCTCTATGAGTATAGATTGCGAAATCCTTTCCTTATAGGACTTTAACATTGAACGTGGAATGCAAGTCATCTTTTTATAGTTTATGCGTGGGGGCCAAGTCATGGTTTTACTAGAACCGTCAGCCTTGGGTCCGTCAGCCTACTTCATGCCCTTCAGCCATGAAAGGTTGTCACCTTTTAGGTCTTCAGCTCCCGTCATAACTACACCTGTCAACATAAGCCGAAGGCTCAAAGGACAAGTTAGCTTTAATAATTTATACTCATCGGTATATATACCCTTAAACAAAAATCCATGGTTAACACTGAATGAAAGTGCACAAACTCAAAGTGAATTCAAATTTACGTTAAGAATCACTAGTAAAATGGTAATGAAGCCTAGTATACCATCTAAAAGGCTTATCTTGGTTTTGTTATTGTAGGTTATATGGGAGAACAAGGAAGGTCTTTTAGATGGGTTGCCAGGTTTGGTCTATCTATCCAGAGAGAAGAGGCCAAATCATTCACATCATTATAAAGCGGGTGCTATGAACGTTTTAGTAAGATGTTTCTTACGCCAAAGAAATTTCAAAAACTCTTATATGATTTTTATAAAACCTAATAGCTTTGATATTTATTTAACTTCCATTTTATTGTTTTTATATTGTGAGTAGACCAGAGTCTCTGGGTTGATGACAAATGCCCCCTACATGCTGAATGTAGACTGCGATATGTATGCCAATAATCCAAAGATTGTTCTTCATGCAATGTGCCTCCTATTTGGCTCGAATAGTGAAAAAGAAATAGCATTTGTTCAGTTCTCACAAGCTTTCTATGATGGATTAAAGGACGATCCTTATGGTAATCAATTGGTGGTTATGCGTGAAGTGAGTCAAATTTTCAAATCTTCACAAACAAGAGTCTTTTTCCTTTTCTCTTCTAACTACAAACAATGTAATTTGTACCATATATAGATTATAGCGTGCTATATATGCACTAACGAAAAGTACTCACTAATTGGTTTGGTTTGGTATTGCTAGTATATGGCATGCGGATTTTCTGGACTGCAAGGAATTTTCTATGGGGGAACAGGATGTTTTCATAGAAGAAAAGTTATATATGGCTTACAGCTAGATAATATAAATTCAGTAAATGGTAAGAAAATAAATTTAAATTTTCATTTACCATTCCTGTACAAACAAAGTAAATAGAAAATTTATTTTTAATAGTTTAATGTGAATTAATTTTATTGGTAACACTAGAAATGATAAGCATAAGGTTAGTTATGTAATTTTCTATTCTTTTTTTGTTTTTAAAATTTTTATAGAATCATCAACTGTATATATATTTTAATACATTGGGTTTGGCAGAGGAAATACTAAAAAGAGTTGGGAGTTCAAAGGAGTTGATGAAATCAGTTGCTCATGCTTTGAAGGGAAAGACAAATTCACCAGATCATCTTTCAAACTCAATTGACACAGCATACCAAGTTGCCGGTTGTGGGTATGAGCATGGTACTAGCTGGGGTAGACAGGTTAGAGAATAAAATTAATGGTACTAAATATGGATTATAAATTTACATTTTTATTTTATTTTATTTTTATATAAGACATAATATTGAAACCATTGATATTCATATCTAAAATTTCCCTCATTCTTAAATTCTAGTTATCACTGTTAGAAATACCTGGAATTGGTACAAATCAGTTGCTCTATCCCAGAGTTATGCTATGCTTTTCTGCCCGCGTATTGTATTATCACAAACTCCCATTTCTTGCCCAAGGTACCTTCCCATGCATTTTATCCTTTTTATGTACATTTAAGTAGTTTAATATCCTTCTTTTTTTTTTTTTTTTGCTAAACAAATAGTTTAATATCTTATACCATGCATAATGATCATGTTCATCATATAGTAATAGAATACATGTGGAATAAGTCCAAATTTGACAAATCATATTGATGCTGTGACAATGAAAATATAAATCACTCATTTTTCATGTCATTAATAGAGGTCAATCAACTTGATACAGTTATTTACATTATTGGAAGCTAAAACTGTGTTCATGCAGGTCCAAGAGCAAGCCTTTTATATAGCAATAGTTGTTTTTGTCATCTACCACCTTTACACTCTATCCGAGTACCTAAGAGTTGGCCTCTCAGTCCGAGCTTGGTGGAACAACCAGAGAATGGCGAGAATAACCACAATGACTGCATGGTTGTTCGGATTTCTAAGTGTCATACTCAAACTCTTAAGAATATCCGAGACCGTCTTTGAAGTTACAAAGAAAGACAAATCCACTTCTAGTAATGACGCTCATGATGTAGATGCTGGTAGGTTCACCTTTGACGAGTCCCCAATTTTTGTGCCAGGCACAACCATTTTAATGGTGCACTTCACTGCGCTCGTTGTGAGCTTGTTAAATCTACAACCGCCAGCTCATGATGGGCTTGGTTCAGGGCTAGGCGAGGTCTTGTGTAGTGTGTGGTTGGTGCTATGCTTTTGGCCATTTTTGAAAGGACTATTTGGGAAAGGAAAGCATGGAATTCCCTTATCCACTATATGCAAGTCAGCTGCATTAGTGTTATTATTTCTACACTTATGTAGAATGACTATAATGGGTTGAGACTTTGGTCATGAAATTATTTTGTTTTCTCACAGTGGGTTGAGACTTTGTCCTTGAAATTATAAACTCAAAATGGATTGAAACTTTAATTTAGAAAATCAAAAGCTGTACTAAGTTGTTAGTCATTGAAGTAGGTGATTTAGGGTATGTTCCTCCTTGATGAGGAAGGTATTTTTAAGGGTCAGTATAGATTTGTTCAATCCACTAAGCTGGAATAGGGATTAAGTTTTTATCCTTGGTTCATAGGTTCTGAATGGCCCTCCAAAGAATCGTGGTAATAATTTTCTCTTATATGTTCATATCATAAAGCTCGATGTCCCATTTGATTTGTTTATTGTTCATATGTACTCAAATCTAACAACTTGAGGTTAACTACCCGAAAATTTCTTCACTGTTTTACTTTGGCGGGATCTAAATGTATATTATGTGCCATCACGCATCATATGGCATCAATTAACTTTGCTACTACTTCCATGTACTTACATGGATCTTGTAACACCAATGCCCTCAAAGTTACCTCGCAAAAGTAAGAGCATTGAGTATTATGTTGGAACTTTGATGTTTCATCAAAACAAATATGTGAAGTAGCTATTTCAAATTTGAATTTGGTTGCTCTATTTTGATTCCCTCCTCTAAACCTTGAGTTCTGTTGGAGTATTTTGTCTTGTTGCTGGTGCAAGTCTCTGTTGGAAATAATGCAAAAAAAAAAAAAAAGTTTTGTGATTTTGTAAACAACAACGAACATAACAAATTTTTTTTTTAATGTGTTAATAAATAAATAAAAATTAAAAATACTCACAGAATGGATAAAAACATAATGATGTGTGAATAAATACAAATAATTAAATATACTCATAAATTGGATGAAATAGAATAATTAATGCAAACCTAACATGGGATTGTGTTTGCGCAATTTCCTTAAGAAATAGTTCGTCCTTAAGATGTTGAAAATTATATTTTAGGAGAAGACATAATGCATAAAAAAAATAAGACTTTTGTGACTTTGTAAACATAAACAACAAATATTAAAAATAATATTTAATGTGTTAATATATTAAAAAAATTAATAATATAGCTCACATAATTGATGAAAATAGAATGATGTGTAAATAAATAAGAGCAATTAAGTATACTCATAGACATAGACCGATGAAAACATAATAATTGATGCAAATCGAATCAAAGATAGTGTTTGTCACTATTTCCTTAAGACATATTTCGTCTGTAATAAATTGTGTTTTGAGTTTCTTGTATGGGTGTTTGTTTTCTAATATACAATGAATTAGGGACTATATATATGTACAAAAATGAGAATGCACGAATAATTGAAATGAATTAGGGACACTATTTATACACGCACTTGTACTAGTTTTAGAAGATTGAAAGTTAATTACGTGTTTAGATTTTATAACCCTACAATAGTTTCCTATCAATTTTAAATAATTAATAATAAATTGGATAGTTATTTTGTCAATATTTAAATACATGGTCATAATGGTTATGAGCATAGAGCATCAAATGCATCAAAAATCAATTGTAAGAGGCAAAGAAAGGTAAGTGTACAATGTTGCTAGTGGGTTGGACAAAGAACCAGAGAGGTGGAAGGGTGATTCGACTATATATATATATAAAAGAACACCAATATACAAGTAGATAAATATGACTCACATAATGATGATTCTTATAATGAAGCACAAGTTCTCTAATTTTATACCATTCAAATTTAATATTATTCTAATTACTATCTTAAATTAAATGAATTTCTATCACTAAAATAAAAACAAAATTTTCAATATTTATGGTTTATACCTTTCATTTCAGTTTTAATTCCTATGTTAGCCATAAATGATAGATACTAGGCATTGTGTGTATATAGGCCTGTGTAGGAAGGCTCATACAGCTATAGTAGGATTTGGGTAGGGATATATGAATAACAATAATGTTGCTTCAATTACAACCAAATATATTAGTATTTGTGGAATTTTTTATTTTATTTTATAAAATGGTGTTTCTAAGAGTTCTAAATAATTTTACCTCTTAGACAAAAAAAAAAAAAAAAAAAAAAAAAAAAAAAAAGCTCTATGAATACAAGCTATAATATTTTATATTAGTCCCAATATATCAGCTTGAATGCATCAAATTAGATAACACATTCAAAACCAAATGAACAAAGTCTTATCAAACAAAATAAACAGTGATTATATAAATATCTAGGCGTAATGCGCTTGACTTCTACATGGGTTCTGCAAGTCAGTGAGAGTATGTGCCCGTTTGTTTGGGCGTTTTGAGCTCAATATGCGCGTTTTGCAAAAAGTTGAAGCAATATTTACGTTTGGTTCAGCCCAAAACGCAACAGTTTTTACCAAACACTCAGCTTTTTAAAAATACACTTTTTCATTATGCACTTTTTAAAAACTCCACTTTTTCATTATGCACTTTTACAAAAAGCCGAACCAAACTCACCCTATGTCACGTACCGATGATTCTCCTCGATTTCTCTTCCTCCTCTTTTGAACTGTTCTTTTTTTTTTTTTTTTTCTCGTTAATATATCGACTATGTAGTATGTATTCCCTCCTCCATTTGTTCATGTTTTGTTTTTTTTTTTTTAAATGAATTTACTGTTAACCAGTTCTAATTGTCACTTGTGATAGAGCATCCAGCAGAGGTTGCTTTTGGTGATAATATGTACCCGCTAGACAAAAAGAAAGACTCCACATAGAAACTGCCAAAAGCTTGAATTTTTTATATTATTCAAAATTTGGACTGCACCAAACCAGACGCGTGTCAAACGATTCAAACCATACACGATCTATACATTCTTTAATAGATATGAATTTTAATAATTATGATAGTGAATATATTAATACTAACCACTAATCCGTTCAATGCATTAAAAAAAAAACTTTAGAAAATATTATTTTTTATCTTTTAATTATATAAAAAATGATTATTACAATAATTTTATTAATTTTTAAGTCCATCCATATTTTGCAATAATTTTATAAAAAAAATTTGGTAACAAGTTATTGCTTGTGCAAAAAGTGATATCTAATTTTTTTTTTAGAATAACAGGCAAAAAATTGAAATCAATTCTATTGTGAGATTGTTGTAAAAATATAGTCTTTAATTTAAATTATTTAATGACAATAACAAAAAGAAAAATCAAATAGTATCACGTATATGACTAGAAGGAAACTAGAGTAGCTTTGCTTTTGTTTTTGCTTTTAGAGACAACTTTAATATCTAGCCCAGTAGCCCAACACGTGTAGGCCTTGGAGCACACTATAATCTCAAATCTGTATAATAAAATTTCTTGGACAGTAAAAAATCTCCGCAACTGTGCACAGATAATATTAAAAAGTTGAAAAATGTGATTCTTTTAAATGCCACTAATACGATCTGCAGAATTATCTTTCGAATTAGAATATCAAAATGTCACATAATATCATCTTATTTGGTCCAAGTGAAATGACAAGTCGCAAAAATAAAACACCACATAATGTCATCTTAGAAATTGCACATATATTAACCACAAAAAATATACAGTAATTTAGAAGATATTTCAGGAACAGATTGAGATTCAGAATGCAATTGCACCGTGGAATTTACTTTTTTTTACTTTTACTTATTTTTTATATTTAAAGCAACTTTAAATCTTAATCATCCATAATTTGATATTTCTTCATAATCTAATTATGAACTGAAACACGCTAAGATAAAGGGTAGGCCTCTTCCCAAAAAACTATCTCTCGAGACTAGATTCCAAGTACCTATCTGCTTCTTAGTATCTCTCAACTCAATAGTATGAATACATAGAAATCCCTTGCCTCTTTGTCCTACTAACCATGAATTTTGACAGGAATACAATTTTGGCATTTTTGTCGAAAATTTGTAGATAACATATTATACTGAAAGAAACGGAAAAATCTTGGCGTAAATGTATTTTTAGTCTCTACATTTTGACTTTTTTGTATCTTGGTCCTGACATTTTATTTTTACCACTTTTAGTCCCTAAACCAATTAACGCATGACATTTAAGTCATTTCCGTTACCTAATTAACGGGAAAAGCTGATGTGGCTGATGGAGGAATTAAAATATTATTAAAAAAGTCACATCAGATAAAATAATATAAAAAATTTCTAACCATCTTATTAAAAAAAAAAAAAAAAAACAAAAAAAGAAAAGAATTAAATTAATTTTGTTTCTCTTTTTTTGGGAAGAACATGAAGAATCTAAAACATGTGTTCTTTCCCGTCAATCATGTTCTTCATTTTCTTCCTAGCAAACCTTGCCCAGAAATTTAAAAATTCAAATTTTTTTTCTCTTTTCTTATATTTCCTTAGCAACAAAACCCATAAAATCAGTCAGATTTATAAACACAAAGACATGCCCACAGTTTTACAAAACACAAAGACATTCAACAATTAATCTGTCATTCTTTCACATTCCCATTACAAATACAAAGACCTTCAAGGATTCAAAATACCTTCAACAAACCCAAAGTCCTTACACGCCTTAATCCAAATTTACATACCTAAGCAAACCCAAATAGCAAAAACCCCAAACTCAAGATCGCTTTCCTCTTCCTCACCAACTCCGACCTCCGCTTCACCCCTCTCTGGCAACAGTTTTTCCAAAATGCCCCTTCCAAAAACCTCTACAACGTGTATGTCCACGTCGATCCTTCCGTCAACGTTACCCGCCCTAAAGTCATAGTCTTCGAATTTCGCTTCATTCCGGCAAAAAAAAACTATCGCGGCTCCCCGACACTCACCTCCGCCACACGACGGCGAAATACATTTTGGTCATTGCTCATCCACTAGATTCAACTTACTAAAGCTCTCTCTCATCTAAAATGAAGCTCTCTTTCATCTAAAGCTCTCTCTCTCTCTCTCAGATCAAAATCTCTATCTCTATCTCTCTTTCGGCTTTCTCTTTGGATTTGGGTTCAGAGAAAGAGATGGTGGGTGCTAGGTTCGACTAGGTTTGCTAGGATCTGGGCTTTCTCTTCGGCATTGATCGGTGATCGTTGGTGGGTTTGACTGGGTTTGATCGGATTTGGGTTTAGAGAAAGAGATGGTGGGTGCTGGGTTCGACTGGGTTTGCTGGGATCTGGGCTTTCTCTTCGGCTTTGATCGGTGATCGTTGGTGGGTTTGACTGGGTTTGATCAGATCTAGGTTTAGAGAAAGAGATGTTGGTGGGTGCTGGGTTCGAATGGGTTCGTTGGTTGGGATTGCAGGGTTTGTTGTTGTTGTTGGTCTGATCGGTGATCGTTTCTAGACATTTGGGGTTTGGGATTTGCTGGAGATTTGGTTTTGGCATTTGCTGGGAATTTCACATTTTGAAATTTCTTTTTGTTTTTTAAGTTATTAACTTGTTGTGGTATTCGAAATTTCTTTGATTATGGTTTGGTTTGGGAGTGGATGAGTTGGGTGCTTTGCTGGGTTTCTATTCTTTTGATGGTTTGGTTTGGGTGTGGTTTCATGTGGGTTTTCCTGTGTTTGCTCTTTGATTTGGTGATGTTCATGTTTTTTTTTTTCCTTGTAGGTTTGATGTTCATGTTCTTTTATTCTGGGTTTACTCTTTGATCCTGGGTTTGATGTCATTGCTGGCTTATTTCTTGATTTAAGAAGAACATTGAAGAACAAGTTCTTATGTTCTTATGTTCTTAGATCTCAATTCATGTAATTTTTTGTTTTTAATTAAAATTAATTTAGATGCTGATGTGGCATTTTTTAATGCCAAAATAGATTTTTTAATTATTATTTTAATGTGTCGTCAGCCACATCAGCTTTCCTTATTAGTTAGGTGACGGAAAGGACTTAAGTGTCACACATTAATTGGTTTAGGGACTAAAAGTGGTAAAAATAAAATGTAGGGACCAAAATGGAAAAAAGTCAAAATGTAGGGACTAAAAGTGCATTTATGCCAAAAATCTTTTGCAATAAAAAAAAATTGGTTAAATTTTAAATGAAAAATACCCTCGGCTCTTGCCAGCCGAGGTTCGACTGAAGTCAAACCGTAATGATATCATAATTGATTTAATAATTAAATAATGTAATATATATATATATATATATATAATTAGCTATATAGACTAAAATAATATTTATAGTTGATTAATTATATATGGATTAAAGATAAAAATAAAATTTTCTTAATTAATTATGAAAGTTATATAAATATTATCTTACTATTAGTTCAAATATTTCGACAAATCCGAACTTATAACAATATTTCAAAAATTTTAATTTACTAATGTAATTGAATAAAATTTTTCTTTAAATTTAAATATATGAAATGATATAGGAATACTCCAATTCTCCAACTATGAAGTGTGAAATGACCAACACAAAAATGCAATTTAGAAAAGAAAAGAAAAGAAAAGGCATATTAGGATTTTACTAACGTGTGTCTTAAGGCACACAATATATCATTTTTGAAAAAAGTTTTAAGGCATAATTAATTGGACCCTACTAATTAATATTGACATGACAAGAGAGCAGAGATATTTATGTAATTTGAAGAAGTCCCTCTTCTCAAAAAGAAATAAACCACTCTCAATGCGTGGAGAAATTATATCATGTTTTAGTAATACCAATTCAACACCTGTTTTGGTATTTCCTACCTAATAAATGAGTGACATCTGTTTTAAAAAACCACATTAGACTACTCCAATAAATTAATCACAATTTTCTATATTATCGGAAAGATAAATTAATCATTTATTAGAGTAGTCTGATGTGGTTTTTTAAAATAAGTGTCACTCATTTATTGAATAAGAAATACCAAAATAAATACTGAATTAGTATTACCGAAACATTATATATTTTCTCCAATGCATGAGACTTTAATGACATCTCATTAGAAGAAGCAACCTTCTCTCACTCTTCTCTCTTTCTCCTTCTCTATCTTTCTCTCGACCCAGTCTCTCCAAAACAAATCTATACCTCCCAAAATAGTAAAGATAGAGATGGTCACATTTCAAGTAAGACAGCCACTAACCTAGTAACCTATATGGCATCATTTTTATTTTTTTAATATATATTTTTTTCAAAAACCGCATGTGGCTAGACTGTAACCCATACGGCATTTTTTTTTTAAAATTTTTTTTTTTCAAAAAAATGCAAGTAGCAAGATACTAAAGTTACTAATCGAGACTATCCTCCTGACACACACTTTTTGACTAGGAAAAGTAACCTCCTGACACATGTTGGTGTGATAAGAAATCAGGAATCAAGGCTCCTAGGACTTTTTCGAACCCTATAATCCCCTTAGAAGTGCCAGCTAGAGATTTTGTCATATGTACATGTCATGCTCTTTGATTCCTGATTTCTTATCAGATCAACGTGTGTCAGGAAATGAAATCAGTAAACAACTGAATCCAACGAAGATACTCTAAATAGAAATCTGCTTTCTTAAGCAGTGGGAAGGAAGAGACAGAAGCTTCAAAAGAAAATACTGAGCTCTACATTTTTTTTTCTCTCTATTTTTTTGCTGAATCTTGAGCTCTACAGCCTCTACTTTTGTGGCAAGAAAGTAGAAGTTCTTTACTTGAGTATTGACTATATTGACCAATGCAAGTATCATTAATTAACTTTTGTAAAAAGATGTAAATGATGGCGAATTATGCTAATTGGGTTGTGTTAACAGTGTCCGTTAATAGCTTATTTTTTGGCAACTTTTTAGATTTTTGTGTAACTCTTGGCAATTTTTTTATCACTTTTGGTAATTTTCTTTCACAGTTCTTTTTTTTTTTTTTTTTTTTTTTTTAAGTGAGATCAAAAAAAGGAAATGTAAACAAGTACGGCATAACATTTCCTAAAAGAGCATGACATGTACATATGACAAAATCTCAAGCTGAAAGACAGAGGGAGAAAGAGAGAAGAGTGAGAGAAGGTTGCATCTTCTAATAGCATTAGCATCAGGTAGGGGTGGCAATTTTTATCCATATCCATGAACCCGTCCATTACCGACTTTATTTGGATAAGTCTTAACCCAACCCATTTAAATATTTGGGTTAAATGGATAAAGATCCATTTGGTTATTTTATTAGATGGGTCTAAATGGATAAATCCACTAATAACCACTAAACCCATCTAAAATTTAAATTTAAATACACCCAAAAAAACCCACTAAACCCTTCTAAAATCAAACACACTTTACCACCTACTCTTCGACATTTCCTACATTTTCTCGTCATCCAAACATACTCGTAACAAACACAAAACCATCATTTTATTTTACAATCTCAAAAAGTTACTCTATTCTATTCTATTTTACAATCTCAAAAAGTTACTTTATCAATTATACCATCCCATTATACAATACTTCTAGCATCCCAATCTTTTATTTTCCTATTCTACTAATTAAAATAATATATCTACACAATAAAATAATATTTCCCTCAATTACTATCATTTATTCTTTCTTTCTCCCAATCACCATCACAATAAAATATTAGTTTTTTTTTTAAGAATTGTGCTACAGTACAATTCTAAAGATAGAATTGCACTGTAGCACTATTGCAAAATAAATTGCAATACTTAGCAATAGCATTTCCTGATGCAATACATTTTGGGGCTTAAAATGCCAAATATCCCTTACATTTGGCATTAGCATTCCCCAATACTAATGCTCTAACTTCTAAAATGTTCTAATGGGATGTCAGTAAAGTCTTAAATCTGATGCATTGAGAGTGGTTTATTTTTTTTGGAAAATAAGGACTTCTTCAAATTTCATAAATATTTCTGCCCTCTTGTCATGTCAATCTTCATTAGTATACTTTTATTTTCTTTTTTAAATTGCATTTTTGTGCTGGCCGTTTCACACTTCTTGGAGTATTCCTATGTCATTTCATATATTTAAATTTAAATTTAAATTTTATTCTATTATATTAGTAAATTAATTTTTTTGAAATATTGTTATAAGTTCGGATTTGTCGAAATATTTAAACTAATAGTAAATAATATTTATATAACTTTCGTAATTAATTAAAAAAAAGTAATTGCACCTGATGCAATTATTTTTAATGGTTGAAATTAATAGTTACAAAAAACAACTTTAAATCTCAACTATTGATTAAAAAAAAAAAACACTTTATGAGAAGTAAAAAATAAGAAATTACTAACATGTACCTTAAGACATATATTAGTAACTGTAAGGTAAGAATTTGTGGATTCTACCCCACATCTAATTGTGTACTGATCGCGGTGCCTGGCGCGATGCGTTTTTGCCTTCGCACCGAGTGCAGGACCCAAGAGGCCACGGGCTTGCTGCTTGCGCAAGGCACCGAGCTTTGGCTCGAATCCCACATCGGATAGAAAGAGCGCCCCACTACCCTTTATAATGCTTCAGGAGCTTGGGTAGTGTACCACTACTGTGAGTAGTGGTACACTACCCAAGCTCCTGAAGCATTATAAAGGGTAGTGGGGCGCTCTTTCTATCCGATGTGGGATTCGAGCCAAAGCTCGGTGCCTTGCGCAAGCAGCAAGCCCGTGGCCTCTTGGGTCCTGCACTCGGTGCGAAGGCAAAAACGCATCGCGCCAGGCACCGCGATCAGTACACAATTAGATGTGGGGTAGAATCCACAAATTCTTACCTTACACTTATTAATATATGCCTTTTCTAGACTAATAATATAGCAAATCAATTGTAATTACAATTGAAATGACCAAAAAGGATATATAAATTAATATATGCTCTAAAATTGAAGATATTATAAAAATTATAAAAAAGGGGTCTCACAATTATAGGAATCGACCTCATACAAAAACCGTTACCATAAGTCTACCATATGTTTCTCGACTTTGGCAGATTGTAATAAGTGATTGAATATCACTTTCAAAATAATCTACTTTTATTTATTTATTTATTTTATTTTTTGTTTACTAGTCACAAATCAAACCATCAAACCATTTCAAATTTCACAAATTAAACATTCATCAGTCTATATTAAACCACAAATGCACAAATATAATTTCTGTTCAATTAAATAGATTGAGTTTTAATTTGTTACTTTAAAAACTATAAAATTTAATTTGTTACATTTGAAAACCTCAAGGTTTAATTTATTACTTTTGAAATTCTGTATTTGTTACATCCCAAAACTATAAGATTTTAAATATAATTTTTGCAAAAAAAAAAAAAAAAAAATCCTTAGATAAAACATTAATTCTTCTGTCATGATTTGTGAATCCTAATATGTCCTGTTTGAGTAGGAGAATCAGGTTGAGGTTGGGGCTCATAAAGGGCTTGATGAACATTAGGGGTCGGTTATGTGGTTTTTGTTGGATAATAGGCTGTTTCTGTCTGGGTTGGGGTTCTTTTGGTGTTTATAGGAGGAAGGTATATAACTGGAGGAAGATTTTGAGGAAGTAAAGGTCTGGAATCAGAGAAAGATGTCTTGGAGGAGAAGGAGCTTCTAGGGGTAAACATCATAGGGGTTGTTGATGGTCATTTTGGAAGTCAAAAAGAAAGAAGAAGCCTAGCAACACGGGCAGAAAGGAGTTGGTAAATAGATAAAAAAACCAATTAGCCCAAGTGACAGGAATAATTGATCACAGGCCCATAAAATAAACAAATGGGCCTTGAGAAGGCAAATGGGCTTAAAGGAGCCCGGAAAGAGAGAAATAGCAAACTCATGGGCAGTATATGATGTGAAAAAGTGAGAATGGGTCACGGCAAGCCCGAAGTAATGAAAGCAAAGAAAGTAAGGGGTTGATGGCAAGCCCATGAGCCCTGAGGATGAGGATAAGGTAATTGGGCCGGGGAAGCCCAATGAAGTTAGTAAAAGCCCATGGAAATACAGAGTTAGGAAAAGGGCCAAGGAAGCCCAAAGAAAGCAAATGGGCCAAGGATGCTTGAAAGAAAACAAGTGGGACACAGGAGCCCGCAAGTAATGTAATAAAAAACCAATGGCCATACTGAGCCACTGGGGAAAGAATAAACGGCAGGCCTAAAGAGGCCCAACAAGATTGGGTCAAACAAACGTCATAACAGGAGTGACAGAGTGATATGACAGGAAATGATAGCAGTCAAGGAATAGGCTGAAAGAAGGCAAAGCCCAACATCAAATAAGGACCAGCCTTTAAGGGGAGCGGGAAATTAGAAAGCAGCTCATATAAAAGGTCAAGGATGGACAGCAGACTGTGTAGGCAAGCCTCCAGAACACGACGAGCGCATGAGTAGCAGGAAGATTTTGGACACACATGGAAGGGAGGCACGCGCAAGGCCTAAACATCACCAGCCTGTACCCAGCCAATACGGGATATGGTGAGGTCATGGGTTAGAGGTAAAAATGCATGGTTTGGGGGTGGGGAGAGGGGAAAAACCTATTCTGAGGTTCCTGCTTAGGCACTTTTAGGAGAAGTGTCCTATTAGGATGACATACCACCCAAAAGAAGCAAGACTGAGTTGGAACCACTAGGTGCATGCCATGAGGGATAAGGAGAGAGAGCACCCACACCGTAGTAGAAAAGGGTGCCATGACAGACTAACAAACAAAATAGCTTTCTTTGTCTAGTGATAGGAAGTGACACACAAAAGGACCAGTGGTGGTTGGCAAGTACACCCAGACCAGACAAAGGTGGTTAGGGGCTAAAATAGTAAAACTTGGTCGCGGCAGGCACTATAAAAGGAGGCCCTTACCGTGCACAGGGAAAACCACAATGACGGTAATAAGAACCTCTAAGAAAAACTACAAAATAGAAAACAAGTGTGGAGGAAAGAAAGGAAAGATAAAGAGGAGAAATGTTCTCTTGGGCACTAACCATTTAGGTCCGTTTCCCTCAAAGTGATTAATTTCCACGGCAGGATCTTCCCCGGGAGATTATTCGCGTTGAGAAGAAATGTTCTTCCCTCTCTAGTTTTGGTCTTGCAGATCAAATTTAATCTGATTTCTTTCTTCTTTTGATTAGCCCATATGCTACCCATTTATTCCCTTGCTTTCTTTATAAAACTCTGCTTGCTGTAAGCATGCTCTTGGCAAACGAGGCATAGTTTGCACACAAGCCGGACCAAATTGAGTTGCAGTTGGATCAGTCTCAACTCCCTTACTCAGAATATTTGGGCCTAGTACCGCAGGAGGCAGCCCAGCTCAATATAACAAAAAGGCCCACTACAAGGGTCTTTCTGCCTGAAGAGCTACTGGGTCTAATAAAGCTGTCGGTTTGTCTATCATTATTATTGAAAGAAATAATAACTGTACCATCTGTCTTCTGTGCTATGAAGTCTGGTTCTGTGTTTTCTATCTTTGGTGTGGGAGCAATGGCTTGCAGTTGCCATCGTTCAAGAAGGTTTATATCTTTCCATTGTATCTGTTGGGGTACACAAAGTCTACTATTTGGGGTTGAGGCTTGAAGAAGGAGAGTATGTCCTTTAGGGGATGGTTCAACCATGGATTGAGGGTTAAGGGTGGTTTTCATAAGTTTATAATAAATCCTATAAATAATAGCTAAAGGTTCTGAGCCTTTTTTCATATAATAACCATCTGTTTTTACATTCAAAGTTAAAGCATCCATAATATTTTTGTCAGATAGACTTAATGCAAAATTAGGATAACAATTAAAATATACTGGTCCATTATGTAAACTTGTTTCCATCATTCCTAAAAGTGAGTTATTAAATCTTAAATATCTGTCATCTCTTAAACAAAGTAAAACACTTGTATTTAAAGCTTCTCTTGTTAATGGTTTTATAGCTACCTGAACCAAACCAACATGTAAAAATGCATAATTTTCTCTATGTCAATTGATTGAGTCTATTGAAAATAACTAAATTGTTTCATATTCATTAAATAAAGAGTAAGTTCTTTCAATAGTTTTTATAGCGTAGTCTATCATGAAGGATAATTTAGAAAAAGAAGTCTGTCTGTGGATTTTATCAGTTCTTTCTGTCGATATATTCCATTTATTTCCACGCGTGTCTCTCTTTTTTCCTTTTTAAAGTAATCAAAGTTTAGAAAGAAAGAAAAACAAATCAAATAAATGGAACCCTTGAAGAGTATAAAATGGAACATTCTTATCAACAAAGAGGATCTTTGTTTTTTTCCCTTAATAAGATGATAAATACTTAAATAGAATAGAAAATTCCAGTTTCCATTGACTTTTGGCTCAACTATCTATTTTCCTTTATATATTGATAAAGACAAAACTTATGTACAATACCTTAGATGTTATTCCTTAAGTTTCCCTCTTAGAATTCTATCATGTGACTACTTAACTTAAAAAATACATTTTCATTCGTGAAAAAAAAAAAAACTACATGGCAGAATCTTAAGAGAGAAACCTAAGGAACAGCATCTAAATACCGTACCTAAATCTTTCTCTATTGATAAAATATATCGCAAATACATTTTCAAGTTGATATCTTATGTTATATATAGTTAGATAGATGGTGAGTTTAGCTTATATATATATATATATATAATATTGCAAGAACTGTTTAAAAAAAATAAATAAAAAAGAAGAAGAAGAAGAAGGAAGATTTTATTTGCACAAGATTAACAGCCATCCCATATATTAACAACAAAAATAGTTATAGTGAAGAACACACAGAGTTCTTTCTAACCTTTTCTATAAAATAAAAAAAGGGTATACTTGGAGTTCGGAATATAATTCTATATATGTATGTATGTATGTATATATAATATTGAAAGAACAGTGTTAAAAAAAAAAAAAAAAAAGAAGAAGAAGAAGAAGAAGAAGAAGGAAGATTTAGGATTAATAAAAAATTAAAATCTTTAGAGAATATTGACAGAAAGTAGAAAGAAAAAATGATAGGTTTTGGGACCTCCTTGAAAAAGTGAAAACTTCAAATTCAGAAAGAGAATTTGAACCTCATTATAGATCACCTTTAACAAAAACCATGATAGATAATTGGCATAATAAACAAATTGATAGACACGTAAGTACCAATAGACTTATAAACATGAGATGTAGAAAAATTATGAAAGAAATGACTTCAGGACAATTTTGACAGAAACTTATATAATGCAAAAGAAGTCAAAAGTAGAGAAAGATGATAGTTCTATAAAAATAATGCAAGAGAAAAATAAAAAAGATAATAGTTCTGTAACAATAATGCAAGAGAAAAATAAAAGTAGCCTAATAGAGACAAGAGATGAAAGAAATATGGAAAGACATAATAGTGATAAGGAAACTATGTCATTACAACCCATACGTAAGAATATGGAAAAGAAAGAAAATGACAAACTAGACTTACTTGATAAAGAGATAGAAAAAGATAGTGTAGTAAAAGTAGTCAACAGACAAGAAGAATATGGAAAAGAAAGAAAATGACAAACTAGACTTACTTGATAAAGACAAACTAGACTTACTTGATAAAGAGATAGAAAAAGATAGTGTAGTAAAAGTAGTCAACAGACAAGAAGAATATGGAAAAGAAAGAAAATGACAAACTAGACTTACTTGATAAAGAGATAGAAAAAGATAGTGTAGTAAAAGTAGTCAACAGAAAAGAAGAAAAGAATGATGCCAAAAAGAGTAATAATTTAAAGGAAGAAATGGATGAAAAACTAAAATCAATTGAAAGATCCATGATATATATCCAAAATGATAGTTTGACAGAATTAATTAAAAAGATTTTTTTTTTTACGCATAATTAAAAAGATAGAAATTTTAAATACACCTTTAGATAAAAAATATTTTGTAGTATAACATAACTTAGAGTTACATTTGATATAACTCTAAGCAACATTATACTACCTAATAACTTTTTATTTAATTAATATTTCAAAAATCTTACTACTAGATTATATATTTTTTATATTCCCAACACATATCAAATTTAGTACTAATAAGATACTACTTATTATTCCAAAAATAATATTGATTATCACTAGTTTGAAGAAAGAGACTTGTTCTCGAAGAAAGAGACCTGTGTATGTATATACGGTGATGTAAAGATGAATCAATTCTTTGAAAGAAAAAAAAACAGTAATTAATATGAAATTTAATTGATTTACAAAATCAAATTTAAATTTTTAAGTATTTGCTTTGCTGTAACAATTTATAGTGTTTTGGAATATGTGAAAACTCAAAAGCTTTGACTCGAAAAGAAATAAAAGTATTCTCAAAAAGAGAAAAGAAAAAAGAAATAAAAGTAAAATAAAGGATAGGTTAAAAGAAGTTGCAGTTAGAGCATCCACAGCAGTCGAGCTAAAAATTTAGCTACTTAGCTCCACCAAAAGTTACTTTATCTATTTTTCCTACACACATGCTGCAGTAGTGGATTTATTTTAGCTTTCAACACAATAAAATAATATAAACATTACAGTAAAATAATATAACCACTACAATAAAATAATATATCTCACTATCCAAAAAACATCCATAGCACCAACCACAACCACCTCTACCATCAGCCACAGCCACAACCACACCCATAACCACTACCACCACCACCACCACCAGTCCACAGCAGGAAAAAAAAAAAAAAAAAAACCCAAATCTCCAATCTTTTTCCTCAACCCAGACCAAACAAAATCACTAATCACAAACAAAATATAAAATCACCAATCACAAACAAGCACAACGTCGGCGAGCTGGGTCGGCAAAAGGGGCAGGTTGGCGAGCTCCATGGGTTTCCCAGTCAGGTACCCAATATCCACGAGCAAGCACAACCACGAGCAAACACTCCGATCGGCGGCGTGGGTCTGAGGCTGATCAGCTGCTTGGGACGGCTGGTGGGTCGGTGACGTCAAGCTTCGGTCACGGCGACGTTGACAATGAGTCGGGTTGGCGGCAGTAAACAGAGTGAGCTTGAGAGACTGGAGTTGAGAGATTGAGAGACCGAAGTTGAGAGAGTGAGCTTGAGAGAGATGAGCTTCAGAGATGAGATGAGAGTGAATGAGAGAGAGAGAGGCACGGTGATAAAAGAATGAAAAAAAAAGGAGCGTGGTATTATTTTAATCACCGGGAGAATAAAATAATAATTTTTTTGTTTAGCTCTCATGAACAGTGCACATCTATCTATAGATGTACAATGTAGCAATGGAGCTAATATTTTAGCTCCTTTGTTAGGACATATGTGTTTTCACTTGTTAAGAACATATGTCATTTAGTTATGTAAATTGGCTAATCCTTTGACAAAACACACTCTACTTGTAATTGGGTAGTTCTAGGTGTTTTTAATACTTCAAGAAACAAGGTTTCAAGATCAAGTGTTGAAGTCATCAAGTATGTCCAAGAAAAACAAGCTGAAGTGCAATATCATTAAAGCTCGACACCTGCTCGATAGCTCCTCGACACCTGCTATCTGTCGAGATTTATAAAATCAAATTTTCTGATGTGATTTCTTGGGATCCGTGAATGTGTCTTTGGGCCTTATTTTCTCCTAACCCTAGACATATAAAAGAATTATTTTAAGAGCCGTCAAATAGTACACAAGTTGCACAAGCATTGAGCAAACTCTGTTCAAGCAATTTGTGATCAAAGATGAAGTTCTTGACCTAGTTCATCTTCTTTGAAGAAGTTGCTGTGTATTTGCACCAAAGGGTTTTGTGACCAAGCATCTTCCTGATCTTCATCGTGTAGGATGAACTGAAGAACTTTGCAGCCAACCTCTCCTTCTAAGTTGGTGTTTGAAGTCGTGTACTGGGATCCGCGCATTGGTTAGTCACGTACTTGGGAGCCGTGCATCAAAAGGGGGAACTGTCACTACAAATCAAGTCCAATTGGGTATTGGGGTAAGGGTTCAATTGTAGGTTGGTAAGGTACTTGGGATTCCTTTACTTGTAACCGCTTGATTTGATAATAGTGGAGTTTCGGGAGTGGTGACTTGAAAATCACCCAGTGGGGTTTTTGCCGTAAGGGTTTTCCCCATTTGTAAACAAATCACTGTGTTATTTAATTTTCGCTGCTTAATTAGTTTATTGGTGATTTGTTTGTGCTTCCACGCGTTTGCATGATTAATTGATTAATTAATAACTTGGCTAATTAATTAATTGGTTTAATCACAAGGGGTCATTCAGTTTGTGGCCTATCATGTGGTATCAGAGTATGCACACTCTGATTAGGGTTTAATCTTTGCTGTGTTTGATCCATTAACCCCTGTTTGTCATGGATAGAGGACAGTCGTTAATCATACCTCCTTTATTTGATGGGACTAACTATGCATACTGAAAAGTACGCATGAGAGCTTTTTTGCAGTCCTTAGATGAAAAAGTGTGGCAAGCTGTAGAGATTGGCTGGACTAAGCCAAAGGAAGCGCCGGCCGATTGGGATGAAGCCAAGATCAAGGCGGCAAACTTCAATAGCAGGGCATTGAATGCATTGTTCAGTTCAGTCACCAATGAGGAGTTCAAGAAGATATCCTCAATTGAAACTGCTAAGGAGGCATGGACCATCCTCCAGACAACCTATGAAGGAACAAAGGCTGTTAAAGATTCAAAGCTTTAGAGGCTCACTACAAGCTTTGAAGAGATTAAGATGGAGGAGGATGAGTCGTTTGATGAGTTCTATGCCAAGCTCAAGGACATAGTAAACTCAGCCTTCAATCTTGGGGAAACCATCCCTGAACCCAAGATTGTGAGGAAAGTGCTCAGATCTCTACCCGAGAGATTCCATGCCAAGATTACGGCAATAGAGGAATCAAAGGATATTGACAAGATTCCTTTGACTGAGCTGGTTGGAAACTTGCCAACCTATGAGATAGGGTTATCTAGGATTGGCAAGTCAAGTAAAGGCAAGAGCATGGCCTTGAAAGCAAAGAGCAGTGATATAGATGAGTCTTCCAATGATGAAGATTCCAAGATGAAGTCCTACATTACAAGGCAATTCAAGAAGTTTATGAAGAATGCCAATGGGAGGAGCTTCGATAAGGACCACAGACAATCCAGTTCTTTCCAGTCTAAGGTGCAAGACAGAGGGAAAAAGGATGCTAAGGAAGGCGGTCAGTACACTATTCCTGCAGGACCAAAGTGTTTTGGATGTCATGGATTCGGTCACATGAAGCATGAATGCCCGACATATCTCAAGAGCATTGGGAAGAGTAAGGCACTTGCTGCAACCTTGAGTGACACTGAGCCTGAAGATGATTCCGACAATGAGGATGACGGAATCTTAAATGCCTTCACTGCCACAATCAATCCTACTGAAGGGATTGTTGAAGAAGTGGACGAAGAAGAAGAACTGGTGGAGTCAAAATTCGAGAAGATGGATGATTAAGATGATATCCATTCAACTTATGAGAAGCTTTACAAGCTCTCTGAGAAGCATGAGAAATTGTATAGGCTGGCCACCAAGAAGCTCAGTGATGTGGAACTTGATCGTGAGGAGTTGTCCACAAAGTTTGATGAGGCGAATCAAACTATTGGTGCACTGAGATTTGAGAACAATTTCCTGGCTGAGAAGACCAAGAAGCTTGAAGCGGAGCTGTTTCAAGTTAGAGCTCAACTGGAGAGGACTTCAAGTGCAAAGCTTGATGAGATGCTCAGCAATCAGAAATTTGCTTCGGATCGAACTGGTTTAGGGTATGATCTTTCTTCCTCTCATGTTGCTTCTACTAGTACTACTATTTTTGTTTCTCCTGCTAATAACACTGAAATTGAGAACACTGATGTTAAAACTGAATTAGTTAGTGAGAACTTAGATAAGGGTAAATCTATCTTAGGAGCACCCCCTAAGCAAGATAAGAAAGATGCTAAAAACCCTAGGGCTAAGAAGGCTAACAAAAGAAGCAGCATCTCTGTCATCATTGTGGAGCTACCGGTCATACTCGACTAAATTGCTACAAGTGGCTAGCCACTCAACAGAGCAACGGCATGATAGCATTTGGAAGCCAAAATCAGCTTCAATCCTCTCTCGCTCCTCTTGGAGATCTTCTGAAAGCCCTCATGTTCCTTTCGAACTTGAACGGTTTAAATTCTTCCCCCTCACAGCTGGTTCAAGGATTCAATAAAAGGAAAGGTTCTTCCAAGGTGTGGAAGAAAAAGGACTCTAAGTGATTTTATCACTTTCTTCTATCTTCTTGTTTTTTTTGCTTGTTGCATTACTTGTGTGTTTTGCATTTTGTTTGAGTCAGTCTAGTTTTATGTTTTGCTTTGATAACATGTTTTTGTTTGTTTATTTTCAGTTTTGTTTATTTTTTTTTTTTGATATAAAAATAAAATAAAAAAAATTGAAAAATACAAAAACAGTGTGTGTTTTGTGTACTTTGGTACTTGTGTACCTTAGATGGCCATTGAAACAAAGTTGTCTAAACTTTGTATCTTTTGTAGCTTAGATGAGCATCTCCATGCACAACTAAGCAAGTGAGCTTTGTGGCTCTTGTTTGTGATGAGTAAGATTAAGTTATCTCTTAAAACTTAACACTCATATCACTCTTTTTTACGGGTAGGACTAGAAAATCCTAAGAGAAAGGCATAAATAACCATCTCACCACTGTTGCCCGCCAATCATATTATGTCACCTGTATGCTTCGGCATAGCAAAAGTGCAGTGTCATAGACACCTGTATGCTTCGGCATAGCAAAAGTGCAGTGTCAAAGACATCCGTATGCTTCGGCATAGCAAAAGTGCAATGTCTATGCTTAACATGTTGGGTATTTCTTTTCTCTCTTTTTATGCCCATGCATGATATGCTTAAAAGAAAATATGCCAAGAAAATAAAAAGCAAAAAGATTAAAATGCTTTAAATATGATTGCAAGCGTATTTTTTAGGAGATGTGGGAGTTATAGGATGTACCTTGAAGGTGATAGTCCCCATCGAACAGTTATGATTGTGTGTGAGTTAAAGTTATTTTCTCATATCTCAGATCGTCATAACATGTATACACATATGCAATCTTGCGATGTTTTTCACACACAACACGCAATATTCTTTGTTATTTTTGATACATGAGCAGGTACAATGTGATTTGGCCATCACAAGTGTTTACATGTGCTAATGTATGCTTACTAAACTGTCTTGACTTGTTTTTGAAAAATAAAATTGGTTAGACTTGTTTAGTGTGTGTATGTGTTTCTGAGGATCCATGTGCTTAAATAGTTTGATGAGAGATGTTTTTGAGAGCTTAATATGTTGATTGGATCATTGGTTGAGGTGTATGTTGGATTGCATTCATGTCTGTGTTTTTCACTTCTCGAAAAACTGCTTTTAACTGCTGGCTCGACACCTCCTCGACACCTCCTCAATACCTTGTTATCTGTCGAGCTTCTCAAGCCTTTTTCTTATCGCAATCTCGACACCTTTTCGACACCTTATGGATCGATCGAGAAAGTTCCTGTCTCCTCGATACCTTCTCGATACTTTGTCGATCGATCGAGCTTCTATTCTTGGTTTTGGTGTTTATTCCTCGATACCTTCTCGACACCTGTAGCTGTCGACGTTCATTTTCTCGACACCTACCTTAACAGCTGTCTCGACACCTCTCGACACCTTAGCTGTCGAGAATTACTGAAGCTCCTATATAAGCTTCTGTCGCGATCTGAACTTCATTTTCTCGATCTCTCTCGATCTATCCGCGGCTGTTCATCTCCCAAAACTCTTTTTCTCACTCAAAACCTTCAATCCACGTGATTTTCGGCCCTTACTTGCTTCAAATCACTTGGTATGATCTCTTTTTCCCTCATTATTCATGCATTTCATGTTTTGAATCTTAGGTTTTGGGGTTTTTGAAAATTAATGAGTTTTCTTGAAATTTTGGGTTGGGGTTTCACTTAAATGTGTTAAAAATGTCATACATTGCATTTCATATGAATTAGAATGGTATTTACATGCATTTAGATGTGTGTTCAATGTTTGTGTGCTGGTAGGATTGGATTAGGCTGAGCCCGTGATACTTTTTACTTTGCATGTCACATGTTCATGCATTCCCCATGCATACGTACTCATTGTTCAATATATTTGATATATGTGAACTGTTTTGGGACTTTTCTGATTGTCTCCTTCTCTATCTCTTTCTCATTATGTTTACGTTAGTAGTGTCTATGGCACCTAAGCGTAAATCCACTCCGGCTCGGAACCCTCTGCATTCTGGAGCTTCTTCATCTTCTGATTCTGCTCCTCTCAATCTTCGGTTCCGTGATGGTGATTCCCACAAGGACTTTTCGGAGAACTTTTCTAGACGAGGTGTTCATTCGGAATGCCAAGTCATTTTGGCGGACTTCGCCAAGTCATTTTGGCGGACTTCGCCGACACTGACCTTCCCTCTGTCATTCACAGTAGGGGATGGGAGTCACTGTGTGACGTCTCAGTCACATGTCCTCTCGTGCTCATTCAGGAGTTTTACTCCAACATGCACGGGATCGATCGTTCAGTACCTCTCTTTTTCACTCGCGTTCGAGGTACGCGCATCCCTGTCACACCGCAGCTAGTTGCGGATGTGCTTAGGGTTCCTAGGATAGAGTTTCCTGACTATCCTTCTTGTGAGCGTCTGAGGACTGTGTCCAAAGATGAGCTCACCTCTGCTTTTTGTGAGCGCCCCGCTGATTGGGGTGAACATTAGTATACATCATGTAGACCTTTTGCTAAAGGTCCTAAATTCCTCAACATGGTGATGACTTTTGTACTCATCCACTCTCTCACTACAACTCCATCACAGAGCCTCGTGCTCGATTTTTGTTATCTCTTCTTGAGCATCTGACTATAGATTTTCCTTCTCATTTCATTCTTTCTATCATAGATGTTCATTTAGATTCGGCGTCCCGTGATAAGCTCATCTTTCCTTCCGCTATCACGAGGATCTTACGCCATTTTTCTATCCCTTTTCTTGTGTCCGACCACTTCATACACATTTGTACCATAGATGCCGCTACCCTAAAACGTAGTGAGGCTCAGTTTAGGTCGAGACAAACGGATTTCACTCCTTCCTCCCGTTCAGCTCCATCTACATCTGCTCCTTCTTCCTCTACGGGCGATGTATCTCTTGGAGACATCATGGTGCAGCTGCAGCGCATGGATGCTCGCCTCGATACACTCTCCACTGAGTTGTATCAAGTGAATGTTCGTGTTGGTCGTATTGCACGACGGCAGGCAACCATGGGTGGTTTTGCTTCTGAGGCTACTCCTTCACCACCTCCTCCAGCGGCTTCTGACTCTGAGGATGATGATGATGATGGTGATGACGATGACGCTTCGGATAATGATGGAGATGCTAGCTCTACTGATGAGATGTCTACATGACACTCTACCCTTTGTCACTCGTGACAAAAAGGGGGAGTAGTTTTGGGTTATGAGAGTAGTCATCTTAGGGGGAGAGTTAGTATAGGACATTTTTGTTAGGGGGAGTGTTGATATTTGAGGGATGTAGTGAGGTTTTGATGTATCTTTTCTTTTCTATTCTTTTTAGATACATTGTTCTTGTATATGAGGTCTTGTGACCAGTTTTTACATACATTGTATTTATTTTCTTTATATATGTGGATGTATGTTTCTTTCACCTATCTTTACATGTGTTGTTTCTTTTCTATCTTTATACACATGATTCTTATACTTGTATGCAATCTATTATTTCTGTTTCACACAAGATGCCTTGATGAGTTTTGTTTAAAGTGTTTCAGAAATACAGGTTGTCAAAGTCTACTTACCATAAACTCTTTTCTTGCAAAGTTTTTCAAGGGTTTGTGTTAGGATAGATTTTATTGTATTCAACAAGTGAGTATGAGTTAAGTGATTTATGACTTCTCTCATATGTTCATTTGTTTGTTGTGGTTTTGTCACGGATTGCCAAAGGGGGAGATTGTTAGGACATATGTGTTTTCACTTGTTAAGAACATATGTCACTTAGTTATGTAAATTGGCTAATCTTTTGACAAAACGCACTCTACTTGTAATTGGGTAGTTAGGTGTTTTTAATACTTCAAGAAACAAGGTTTCAAGATCAAGTGTTGAAGTCATCAAGTCTGTCCAAGAAAAAAAAGCTAAAATGCAAAATCATTAAAGCTCGACACCTACTTGATAGCTCCTTGACACCTGCTATCTGTCGAGATTTATAAAATCATATTTTCTGATCTGATTTCTTGGGATCCGTGAATGTGTCTTTGGGCCTTCTTTTCTCCTAATCCTAGACATATAAAAAGATTATTTTAAGAACCGTCAAATAGTACATGATAGAAATACTGAATGTATATGTATTGTATTTCTTGATGAAAGAATGTACATAGGTGCCTTTATATAGGAGGCATATGTGTGCAGTACAAGTAAATATGTGTGCTATACAAGTAACCTAACTGGGCCTAAAGCCCACAACACTATATACGTTAACAGACCCCCTCAAACTCAAGGTGGATGTGAGACCAACTTGAGGTTGTCAACCAAAGTACGAAGGCGTCCCTTAGGATGTGACTTGGTGAAGATATCTGCAAGTTGATCTTTAGAGGAGACTGAGATCAGCTTGAGAGCACAATGGACAAGATGAAAACGGATAAAATGACAATCGATCTCAATGTGTTTAGTCCGTTCATGGAAGACATCATTGTGAGCAATATGAATAGCACTCTGGTTGTCACAATAAAGAGGAGTAGCAGAGGATGTAGACACACCTAAGTCTTTGAGAAGCCATCGTAGCCAAAGGAGCTCAGATGTGGTATCAGCAAGGGCACGATATTCTACTTCAGTACTGGAGCGGGCCACATGAGTTTGTTTCTTGCTTCGCCAAGAAATCAGAGAAGAACCAAGAAGAAAGCAATAACCAGTGGTGGACTTGCGATCAGTGGGGTCTCCTGCCCAATTAGCATAAAAAAATGCACGAAGAGTAAGAGGAGACTGAGCAGAGTAGAAAAGACCATGGAAGAGAGTGCCCTTTAAGTATCGAAGAATGCGCAGAACAGCAACATAGTGAGTCGATCGTGGAGCAGACAAATATTGGCTCACTTGGTGAACAGCATAGGAAATGTCTGGACGAGTGACAGTGAGATAAACCAAGCTGCCAACCAAGCGTCTGTAAAGAGAGGGATTAGACAATGGTTTCCCCCCTGAGGGAGTTAGATGCGCATTAAGCTCAACTGGAATGTCCACGGTCTTGCTATCAGTGAGTCCAGCGCGAGACAAGAGTTCAGAGGCATACTTGGCTTGAGTAATATAAAGTCCATCTGTAGAATGAGTGATTTCAAGACCCAAGAAGTAGCTGAGATATCCAAGATCTTTCATCTCAAACTGTTGACTGAGAAAAGCCTTGAGTTCTTGAATGCCACTGAGGTCATCACCAGTTATGATCATATCATCCACATATAAGAGAAGTAAAATAGTGCCTTTGTCAGTGCGACGAAGAAATAAGGCAGAATCATAGTGACTGGCCATGTAACCCAAGTGAGAGATGGTAGAGCTGAATTTAGCAAACCAAGCTCGTGGAGCTTGTTTAAGGCCATAAAGTGCACGTCGAAGGTGACAAACCTTGTTTGAGTCAACAGAGAGACCAGGAGGAGGTTGCATATACACTTCTTCACTTAAATCCCCTTTAAGAAATGCATTTTTGACATCCATCTGAAAAAGGTCCCATTTACTGGCAGCAGCAACAGCTAAGAGGGCACGAACAGATGAGATACGAGCAACCGGAGCAAAGGTCTCTTCATAATCAATCTCATACTCTTGTGTAAAACCTTTTGCAACAAGACGAGCTTTGTAGCGCTCAATGGACCCATCAGAGCGAGTCTTAATCTTATAGATCCACTTACAACCAACCACAGATTTCCCAGGAGGAAGTGTCACCAAATCCCAAGTATGGTTTTTAGATAATGCATCAAGTTCCTCTTTCATTGCAATCTGCCATAAAGGGTCAGTGGAAGCCTCACGATAGGTGTGAGGCTCGTGTAGTGTAGCAAGAGCAGTGTAACAATGATAGTCAAGTAAATGTGCAGGAATAGATCTTACCCGAGTTGAGTTACGAGGTGGAATGTCTTGTGCAAGATCTTCAGGCGGAGCAAGAGCAGGAGACCCAAGCTCAGGATTGGGGTTGGGTAGCTCGTCTTCAACCTGTTCATCTTCCACCTGTTCATTAAAGGGTGAACTAGGAAAGGGATCAGTGATATCTGGTGGTTGGACAGAGAAGTCTACAGCAACAGAATCAGGAGCAACTACAGGAGGATCAGGAGCAGCTATAGAAGGAATATGTGTCTCATCTGGAAAAAGATCTAAGACAGAGGAGGAAGACAAGGAAGCACTAAAATGAGAAAGTTCGACAAAGAGGCGATGTTCCCAAAAGACAACATTACGGGAGACACGAAGACGATGAGAGACAGGATCATAACACCTATACCCCTTTTGAGTTTCGCCATAGCCAAGGAAACAACAAAGCCTTGACCGAGGCTCAAGTTTGTTATGCTCATGTGGCTGAAGAAGAACGAAACAAGCAAAACCGAAGGAGCGAAGGTGGTGATAATCTGGAGGTGACCCAAAAAGGCACTCATATGGAGTTTGATTTTGGATAGTAGGACTCGGAATGCGATTAATAGTATGAACAGCATGAAGAGCAGCTTCACCCCAAAAAGGAGCAGGAACTTTAGCAAAGAGAAGGAGAGCACGAACAGTGTCAAGAATATGACGAAGTTTTCGTTCGGCTCTACCATTTTGCTGAGAGGTACCTGGACAAGTTAGTTGATGAACAGTGCCATAGGAATGCAAAACAGTTTGGAAAGCATATTGAGTGTATTCAAGAGCATTATCAGATCGAAAAATTTTGATGCGTCTGGAAAACTGAGTTTCAACCATTTTTGCAAAATTAGAATATACTTCCAATAATTCAGAACGATGTTTCATATTAAAAATCCAACTATAGCGAGAGTAATCATCAACAAAGACAACAAAATATCTAGACCCACCAATACTAGAGACAGAGGAAGGCCCCCAAACATCAGAATGAATAAGGTCAAAGATATCAGTGGATATGGATTCACTAGTATTGAAAGGCAAAGCTGGTTGTTTTCCTAACTGACATGAAACACAATCAAAATTTTCTGTGGACACTGAACCTAACAAACCTTTAGAAGCTAATTGTTGTACCCGAGAGGAAGATGCGTGACCAAGTCGAACATGCCAAAGTGCAAGGGAAGGAGTGGAAGAAACTGCAGCAGCTGCAGCAATAGAAATAGGAGCGACAAGTGGAAGACGAAGGTTGTCCACGGGAAACATATGCCCAACTCTGGGACCGGTCCCAAGCTCCTGTCCCGTCCTAGGATCCTGCACAATGCATCCAGAATAATCAAAGGTAATGCGATAACCCAACTCAGCTAATTGTCCCACAGAAAATAAATTATAAGAAAGGTCAGGAACATTAAAGACTCCAGGAACCGAGAGGTTGGAGGTTGAAACTGAACCTATATTATGACCAGACATCGCGGAACCATTCACTGTACGAATATTTAGAGGGTGCGGTGCAGGTTTAAGTTTAGAAAATAAGGATGAGTGAGGTGTCATGTGATTGCAACAAGCAGAATCCATAAGCCAAGAGGTAGGAGACATACCAAATAAAGCTGAGAAAGAAGATGAATAAGATGCATTACCAACCATACGAATGACATTGGCGATGATATTTATAAAATCATCTTTGGAAATGGAGAAAGTGGATCTAGAAGACTGAGACTGTGCAAAGACAGGAGCCATGGGTTGGACACTCTCAGTGTTAGCAACTGTAGCAGCAGAAGTGGAAACAACTGATTTGTTGCGCTGATAGCAAGTCTCAATATTATGGCCAAAACGTTTGCAAAAATTGCAAAACCGTTTGTTGGATTGTCGGTGACGATTGTTGCAAAAGGAAGCAAACTTGTCCTTATTCTTCATTTAGAAGCAAAATATGCAAAAATGGACTGCAAAAATGAAATCTACGCGAAAAACTGGGTAAGAAGCACCTGAACTCCAAAAAGTCAACTCTCGCAAAAAGTCAACGGTCAACCCCGTCAAAGTCAACGGATGACGTCAGCAGGCTGACTGGGCGATGACGTCAGCAGAAGAGAAGCTGAATATGACGTCAGGATGATGTCAGCAGATGACGTCACCTAGGGCTGACGTCAGCAGGAGAGATCTGGCGCGCGTAGGCGCGTGAAGAACCCTTCCGACGCGTGACGGCGCGTGGTGGCGAGTGACGGCGCGTGGAGGCGCGTGGAGAGCGTGAGCTAGGGCGCAGAATCTTTTTGTGGCGCGTGAGAGCGCGTGCAAGCTCCGATGATGATGATATTTTCACGAATGAGTAGATCGGTGTAAGGGGATCTCTGTGGTACCTTCACCAACGTAATCGGAGCAATATTGCGGCGGTGATGCAATAGGCAGTGGTCTTTGTGGCGTGAAACTCCTCAACAACGGCGGCTGCAGGTCCGGAACCCAAAGACGACGGCTGGTAGACGTCGAAGGTTCAACGGCGAAAGGCTGCGGCGGCTGCTGTGATGGCGGAAGCGATGTTGAAAATGGAGTCACACCAATAAAGACAAGACTGCTAAGAAAAGGTCAGAGCAGTGGCTCTGATACCATGTTAGAAATACTGAATGATTGTATTGTATTCCTTGATGAAAGAATGTACATAGGTGCCTTTATATAGGAGGCATATGTGTGCAGTACAAGTAAATATGTGTGCTATACAAGTAACCTAACTGGGCCTAAAGCCCACAACACTATATACGTTAACAGTACACAAGTTGCACAAGCATTGAGCAAACTCTGTTCAAGCAATTTATGATCAAAGACGAAGTTCTTGACCTAGTTCATCTTCTCTGAAGAAGTTGCTGTGTATTTGCACCAAAGGGTTTTGTGACCAAGCATCTTCCTGATCTTCATTGTGTAGGATGAACTGAAGAACTTTGCAGCCAACCTCTCCTTCTAAGTTGGTGTTTGAAGTTGAGTACTGGGATCCGCGCATTGGTTAGTCATGTACTTGGGAGCCGTGCATCAAAAGGGGGAACTGTCACTACAGATCAAGTTCAACTGGGTATTGGGGTAAGGGTTCAACTGTAGGTTGGTAAGGTACTTGGGATTCCTTTACTTGTAACCGCTTGATTTGATAATAGTGGAGTTTCGGGAGTGGTGACCTGAAAATCACCCGGTGGGGTTTTTGCCGTAAGGGTTTTCCCTATTTGTAAACAAATCACCGTGTCATTTAATTTCCGCTACTTAATTAGTTTATTAGTGATTTGTTTGTACTTCCACGCGTTTGCATGATTAATTGATTAATTAATAACTTGGCTAATTAATTAATTGGTTTAATCACAAGAGGTCATTCAGTTTGTGGCCTATCATCCTTAAACACCAAAATCATGCTCCAGCAGTGGAGCTAAAAAAAATAGATTTAACTCCACTGCTGGAGCATGATTTTGGTGTTTGAGGAGCTAAAATATAGTAATATAGCACCATTGCTATGAGTGCTCTAAGAATTTGGCGTCTTCCAGACCATGCATGTTGACTGAACATAAGAGATTTGTTAATTTGACTCGTATTTTATGGTTTTTTCCCTTATAGCATACTGTCTTGTCACTCACGGACTAAGTCAATAATTAATAATAATAGTAATACACGTATGAGAAATTCTGTTTGAGAAAGAAATCTAGACGCTTCTTCTTGTTTGTATCGGATGGTCCAGGAGAGTGAAGCATCACTGGTTATGTCATACCAATCAATTGCCCTACAAGAAACGAATTAAGTTGCAGAAAATAAGAAATCATTTCTGAGCTTCCCTTGGCCTTTAGTTTAATAAAACAACAAAAATAATAGAGTATGGAAAATGTTAACAAGCATTATGCGGCTTCTTTAATGTGAATTCTACGTAATAAGAGAATGAGATAAATAAAAGAAAAAGGCATAAAAAGTATTTATTAAGTTGAAAAAATGACATAAAACTGCAAAAAAGACAACAATTGTTAGAAAAAAGTAAAAAAATTTGTTATGAACGGGCGCCGTTAACACAGCCTATAGAATAAAAAGCAAAAGACAGCTCCAGACTCCAGGGTGATCTTAGACTTAGATGTCGGTCAATTTTAGAAAAAAAAAAGGGTTTTGATTTTTTTATCACAATCCATGACTCAAAATTGATCTAAAATTGAATTATTGGAGAGATGCATCTAGGGAATAGTCGCTGCAAAGCAAATTCTCTCCAGATACACATATCATGATATTTTATTTCACAATTGAATCAATTTAAAAAATACTTAAAATTAAGGATTTATCAATAGGTAATTTTTATACCAAAATATATCATTTTAAAAATTCAGTAAACAAAATAACTCTTTATTCTACTTAAATTTCATATTGATATATTCAAAACGTAAGGAATGAGAATCATTACTTTTGGATTTTTTTTTTCTTTTTAATGATTTATTACGATTTCTTATTAATATATGCCTTTTCTGGACTAATAATATAGCAAACCAATTGTAATTACAATCGAAATGACCGAAAAGGATATATAAATTAATATATGCTCTAAAATTAAAGATATTATAAAAATTATAAAAAAGTGGTCTCACAATTATAGGAATCGACCTCATACAATAACTGTTCTTCCTCTACCATAGGTCTACCATATGTTTCTTGACTTTGGCAGACTGTAATAAGTGATTGAATATCACTTTCACATTAATCTACTTTTTTTTTTCTTTTTTTGTTTACTAGTCACAAATCACAATCCTAATGAGACTATGACAAAAATTGTTACTACGAACATCGGTTCTCTCAAAGGATTTGGTGGTCTTTTAAATTAACAGGTGTGCCTCAATTAATTTGTAGGCTAGTTTAATATCATTAGCTAATAACATTTTAGTGGAGATGATTTATGAAAATTTTGATAACACTACTTCTTTAGCCATTAAAGTTTATTATATTTTTTTATTCTAAAAAAAAAGTATATTCTATTTGTAATTCAAAGGGGTTGGTATAATGTTTTTCTTTAAAGTTTTATAACATCTATAAGATCCTATATTTGAAATCTCTAACTCACATCTTGGGGCCGCTCTTAAACTTGGGTGAAAATGGCCAAATACCACCATTTTGCAAAATTTGTAGCAATTTAGCACTGTTTCGGAACTAATTAGCAATCTACCACTTTTTTAGTACTCAAGATCTACAAACTTGAGTTCTAAATGGTACTCGAGTTCCTAGTGAGCATTCCACTGTGGCACTGTCTGAGTTGGCATTTGGGCATTAAAAATGCCACTTGGTACTCGAGTTTCTAGGACTCAAGTACTGTGTTAGTGTGTACCCGAGTTTCTATAACTCGAGTATGGCTTGGGTATAATAAGCGAAATAAGTGAAATAATCCAGATTCATACTTGAGTTTCATGGACTCAAGTACTGTGTTAGTAGTACCCGAGTCCTCTAAACTCGAGTTTGGTATTCAGATATGCCTCTTGATACTGCATAATGGCTTCCACTTATACACCTTTTAGTGCTGTCATGTACAGTGGAAACTGTCATGCTTAGCATTTTTTTTTCCTGTCATGTATAGAGGATACATACCCAATTTCTTGGCAGCAAGTTGCTTTCTAATATAGTAATGCTCAAATTCACTTTCACCACTTATCCATGAGTATACACTTTCTCCATTCTATGATAAAATATTTTGTCCTTTAGGGCTTTCATTGGAAATATGCTCAAGTACCATAGCTATCTCTTTTATTATTTTGCATGTTTGTCATACCACTTTGTGGCAATATATATCCAAATCTAGAATGAAGTAAAAAAAAAAAAATTAAACTATGGAACATTTGCACAAAGACCACACTTTGTATTTCAAAAGATAGATACAATAAGATTCTTCCTGGCAGACTAAGGTTCTTCAACCATATTGTTGTTCACTGAGGCAAAACACACCAACAACATTACAAACATGAAAAATAAACATGACAAAACCAGCTTGTATATTCTCTCACACTCTCTCTAACCCTTTTAAGTTTCTCCCTAGCTTCAACATAAAGCTCATGAGTTTCTCTTTCCCTCTGAATTTTACTGATGCATAGGTCTGTTCTGGACTTGTGTCAAAATGCTTTTATCTTATTCTCCATATCTAAACCTAGCCCTTTCTCAATATTTGCAATGAAAAGTAGTTGTTTCAATATAACCTAAATTAGGCTCAGTTTGAACCAGAGAAATCACACATAACTAAAACTGAACTTCTTCACAAGCAAAGAAATCACTATAATAGAAGTAGTAAACTGAACTTCTTGCTGTCAGTAATAAATTCCATCCTCAATGCCAAATTCTGTTGAACCAATCACAGAAATAGGTAATACTAGTGGATAAACATACAAATCAAATAGTCTCATAGCAATTTTAAAGATCTAAAAACGTTACCAAAGAGCCTCCTTAAAACTCATCAAGTTCATATTTTTTGAGTAATACAGCTTGTAAATGGGAAGAAAAAAGCATCCATAAGGTTCCCTAAAGTAAAAGGAAGTTTCAGTTTTCAAGACATACTGATGACAAACAAACAAATTGATGAACATAAAGTGAGAAACAACGAAAACCATACTTACAAGAAAGCAAGCTGATGGATTTTGGCCAAAAACATGGGAAAAGGCCCAGACAAGCTATTGTTGTTCAGCCTCCTAGTCTCATAACATGACATATAATTGATTACATAAAAAATCCCAAAACAAAAACTATACACAGTATATATATGGTAGGGTACTTGAAGATGATTATGTTAATAGAGGCCAAGTCAAAGTTGACACCCTTAATGGTAGGGTACTTGAAGATGATCATGCTAAGGAGAGTGCCTTCACAACTGTAAAATATGCAATCAGAGAAAACTTCTAAGATCCAATAGGTTAAAAGTGGAAAAGTGAAATCATGGCCAACCCACAAATGACCTAACACCATTCAGAGAAAGAAAAAAAAATGAAAAACATTACATTACATATAGGGTAGTTACACATTACATTACATTACATTACATTAACCAATTAGTATGCAATTTTTGCGACAAGCCAAATGGCAATGCTAATGACTTTTTGTATGCATCCTATAGGGAAAGTAGCTTATAGTATAAATGTCATATTTGGTCCTTAAAATTTTATCCAATTTTTCTCAAGTTTTAAAAATACATAATTGAATGGCATATAGCATGCATTTTGATCTAATGGCATATATCACCCATTTTGTTTCAAGTTGCATTTAGAAGGATGCCACAGTTCAAACTTAGCGTACCTAATCCGCGAGACCACCACTTGTCGGTACCTCATTCTGCTTAGGGCATGTTCTTCGATTATGCCCCTCTTGGTCACACAACCCGCATTGCACCTTCCTCCCCCCCACCCCCTCCTTCCATGGTGTGGTTCTTGGTCGTTTCCCGCCTCGTCCATCTCATTCTTGATTCGTGTTGAGGTAGGGCTACCTTTCTCTCGGATCAATTGGGGGTTAGGGACGACCCTTCAAGTTTCTTTTGGATTCGGCCATGATAATCTATCTTTCAATGCAGGGAAAACGGGAGCAAAGTTGCAGAACAGTGCATCCACACTATAGCATGGGTCAATGTATTGCTCTACATCATGTCGATACGTAATACAAATTGCAATGACATGTGAACATAGTATCTTGTATAGTTTCCATTTCTGACATGTGCAAGTTCTTTTCAGTAGATTAACTCCATGTGTGTGATCCCTATGTCCAGCAGTCCCTGGATTATGTTGTGTATCTACTTGATATGATTGTTGTTGTGTGCTCAATCTCGTTACCCTGTAATGCTCCGCCTTTGCCTTATTTCTCATGAAGATATCCAAGACATATTTACACCATTTTTTCCCTGAATTCAGCTGCGCTATGCTCTTATTACGACAATCATCAAAGTAAGCATTCAGTTTGAACCATGTGTATTTCACCATTGCCATAATGGGCAGGCTACGAGCACCCTTTAGAACACCATTGAAGTACTCGGAGACGTTTGTAGTCATTGCCCTATAACGGTAACCCTTGTCAAAAGTTAGAGCCCATTTATCTTTGAGCACATCCTTCAGATATTAGTGCGCATCTCGGTTGACATTCTCAATTAATTCGAAGGTGGCATTGAACTTTCACTCCTGGGTAGCACTTGCTACTCTCCATACTAGATTCTTTAAAGTTTCATTATTCCATCTAGTGTTGACGTTACTGCATAGATGACGAAGGTAGTAACGATGTTCTGTCATAGGAGGTTGCAAAAAGTCTCGACTAGTGTCTCTGAAGATAGCTTGTATCCCAGGGTGTCTATCAGCTTGCTCCGGTCGGTAACATACCTTCTTATACAAGCCAAGAACCAACCCCAAGTCTTTGTGCTCTTGCTCTTGACAATAGCGAAGGCTAGTGGATAAATCTTATTATTAGCATTTGTCGCCATTGCAATCATTAATTTCCCTTTTATATTTTCCATAGAGGTGTGTTGCATCAATGCTGATCACAGGCCTACAGTGCTTGAACCCAACAATACATGGATGAAATTCCCAAAATACGAACTTGAATGTACAAGTTCCCCATTCATAATTATCGTCCACTAGTAACTTATACTTTGTACCCAGACTTGCATCCTTAAGTCCTACCAAAAAACATGGCAACTCTGCATAAGACTCCTTAAAATCCTCGTATATAGCTGCAACAACCTTTTGTTTGGCATCCCATACCTTGTATGTGAACCATAATGATTACGTTAGAAATGAATACAAGTTAAATAATTATAGTTGAAGAAAACAAATTGTAAGGCTGCAATGGCCCTTTGTTTTTCAATTTCATTTTTCATAATATAAGGTATTCATGGGTGTTGGGAAAAAAGAGCATGCTTATACTTCCATGAAGACTGATGTCTCTACATTGTATTGAAAAAAGAATGCAAGTTAAAGAATACCTTGTAGTGAGATACTTTGTGTTTTAAGTCTGCCAACCAAGGTGGCGTAAGTTCTTTATCTTATACGCGGGGTCTTCTCGTATATAGCGCTCAAGTACGTATGCTAGGAATGCTGAATCAATCATCCGACCATCATGAGTATTCTGAATTTTGTCACACGTGTGAGGGCCCTTGCATTTTGCGATCTTCCAGGCATTATCTCCCTTGCAATAGATCGCACGGACTGACCATGGACAGGAATCATCCTCGCAACTCACCATAAGCCTCTCTAAGTCTGAATGCTCAGTTTTGAAGCTAAAATTCTCTCGCACTGCGTACCAGGTCAACGCATGTCACACCACCAATTTAGTCGTGAATACTATCCCCTTCATTGGCTGCTCCCCAAGCGTCCAACTTGATACTTCTGCTTGCATAACCTGTGATGGATCAAACATATTATCCCAAGTGTTTTTGGTGAACCATTTTGGTGTAGGATCGGGACCGGGGCATGTGTCTCTATTCTCTTCTACAGCCACCTCTTCGATAAGATCAACATCCTCATATGTTCACCCATGGTATCTAGGAGCTCCACGAAGTCATCCCTAGTAACATCAATATGGGTTGCATCATCACCAAGTTCGTGATCATCTTCATTTTTGGATGTGCCCCCATCATTAGATAAATGCTCTCCTTCACGCACTTGCTAAGGCCCTTCCTCCTCCTCAATCGAGTTCACATGTAGAAATGTCTACCACGGTTCACTGCCATACCCATCTCCTGTGTTCTCTGCACACTCTTGATAAGAATGTAACGGTATTGAGTCGATGTGCTCATCTACAACTTCATCCAAAACAGTGCGTTGTGAACCCTTTCCAACCTCTACTATGGCGGGCTCAACAGTGACATCGAGATCTGAAGCAATGAATCTTATCACCACCATTTGTTCAACAACTTCCTACATCATCTGCACTTCGGTGTTACCCGATAACTGTAGTGAATTGTAGAAAACCTAGGTGTCTACGACTTGTTGAGGTGCTCGATACACGATGGAAATGTTATGCCTAGAGTGGTTTAACCCCATTGCCGTCAATATTCTTTGTTGTAATTTCATAAGGCCCATCCCACGCTTCACCTTAACACATTTATGCTTTTGGTTCGAGCCTTGGTATGACAACCCATGCAACTCATGATAATATGTCTCTCCATCGTAGTACACATAGAAATAGTGAAAATCCATCACCGACTTGTGTCAAAGAATATTGTAGTTGTCATAAGTGCACAATTGAACATCCAATACACGTCCTACGCACCTATTATGTGTCACTTGCTTTGCTACGACCAAATCAGGTATCATGCCTTTGTTGGGGACCGCTTTGGCATGTAATTGTTGTACTTACAATTCGCTTTGGAATGAATAAACATTTTTTATTTTGGAGTTAAACATTGTTGCCATGTATTGTTCACAGTCGTTACACATTTTTTCTAATTATATTGTTAGTATGGTTGTTTGCATTTGTTGGATCATTGCAGATTTTCTGGGAGCCACGCAGAAATTATTTAGGTTCCCTACCCGCATATTGTATGGCAGGCCAACACATATGGAGGCCTATCACTTTTGGGTGGTTGAAGGCCATCACCCCGAACGTGTTCTCTGACATTTTGGGATGAAGCAAGGCATACCAATCGATGTCGATACTTTAACTGAACTTCACAAGATAACAATCCAGGGCAAGCTAGACAGAAACTGGGCTGAAGTACATGCCGCATATTACTAGATGGGATGCGCATGCCGTAATTGCTGATGCACCACCCTTTCATGGGGAGATGAGCTACAATGATGAGTATATGGTGTGGTTTCATCCCCACACTCTATGCCATATTACAAAAGAGATCTCATATTGGGTCACTTTGGTAAGTTTACAAAGGTTGTTCTGTTATAAATGTACCTCGCTTCGCATAGTTTAGTTCAACCTACTAACACTACTCTTGTATACTTGTGACAGGTTGAATCACAGTTGAAGATTATGACGAAGTGTGAACCAGGGTCCGATATCTACACCGACTTTATTAATGCCTTGAAAGCTGTTGAAGAGATCGGTCGGTTGACCTTGGATGATGCACGCGCTGCGGGCAACACAAGTGAACCGGCTATAGGGCATGGTTGGCAAGTAGGTGGACGTTAAGGGCATGGAGGCCGTCAATCTAGTTAGTGTCATACATCTAGTCGGCGTCCCACATCTGGTCGGCATCACACATCTAGTTGGTGTCACACACCTATGCATGACCACACCATGGATGAGGTAAGTTAAACATCAGATGAGATGTGTTTGCTTCGTCTCCCCCATCAACTACCAGCACTGCCCCCACAGATGTACGTGGTAGAGATGAATTGTTTTACTTTCATACTATTCGATGTTTTCATTCAAGTGGCTCGGGCATGTACTAAAATGATCTCAATGTATTATTGTTATTCTTTTTTTTTTTCAATATTATAATGCCAATATCACTCATACTTTCATAAGTTAATACAAATATCTTGACCTTAATGATTGGCTAAATATTACCTTGCAGCAAGGATTTGAAACTTTTCAATCCCTAATATTAAGTTTTATAGCCCTACTGCAAACATTCAATTTGGAATGAATATTTTCTTCTCATGTTTTTATGTCTCCATTAATCTTTTCTTTTGTATTCACCTACTCAGTCAAAAAAGTGATTTTTGTCTTGCAAGTGTGTTCTGATACCAGGGGATCCTTACATGCCCTTGCCAAATGAAGAAATCATAGCAAGAGTGGCAAAACAAGTAAAAACTACTCTTGTTTCTCAAATAACCTCAATTGCATTCAAAGGAAACCAAAGTTATTGCTTTCAGTTTCATGTGTTCTTTCTCCAGTCCAGTTGTCATGTTATGGAATTTATTTCATGGTTATTAAACAATTTAGTGGAAAAGAAAGAAATGGGTGCAACTTCAGTACAATGGAGGTTCAAAATAGGTCCCTTAGAGAGAATTGGCCTTTGAAATTTAGGTTATCCAAAAGATCTGAATATGGAAAATGAAAAAGAAGCCATCTAATTAATAACTGATTGCAAGAGGCAGAGTTTGAACTTGTTTTCTGGAAGGTCAACATGCTAAAAAAAGTTTTAGTATTTCTCTCCCACCTTAGAATAAGGTAGAAAATTCCAAATAACACATCACCCTACTTCTTTGCATTCCAAATTGAATAGGCGACTAGATCCTTCTTGCAACAGAGTGGGGGTAGAAACGATAAACTATCTGTCTAGTGTTCTTATGCGTGTTTTGGAAAGTTTCTCATGACATTGATTAACTTCAAAAAACTATTGGAAATCAGTTTTTTACCATTTTCCATGGGGAAAAGAAAGAAAGTAGGAAGTTAATTTATTTTTTATGCTTAAGTATCTCATATCTTAATTCAAAAATTTTGGCTTTGTTCTACTTCATAGATTGCATCTCTGTTTTAAAGAGGCTTCTACTTAGAAGATACACATGTGCACGCATATTATTGTGGTGTTGGCTTCATAGGGCTCTGTTCTCAATTGAATTAAAACAGCACTGTAATGCATGATTTCTTTCTCTTGAATGGAATGCTGGAAAACTTCTAGCTATTTTTTTTTTCCCCCTTTCCTGTCAATATCAGGAGAATAGGACTTGCAATTGAACCTGTAATTGCTCTTTCTGTTTTATATTATAGGAAATAGAGCTTCTGACTACATATTGCTGGTCCAAAGCCCTGTTAGGATATAGGATTTTGCATCACTATACCCTAGTTGCGTCAAGACCATGCAATGAAAAACCCAGAAAAATCAAAACCCTAGTTTCAACCAAAACCCCCCAATTTGAAAATTTTGGTCTCAGAAATCAACTACGCAAAAACAATCAAACCCAAAAAATACTCATTTCCGTCAAAAAAATCAAAACCCAATTAACCCAACATTTCAAAACACAAACCCTAATTTTGAAAATGAAAATTCAAACAACATTCATCAAATCAAAACAAACCAAATTTATCATTTAAAAAAAAAAAAAACCCTTATTTCATTCCACCAATCAAAACCATACCCAAATAACCAAAAACCCAAACCCCCAAAATCAAAAATTCCCATCCCACAAAACACCAAAAAAAGCCAAAATGTTTAGTTACCTCAGCAGCAAGATATCTGAGCACGGTGGAGAGATAAACCGGAGCACGGGCACCAACACGCTCGGCGTACTTTCCAGCCTTGAGAAACCTAGCGGTCAATGTGCAATGTGACTGAGAGGGAGATTGAGAGCATGTGGGAGAGTGAGAGTGAGATTGATAGCGTGTGGGAGAGTGAGAATGAGATGATAGTGAGATTGAGAGAGTGAGGGAGATTGAGAAAGTGAGAGTGATGAGAGAGTAAGACTTTTTTTGATACAGATGAGAGAGTAAGACTGAGTGGGAGTAAGATTGAAAAAGTGTTTTAAGTAGCTCGGCCATACTCGAATTCAGTGAACTTGAGTAGGAGTCTACATCGTGAAAGTAATTAACTTGAGCCATACTCGAGTTTAGAGTTTAGAGGACTTGGGTACCACACTAACATAGTACTCGAGCTTATTAAACTCGAGTATTAGGTGGCATTTTTTAATGCTCAAATGCCAGCTCAGCCAGTGCCACAGTGGAATGTTCGCTAGGAACTCGATTTTACTAAACTCAAGTACCATTTAAAACTTGAGTTTAGTGAGCTTGAGTACCTGAAAAGTGGTACATTGCTAATTAGTTTTGAAACAGTGCTAAATTGCCAAAATTTTTGCCAAAACGTGGTATTTGGCTATTTTCACCCTTAAACTTGTATTTAAAAGAAATTAAAAACTGTAAAATTTTTCAGCTTGGTTTTTAATTATATAGAGTTTAAAAAATAACACTCAAATATTTAAAAATTTATAAAATTATCCAATTTGGTTTCTAAAATATGTCCCATTTTATTATTTCATTCTTAAAATTTCAAAAATTTGTGAAATTCTTACCTTATTTTTCCCTTTTATATTTTAGTATTTTCTCAATATTTTTACATTAGTCAAATATGGAATAGAAATTATTCAACAAATTCAAATTCCGAAACTAGAAAACCATATTTCATTGTTTGTTTCGCATCAACGCAACATGGTAATGGTGGTTTAGTGAACCATCATAATCGCCACGATGTATTTTTAATCCACCTAGATTATTACTATATAATTTTTTTGTAATAAGGACCTTTTTATCTATGTTTTTATTCTAGTATTTTTCAAATATTTCTACATTAATCAAATATGGAATAGAAATTTTTCTTGAAATCAGCCCTAGGGGATTCCTCCTTTCTCAAAAAAGAAAGTTTGTTCAATTTTTTAGTTTGGTATCTAGAGTTTCAAAAATGTCACTCAAATCCTTAAATTTATCTAAAATTATCCAACTTGGTTAATAAAACTTTTCGCACTTTATTATTTGATCCCAAAAATTTTCAGACATTTGTAAAATGTTTACCCCACTTTTTTCTTTATATCTAGCATTTTCCATTATTTATACATTAGTCAAATATGAAATAGAAAATTATTCAACAAATTCAACTTCAAAAACTAGATTTGTTAGTTTCTATATGTGTATAGATTTGTTGGCAATTCACATGAGCACAAACTTGTCTAAATATAGATTACTAAGCCTATATATGGGTATTAGAAAATGCTAAAGGTGTTGCTAGTTAGTGTGCAAGAATAGGAAAGCTGTTGATTCAAGAATTGAAATTTCATCAGTTTTGACTGATCAAAACTTAAGTTTGAACAATTGAAAGTCGTATTTGCAAAATCGATTTTCAGCCCATTAGCTCATCAGATGATTATGGTTTCAGTTTTAATTTACTTAGTATTTAAAGGAAACCCTCAGGCAAGTTTTCAGAGACTTGGGAGTTTCTCATTTGAGATCTAAAAGGTTCTGTGCCTTCTCCTTTCAAAGTCACTATCGAAAATCAATTAATCTACATACAATTTGAACTGGTTGACCTGAAGTTGCTGTAAACCAGTCATCAAAGGTGCTGGATCTAAACCTTCAAGGGTGATCTTGGAGTCATAGACTGGAGGTCTATGTTAGACAAAACCTTCAAGGGTGGTCTTGGAGTCGTGGACTGGATGTTCACGTTTGGAACAAATCTAAGTCTTTGGAATTCAGAGCTAAGTTTGTTAACTCTAATTAGGTTTACTATGAATTAAATATTCTGATTGTAAAATTCTATCTGATAGTGGATTGTTCTTCTTGGGATTGGTCCCCCCTAGGTTTTTTACTATGAAACTAGTTTATTTCTTGGTTTTCCCGAGTCATCATATCATTGCAGTATTTACTTTTCCACTGTGCATGATATGTTTAATTATTTTTTAACCTAAGTCTTGCATAATTAATATAATTAACAACTTGGCCTTAAAATTGGTTAATCCTTGTTTAACAGGGGTCTAAAATATAACGATTATGTTTCATGATTTAGCTCAAGAGAGGGCAGTCATTGTATTCTCAACTGACTCTCATCATCTCTCAGTTAATCAAGATCAACCTATTGATTGTCTCTTGACTGAGACTCGTTTGGTTGAGACATAGGAAACCTAAGTTTTAATCAGGTCTTAGTTGGTAATCATGAAATACTTGCTAAAGTATAAAAGAGCACATAATAATTGACTAAAAAAGAGGCCAGAGAGCCATTTTTTTCATCTAAAAAGAGGAAATCTCAAAGCCTCTCTTTTCACCACAACCCTTGAGTTAAAATAGATAATCCTAAGATGATGTGTTTTTTTTATTGATGATCAAGCTTAAACCACAAAACCTTCATTGTTTGTCACAATGCAGTTCATGATGAGAGAGTCTCATGATATAGAAGAGTCCAAATGACTCGGAGTAGATTGTGGGGTCATGTCTATAAGAATTTATTGGATAGCCATTAGGGATTTATGTATATCTCAATTATAATACTTCAATTCTAAATAGTAAAAATTTCCTTGAGGTCAGGATTGTTAGGTTCTAAAGACTTAGGATTTTATGTATTTAGAACTCTAATGTGTATTGTTGGCAAATCATGATCAAAACAGGTTGTTAGTCTTGTTTAGACTTGCTCAAAGTGTGGGCGTTTTATGTAAAGTTGGAATCGAGTGGCTGTAGAAGTATTAGTGACTTTCGGCCTGGCTCGATCGATCGAAAATTAGACTCGATCGATCGAATCTCAGGCAGAACGTTTTTCTGCAGAATTTTCCAACTCAGCCCAAGCCCATTAAGGATTAGGGTTTCAGATCTACTTCTCCCACTATATAAAGGAAACCCTAAGCCACATTTTTGAGACTCTTAAGAGAGAGAAGAGTGTGCCTCTTTTGTATCTAGGGTTTTGTACCCAAACCTCTCTAAGTCTTTGTTGCTCATATTTGCGGTTTGTGTGAATCTCTTGTGAGATCTTTGAGGAGCTTTCCTTCACATAAACTTAGAGTTTTCAAGGTAGAGATTATATCAACATCTTGATGATCAACTCAGTTGCTGCCATTGGAGCTTAAAGAATAACAAGCGTGGGTGCTTGTAGCTGATTGGAGAATCCAAGAAAGAAGGAGTCCGTGGATTCGGGGCTTGCACGTGGTCGTGTCAGTAAGTTCTACTGGTGGGTAGCATTAGGAAGTCAAGCGGGGAGCTTGTAAGTCCTTTTGTATGAACTTCGATTCTTTCGCATAGTGGATTCAGGTTTACCTTGAGGATAGCTAGGTCAAATCCTCCCCAAGTTTTTACCGTGTGGTTTCTTGGGTCATCATATCATTGTGTCATTTATATTTCCGCTGCTATATATTCTTGATATGATTGTTTGATTGTGATAACCTAGTTTTGTATAATTTGACTAAGTTAATCACTTGACTAATCAACTAGGTTAATACAATTGTTGTTTTAAGGGGTCTAAATTTCTATCAAGGATTAAACCCCGTAATGAATTTTCCTGAGAATGAGTTCTTAAGTTTTCTTGTGGTACTTAATCATGATTAAATTGAATGCATAATGGTTTTTTTATTATTTTTTATTAGAAAGAATTAGTAATTTTTTTAAGAAAAATTTTCAATGTGCTTAGATATAATAAGGAAAAAAACATGTTCTTGGGTACTCCTTAATTAAGGAAACAAAAAGTAGAGGTTTAAAAAGGTCATTTCACTTTTGGAATATGTTTGACAAATTGGGTAGAGTCTTATTGAATTTGGCTCAACTTTTGTTGCATATCCATCCTTGCACTAGTTCTCATTGGTAAAGCTTATGCATGTAATGACGCAAGCAATGAATGACTCTCCACTTTATCATCTTTCTTTATAAAAGCTAAAATCAATAAAAATCCTATGGTAAACTTGTTTTCCTGGATTATAAAATGATTATTGCTACTGATGAAAATTGATGCTATGTTTTTTTATTTATTATTTATTATTATTATTTTTTATGAACAATATTGATGCTATGTTATTAAAGATGTGGCATAGTATATATAAATATTATACAGCAAGAAAATTTGATAGAAAAAATGAAGAGAGAGAGAATATAAGGACGAATGATTTGGTATTAGAAACTTGCATTCATAGTAAAAGTTCTTAATCGTTAGATCTTTAATATTAAATAGTATTTATTTAATAAATGCTACAATATAACCATTAAATGAAATATACAATAATTTTGTTATGAGAGTAATTTAATTTTAAGGTCACATGACTTGAACTATAAGTAAGATTATGATTTTTTTTTTTCAATTAAAGTAGAATTATGAATATAGATACTTTATTAGCATTCCAAATATCATAAGATAAAATAAATATATCTAGAAGTTTTATAAATTTGGACTTTGATATCTTTAATAAGTACCTTTACTTTTAAGTGTTTTAATCTTCTCAATTTCCTTATGAGTATAATTAAGTTAATAGCTAATTAAGGCTAGCATTTCACACAAATGACTATAAGCATGTCACTAACACCTAGGCGAAGTTAATAAATATAATCCAACAAATTAAGCATGTGAAATATATATATATATATATATATAGAGAGAGAGAGAGAGAGAGAGAGAGAGAGGTTAGGTTCAAGTTACACTTGGTGTAACTTTAAGTAATGTTACACTACCCAATAACTTGTTATTAAATTCATATTTTAAAATCTCACTATTGAATTACATGTTCTATATGTATTTAACATGCATGTTAATTTTCATGTCAATCAGATGTTATTTACCATGTGATCCGCAAATTCATTTTTTATAAATTATTTTAAATTACTAAAACTTGAATTTAAATAATTGATTGATAACATGATTATTGATCTTTGATCACCTTAAAATTTTGCAAACATGGAGAATATATGAATATAATGTATTTCAACGGTTGATTTTTTAAAATTCACATCAAATAATAAATTATTAAATGATATAATATTACTTAGAGTTATACACACGTTAACATTTTTTTTTTTTTTTTTTGGATAGGTATACACACGTTAACTACAAGTTGTATACATGTTATTATAAATAAATAGATAAAATTGTATGCACGATGTCCAAAATTGATGTAAAAATATCCATAATTTAACATATAAAAGCGGATGCGAAAAAAAAAGGTGAAATAATGGACAGAGTGAGAATAAAAAAGCAGAGGCAAAATGGTCACACACTTCCACACATGTGATCATGGAAAGCCACTCGTCAGTATTGTTCCCCTTCGACTCACATAAATAACGCTTTTCTGTGTATTGTACCATCAATGAGGGTATCAACGTGGGAAGCTAGTTGGATCAATGAAAATTGTCCACTCCATTATATTAAAAAAGGAAACAGTAAAATCGATACCTAGAGGATTCTCCACACTCCATTCCAAAGATTTTGAAGACTGTGTACAATGGAGTGGGGACCCATGCATGTAGTAACAATGGAGTAGGGACCCATGCATGTGAAATCCACGTCTATTTAAGGAGAGAGGATACTATGTTTCCGATACATGTTTCCTCTCTCTTACAAGGGGTGGACCCCACAAGTCTCTCTCACAAGGAGGTGGACCCTACACTTGTGGGGTCCACCCTCTTGTGAGAGAGAGGAAATATGTATCGAAAACATGGTAGTATTTTCCCTATTTAAGGGGCACCACAATAAACACGATGTCCTCACCAATCTCTGCCACATATATACATGACCATCATTGCAAATACCAGACCAGCATAGTAGTGCCGATAAAATTGTATTCCTATCTACTCCATGGCCAACCAGATCGCTCTCCCTCTGTATGAAAAAATCCCACGAAAAAACACTTTACAAAGACTCTTTGATATCCTAATCTTCTTCCTTCTCCTTTCTCTTCTTATTTATCGTTTTCTCTTCCTCAAAAATCATGGTCTCACTTGGTTGCTTGCCTTCCTATGCGAGTCATGGTTCACCTTCACTTGGGTTCTCGTCATCAGCACCAAATGGAATCCTGTTGATTATAAAACGTATCCAGACCGACTCTTACAACGGTAACCTATAACATGTTGTGCCAATAATACGTTACTTAATTTTAGTTGCCACTACAATTTGTATTTGGCTGTTCTTCATCTATATATTTTTATTACAATCTCTTTACCTGGTCAGGTGTCTAACATGATTGATTCATGTTCATAACTTTGATATAGGGTACCTGAACTTCCATCGGTGGACATGTTTGTGACAACTGCGGACCCTGTGCTAGAACCACCTATCATCACAGTAAACACCGTGCTCTCTTTGTTGGCAATTGATTATCCAGCTCACAAGCTAGCTTGTTACGTATCAGATGATGGTTGTTCTCCAATCACTTACTACTCTCTCGTGGAAGCCTCAAAGTTTGCCAAGCTTTGGGTTCCATTCTGTAAGAAGTACAATATTCATGTTAGAGCCCCCTTTAAATACTTTTCTAGTAACCCCCAAACTTTCGGGGGTAGTTCAAGTGATTTTCAACAGGAATGGAAGAGAATGAAGGTAATCCAAATCTGGAGTTGTGTCTGAAAATTTATTTTTCCATCGTAAATCACAAAATTGGTATATCTTGTAAAAAAACTTTTTGTTTGCTATATTGCAGTAATCAAATGGTAAGATTATTACAAATTTTGTTACATAAAATTTATAGAGTCGTATATCATCAATCACAAATTTAAGAAAAAAAATTCAAAAGTTATATATTATATTATTTAAGTCTATTAATCACGTTATTTGGCAGATCAATTTGTAAAAAATTAATCTGAAATAATATAGCATTTTTCAATTGTGAAATGGGACAACGATGAGATCTTTGCCTGCAGTTTATATGCAAATTTGTTTGTCTTTTTCTTCTGTAGGATGAGTATGAGCGACTTAGCCACAAAATTGAGGATGCAGTCCAAAAGTCCGTGCCAAGTGATTTTACTGGAGACTTTGCAGAATTCTCGAACATAGAACGCAAAAACCATCCAGCTATTATCAAGGTAACATTAACTCCCAAAATAAAAAAATAAAAAACACAAAACAGAAAGAAAGAAAATAAAACATAAAAACAAAAACAAAAAGCAAAACTCAGTTGAAGAGTTGGCTTATCCTTTCCCAAAATCCGCTTATATATTAGAGTATATTCTCATAGTGGGTTTGTTTGGATATAATTTATTATTGTTAAAAATTGATTGTTGTTGAAAACACTATAACAAAATAATTTTTAAATGTATAAATAGTGCCGCGGGACCCATTTTTAAAATTTTTTTTTCTGAATAAAGTGGCTATGGATCCCATAAACAATGCATGAACAGTATCGAAATAGTGCGTGAACAGTGTTTTTGTCTCCTGCACAGTAAATTCTGCCTCTGAACCGCGTGAAAGCAAAAAAAAAAAAAAATACTGAAAACGCAACACTCAGCTGCAGCGTGCACGTGGGTCCCAGCACTAAAACGTAAACGCAAGAATCAGCTAAGTGTGTGTTTGGGAAGCACGTTTTGCACTTCCCAAATGCACGTTTGCGTTTCTGTTTTTTTTTTTTTTTTGTTCCAACCGACAACTTTGACTTTTTTCGTGAACAGTGCATATTGTGTACTATTTACGGACCCACAAATTTCACATTTTATTAATTTTTTCATTAAAAATAAGTTCTACAGTACTATTCACACATTTAAAAATTATTTAGCTACAGTATTTTTCAATTTTCAAATTTCAATTTTCAGTTGTACTTAAACGAACCCTAAATTAATTTGTATCCAAACTGATACAGTGTATCAAATAACTAACCAATGTTCCATCAAAAAAAGAAATCAATTAAGCAATGATTTCCAAATAGTAGCCGCCACTTTGACTATTGATCAGCTATCACTATTGTAGTTTGTCAGAATTTAATTTTTGACCTTTACCGTAGTCTAGCCTTGCTCACTCGTGAGACTTCAGTGTTTCACTTTTATTTTTTTTAATAAATCATTTTAAAAAATATTTTATGAAAAAAATGAAAAATGAAAAATAAAAAATAAAACTAATTTTCTTAATTTTTTTTTTTAAATTAATAATTAATGTATTCCCTAAATATATACATTAACCGAGCCTTATTAAAATAAAATGTAAATTCTGAAAGATATCTATTATATTGGATTTATTTAAAACATAAGACTGAATGTCATAAGCATGAAACCATTTTCATGTGAAAGAAATGTTACATATGTATATGTTTAATATATGTATGATACTTTGTTTTGATTTATATTATTTTACAATAGGTTATATGGGAGAACAAGACAAGTCTTCTAGATGGATTGCCACATTTGGTTTATATTTCAAGAGAGAAGCGACCAAATCATCCACATCATTACAAAGCAGGAGCCATGAATGTTCTCGTAAGATATTCTTTACGGATGATAAAATTTGTAGGATTTTATTTTAATAAATCTTATCACTCTTTATTGATGTATTCTAATTGGCTAACACATTTTTCCCCTTTTTTGGAACCGTTTGTATCATATATAGGCCAGAGTCTCTGGTTTGATGACGAATGCTCCCTATGTGCTAAATGTAGACTGTGATATGTTTGTCAACAATCCAAAAACTGCTCTTCATGCAATGTGCCCACTACTGGATTCCAAGAGTGAAAACAAAATTGCATTTTCTCAATTCCCACAAGTGTTCTATGGTGGATTAAAGGATGACCCATACGGCAATCAATTGGTGGTTTTATTTAAAGTGAGTCAAATTGAATCTTAATCTTACCAAATAAGTCTTTTCTTTTTTCTTTCATAATCTATAATCAAATAAACATCAAATTTCATGGATATGTTACATGACTAAAGGAAATTTAATAATACGAAGAAAGTTGTCATTTGATTAGTCCAGTACTTAACTGCCTTTTTTTTATGCATATATAGTACATGGGGCATGGAATAGCAGGACTTCAAGGACCTATTTATGGTGGTACAGGATGCTTTCACAGTCGGAAAATTATCTATGGTCTATCTCCAGATGATATAGATTCAGTAAATGGTAAGTAAATTAATTTTGGATTTTAACCTACCAAAAAAAAAATTGTCATTCTCTATTAACCATAATGGGGGTACAAACAAATACATGTTTGTTTCAATTTTCTTCAACTTCAATAAGCAACTAACTTTTAGTGACAACACGTGAACTCTTGGGTCCATTTGACAATCACTTCATCATCATGGTGGAGATTTTCCTTTTTGTACTACTAATGTTTTCTTTTTCTCTTTCCCTTTGGCAGAAAAAACGGTTAATAACATTCTTTCAAATTTTGGGGGTTCAAAGGAGTTGATCAAATCAGGTGCTAATGCTTTGAAAGGGAAGATAGATCCACCACCCAATCTTTCGAATTCTATTCAGGCATCATACCAAGTCAGTGGTTCTGGTTATGAGTATGGTACTAGTTGGGGTACAAAGGTCAGTAACATAAAACAGCAATGCCACTTTTTTCAAAACTTGTTACGGTGCTAAATAAATTGTAATTATATGGCCGTTACTGAATCTATTTTTAGTATCTACCAATAATTAAAAAAAAAAAAAAAATTAATCCCTAAATTTTTTCAACAAATATATACAAATCACGAATTAGGAGGACCATTAAACGTATGTAAACCTTACTTTGAAAAATATTTGAAGTTTAGCCTACTGCATGGATCAATTTTAAGCGTTAAGTTCTTTCAGTGTTTTTTTATTTTATTTTTTTTGATAAGGCGTTGAGCCAGTGCATTTCACTGAATATGTATTGGGAGGTGCACTTTTAATTACTTCCCTTATTCTTTTTTTATTTATTTAGTTTTTTGATTTTTACGGTCCAACTCTGATGATTGTGGGTGCCCCATTTCAGGTTGGCTGGAAATATGGATCGACCACAGAAGATGTCCACACTGGACTAATGATCCATAAAAGAGGTTGGAGGTCGGCCTTTTTATCACCAAACCCACCGGCCTTTTTAGGGTGCGCACCCTCAGGTGGGCCTTCCGCAGCAACCCAACAAAAGAGGTGGGCCACAGGCCTACTTGAAATTCTTTTTAGTAAAAGTTGTCCTATATTTGCTACTCTCTTTGGAGAGCTTCAATTTAGGCAATGTTTGGCATATTTATGGATCCTCATGTGGGGCCTACGCTCCATCCCCGAGCTATGCTATGCTGCTTTGCCTGCGTATTGTCTCATCACCAACTCCCGCTTCTTGCCCAAGGTGAGGACAAACCACAGCAAGCCTCTAATTTTACTTTTGCATGTATGCACCTTCCAATTTGTCTTTTTATTGCATGCTTCTGTTCGTATTTGCCACTAAAATAAATTAATGATAGCTTATTTTTTGAGAGTGGGGAATTTTCTTTTTCTTAAGACTCTAATTTTGGTGTGGCAAAATTAAGCCCCTTATTGACGTTTTCTTACTTAGATGGAAAATAATAAGAGTAATTTTTAATAAAAAATTATCACCTTATAGAAAGAAATATACAATCTCAATTTGTTAGCTATTAAATTTAGGAATGAAATTGCCAAGAATATTGTAGTTTAGTCAATTCGCACCTCTTCTGTCAAGATTAAAGTCCTCTTATCAACTAATAAAAAAAACAAAAAAAAAAACTAATCATTTAGGGCTTGTTTGGTTTAAAAAAAGTGGTCACTCATCACTCATCACTCAGTTTTCATCATCCATCACTCATCACCCATCACTCATCACTCATCACTCAAAATATCCCAATTTCCTTATTTCACCCGTTTGGCACATATTTTCAACCTTCCATCACTCAAATTTTTTTCCTTTTTGTGGGACCCATGCCTGAACAATGTTCAGGAACTGCTGTTAACCTACCCGCCAAGCCCTCATCTCCCACCATTTTCTTCCCTGCACATTTCATTTTGTTACCACCACAGTCACAGTTTAACACAAACTCCATCCACAGTTTAACCAAAGAAGTACAAACAACAAAAACTCTCAACAATTTAACACCACCTAAAGCAGCTCATCACCCCAAATTCAAAACTCCATTCATGCTTATTTATGATACACCACGAAATTTTAAAAAAAAAAAAAAAAAAAAAAAAAAAAAAAAGAGCTTCCAGATCAAAAACGAGCTTCCAACAGAGCTATTCCCGGCGCCGAAACGAGCTATTCCCGGCGCCGAAACGAGCTATTCCTGACGCTCCGGCCAGATTGTTGTTGTGGATGCCGATTTCAACGCTCCGGCCAGATCGGAAGAAAGCTGTGGATGCCGACGATAGTAGCGAAGAGGAGAACGAGCGCGTGGTGGAGCTTTTCGGCATGTGATCGAAGATCGACGCCGATGATCTCTCGGCTTGGGTCGGTGTGGGTCGGCGTGTGAGTGACCGGTGGGAGAAGAACAAAAAAGAAAGAACACTGAATCAGAAGAAAGCAAAAAGAAGAAGAGATAAAGAAGAAGAGACGAAAGGAAAAAAAAAAGAAAAAAAAGAAAAGAAAAGAGAGAGTGACCGGTGGGATGTCAGATTTGGGGCCCACAATCTCCACCTATTTACTAACATGCCACTGAATATCAGATTTTGAGTGATGAAAACAAGTGAAACCTGTTTTTATTTTTCATGACTTGATCCGGTTTTTTGAGTCACAGAATCACCAAAATTGAATCACCAAAACATGAGTCATGGAGTCCAAACAAGATATTTTCCGTGGGCCCATCAATTTTGGATCATGAGTGATGAAAACAGGATCATATCACTCAAAACTCACTACATCCAAACATGCTCTTAAACTTAACAAATGCATTTAAAAGTCATTAAGCAACCCTAAACCATTCCGTCGATGTTCATTTATATAACAAGACATGTAGAGCTAAAATTATGTCATGCCAAAACTTTGCGTTGTATAAATCTTGTGCATGTCATCATTATTGCTCCTATATTTTTTGCAAATGTGTTCCACACTTCCACCAAAACAAAAATCATGAGCATATGGTAATGGCTATTCAAAGTAATAAATTTTCCTATTGTCCAAAATTTGCATGACGAAGCTCATGAAACTATAATATATTCAAAATTAAGTTTATAGTTTTTTTTTTTTTTTTTACTGTTTTTCCAACCTTGCATGAAACTATAATATACTCAAAATTATGTTTTTATAGGTTTTTTTTTTCTTTTCTTTTTTTCCTTTTTTAACTGTTTATCCAACCTTAAAACGTGCATATGTATATTCAGGTGCAAGAACCAACACTATATGTACTAGCTGCTATCTTCATCATTTACAACGTATACACTTTATCCGAGTACCTAAGAACTGGCCAATCTGTTCGAGCATGGTGGAATAATCAAAGAATGTCACGAATAAACACAATGAATGCATGGTTATTCGGATTTCTTAGTGTGATACTTATGCTGTTAGGAATATCCGAGACAGTCTTTGAAGTAACACAAAAAGACGAATCTAGTGATGATGCCAATAATGCTGAAGCGGGAAGGTTCACCTTCAACGAGTCCCCAATTTTCTTGCCTGGTACAACCATTTTGGTGGTGCACTTGACAGCGTTGGTTGTGAGTTTATTAAAATTGCAACCTCCAGCTCGTGATGGGCATGGGTCTGGGCTAGGGGAGGTATTTTGTAGTGTTTATTTAGTGTTATGCTTCTGGCCATTTTTGAAGGGATTATTTGGGAAAGGAAGACATGGGATTCCCTCATCTACAATATGCAAGTCAAGTGCTTTAGCGTTACTTTTTGTGTACTTTTGTAGAAGGGCTACAATAGGTTGAGACTTTGGTTATGGAATTATTTTCTTTGTCCACTACGATTGAGGTTTTGGTCATGAAATTATGATGTTTTTCACAGTACATTCAAGAGACTAAATCTACCCTACCGTAGGCGCCCATGTATTAACCTGTTTCCCCTCCATCCCTACCCCACCTCCCGAAGGATTATAGAATTTTTCTTTTCATTATGCTTTCCAATAAAGTTTAGTTTCCCTTCGAATTGGAGTTTTAATAATATGTACTCTAATTTTCTTTGAAGAAAATATGTACTCTAGCTAATTTGAATAGCAAAAATTCCATACTTTAATTTTTCACTTTGCTTTATTTGCATACGACGTACATGTTCGTTGTTATAAATAAACGTAGCTAATAATTTTATAAAGTCATTAACTCCAGTGCCTCATACTTATTACTTGTATCCCCCCCCCCCCCCCCCCCTCTCTCTCTCCTTTCCAGTTCTTCTTGGCAAATTACCTTGATTTTTAAAACCAAATGATTTTTAAAAGACCTCCTACGGTTTTTAGGAAAAAGTTTTTTTTTTATTGGAAAAGGACTTTTAAAAGGAAGACCCAAGGGTTTTGATTCTTCATTTGTTAAAACAACGGATTTCATGAACACTTTTGAAGAAACTTTTCCATGAAAATCATTTTCACAATACAAGCAGCTTTAGGTGATTTGGAAACACTCTTTGAGAAATACTTTTTATTTTTTAAAAGTGTTCGAAAATCATTTGAAAAACAAGCTTTTAAAATCACTTTGAAAACTTCGTTTAGATCAATCTTTTTGGTGTGGGAATTATGGAATTTACAATATTAACTAAAGAACTAGTACGCAAATCCATATTTAAAGAAGGTAAAATTTGTATAAAATCATGCTTGTATAAATGGATCTATGAATAACCAAACATTAAGTTCACAATGTATGCATAATATAGTTTTAGCGACGTTTTTAAATCTGCAGCTATAAGTGGTATATTGCGACGTTTCTGCTTAGTGCCGCTAAAGAGTGTGCTTTTTGAGACGTATTTTAAAAAAGTCGCTATAACCCTGAATAATAGCGACGCTTCTTAAAACGTCGCAACAAGTATATTTTCAGCGGCATTTATTTGGATTATAGCGACGTTTTCTTAAAACGTCGCTATATATTCCCCCAGAAATTTCATTCTTCCCGCACAAAGTTTCGCCCAACTTTTCATTTCCCACTTTTTTTTTTTTTTTTCTACACTCTTTTTTTCTTTCATGTCTTTCTTTTCTTTGTTCATTTGTGTACCAACTCTCTCTCTCCCTATAACTCATCTTCTCACTCTCCCCTCATGTTGCCGCTGCCACCGCTCTCACCCTCGCCTAGCCACCACCACCCACCGCCACTCCCCTCGCCCTAGCCTAGCCGCCGATCTGCCCTAGCCACCACCCACTGCCACCGTCATAGCCACCGTGGCCGTCATCACCATCATAGCCACCACCCACCTCCACCGATTCAGACTTCGCATCATCATATCGCTTTCTTCAAACCCATTTCTCTCAAAACACATTGTTTTTCCCTCAAAGCCATTGAGTCAACTCAACCCATCTCTTCCTCCACCACTTCCGCCGATAAAACCATCGTCTCCGACAAGGAAAGGTACAATTTTTTTCAACAAAAAGAGTAAATTGATATCTTTTGGTCTTCTATTGATATTTATGTTGTATTGTTATTCAATATTTAAATAGCTATTATTTGTTTTGTTGTTAGATTTGATAGATTTGTTCAGTTGTTGACTTGGATGAGCTTTGTAGAAATACACATTTAGACAAGTTGATTATTTGTCAAATATTATAATAAAGGTTTAAGAATTGTACGTAGTTAGGAGTGGTTTATTTTTGCTAGTAATGAGTTTGGAATTTTTTTATTTTTTTATTTATTTTAGTGAGGTGAAAATAAGTTGGATTTGGCTATAAACTGGAACAAAAAACTTAGTAAAATTTTATAAAGTTGTACTTAGGAAAAAGAATTAACTTAGTATATAAATTATTAAACCATAACAAACGACACACTTATAATGTTTTTGAACTAATTTGTGTCATTATTTTGTTTATCATAGAAAAATGGGGGCTGCCATTTTAGAGCAAAATTCTATGAATTGTATCCATAGTTTTATATAGGTGAATGAATCCCCAAATGGCTACAAAAGATGAATAATAGTTCCAAAAAGTTCAGTCAATGACTCAGTGTACTCAATTCCTTGCATCCTCGCTCAGAAATGTGAAAATTGTCATTTTTAAGTGATAGATGAACCTGACTCTTTTTTGAGAGAAAAGTTATAAATGAACCTATACTCATAGATGAACCTGACTCTTTGTTTCTCAAGATCTCCCACACGACACTAATAACCTAATGGACCATGAGATCATTCTCGCAATTAATGTGAGAACTAGTGTTTTCTTATCAAGCAAATTGAGTTTGGCTCAACTCCTTGAACAAAAAAATAGAATACACCTCTGCAGCATCAACCTCAACAACATCATCATCATCAACCTCCTCAACCATTGGTGTGTTACTTTCTCTCCTAGAGTAGGCTTGTTCAGCATCTACTTCAATGTGATCCTCATTATTTTTGTTATAATCTTCACTACCATTTGTACTATTGTCACTACCTTCGTCATTACTGCCATCATCATTACTGCCATGTCCTAAAAGGTTTTGCTCCATTGCCAATGGCTGCACATCTGCCCCAACATGCTCACCTTCATCCACTAGTATAGGATTATCCACATGGTGCTCTAAAAACACATGAATTTCTTCATGACCAATCACTAAATCTGTCATAAACATGGCATCATCATCATCAACTATCAAATGGAAATTAGCCCTCTCTAGATCACTACCAGGCATTTTATACCAAATCTTGCTCACAGAGGTGTACCCAAACTCCCTGCATATACCCACAATCTCTGTCTTGGACCACCTATTAGGGTCACAATTGTCCACTACATCCACTTTACCTCCCACATAGTTTCGAGGGTTATCACTAAAATACCCACCATGATGCACAGACAAGCTAAATAGCTCACTCATGCTGCATGCAAAACACATATAAACCATTAGTTAACAAAACAACACTCATTAATTAACAAAACATTAACCATTAGTTAAATAATACTTACTACATTCCAAAATAGCACTCATTAGTTAACAAAATATCACACATTAATTATTTACCAACTCAGCACTCATCTTTCCACAATCCACCTCAGCTGTTTTGAATTATATAATATGGTAATGCACATTATCTTCAACAGAGGAGTAGAGGGACCACATTGGGAAGCACAAACAAACACATATTAAACAACAATGTCATAAAAAAAAGACACGCATAATAATCCATAAACAAACACATGTTAACATTATATATCATAAGCATTTTGGCCCACTAATTCAGTATACATCACACACAGAATTAGCCATTATCTTCAACAGGGGAAAATGAGGACCACATTGGAAGTCACAAAGATGCACATACCCAGACAAGGACCAACAAACAGTCAAAAGTAACTAAAAAAAAATCGATAAAGTCAAAACCCAAACAATGAATATACAAAAGCAACATTGTGGCCCCTACGCATAATATAAAGCTAGCTATATATAAGGACATATAGAGAGAGAGAGAGAGAGAGAGCTAATACCGGTGTGTTTGGTCTCTATCTCACAGAGATAGAGATCTCACGGCTTTTCTTTTCTCTGCTATTCCAAGAAAAATGGGTTTGGGTATATCTATTTCTGGGTTTGTTTGTCTGCGATGGTGGTTTGATGGCTCTCTCAAATCGACAGAGAAGTTGGACTAATTTGGTTTAGGGGTTCACCTAAAGAGAAGGTGGAAGGTGAACCGATTTGGGGGTTCAGTTGAAGCCATAGGTGGTTGTAGTGAGGGTCACGTGTGAATAAAGGGGCGGGAAACCCATGTGGCATGGGTGACGAGAGTCACGGTGTATTTTTATTAATATTTTAATCAGTCCGTTAGCCACATCAATTATTTCCGTCTGGTGGCTGACGGAAAGAACTAAAATAACAAGCGTTAATTAGATTAGGGACTAAAAATGGTAAAATAGAAATGTAGGGACCAAAATAGAAATGACCCCAAAATGTAGGGATGAAAAAAGTATTTACGCCTAATATATATATATATATATATATTACCACTACTACTTGATAATTATGATTTAGCTTTGATATTCACAGAATTTAGTTTTCTTTCTTCTTATGATAATTATGATTAGAAAAAAAAAATAGTAGTTTCAATTAATTAAGTGAATAAATTTAAAAATTATTTAATTTTTCTCTAACATTAATTCATAAATATATATATATATATACACACATATAAATAAATAATAAACAATTTATTTTTAAGATTACAATTCAACATATGGTACACCCTTCCTTAGGCCAAGTGCTTATAAGGCAAGAGTGGGAAGCGTCTCTCTCTGATGTGGGATTGAACAAATTCGTGAGGGTGGCATCGGCTCCTCGGCCCATTCCCAAAGCGAACGATACCTGATTGGGGAAAATTTTGTTCCTCCCACAATTACGTTTTTACATTTTTGCTATTTTTATTTTCTAAATATAAGATGTGAAAACCCACATAAATCTTTTGCAAATTTTTACCTCAATATTATTAGTAATAAACTTATTATATTTTTATTTTTATAATTATAAAATAAATATTTATGATGTCACCAGTCGGACCAAAAAATTGGTAAACAGTCACTTTTTTGGTTCTTTGTTCATATCGGTTTTTAAAACAACGGTAGGCACTATCATGGTTCTAAAAAATGTTACACCACCCAATAACTTATTATTAAATTCATATTTTGAAAATCTAACTGTTGGATCACATACTCTATATGTTCTTAACATGCATGCCAATTTTCATGCCAATCGGGTGTAATTTACCATTTGATCTTTAAACTCATCTTTTATCCGTTCTTTTAAACTACAAAAACTTGAACTTAGACAATTGATTGATGACGTGACTATTAATCTTTAATCACCTTCAAATTTTGTAAGCATGAAAAATATATGAAGATAATGTCATATAATGGTAAATTTGTCAAAATTCACGTCGAATTAAGAAATATAGGGCTGGGTTCAAGTTACACCTAATGTAACTCTAAAAAATATTACACCACCCAATAACTTATTATTGAATTCATATTTTAAAATTATAACCGTTGGATTACATGTTCTATATGTTCTTAACATGCATGCCAATTTTCATGCCAATCGGGTGTAATTTACAATTTGATCTTTAAACTCATCCTTTATGCGTTATTTTAAACTACAAAAATTTGAATTTAGACAATTGATTAATGACATGCCTATTAATCTTTGATTAAGTTGAAATTTTGTAAGCATGAAAAATATATGAAGATAATGTAATCTAACAGTAGATTTGTCAAAATTCACATCGAATTAAGAAATATAGGACTGGGTTCAAGTTACACCTGATGTAACTCTAAAAAATGTTACAAGACCAAATAACTTATTATTGAATTCATATTTTGGAAATCCAATCGTTAGATTACATGTTCTATATGTTCTTAACATGCATGCCAATTTTCATGCCAATCGGGTGTAATTTATCATTTGATCTTTAAACTCATCTTTTATGCGTTATTTTAAACTACAAAAACTTGAATTTAATCTATTGATTAATGACATGCCTATTAATCTTTGATCACCTTGAAATTTTGTAAGCATGAAAAATATATGAAGATAATATAATCTAATGGTAGATTTGTCAAAATTCTCATCGAATTAAGAAATATAGGGCTTGGTTCAAGTTACACTTGATATAACTCTAAAAAATGTTATACCACCCAATAACTTATTATTGAATTCATATTTTAAAATTCTAACCGTTGGATTACATGTTCTATATGTTCTTAACATGCATGCCAATTTTCATGCCAATCAGGTGTAACTTACCATTTAATCTTTAAACTCATCATTTATGCGTTATTTTAAACTACAAAAACTTGAATTTAGACAATTGATTGATGACATGCCTATTAATCTTTGATCACCTTGAAATTTTGTAAGCATGAAAAATATATGAAGATAATGTAATCTAACAGTAGATTTTTCAAAATTCACATCGAATTAAGAAATGTAGGGTTTGGTTCAAGTTACACTTAATGTAACTCTAAAATATATTACACCACCCAATAACTTATTATTGAATTCATATTTTGAAAATCCAGTTGTTGGATTATATGTTCTATATTTTCTTAACATGCTGGCCAATTTTCATGTCAATCAGGTGTAATGCACCATTTGATCTTTAAACTTATCATTTATGCGTTATTTGAAACTACAAAAACCTGAATTTAAACAATTGATTGATGACATGACTATTAATCTTTGATTAATTTCAAATTTTGTAAGCATGAAAAATATATGAAGATAATGTAATCTAATGGTAAATTTGTCAAAATTCACGTCGAATTAAGAAATATAGTGCTGGGTTCAAGTTACACCTGGTGTAACTCTAAAAAATGTTACAAGACCTAATAACTTATTATTGAATCCATATTTTGGGAATCCAACCATTGGATTACATGTTCTATATGTTCTTAACATGCATGCCAATTTTCATGCCAATCGGGTGTAATTTATCATTTGATCTTTAAACTCATCTTTTATGCGTTATTTTAAACTACAAAAACTTGAATTTAGTCTATTGATTGATAACATGCTTGTTAATCTTTGATCACCTTGAAATTTTGTAAGCATGAAAAATATATGAAGATAATTTAATCTAACAGTAGATTTGTCAAAATTCTCATCAAATTAAGAAATATAGGGATTGGTTCAAGTTACACCTGATGTCACTCTAAAAAATGTTACACCACCCAATAACTTATTATTGAATTCATATTTTGAAAATCCAACTGTTGGATTACATGTTCTATATGTTCTTAACATGCATGCCAATCAAGTGTAATTTACCCATTATTATCCATTTAACTAATTAAATCTAACCCAACCTAACTCAACCAAATTATTATGGGTAAACCTCAACCCACCCAATTACCCAATAATCAAAATTACCGAATTGCCTCTAAAACTTGCAAATAACCAAAGTACTCCTAAAATCCTCTAAAATTGCCGAAATGCACCTTAAACCTAGAAAATGACCGAAATACCTTTAAAATCATAAAATTACCAAAATACCCCCACTTAAAACATTACCAAAATATCCCTGAAAACTAAAAAAAAAAAAAACCTAAGTACCCCCTAAACCTAAAAAATAACCGAAATACTCCCCGAACCTTCAAAATAACCAAAATACCCCCCGAAACTTAAAAATGACAAAAATTCGTCCTAAACCTAAGAAATGACTGAAATAATCCGCCAAATTTAAAAATTACCAAAATATCCATGAAACCTAAAAATGACCAAAATACTCTCGAAATATGAAAATTACCAAAATACCCCCCCTAAACCTAAAAAATAACCGAAAATACCCTCGAAACCTTAAAAAAATGACCAAAATATCCCTGAAACTTATAAAAAAAACCAAAATACCCCATAAACCTAAAAAATGACCAAAATAGCTAAAAATTATAAAAATGAGTATTTTGGTCATTTAGGGGTATTTTGGTCATTTTTAGGTTTGAGGGTATTTCGATTATCTTTTAGGTTTAGGGTGTATTTTTATCATTATATAGGTTTTAGAGCCATTTTTGTCATTTTATAGGTTTCAGGGGTATTTTAGTCATTTTTTAGGTTGTGGGAGGGTATTTTCATCATTTTTTTTAGGATTACGGGTAGTTTGGTAATTTTCAAGCATCAAGGCTATTTTGGTCAGTTTTTAGGTTTCATGGGTATTTCGGTTATTTTTTAGGTTAAGGGGTTATTTTGGTAATTTTTTGTTTCGGGGGTATTCTGGCCAAATTTTAGGTTTCAGGGGTATTTTGGTCATTATTTAGGTTCGTGTGTACTTTGCTCATTTTTTAGGATTTGGGGTTTCAATCATTTATTAGGTTTAGGGGATATTTTGGCAATTTTTAGTGGTTTTTGAGCATATTTGGTGATTTTAGGGGTATTTTGGTCATTTTTAGGTTATTTCATGGTTATTTTGCTCATTTTAGAGATTTTGGGATATTTTGGTCATTTTAGTGGGGTTTTAGCATAATTGGTGATTTTAGAGATTGTAGGAGTATTTTGGTCATTTTAGAGATTTTGAGGATATATTGGTCATTTTAGTGGTTTTTGAGCATATTTTTGTGATTTTATAAAAATTGGCTTTGGGTAGGGTATGGATATCTATGGATAAACAGACCGGGTAACAATTGGGTATGTATACTAATTGGGTAAGGTAATCGGATATCCATGGATAAATTAATTGGGTCAGGTATATATGGGTATAACCTGCCCATGGCCATCCTTAATTATTTGTAAACAATAGGTGACGCACACTTATTTTGTCACCAAAAACACCTCCATCTTAATATTGGATGATGAATTTGGAATATTGTCACCTCCGGTTAGGCTTTGGTTAAACAATAGGTGATGAAAATTTATTTTGTCACCAAAAACACCTACATCCTAATATTGGGTGACGAATTTAGAATTTCGTCACCTCTGGTAAGTCTTTGGTGACATGAATATTTCATCACCCTAGGTTTGCCTTTTTTTCATGACCTATAGTGATGAAATAAATATTTCTTCACCAATTGGTACATCTTTGGTGACGAAAAATTGATTTTGTCACCAATTGGTACATCTTTCGTCACCAATTTTAAATTTTTTATAATATTTGGTGACGAATTCTTCTTTTCCTCACTAAATGTTATCATTTGGTGATGAAACTATTTATCCTCACTAAATTTCGTCACCATAGCCCACTTTTGTTGTAGTGGATTTACATCCATTTAAGGAATTTTATCACTTGGCTTCGTCATATGATTTATATTCCCACTTGGGGAATTTGTATAATTTTTTGTTGGAAAGATTCCTTGACGTTATGTCATTTTGAACCTTCTTGAGGCCATATTGATATCTGCATTAAGTAGCACATGCACTTGCCAAGACTTGGTTAAACAAGAATTTTGGAACAATTCATACATGAATAATAAGTTACCAATGGCCTAGGTGGGTCTTTTTCTTATTTTCTTGTAATCCTAGAGTTTTCCCTCTTTCTGTCTAGTAGTACATACATTTTTGCCTGAAACTCTACGAAGTGTAAATTTTTATAGATAAATGTGTTACTTTAAATGACGACATTAGTTTGTCATATACCTCGATCTTTTTATTGTTGGGATCTTCTTGACAAGCTCTTCTCTTTTTAAGATGACGAGCTCTTCTCTTTTCAAGATTTTTTAAGCACAACGTGATACTTCATGTCTAAGGCCTAGATCTCGTTTACTTCAATTTTTTGAAGGCGTAAAAACTAGGCTACGTTGTTGCCCCCGTTCAAACATTGAAAGGGCAATTCTCATTTGTTGACAACTAGAGGAGTGGTCTATCATTATTAGAATCCTTTTTCTTTTCTTTTTTTTTGGCGTGCTTTGACGACTATGGTCATTGCTGTTTGTAATAGCAATTTCATCTTCCTTCTTCTTTAATTGTACGCTTAAGTCACTTCACTAGTACTAGCTGCATTTTGTTAGGAATAACAATGTACAAATATGCAATTGCATGCTATACAATTATGGATGTCAGTTGACGAAGTGCATTCTATATGAATCATAAAGAAGTATTCTATGATATATAAAAATTGAAACTATTTGACTATATGCTTGTTTTAAACTGAGCTTTGTTAGGTGCTGGCACCGTATATAATTTTTAAAGCAATTTAAAAAGATTTTGGTGAGTTGACGGAGACAGCAGAAATTTATTGAGTCTTAAACTCATGACCATATTGTGAACACAATCATCTAACATTTTAAGTCTAGGAGACTTAATAGAATTTCTCAGATTCATGACGATGGAACATATGCTACTAATAATATATTCATATTAACTATGATAATTGTAACAATTTTGTAGCAATATTTTCAACATGATTTATATGTACATATTTGTAGATAATCATGCAAGCTTGATATGCACTTAATTCTAATAAGATAATATTTGGCATGGCTAATTAAAAAGAAAGAAATGAGTTACTTCAATAGGAGACCGTAAATCTTGATACATACCTCGATCTTTTCATTCTTGTAGTCTTCTTGAGAAACTCTTCGTCATTGAACTCTTACTTATAGAGTTCTTCTTTGTTGGATTTGTAACAACTCTATAATTTACAAGAGTTAAACTCGGCATTTGTAATGTAGATGGAATTTTCGCAACTTTTAGCTATATCTCTATTTTCTTCTTAAGGGTTTTCCTCCATCAATTTATGACATCTCCTTAGAAAATTTGGAATTTCTTATTTTTGCATATCTGAAGCTAGTAATCCAGCAAACCTCTTATAGGTTTACATATTATACAAAATTTTGGGTGAATTGATATAGCTTACGTCCAAACAATATCATTTCATGTAAGAGTGTGAAAACTTAGTGAGGATTAAAGCCACACTTAATGCCATGCAATCAAATATAATTGTCTTATTTTATGTATGAAGCGCATGCTCTATAGGTAATTCAACCATTTCCTTTTCTTTTCTTTTCTTTTCTTTTTTTTGGCAATAGTAGAATAGCAAAAATAATGGACAAACTTAAGATCATTTGATCGGTTAGAGATCAAAAGTCTAAAAATAGATCACATTAGCTAGAGCATATATTACTAATCAAGCCTTTTAACTTTAGCAAGAAATTATTTAGCCTTTTGTGTCAATTGTGCATGTTTGTACTAATCTTGTAATTTAGCAATTTGCCTTTCCAGCAATCATTTTCATAACTATTATCCTATTCTCGTGCAATTAAATAACACTTGGCAAAGTGTTTAAAGAGTGTTGGAATTCGGTGTGTTTAATGATATTTGCCATTATGATAAATAGTCATTATATTTATCATGGTAAAAAGTTATGTCTTATTTTAAATTTTGTAAACAGCTAAGTTTTTTATTTGGCAATAATGATATTTGTCATTATGCCTAAAAATTGACTTCAATCATTGTTGCAAATACTTGGGGAGCTAAAAGGGAAAAGAAATGTTTAAATCTAACCTTAAGGCCTAAGAACTGGGCTGCATCGTTGCTATATTTTGTTCCTGCTATTTGATGATGTAGATATATCCAGAGGGTTTACCCCCATACAAATATGAAAGGTACATTCATTGTTGGATTATGACGAAAAGAATGGCCTGTCATGGTTTGTACCTATATTTTTCTTCCTTTGGGCTTAATCTTAGTCCCAAAGGGAAATCTTCATAAAATTTCATGTCTAATTTGTTAAAACAAAATTTAGAAACTTATAGACCAATGCCTATGAATATGTATGGATAGAGATGAGGTAATATGTTCATGATAGAAAATTATGTATAAAATTATAGAGTGGTCCCAAAAAGACACTGCTAATCTTTAAAATAAATGACTAGAATGGAAGAGATAATTAACTAGATAAATTATTTCATAGTGCAAGGTGATAGCAATTCAATTTTGGGGGAATAAATATGGAAAATGCCATCATCTTAGGTGTGATATTTTCAAGATATGAAATTCCATAATCAATTATATTGACACCTCAAGCCAAGGTGGCTACTAGTGAACGACATATAGGCCATTTATGAGAAACTTGTGTCTCATTTTACCTTCGTTGATTATATAGCTTAACATATACTTACAAGAATGGCAACCTTATGAAATGATAAGAGAAGGTCATGATATGGCTGCATATAATTCACGAAAGGAAATCAATGCAAACAAATATGAGAATAAATTCTTGTATATATTCCAGCCCATATGACACACATGTGCACATCGGTTGCCAAGTCTGTTTTGTAGCGATAAAGTAAGCAGAAATAGCCTACCATCTCATTTGCATTCTTTTTATGAAAAATTTTCCCTTCATCAGCTGACTATGAAATTTGTCAACAAATGTTTAACCACATAGCATACAGTTGTCCAGCTCTTGGCCCTTAACATAGAAATTATCTAGATAATATATAGCGACTATGGTGGGGCAATAACTTACCCATAAAAAATGTTGCTAAGAGGAGGGTGTAATATCTTCCCCCACATTATGGTGGTTCCAATACTTTTAGAATTTTCCCTATTCTCAATAAAGCAAGTAATGTTATAATATAAATAAGAGGAAATTTAGATATAAGGACCTAACTTGGTAGGAAAACACCTGCAATATATATTCTCAACAATTATTGCAGGTCCATGTGGCGCCTACGCCCTAACCTTTTTTTGCTGGATGATTTATTTCATGTCGAGGTTTTTGTTGATTGTCCTCAAATGACGAACTTGATGTGAATGCCGTCTAAGGAGCATTGACGGGATCCATAATTTTCATTACAGAATTAAATGTAGGAAAATACATTCATTTCCTTTGTTGAAGAGCTTTTTTGAGATATAAATCAAATTTCTAAAAAGATATCTAAATAATTTCTAGTTTTATCTGTGGTGGGCCTTTTTAGCAATTGCAGACTAGGCTGCCTCTTGACATGCTATGGCCCAAAGGTTTTGGGTAGGAGAGTTAGGACCGGCTTGACTGCAACACACCCCAAACCGACTTGTGCACAAACTAAGGCCCTTTTGCTAAAACTTTGATCACGTGCCCATGGCAGAGAGAACTGTTAGAAAAGAGTTTTGGCAGACATGTGTAATACAATAACAACAAAAAGAAATATACTCACTATTAGCCAGAAAACAAGAAATGCTAAATGAAATAAAGGAAGGAGTAATGCAGCAATATAAATGCAATATAAGTAAAATGATAATAATAAAGAAAGAGAAATAACACCGATGCTTAACCAATAAAAGAATAATGGTCAGTCTACCATGCTTGATTGTCCTACAGAGTTAAGTCCAGGAAGGGAACCACTTTTCAATGCAGGTAACCTCAGAGGGATTTTGCCATGGAAATTACCCACTTTGAGAGAATGGGCCTAAATGGCATATCCTTAAATTCCTTAATCCTTACTAGAGGGTAGTCTCTTAGAGGGGGACAAGGGATTAGCCTGCTTTCTCACTCTCTATTCCTTCTAAGTTTTCTATTCTGTTTTCCAGTCTCTTCTTTTCTTGTGGTGTTGTTATATTATTCCCTTTTCCTCCTGTGTTCTGTTTCTTGTGCACGGCGGAGGACCCTTTTATACTGCCTGCCGTGATAGATTTTTACCATTTTACCCCTTAACCGCTTTTGTCTGGGCATGGGTGTCCTTTCAGACCACCCGCTGGTTTGTCAGCTGCCCAGCCACCACCACTTACCTGTGCTGGGCGTGCCACATCCCATAACTAGACAAAGAGCCTTATTTTGTTTGCTTGCTCACCGTGGCATTCCCATCCAGATAAAGGTGGGCATTCTCTCTCACTATCCCTCATGGCATGCACCTAGTGATTCCAACTCATCTTTCCCTCTTTTGGGTGGTATGTCATCATAGTAGGACATTTCCCCCAAAATAGTTTGAGCGGGAACCCCAGAATAGGCTTCCCCCTTCTCCCCACCGCTAGACCACACCATTTCTTACCTCTGATCCATGACCCACCAATTCTGTATTGGCTGGGTACAAGTTGGTGGTGTCTGAGCCTTGTGCGTGCTCCACTTTCATGTGTGTCCATGGCTTGTCTACTACTCATACGTTTGCCATGACTTGAAGGCTCGTTTGTACATTCTGTTGCTCGTTCTTGACCTTTTGTGGCGTGAATGGGTCTCCAAGCCTTCATTCTTTATGTCTCACTTCCTTCATGGGCTGGGTCTTGCTTGATTGTGGGTTTTTCCTTCTCTAATCTATTCTTTGCCCCTTTTGCAGGTCTACTAGCACTTCTGCCATGTCATTCTGTCATTCCTGCTGTGCTATTGTTTGACCCATGCTTGCTAGGCCTCTTTTGAGCCTACTGTATGCTTTCCCTTTGCTTAATTCCAGTGGCCCAGTATTATCATTGGGCTAGTATTCATGCTGTTTTGGGCTTCGTTGGCCCATTCCATTACTTCCGGGCTTCCTTGGCCCATTTCATCCCTTTGGGCATCATTGGCCCATTCCAATTCTTTATTCTCATTGGCCTTTGCTAAGTCTTTTGAGCTTCCCTGGCCCAAATGACCATATCCTTTACTCTTGGGGTTTATGGGCTTTCCCACCAACCCCTTACTTACTTAATTCATTACTTCGGGCCTCTTTGGCCCATCTTTGCTTGCTTTCTATTTCTCATAATACCCATGGGTTTACTACTTCTTTCTCTGGGCTCCTTTGGGCCCGCTTGCTTTCTTTGAGGCCCATTTACTATTTTCTAGGCCTATGATCCATTATTCCTGCCATTCGCACTTAATGGTTTTCTTCTCAATTTACTAACTCTTTTCCTCCTATATTGTTGGGCTTCTTCCTGCTATTGGGCCTTCTTGCCAAATTGGGCATCAACATTATCAAATTTGGAAAGGCAGTAAGTTTTGAATCCATTACTTTAATGTCAATTTTTGGCTTCACTTTTCTCACAAGGTAAAATATGAGATTTCTTACCTTTGACGAGGGCCGTGCAATAAAGTTTGACTTCATTTTCCTATCTTAGCATGATGCATTAAGAGAGAAAAGTGGTGATATAGAAAGCCATAACGCATAAATATTCATCAATTATTTAATGCTGTAAAGAGACACAAATGGCTCAGGTTATAATAGGAAATGTAGTAAAACTCTTTTTGATGGCCATAATTAGGATATCAAGGCCATAATGTTTGACTTATATTTGGCTTTAATGGAGGGGCATATTAAAGAGAAAGTGGTGAGATTCTTTGGTCACTAATTCCTTTGCATTCTCTTTTCCCTTGCCATATATATATATACACACGTTGCGTTCTTTGAACATGTATAGGCTGTAGCTATAAATCCTCTCAGTTGTACAGCTATTCAAATCCAGACTTTAACACCCAAAATTGGAATCTTAAATTCAACAATCAAGGCTATTTTAAAGCTGGCATATTTTTCTTGAAATATCTTTAGGCGGCATATATTTATCTTTCCTAAAATTGATTACCATGAATTCACGCTTTTCTAATTAAATTATGGAATTTTCCATCAATGGCTTAACATAGAACTTGGGAATTATAATATTGTCTAACTTTTTGCATTCAAGGATGGAAAAATACTATAGTAATTTATTTTGTTAATTCTTACTTCTTTCACTCACATGTCTCTTGATAACAATGCAGTGTGAAATAAGCTTAAATATTGTTTGCAAATACTTGAAGAGTAGAAAGGGGGAAACAAATAAATCTGATCTTTAGCCCATATTGTGTTCTTTGAACTGGGCCATACCCTTGAGGACTATCAAGATTGCTCAAATTTTGTGGTCGTCCTTTGTTTAGTCCGTGCCTTATAATGAACGAACCATCCAATTGATCTCCTCTCCGCCATAACACCCAAATGGGTGCTTTGTTTCTCTGCTTCTGTAGCGTGGACCCTCAAGGAGAAAAGGTAAAGGTCAGGGATTGAGACCTTTGATTTGGGTTCTCACATCTTCGTCTACGTGTTTGGCTAGCAAGTCATGCCTTGACGACGATTGTGTCTCAATGATGGCTCTTTATCTCCTTCATCTCAGCCCAATCTTAACAGTGACAGTGCTTCAGTGTAATATGTTTGAATCAGACTATCTTTTGTAAGACTTGGAGAGATTTTATCTAGGTGTTCATATCTTTTGATTGAACCAAATGACCCTTTGTCATAGGAATAGCTTAACGACTTGTTGAGTCCCCACAAACGGTGCCAAATTGATGATGTCAAAATCGTCAGTTGGGTCACTCGTTCAATCCGGAGTATTAGACGATCTTGTAGGACCTGCAAGATAAATGAGAGATAGATCAAAGAGACCACCGGGTTGCTCCCAGTAGGGAGCCTCCGATGCTTAAGTTAGTATCATCCCATATCTTTTGTATATAGATAGTGTTTTGTAGTAGTTTTTGACATACCTTAGCTAGTAAGACAGATTTTATAGGTGACTTAGGTAGTTGATGTACATAAATTAGGGTGATTATTACCTTCATTGTAACGTTCTTTGTCTTGATGAGAGTTTAAGACTTTTGATGGTCGTTATTAAATGTGTTGAGCGGTTATCTTTGATGGCTTACTAATGATGCAAGGTCGTCCATCAGATACTATTTATTATTCCAAAAATAATATTGATTATCATTGGTTTGAAGAAAGAGACTTGGTCTTAAAGAAAAAGACCTGTATATATATATGGTGACATAATGATAAATCAATTCTTTGAAAATACAAAAAAAAAAGTAATTAATATGAAAGTTAATTGATTTATAAAATCAAATTTAAATTTTTAAGTGTGCTTTGCTATTACAATTTATAGTGTTTTGGCATATGTGAAAACTCAAAAGCTTTAACTCGAAAAAAAGAAAAAGAAAAGTAAAATAATGAACAGGTCAAAAGAAGTTGCAGTACAATAAGAATTTGGCGTCTTCCAAACCATGCATGTTGACTGAACATAAGAGATATGTTAATTTGGCCCGTATGATCTTTATGGTTTTTTTCCCTTACAGCGTACTCATGGACTAAGTCAATACACTACAACAAAATGTAACTACAGTGATGAATTTTAGTGAGGAAAGTTTTTTCATCGCAAAAAAGTACCATATAGTGACGAAATTTATATTTCGTCGCTATTTATAAAAAAATTAGTAAAACTTAGATTTCGTTACTATAGGTTGTGCTGAATTAAGGGCGCCAAACGAAAGTGTAGGTGCGAGACCAAATGGATCTACAACGATGAATGTTTTTGTCGCTAAAAGTTCTAGTTTTTTGCAACGAAACACTTTCATCGCTAAAGGTGCTGCTAGTCATGCTATTAGTGACGAAATCCCTTTTCATCGCTGAAGGAGACAATTAGCGACGAAAATATGTCGTCACTGAAAAGAAAAACAGAAATTAAAGGTAAGTATCTGCGATGAACTCGGATTCGTCGCTAAAGGCAAGCAATAGCGACGAAAACCAAGTCGTCACTATAGATGTCCTGTATATATCACTCAGCTCCTTTTTTCCCTCACTCATTCGGCAATACACACTCTCTCCCTCACACCGATACCTATTCTCCTTCACACTGATACCCACACCGATACCTACTCCAAATCGTCGACAACTCTAACCCACACCGATACCCACTCCAAATTGCACCGGCGACCCTTCGCCTTCCTTCGAACTAGTGACCCTTTGCCTTCCTTCAAACCGGCAACCCTTTGCCTTCCTTTGAACCGGCGACCCTTGGCCTTCCTTTGAAATGGTGACCCTTTGCCTTCCTTCGCATCGGCGACCCTTCGCCTCCCTTCACACCGGCAACCTTTTGCCTCCCTTCGCATCGGTGACCCTTCGCATTAGCGACCCTTTGCCTCCCTCAGCACCACTAACCTCGGCTTTCAAACTTAGCTTCACCGCCACCGCTACAGAGTCGGAGAAAGAGTGGCATGCTGACTCGCCCAACAGAGCTTGCTTCTTGATGCACCTTGTTCTGCACCAAGTCGAGTCACTAACTCGCCGATCTCCACGTCACTCTCTCCCCACTCGCCCTAACTTCTCTCGCTCAGTTCGCCGCAAAGCGTGTCCTTGAGATCCGTGAGCTTCTCACCCATCATCACTGTTGAGATCCTTCTCCACTGCCCTTAACTACGTGAGTCAATCTCAATCTCAATCTCAATCTCAATCCGTGTTCTTTCATTATTTTTCTAAGCTAAAAATTTCATTGAATTCATGAGCAGCACCTTGATTCGCCGGATAACAATCCCGACCTTCCCTGGGAGTTCACAGATCCAGTAACTTTGTTTATTTTCTTTTTATGTTGTTCTCATTTTGAGCTTGTTTTGTAGTTTGACTTTGAAGTCCATGATTTTTTTTTTTTTTTTTAATTATTGTTTTGCAAATTTATTTTACTATGGGTTTCTTATAAATTTAGCATATGAAGAATTAAATTTAGATTTTCTGTTAGTTTTGATAATTCTTGTTTTATAATTTAATTAGTCTCAAACTTTCTTTCCAGGTCTTAATGGGTTTTTTGAATGGAAGAATTGAAATATGTTTGCTATGAATTTTTTAGCTGATCTAGTAGTTGCTTTTGTAAATGGATTGGATGATTGAAGTACCTTATTACTATGCTTAAGGTGAAAGAAAAATGCTTTTTTGTTAGATGTGTTTCTTTCTAAGATGATGTTAATTGATTCTTAGTAACATTTAATTTCATTTTTCTTATGTTGTACGTTGAGTGTTTCTCATACTGTTCATTCTGTTTGGTGTCCTGTGTTTGATTAGATTGATTGGCCAACCACCAATGGGCTGAAGCATTCCACCCTTAGTGGTGGAGTGTGGTCATGGGTTCAATCCCTTATCAGCGCCCTTTTAATGAATTGAACAGATCCCTTTTTAATGAATGACGATCATTTCTACAGAAGATAGTGACGCATTTCAACAAGAAGCAATTGTTAATGTTGTCTCTATCAATGTTGAGGACAATATTATTGACTATTGTATGGGTGATGTTGAAACTGAGGTTGTTCTTGAAGGTGGAACTTCAAGATATGCTAATCAAAATGAAGAGCATGACATACTTGATGTTGATCTTGATATGGATTATGATATGTAAGTTCATAACAATTGTCTTAAATGTTGTGTGTTTGTCTTAAAGTTTTATGCTTGTCTAAGTAGCAATTGTTTTGTACTTATCTTGAACTTGATATGGATATTGATGTGGTCATTTGTTGTGTTGAGTTAGTAGCAATTGTGTTCAAATTTAGCACTTGTGAATTGCTTGATATGAATAATGGTGTAGACTATGATATGTAAAGTTAGCAGTAATTGTTATTGAGATGTTTTGTACTTATCTTGAACTTGATATGGATATTGATGTGGTCATTTGTTGTGTTGAGTTAGTAGCAATTGTGTTCAAATTTAGCACTTGTGAATTGCTTGATATGAATAATGGTGTAGACTATGATATGTAAAGTTAGCAGTAATTGTTATTGAGATGTTTTGTACTTATCTTGAACTTGATATGGATATTGATGTGGTCATTTGTTGTGTTAAGTTAGTAGCAATTGTATTCAAATTTAGCACTTGTGAATTGCTTGATATGAATAATGGTGTAGACTATGATATGTAAAGTTAGCAGTAATTGTTATTGAGATTTTTTGTAATTATCTTGAACTTGATATGGATATTGATGTGGTTATTTGTTGTGTTGAGTTAGTAGCAATTGTATTCAAATTTTGCACTTGTGAATTGCTTGATATGGATAATGGTGTGGACTATGATGTTAAGTTAGTAGCAATTGTACTTATCTTTCATGTCAATACGTAGTTTCAAAAAATTCCCAAAAATGCCAAATACACTCTTAATATACCGAGTTATGAGATGGCGAGATTGGATAGAATGAGGCAAAACCAAGAGAAAATTGATGCTTTGGGATTGAAGCACATCTCAACTTCTCTAAAGGATTCTGCTCAGTCCAATTGTGCAAAAAGGAAAAGAAGTAGAGCTAGTACTGTGGTAGATGATGATTATGTACCACCTATTCGTGACGATGACAATAATGATAAGTCATCTAATTCTGTAATCTATAAGGTACAATAGATGTTCCATAGGGTACAATAAATGATAATAACTTTATTGTTCCATTACTTGTAATGACTTTGTTGTTCCATTATATGTATGTTTGTTAGTTACATATGGCACCAGAACAACTTACACGCTCGCGAGGTGAGATATCTATACTAGTGGTCCAATCTATGGTCCAATCTACGGAAACACCTCCTAAAGCAAATCCTCCCGCCCAAAGTTCTTCTAGTGCGGAGGCACAGACTACCGGCGCATTAACTAGCACGACTGGTAATTACATACTTAATTATAGCTGCACCTTGTTTTTACTATTGAGATTATACTTCACTTAATTTAGCTATAATGTACATGGAATGTATAATTTTTTAACATTAATAATGTTTAAATAGGATCTATTAGCAGAAATACCCGTGGAACAACACGTGGTATAGCAATACGGGTACTTGTTGAAAAAAGTGGTAAGCTGCCAATATGTATAACTACAAAGTATGATGCTCCTATTGGAAAGAATGCGTGCTTGTCAATCAAATTGGCGTACAAATGCGAAGTAATTTGTCCAATTACAATGTGAAAAATTGGAAAAATGTTGATGCTGCTACTAGAGATGTGGTGCTTCAAAATATTGCGGTAAATTTACATTGATAACGTCTAACTCATCTTTATTGTCACTAAGCATATTAAATTCATATAATAATATTTTTATAATACATATACACTTCATTTTATAGGATCAGTTTGAGCTACAAGGAGATTCCAACTTGGTAACGAAAACATTAAATAAAATGTGGAAGATTATTGAGTTCCAACTCCAATAAGTTGCATTAGACTTATAAAAAGCTCGTACAATCTCATGGTGCTGACTATGAAAGAAGCCACCCGGCCAAAGAATGCCACACTTGAGTAGTGGACTGAACTCATTGATGGGAGATGGACCAATGAGGATTGGTTGGTAAATTATTTATGTGTATATTATTATTATCCAATGTTTACTATATTATGTTGTCAACTGATTAGATTACTACTTAGATGAAGTAAATGTATAATGTTTTATTCATGATTTAATAAATATCTTGAATGTTGTTTATTAGAAAAAATCAAGAAAGAACTCTGAAAATAGGAAGAAAATTTCAGACAAACATAGATGCGGGACGAAGGCACTTGCTGTTAGGGTTGATGAGGAGGTGCGTGTTTTTTCATTTTCTTAAACCTTAGTATATTACATGTTGTGATTAATTAAGTATATCTATCTAACACTTGAATGTTTATTAATCAGACAAATAATAATGACAGTCAAGTTCCTGAATTGGCAAAAATCTTCAAAGATATTCATTTCAATCCAAATACAAATATGTGGATACACCATGAGGATGAAGCGACATATGTATGTGTCTCATTCCATCCCTATCATGTTTGTAAAGCTATAACATATGTAGTATTAATGTTGTGATTATTTGTTTATTTCTCTCTTTCAAATGATAGGAAAATATTCTCAAAGTGCAAGAGGATCATTGTCAAGATCCTAATGCAATTCCCCTTACACAAGAGGAGATCTCAAACTTAATTTTTAAGGAGAAGTCCGGTATTGTAAAAGGACTTCGCATGAGACCTTCCTCTTCTCTAGTAACCACCGCCTCATCTAATTCCTCGGTGGAGTATATCTAACGGCTAGAAAATTAGATAATTGAGCTCAAAAAGGAAAGAGCTAGGGACCAAGAGGAGCGAGGTAGGGACCAAGAGAAGCGAGTTAGGGACCAAGAGGCACAAGCTAAGCAAGAAGAGGTCCAAAAGAATATTCTTAACTTTTTGAGGAGTAAGGGTTATGATGACGCTCTTACCTATGGGGGCGATTCAACTTCAAGTTAAAACACTTTTTGGTTAATACTTTATTTTAGCAATTGATCCACACTACATGGTGTGACTACTTTTTTTGATGCATTATTTAAAACTAATTGTATTATATTACACTTGAAAATCTATATTTGCTTTCTACAACTTATACATTAGGAGTTGTGATTTTAATTCATTGGTGTGGCTACTCTTTATGCATTGTTAGAAATGTTTTTTATAACATAGTTAATGTTTTTACTTTACGATTTTAATGTAGTATTTTTTTTATATTTGTGCAGATTTCTTATTGGTGGCTTTTAGGTGATTTACTTTTGGCATTACTTGAAGACATATGAGGACATCTTCCGCTAGTTATAAATATATTATGCTACACTTTTTGTATTGTTAAAAAACATCTTGAGTTATTGTATGTGTTGCAAACAATTATTGTATGGAAGGAGTTTGAATTGGATACTTGTTTTATTTTTTACTTGTAGAATGTATGGATCTTTTTTTTATAAATGTGTTGTTGAAATAAATGTGTTATTCAAATGTGAGGTTTTAATAATGTAATGACAGGTTAATATCAAAGCCATGAAAAAAAAAAAAAAAAAAGTTTTAGCGATGAATTTTTTCGTCACAAATACAGTAACAAAAAATTGTTTTACTGACGAAATATTTCGTCGCTAAATGTAGCAAAATTTTGTAAGAAATGGTTTTAGTGACGAAAATTTTAGTCGCTATATATGCCTGGATTTTCTTAAAAATAGTTTTAGTGACGAACTTTTTCATTACTATATGTACCCGAACATAGTTTTAGTGATGAAATTATTCGTCACTAAATATGATTTAATAAACTAAGGTGTTTTTAGTGACGAAATATTTTCGTCATTGAATAGTGTTTTTAGCAAGGAAAACATTTAGCGACAAAACGTTTTCGTCGCTAAAAGTTTTTTTTTTTTTTTAAACGAATCGAACTTTTAGTGACAAAATTTTTCATCACCAGGACTTTTAGTGACGGGGTTTCAGCTACGAAATGAGTTTCGTCACTAAAAGTCCGATTTTGTCGCTAAAGGTTCTTAGTGACGAAAAACTAGACTTTTAGTGACGAATTTTTTCGTCACTAAAAATACATTTTGTTGCAGTGATATTAATAATAGCAATACATGCATGAGAAATTCTGTTTGAGAAAAAAGATATCTAGACACTTCTTCTAGCTTGTTTGTATCATATGGTCCAAGAGAGTGAAGCATCACTGGTTATGTCATACCAATCACTTGTCCTACAAGAAATGAATTAAGTTGCAGAAAATAAGAAATCATTTCTGAGCTCCCCTTGCCTTTAGTTTTAGGGAAATGTTAACAAGCACCGTGGGTTGCTTGTTAAGGTTTTCCTAATGTGGGTCCTATATAATAAAAAAAATGAGATAAATAAAAAAAAAAGACATAAAAATACTTATAAAATTGAAAAATGACATAAAGCTGTAAAAAAGATTTTAAAAAAAAGTTGTTGTTAATGGGCACTTTGCGGTGCCCGTTAACACAACTCTTAGTTTTATAAAACAACAAAAATAATAGAATAAAAAGCAAAAGACAACTCTAGACTCCAGGGTGGTCCTGGACTTAGCTTTCTGTCAATTTTAGAAAAAAAAAAGGGTTTTGAATTTTTAGCACAATCCATGACTAAGAATAGATCTAAAATTGAATTATTGAAGAGATGTATCTAGCGAATAGTCATTGCAATCTAGGAAATAGTCGCTGCAAAGCTCTCTATAGATTCACTTGTCGTGATATTTTATTTCACAATTGAATCAATTAAAAAAATACTTAAAATTAAGGATTTATCAATAGGTAATTTTTCAAACCAAAATATAACATTTTAAAAATTCAGTAAACAAAAACTCTTTATTCTACCTAAATTTCATATTGATATATTCAAAACATTAAGGAATGAGAATCATTACTTTTGGATTTTTTTTCTTTTTAATGATTTATTACGATTTCTTATTAATATATGCCTTTTTTTGGACTAATAATATCGCAAACCAATTGTAATTACAATTGAAATGACTGAAGAGGATATATAAATTAATATATTCTCTAAAATGGAAGATATCATAAAAATTATAAAAAGAGGGGGTCTCACAATTATAGGAATCGACCTCATTCAATAACTATTCTAGCTCTACCGTATGTTTCTCGACTTTGGCAGACTGTAATAAGTGATTGAGTGTTTGTTTGGCTCCAAATTAAAAAGCCAACTTATTTTACTATTTAGCTTGTTTTTGCTACTATTCATGGGCCTTACTGCACTTTTTGGTACTATTCATAGGTCTCACTGTACTACTTCAGCTAATTTTTACCTTTATCTACAGTACTTTCAGCAATTTTGTTTTTATAATTTCAGCAAAATAAGCAGATCTCAAATAAACCATGAATATCACTTTCACATTAATCTACTTTTTTTTTTGGTTTACTAGTCACAAATCACAATCCTAATGAGACTGAAAAAAATTGTTACTACGTATGTCAGTTCTCTCAAAGGATTTGGTGGTCTTTTAAATTAACAGGTGTGCCTCAATTAATTTGTAGGCTAGTTTAATATCATTAGCTAATAACATTTTAGTTGAGATGATTTATGAAAAGTTTGATAACACTACTTCTTTAGCCATTAAAGTTTATTATATTTTTTTATTCTAAAAAAAAAGTATACTCTATTTGTAATTCAAAGGGGTTGGTTTAATGTTTTTTTTTAAGGTTTTACAACATCCATAAGATTCTGCATTTGAAATCTCTAACTCACATCTTGGGGCCACTCTTAAACAATTTTTTTTTAAAAGAAATTAAAAATTGTAAAATTTTTTAGCTTGGTTTTTAATTATATAGAGTTTAAAAAATAACACTCAAATATTTAAAAATTTATAAAATTATCCAATTTGGTTTCTAAAATTTGTCCCATTTTATTATTTGGCTCTTAAAATTTCAAAAATTTGTGAAATTCTTACCTCATTTTTCCCTTTTATATTTTAGTATTTTCCCAATATTTTAAATTATTCAACAAATTCAAGTTCTGAAACTAGAAAACCATATTTCACTATTTGTTTCACATTGTTAGAAGTATGTAGTTAAATGATTAAATTTACCATATCCTAATAACTTGAGCTTTTAGGACAATCGGTAATTTAACATGGTATCAAAGTAAGAGATTCTAAGTTCGATCCCTATCTCCTCCACTCTACCTCTCATTTAAGTTCCCACATGTTAGACATTACCTATTAAAAGGTAATTTCAGTTCACACATGAGTGGAAGTGTTGAAATATGTGGTTAAATGATTAAATTTACTATATCCTAATAACTTAAACTTTTAGGACAATCGGTAATTTAACATGCATCAATGCAACATGGTAATGGTGGTTTAGTGAACCATCATAATCGTCACGATGTATTTTTAATCCACCAGGATTATTAGTATATAATTTTTTTTTGTAATATGGACCTTTTTATCTCTATTTTTATTCTAGTGTTTTTCAAATATTTTTACATTAGTCAAATATGGAATAGAAAATTTTCTTGAAATCAGCCCTAAGGGATTCCTCCTTTCTCAAAAAAGAAAGTTTGTTCAATTTTTTAGTTTGGTATCTAGAGTTTCAAAAATGACACTCAAATCCTTAAATTTATATAAAATGATCCAACTTGGTTAATAAAACTTTTCGTGCTTTATCATTTGATCCCAAAAATTTCAGACATTTGTAAAATGTTTACCCCACTTTTTTCTTTATATCTAGCATTTTCCAATACTTATACATTAGTCAAATATGAAATAGAAAATTATTCAACAAATTCAACTTCAAAAACTAGATTTGTTAGTTTCTATATGTGTATAGATTTGTTGGCAATTCACGTAAGCACAAACTTGGTCTAAATATAGATTACAAAGTTTATGGGTATGATTAGACAATACTCAAGGTGCTGTTAGTTAGTGTGCAAGAATAGGAAAGCTACTGATTCAAGAATTGAAATTTCATTAGTTTCAATTGATCAAAACTTAAGTTCGAACGATCGAAAGTCATGTCTGCAAAATCAGTTTTTAGACCATCAGCCCATCAGATGATTATGGTTTTAGTTTTAATTCACTTAGTATTTAAAAGAAACCCTAAGGCAAGTTTTCAGAGACTTGGGAGTTTCTCATTTGAGATCTAAAAGGTTTTGTGCCTTCTCCTTTCAAAGTCACTACCGGAAATCAATTAATCTACATACAATTTGAACCGATAGACCTGAAGTTGCTATAAACCAATATCAAAGGTGCTGGATCTAAACCTTCAAGGGTGATCTTGGAGTCATAGACTGGAGGTCTATGTTAGACAAAACCTTTAAGGGTGGTCTTGGAGTCATGGACTAGAGGTTCATGTATGGAACACATCTATATTAGAGAAGTCTGTGGAATTCAAAACTAAGTTTGTTAACTCTAATTAGGTTTACTATGAATTAAATATTTAGACTATAAACTTCTATCTGATAGTGGATTTTTCTTTTTGGGATTGATCCCCTTAGTTTTTTACTATGAAACTAGTTTGTTTTTTGGTTTTCCTGGATCATTATCATTGCATTATTTACTTTTCCGTTGTGCATGATATGTTTGATTATTTTTTTAACTTAAGGCTTGCATAATTAATATAATTAACAACTTGGCCTTAAAATTGGTTAAACCTTGTTTGTTCAAGCGTCTAAAATATAACAGTTATGTTTCATGATTTAGCTCAAGAGAAGGTAGTCATTGTATTCTCAACTGACTGTCATTATCTCTCAGTTAATCAAGATCAACCTATTGATTGTCTCTTGACTAAGACTCATTTGGTTAAGACATGGGAAACCTAAGTTTTAATCAGGTCTCAGTTGGTAATCATGAAATACTTGCTAAAGTATAAAAGAGCACATAATAATTGACTAAAAAAGAGGCCAGAGTGCCATTTTTTTCATCTAAAAAGAGGAAATCACAAAACCTCTCTTCTCACCACAACCCTTGAGTTAAGATAGATAATCTTAAGGTGATGTGTTTTTTTATTGGTGATCAAGCTTAAACCACAAAACCTTCCTTGTTTGTCACAATGCAGTTCATGATGAGAGAGTCTCATGATATAGAAGAGTCCAAGCGACTCAAAGTAGATTGTGGGGTTATGTCTATAAGAATTTATTGGATAGCAATTAGGGATTTATGTATATCTCAATTGTAATACTTCAATTCTAAATAGTAAAAATTTCCTGGAGGTCAAGATTAAACTTCGTAATGATTTTTCCTGGGAATGAGTTCAAAAGTTTTCTTGTTGTACTTAATCATGATTAATTTGAATACATAATTGGTTTTTTTTTTTTTTTTTTTTTTTTTTTTTTTTTTTTTTTTTGAGAAAGAATTAGTTTTTTTTTTAGAAAAATTTTCAATGTGCTCAGATATAATAAGGAAAAAAAAAACATGTTCTTGGGTACTCCTTAAAAAGGTCATTTCACTTTTGGAATATATTTGACAAACTGGGTAAAGTCTTATTGAATTTGGCTCAACTTTTGTTGCATATCCATCCTTGCACTAGTTCTCATTGGCAAAGCTTATGCATGCAATGACGCAAGCAACGAACGACTCTCCACTTTATCATCTTTCTTTATAAATGCTAAAATCAATAAAAATCCTATGGTAAACTTGTTTTCCTGGATCATAAAATGATTATTGCTACAGATGAAAACTGATGCTATGTTTTTTTTTTGTTTTTTTTTTTAATGAACAATATTGATGCTTAAGAAAAATTGATAGGAAAAATGAAGAGAGATAGAGAATATAAGGAAGAATGATTTGGTATTAGAAATTTACATTCATAGTAAAAGTTCTTAATCGTTAGATCTTTAATATTAAATAGTATTTATTTAATAAATGCTACAATATAACCATTAAATGAAATATACAATAATTTTTTTATGAGAGTAATTTAATGTTAAGGTCACATGACTTGAACTATAAGTAAGATTATGATTTTTTGTTTTCATTTAAAATAGGATTATGAATATGAATACTTTATTTGCATTCCAAATATCATAAGATAAAATAAATCTCCCCCTCAAAAAGAAAAAAAAAAAGAAGATAAAATAAATCTAGAAGTTTTATAAATTTGGACTTTGATATCTTTAATAAGCACCATTACTTTTAAGTGTTTTAATTTTCTCAATTACCTTAGGAGTATAATTAAGTTAATAGCTAAGGCAAGCATTTCACATAAATGACTATAATCATGTGACTAACATCTAAGCGAAGTTACTATATATAATCCAACGAATTAAGCATGTGATATATATATATATATATATATATATAGAGAGAGAGAGAGAGAGAGAGAGAGAGAGAGAGAGAGAGAGAGAGAGAGAGAGAGAGGTTGAGTTTAAGTTATACCTAGTGTAACTCTAAACAATGTTACACTACCCAATAACTTGTTATTAAATTTATATTTTAAAATCTCACCGTTGAATTACATGTTCTATATGTGCTTAACATACATATTAATTTTCATGCCAATCAAATGTTATTTAGCATGTGATCCATAAACTCATCTTTTATGAATTATTTTAAATTACAAAAACTTGAATTTAAACAATTAATTGATAACATGACTATCGATCTTTAATCACCTTGAAATTTTGCAAACGTGGAGAGTATATGAATATAATGTATTCTAACTATAGATTTTTCAAAATTTGTATTTAATAATAAGTTATTAAGTGGTGTAATATTATTTAGAATTACACACATGTCAATAACAAGTTGTATACATGGCATTATAAATAGATAAAATTGTATGTATGATATCCAAAATTGATGTAAAAATATCTACAATTTACATATAAAAGCGGATGTGAGAAAAAAAATGAAATAATGGATGAGTGAGAAAAAAAATGCTGCGGCTAAAAGGTCACACACTTTTTATTTTTTTGCTGAATAAATGGCCACACACTTGTGATCATGGAAAGCCACTCGTCAGTATTGTTCTAATTCGACTCACATAAATAACGCTTTTCTGTGTATTGTACCATCAATCGGGTATCACGTGGGAAGCTAGTTGGATCAATGAAAATTGTCCACTCATTATGATTATATTAGAAAAAAGAAAACAGTAAAATCGATATCTAGGATTCTCCGCACTCCATTCCAAAGAGTATGAGACACTAAATTTTTTGGGGGCAGGCTCCCCTTCAGTCCAAAATTCTCCCATTCTCTCCCGTTTTAATCCTGATGCCAGACACGTGGCAAATGAAAAATCTAACGGTGAAAAACAAAGCCACCTCGAAACGTTATTTACTGCTTTGTTCAAACACCTTTCAGCTACCTCCCTTGCAAACCCTCAGCCCATACAACACTGCTCTTGGTAGCATACGGCAAGAAGCTATCGGAAATAGTGCCAGAAACCTTGGAGTTACTGGCGTCATTCCATGTGAAGCAGAGTGTATTGTACCATCAATCGGGTATCCATGTGAAGCAAAGTGTATTTGAGGGATTACACCAATCTTCTAAGAAAGACTAAAATCCTACAATTTCCTTTCACTAGCCAACAAGCTTAAATTTTTCAAAAGCATATGAAACAATTTATTTTGACTTATGGCAGGAGAAATATCATTACATATCCTAGATTGAAATACAGAATGTTTAAATTTCAATTTATGACAATTAGGATGAATGTGACCGGAGACACCACAAAAGTGACAAACAGGAACAAATTTAGGAACATCAGTATTCCTAACAACAAATCTAGTCTCAGATTTTGGTTTTTGCCTCAACAAAGAACAATTTGATCTAATATGACCAACAACACCACAACAGTGACAAGTAGGCACAAAAACAGATTTATTATGCTCTCTAACAATAGGTTTAGACATAGGTTTAGAAACTTCAGGGTCTACATCAGAACTTTTATCTTTGTCTAACCTAGCAAAATAAGCCTTTTCTTTACTATTCCTCTTGAAAGGAGGGATATAAACTCTCTCAGTTTTAGGCTTAAGAGAAACACAAACACTTCTGTTATCAACAGCAGGCTTGGTACTAGTCAATTTTTCAATTTTAGCTTTAGATTCAACAAACTCTTGTTCCAAGCTTTTCATCTTCTCATCTTGAGAGGAAATTTGATTTCTCAAAAATTCATTCTTTTTATTAGATTCATCTAATCTAACAATCAATTCCTCTTTTTCAAGATTAGTCAATTTTAACTCTTCCTTGAATTTCTTAGCAATTTTCATAGATTTCAATAATTCCTTACGGAAACTTTCACAGGCATCAATAAGATCAATAGAAACATGAGAAGAAACATGATCAGAAAGACACTTCAAATTATCCATGACAACAGGGGTCAAGGACTAGCTCTTAGATCAAAAGATCTAAAACAAGAGAGCTACCTGCTCTGATACCACTTGTTTGTTTTTAGACCCCTTAAAACACAACCAGATTAACCTAGTTAATTAGCCAAGTGATTACTTAGTCAAATTATCAGATCTAGGTTAACACAAATATACCATATCAATGTAAAATGTAGAAAATAAAGAACACAAAGATATGATAACCCAGGAAAACCAAACCGGTAAAAAATCTGGGGAGGATTTAACATAGCTATCCTCAAGGTAAACCTGAATCCACTACGAAAGAATCGAAGTTTTACAATAGTGACTTAGACCACTAACATGCTATTGCTACCCACCAGTAGAAAACTTACTGACACGACCACGTACAAGCTCCGAGACCACAGACTCCTTCTTTCTTGGATTCTTCAGCAAGTACAAGCACTCCCACTTGTGTATCTTTAAGCTCTTATGGCAGCAACTGAATGATCATCAAGTTCTTGAAGAAATCTCCTTCTTGATAATCCTAAGCTTGTGTAAAGAAAAGCTCTTTAAAGATCTCACAAGAGATTTACATAAACCACAATATGAGCAACCTTCTTAGAGAGCTTTTAGGTACAAAACCCTAAATACAAAAAGAGGCACTCTAATCTCTCTAAAAAACATATAAAAAAAACGTTCTAGGATTTCCTTTATATATAGGAGTGTTTTACTTGAAACCCAAGACGTTTAAGTATAGTTTGGGCTGAACTGGAATTCTACAGAAAAATAAATCTGCACGTGGTTCGATTGATCGAGTCTAATTTTCAATCGATCGAGCCTTGCAGATTTAGTCTAATAAATTCTGCAATCACTTGATTCCAATTTTACAAATAAACATACTTTGAGCAAGCCTAAACCTAGACTAAATGTTTTAATCATGGTTTGCCAACAAAATACAAATTGAAGTTCTAATACATTAATTCCTAATTTCTTAGAACCTAACATTATGTAATTGGCTAATCAATTGACAAAACGCACTTTACTTGTATTTGGGTAGATTTAGGATGTATTTAATATTTCAAGAAACTGTGTTTCAAGATCAAGTGTTGAAGGCATGCAAGTCTGTCCAAGATTCAAGCTAAAGAAGTGCCTGTCATTAAAGCTCGACAGCTACTCAACAGCAACTCGACAGATAGGCATCTGTCGAGGTTTATGGAAAACAGAATTTTAGATATGTTTTAACTCTAATCCGTGATTGTATATTTGGGCTTTCTTTTCTCACAAACCTAGACATATAAAAGGATTATTTTAAAGACCGTCAAAGAGGACACAAGTTGCACAAGTGTTGAGCAAAGTTTGTTCAAGAAAATTGTGACCTGAGACAGAGTTTTGACCTAGTTCATCATTCTTGTGAAGAAGTTGTTGTGTTTGTGCACCGTAGAGTTTTGTAACCAAGCATCTTCTTGATCTTCATCGTCTGGATGAAATGAAGAACTTTGCAGCCAACAACCTTCTCTAGTTGGTGATTGAAGTCATGTACTGGGATCCGCGCAATTGGTTAATCACGTACTGGGAGCCGTGCATCAAAAGGAGAAATTGTCACTACAAAACAAGTCCAATTGGGTATTGGGGTAAAGGTTCAACTGTAGGTTGGTATAAGGTACTGAGATTCCTTTACTTGTAACCGCTTGTTGTGATAATAATGGAATTTTGGGAGTGGTGACCTTAAAATCACCCGGTGGGGTTTTTGCCGTGTTGGTTTTCCCCATTCGTAAACAAATCACCGTGTCAATTTATTTTCCGCTGCATACTTTAGATAATTGGTGATTTGTTTGTACTACCACGCGTTTGCATGTTAATTTGATTAATTAATTAAACTTGGCTAATTAATCAATTAATTCATCACAAGGAGCCAATTCGTTTTTGGCCTATCAATTTTCTTCCTCTTGTCTTTCTTTTTGCACTCTTTCAGGCCTCCATCATCTCTTTCAGATGGAATTACTTTTCTTAGGAAATTTACGGTTACCTCATCACCTTAATTTCTTTCAGTTGCAATTCCTACAAAATGAAACTTGGAGTAAGATGTCGTCAAAAAAAATTACCTTCATTTTAATATTACTGAATTTTTCACTGTGTGTGTGTACTTTTGAGTTCTTTTACACGTTAGGGCATTTTATAATGAAGAATGATTTTGTGACACGTTACAAAAATGAAAAATTAAATGATGAAATGTGATTCTAACCTGAATGCTACTTGTTAGGAATTCTATAAAGAATCAAAAAAGAGGTTTGACAATGATCCTGGTTTTAAGGAGAGGGCACAGAAGGCAGTGGCTTGCCTCCAGGTGATTTTTTTTTTTTTTTTTTTTTTTTTTTAACTTTTGTAGCTTATGGACTGAGGTTAATCTCTCAGATAATGCAAAATCTTAGGCCAATATTAAAATTTTGATTATCTAGACTTCACATTATGTCTGTTGAGTTTCTCTTTTACTAATTTTTCGTAGCTTAATTAACTTTCTACAGGGTGGGGATCAGAAATATCGTAAGGCATGGACATAGATTTGTGAAATCAGTCGAAATGAGTTTAACAGGGTCTATCAATGCCTTGGAGCTCGGTTAGAGGAAAAAACTAAGAAATTAGAAACGTAGGAGAAATTGCAAAGAAAATGGAAAGAAAGACTTAGAGAGAGAAAGAGACATAAGAAATATTTAATGAGGAGAGAGATAATCACTACAAAAAAAACTGGGCCTATAGTGGCGTTTGTGAAATGCCACTATAGGTACTAAAAACGCCACTATAGGCCCATTTGGGCTATAGCAGTGTTTGCTATAGTGGCGTTTACAGAAAATGCCACTATAGATATGCCTATAGCAGCGTTTATAGAAAACGCCACTATAGGTCATTAATTAGGTATGTATTTAATGTTGTAATGGATAATGGTGTTTTGTTTTTATCCATTGGATCTCTCATAAATCTATGGCTTAAAAAATGTGTAACTCATATGGAGTTACACCAGGTATAACTTGAACACATCTCATATATATATATATATATATATATATAATATAAGAATTTGGTGTCTTCCAAGCCACGTTGACCGTAAGATTTCTTACTTTCACCCGTTTCTTCTTTTTTTTTTTTTTTTTTTTTAGAAACCACTTTCACCCAACGTTTTACTTACATACGGCCAATCTCGGACTAAATAAATAAATAATAATTAATTAATAATAGCTACACGCATGCTTCTTGTTGTCTAACCTCTCCTTGTCCTTCTCGATAATAAAAATCGTATAATCTAGAAGATTTTTTTTATAAAAAAACCCTCATTACATGCACAAAGCACATATGATAAGGTTAGTTATTGTTAACGGTTTTTCAATATATGTGATGAGGCTCTTTTTTTTTTTTTTTTTAATAGTGTCGATCATTATTTTTATTATTATTATATATATATATATATATATATATATATGTATGTATGTATATTGAAAATCTAATTTATAAATGGATAAAGCAATTTGAAAATCAACAGGAAAAATAGCCTTATATTTTTGGCAATGTTTTAGTGGGAGTTAGAGTTGTATTTTGAAAGCTCGGAAATGTGTCGAAAACACAAGAGCTGTTTAGACCCCCAAATTGAAATTACAGCTTAGTTGATTTTACACTAACTTGATACTAAGTGCGGAATAGTGTAAACACAAGCGTATAAGCAAGAGAACTACTCTAATCCATATTTAAAGCAACACAACAGTAAAAATGAAATGAACAAGAGTAGGGAAGAGAGATGCAAACACAAATAACACCGAGACGTGTTATCGAAGAGGAAACCGAAGAACTCGGCGAAAAACCTCTCCGTCGCCCTCCAAGCGGAAATCGATCCACTAGACAATCAATTGGGATACATGGGTGAGCAAGAGACCCTCCAAGCCTAATCTACCCTCTGTACCTAAGCCCTCCAAGCTCCTACTCCAATAAGGCTTCTCAGAACCGTGTCTTGTCTAGTTCTCCGGATCCCGCAAAAAGCTCTATGTTGCATCTGCCATCTTTGGCTTCTTCCAATGCTTCCCAGCAGCACCAAAACTCCACTTGACACTCTTAAAGGGTGTGGTAAGTTTTTGGGCTATCAACCTCTCAATGATATGGAAATGGAGAGGTAGGAGATGAGAAAATTCCCAAAACAAATGTGTAGAGGATTGTGGGTATAACAATCTCTAACTCTCAAGGTGTTTGGCTAGGGTTTTCTCTCAGAAGCTCTTTTCAACATTTATGGGTAATATGGGTATAAATAGTGTAGGCACAGAAAGTGTGTATCAGACTGGATAGGCTGGCAGAACAAAATGTCTCACGGGTGTCTCGCAGGAAGGCCTTACCCGCGAGATACTCACGAGACACAGTTGTCTCCATTTGGCCTGACTCTTCGCATTCCAGCATGTGTAGGGCACATGAGTTACTTCGCGGGATGCTAAGTCGCGAGCTACCCACAAAAACACTTCATTCTTCAATTGCTTGAGTCTTCACATACTCTCTCTCTAACACACAACCCTTACAATGAAATCCCACAATAAATACAGGGTACAAACGATTGAATAAAATTACAATCAAATTTGGCACGGAATATAAGCCAACAAAACGTATAGTTGTAAATAACAACTTTACAATCTCCTTCTTTGGCTATTCCATAACAAAACCCCTAAAACAGACTCTAGACTTAAACGTGAGTTTGGGAACAGTGGCAAAACTCACTCACACCTAATCTAGAAGCTGTGAAGCACTTGCACGTATATACCTGCAACTTGAAACACTTGCACACAAATAGAACTTTCATTAAGCTTATGACAAGTTGAACACAAGGTACGTACATGAGCAAGTAAAATGCGATCAAGTTTGTAAACACAGTAAAACATGTAAGCATATCTTGATCATTTAGCAAGTAAATGCTCATCCGAACACGCAATGCAATTAAGAACAATCCCTAGGATCAATTGCATGTACAACACTCAACCAATGCAAAATACACGAAGTATTTGCATCTAGGATACAAGATCCTACTAGGGCACAAGAGTGAAGTACTTAAGACATATTAGCAATATCTAGAAGTACAAAAAAATACTACAAAAGCATTGAGATAAACACAAAAAAACTGATAATAAACTGAAATTAAAAACAAAGTATCAAAGCTTTAAACAAAAGCAATAACAGTAAAAACATAAACCAAAAAAATAAAAAGTAGCTTCTTCTTCTAGCTTCTTCTCCCTTTATCACCATACTCCCCCTATCAATGGTCACCATACTCCCCCTTTTTGTCATGGAATAGCTAGTCATTTTCTTCTAGCTTCCGTTGAATTTTGTCCAATTGAGTTTGGAGAGATGTGAACTTTGAATCAAAACGACTGTGGAGAGAGTACATGATAGATGCTAGTCCGGATATCTTGGTATTGATCTCTTGAAGAGCAGTGGTGATGTTGTCTAACTGTTCATCATAGGCATGGGGTGTAGAGCTCGAGCTCCCCGGAGTTGCATGGCTTTCTTGCTTGACATTCTTCTTGGTGTGACTCATACTTGCATGGAGAGTACGAATGGTAATTGGACTTGGCCTTGGGTATGGGCGCTCATCTTCCGAAGGGTGCACACCTTTGAGTTTCAAAATCCTTAAGATGAGGCAACAGAAAGTAATACAATTCCTTGAAGCAGTCCGGTCAACCGTTTTTGCCAAGATGTGGAAAATATGAAAGCACACATCAATCTCTTTGTCAGTGATCAGATCATTCAAGAATAATGCTTGACCAAGATTCATATATCCGGTGCTTGACAAAGGATAGAGGTTGCTACACATGATCATTGAGAGAAGTCTTAATTCGGGAGAAAGGGATGCCACATTGATTGACTTCTTATTGGAGGAGAATTCCAAATTAGCTCCTAAAGTCTTTTTAAGAAACTCTTCATCCGAATTCAACTCATCATATACCGGCGGTACGAGGAGTATTGGCCGGTTAATGTGTAGAATTTCCGCCAAATATATTGGTGTTATGGAGAAACTTTTTCCTCTAACCCAACATTTTATCTCTTCTCCGTCAACAATGGCATTGGCATAGAACTCCTTAACCATGTTCTCGTATGCATTCTCGAGAGTTGAAAGCAGAAAGTTCCAATCTTTCGTGGCAAACCATATGGGTATATTTGTGTCACGAAGAGATGGTTGATCAACAACCCTTTCAACCAGCAATGGGGCGTCTTGAAAATAGTTCCTATAGGTCTGAAATGCAGCATATGATCTGAACAGGTCAGGGTCATTGACTTCTGTTGAGAAACGAGCCCGTTTTGACCTTGGTGATGGTTCATCAACATCAATGATTGGCTTTTTCCCTTTGCTGCTGCCTCCTTTCACTGTGGAGCTTTTAAAGGGAGACATCTGCACAAATGAACACAGAGCAGACAGAAAAACATGTGCAAAAACACAAAACAGAACACAAAAACTTGATTAGATTCAAGTTAGTTCCAAAACAAAGGTAAAATATCCTAAAACAGAGCATAACCAACTCAAAACAATATGCGAAAACATATAAAACAAGGAAATATAAACACAATGCATGAAAAAAATAACTGTGCATGTGTGTGCATATGTGTGCATGTGCTAATGCATGTGTGTGCAGCATGAGACGCATGAGGTGTGCCTAAATGGTGCCTAGGTGTGTGCATAACGTGGCATTGAGGCACAAACTGAACAAAGTGTGTAAAACACACACAAGTTGATCAAAAAATGATTCATATGATTAAACAAGACCAACACCAAAGATTGGAACTCAGTTGAGTCCAAAACATCACAGAAATGTCATACGAACAATTTGTCAAACACCTGACATGCAAAACAGTTATGAAACATGCATGAACATAGAGAAAAACTGCCTCAATACATGATAAAATGCCACAAGGGGCCAACACAGATGCACAAACAGCAAATGGGACTTAGCCCAAACAGTTGGAAAAAATTTTCACAAAAAATAGAAACCCAACCCAATTTTCGAAAATCCCCAATTTTTGAAACCCTAACTTAAATTTCTGCATAAACTAAGAAAAACATGAAGAAAATGTTTTAGAAAACATACCTTGATGTTGGAAATGCAGAAAATAAGCTTGACTTAGATAGGGTTTGAATGAAATAGTGATTTGGGTTGAAAGGGGTTTGAGAGACTTATGCGAGGGAAGTGAAAAGTATTTGAAAAACTGTCACATCTGCTACATAAAAACTGAAAACACGCGTTTTTCGCGGGTTAGATAGTAGCGATGCAGTCGCGAGACAGTCGCGAGAAGGACACTTGCTGCACAAAAACTTTCGCGAGAAGCTTTAAGTCGTGAAACAGTAGCGAGACAGTCGCGATAGCTTCTGTCTGATTTTGAAAAAAATTTAGTTTTAGCCAAACAGCATTTCGCGAGAAGCTGTTGGTCGCGAAGTAGTCGGAGACAGTCACGAGAGTCTTTGTGTGAAATGATGAAAATTTTATTTCCCTCAAGCTCATTTTGCAGGAAGCTCTAAGTCGCGAGCTTCTCGCGAAACACCCTCTAAACCAATTTTTGAAGAAAAAACACAAAAATGCATTTTGAATAAAAACTAAAAGCATGAAAGTATAAAATCACTTTCAATAACAAATAAAACACTCAAAAATCTTTTTGGGTTTGATCATCAAGTATTTGAGCATACACTCCACATTTGAACATGTACAATCACACAAATGAGATAAGCATTCATTGAATCAAAGTCTTGTGAGTTGTGGGTGAGTATCAAGTGTGAAATAGTCCTTAGACCAGAGTGAAGCTTCAATGATCAATTCAATCAAGTCATACATAACTGATACTAGGTCAAGTGGTCTATCTCAATTATAGAAATGAACATATATGACCTCCCATAAATTGATTACACAACTTAGAAGTTTTTCATTTGGCTTCTACATAAATCATAACATGTGATCCATTTTGGATAAAACTTCTCCTTTTTGAGATCGGTGCTTGATATTTTTGATATACCAACATTTAGAATTAGCCTTTGGCTTTTTGAGCACCATATATTTCAAAACAAAAGTCGCTTTCCCTTTTTTCTAGTCAAATACTAGTATGTGCGACAGGCTTTTGCAGCTCGATATCTCTTTTCATTTGGAGATTTACATTTGGTGAGCTCTTTTGCAAAAACATAAAAATAAAGTGGGAAGAGATATAGACACAAGTCTATGCAAGTATCAAGACTATTGACCAATCATTCATAACAAGCTTGAAGATCTATTTACAACAATCACACATAGTTTTCAAGATTTCTTCCACAAAGATAAAGGTGCATACAAAACAAGCTAAGCTCGTACATGCACTACGCCACTAGTACGAAGATACTAGGCCAAACTCACTTGTGATATGCACAAAACAAGCGATCAAACTTTTTGTAGATTTTTCAACTTTTTATGGGTTTTTTTTTTTTTTTTTTTTGAACACACTCAAAAACAAAACAAAAACAAAAACAACGCAAACGCTTGAAAAAGAAACATGCTAAAACCAGAAGCAAGTGATACAAATCAAATCAAGCATGTAGATATGTATAAGCAAATGTCCCTAAACATCGGAAGTATTAATGCATGGACATGTTAAAAAGCATATGCATAAGTACCCCTTCTCACCCACACGGCACGTGCGTTTGGGGTGATATCCTTAAATGATTGGGTACGAGAGTTAGGACTTTCAAACCGTCTTGTGAAGTTCTCCAGGCAAGTGGTGAAGGCACCGATCATTTTCATCACGTCCATCACGACGGAATCACCATTTTGACCTCTTGATTGATCACCAACCCAATTTCTTTTGTCATTTTTAGGGCTTTTTGACCTCTGAACACTTGCATTCTTCAAGGCCTTCAACTTATGGCAATTTGGTCTGGTGTGTCCTTGAAGTCCACAGAAATGACAGAAATGTTGAATTCTCGAACCTCTTTGCACGTTTGGAGGTGATTTTCCTTGAATCTTAGGCTTGACCACAGTTTGATTACGGGGCTTATTCAACACCCGTTGGTCAGCTACATTCTTCTTCTTTTCATCCTTTATTTTCTCAAGAGTAGGAACAACTACAACCGGCTCTCTGGCTTTCACAAATCTCACATCTTTAGTGACATTGGCCGATGAGCTACTCCCTCTGGTATATCCCAACCCGGACTTGTCTGAGAAATGTTTTTAAGATGAAATAACATCATCTAACTTCTTCGTGGATACCCTCTCTATCTTGGCATTGGCTTGCACTACTTCTAGCTCAAGGAATCTGATTTTTGAATAGGCTTCAGTCAGCTCACCATTCAGCATCTCAATCTCACACTTGACCTCTTTATAACGCACTAGAAGACTTTTATAGTACTCCTCTGCCTTTTTCATCTTCTTTACGGCTGCCTTGGCCACCCTTGTATATTCTCCTGACTTTTCAAGTAGGGAATTGTAGTTTTCTTGAAGACCGGTTGAATCTTCGTCTTCTTCAGCATCTGATTCTTCTACAATTCCCACGGATTCTTCATCACTATGCTCCCCAAGTTCTTGCACTAGTAAACTCAAGTCCTCCGAGGACTCAACATGAGCAATTGTCATAAAGGCGGAGTAATTCCCTTCTCCATCACAGCTCTCTTCCGAATCAGAGTTGGATGAATCTGAATCACTAAGAGTTGTAGCATACGCTTTGCCCTTTCCTCGAAGATAGTTGGGACACTCCTTCTTGAGATGTCCATGACCATTGCATTCATAACACATAATGCCTTGAGGAGACTGAGAATCATTTCCATCTTTCTTCTTAAATTCCTTCCTATCACCTTTGGAGGATGAGAACTTCCCTCTGCTGAACGGTTTCCCACTGTTCTTCATTTTCAAAAATTTCCAAAAGTTTTTTGCAAGGAATGCTACATCCTTTTCCACTCCATCTTCTTCGGAGGAATCATCCATTCTTTCGGTGATGGTTTTAAAAGCAAGAGATTTACTTGTCTTATGAGAAGACAGTCCAAGCTCATACGTTTGAAGAGACCCAATGAGCTCTTGGATCTTAATTTCATCCAAATCTTTACTTTCCTCTATAGCTGTGACTTTCACTTGGAAGCTCTCCGGTAGGGACCTCAAAATTTTTCTCACCACCTTAGCATCCTCAATCTTTTCACCTAGATTGAGCTTTGCAATCACAATTTCGTTGAGCTTTCCATAGAATGAATCAAAGGACTCATCATCTCCCATCTTAAGCTCTTCGAATTTGGTGGTAAGCATCTGGAGCTTTGTGTCCTTCACTTTCTTTGTTCCTTCATAAGTGGTCTCCAATATCTCCCAAGCTTCCTTGGCTACTGTCATGTGAGAGATCCTGTGAAACTCGTCTGGAGACACACCACAAAATATAGCATTCAAAGCTTTACTGTTAGCGTTAGCTGCCGCAAGAGCTGCTTTATCCCAAGTGGATTTAGAGGCCTTCAACCTAGTCCAACCTATTTCAACTGCATCCCAAACAGTAACATCAATGGAACACAAGAATGCCCTCATTCAAACTTTCCAAAAAGCATAATTACTACCATCAAAATATGGTGGAACATTTAAAGATTGAGACCGGTCCATCTCAAACGAGGTCAAGGAACACACTCAGGTATTTAAACCACAACGAGTGTACCCGCTCTGATACCAATTGAAAGCTCGGAAATGTGTCGAAAACACAAGAGCTTTTTAGACCCCTAAATTAAAGTTACGGCTTGGTTGATTTTACACTAACTTAATACTAAGTGCGGAATAGTGTAAACACAAGCGTATAAGCAAGAGAACTACTCTAATCCATATTTAAAGCAACACCACAGTAAAAATGAAATGAACAAGAGTAGGGAAGAGAGATGCAAACACAGATAACACCGAGACGTGTTATCGAAAAGGAAACCGAAGAACTCGACGAAAAACCTCTACGCCACCCTCCAAGCGGAAATCGATCCACTAGACAATCAGTTAGGATACATGGGTGAGCAAGAGACCCTCCAAGCCTAATCTATCATCTGTACCTAAGCCCTTCAAGCTCCTACTCTAACAAGGCTTCTCGAAACCGTGTCTTGTCTAGTTATCTGAATCCCGCAACAAGCTCCATGTTGCATCTGCCGTCTTTGGCTTCTTCCAATGCTTCCCAGCAGCACCAAAACTCCATTTGACACTCTCAAATGGTGTGGTAAGTGTTTGGGCTATCAACCTCTCAATGATATGGAAATGGAGAGGTAGGAAATGAGGAAATTCCCAAAACAAATGTGTAGAGGATTGTGGGTATAACAATCTCTAACTCTCAAGGTGTTTGGCTAGGGTTTTCTCTCAGAAGCTCTCTTCAACATTTTGTGGGTAATGTGGGTATAAATAGTGTAGGCACAGAAAGTGTGTATCAGACTGGACAGGCTGGCAGAACAGGATGCCTCGCAAGTGTCTCGCGGGAAAGTCTTACCCGCAAGATACTCGCAAGACACAGCTATCTTCATCTGGCCTAACTCTTCGCATTCCAGCATGTGCAGGGCACATGAGTTACTTCGCGGGATGCTAAGTCGCGAGCTACCCGCGAAAACACTTCGTTCTTCAATTGCTTGAGTCTTCACACACTCTCTCTCTAACACACAACCCTTACAATAAAATCTCACAATAAATACAGGGTACAAACGATTGAATAAAATTACAATCAAATTTGGCACGGAATATAAGCCAACAAAACATATAGTTGTAAATAACAACTTTACATATTTTTATCGGATTATTCTTTAATTTGTCTCTACTTAAATATAGGGGTATATGGGCATTTTTGAAAAAAAAAGAAAAAAAAAAGAAAAAGAGAAATCCAAACCGGAGAAACCCTTAAATAGTAGTATAGATATTAATAACGAAAAAGTTAACTGATACTCTAAATGCATTAGTTAAGAAAATATTTTTATAATTTTTTTTTTATAGAAAAAGAAAAAATCAAACTCTTTTTATCACAGTTTTTTATATTTCTTGTGAAAGTGGTATTGAAATTTTCTTAAAATTATCTATTAACAAATTCCCCAAAAGTGTCTCTTATCTGGACCATATTAATTAATAATGTTGCATTCAGCTAACGATAAAAAATAAAAAACAAAAAACAAGCTAACTGTACTGCACAGGAGGAATAGAAAGATTTATCATTAATGAGTGGGTAATAGTAAAAGTTAAGGCACATTTAACATTTTATTATTTTTTACATTTTATTTTTAAAATAAAGTTAAACTATGCCCAAATATGAAGAAAAAATCACCAAAATCCCTTAATTTGTAGGTTCAACGTTTAAACGGATAAATTAACCCAAAAAAAAAAAAAAAGAGTGCATTTTTCTCTTTGAAAAGTGTCAATTACAATTCCTAATCAAATATTTATTATTTAAAAATAAATATTTGTTATTCCTTAATGCTTAAGTATATTTAAAAAGGGGAAAAACTAAAATATAATATTTTAGGTGCAATGCATTTGGTTTCTAAATTAAATTCAAATACTTGGTTGTATTGACTAATAAAATACAAACATTGTTATTATTCCTAAGAGGCAAGAACAATCAAATTAATTACAACCAGATATTTGAATATGATTGAATATCAAAATAAATTGTACCATACCTAAGTTTTATTTATTAAAAACAAAAAGAGAAAAAAAAAACTTTATTTAAGAACTTTTTAATTAAGGAGAAAAAAAATTATAACTTTACAAATGTCATACTACTTTAGGGCCAACCCTAATCCTAGACCATGCCAACCCTAATCCTAGGCCACTTAGGCTATGGCCTAGTGCCCCTGACAGATAATGAACCCAAATGGGGGGTTTTATGCAATTTATTTTATTTTAAAATTGAGTGATATTACAAATTTTACAAATTTTACTCTCTCTCTCTCTCTCTCTCTCTCTCTCTCTCTCTCTCTATATATATATATATATATACACATATATATATATATATATATATAGGTCTTACAAATTGATGTATTGTCAATAACAAGAAGCAATTTAAATATTTATTTATTATCTTATTAAGGTGCCACCAACTAGGGATGGCAATGGGGTAGGGCAAGTCCGAAGGATGTCTTTGCCCCTGCCCCGCATGATTTTGTCTTACCCAATCCCCATCTCGCCCCGCCCTGCCCCGCATGACAAGAAAAATTTTCTTGCCCCTTGGAGCTCTGCAAAACCCCACCCCACTCCATAAAACTCTACTTCTTGTTATTTTACTCACAACTATTACAATTGTTTTTAATAAAACCTGTTTCGTTAATAAAAATATACTTGAAATTACAAATAAATTTATCCCATCATATCAAACTAATATTTAACAAAAGTGTTTAACAAGACAGTATCACAACAACAACAACAACAACAACAACAAAATCTCATAATACAAAATCAATGATTCAATAGTATGTAAATTTGTTTATAATAAAGACAAAAGAAAATGTTAAAAGAAAGCCTTGTTGGGTGAAATAAAATAAGTTGATGATATGCTTGTTTAAATAGTAGGATTTTAGGGTATGAAAAAAAATTATAGTTTAAACCTTATCAATACAGGGCGGGGCGGGACGGGGTGGGTCTAAAAAATCTAAACTCATCCCCGCCCCACCCCATGGTGTGGGGGTAAAATCTACATCCCCACCCCACCACCTTTGCAGGGCGAAAAAAACCCATGTAGTGCAAAGTGGGTAGGGGCAGGTTAAGTGGGATAAGGCAAAATTGTCATCCCTACCACCAACCATAATTATTGCCAGGTACCACATCAGTTTAGAAGTATTTTTGTAGTAATTGATTTAGCATTTTTCCAATTGCCACATGTCACTTTTAATATATTTTTTTTTTTAGAATCATTTTTCATACGTTTGTAATTTTAAACTAGGCTATAATAGCAAATCTATTTCATTGTGAATATGCATCCTTGCACTAGTAAAACTAGTGTGTAACTCGTGTATATGCACGGGTACAATTAAAAACAATCACAATTATATGGTTCAGATTATAAATTTTTTTGAGATGAGGTTCAAATTATACATAATATTAGCTTACACATTTTTTAAACCATACAATTCTAAAATATGTAATGTTTCTCATCATATATATATGATTTAGAATTTAATTGGATTTTGTTAGTTTCTAAAGATTTAGGATTTTATGTATTTAGTACTCTAATGTGTAATGTTGGCAAACCATGACCAAAACAGGTTGTTTAGTCTTGTTTAGACTTGCTCAAAGTTGGTTCTTTTATGTAAAGTTGGATTTGAGCTAATGCAGAATTGATAGTGCATTTCGGCCTGGCTCGATTGATCAAAGCTTAGGCTCTATCAATCGAATCTCAGGCAGAATGCGTTTTTACTGCATAATTCCAACTCAGCCCTAACTCCTAAAACGTTTAGGGTTTTATGTTTTTGCCCGAGGTATATAAGGGAAACCCTAGCCATGTTTTTAGGTTGCTCATATTGCTGTTTGTGTGAATCTCTTGTGAGATCTGTGAGAAGCTTTCCTTTGCACAAGCTTAGGATTATCAAGAAGGAGATTCGTTCAAGAACTTGATGATCATTCAGTTGCTGCCATAAGAGCTTAAAGATAGACAAGCAGGTGTGCTTGTACTTGCTGGAGAATTCAAGAAAGAAGGAGTTCGTGATCTCAGAACTTGCACGTGGTCGTGTCAGTAAGTTTCTACTGATGGGTAGCAATATGATGTTAGTGGTCTAAGTCTTATTATAAAACTTCAATTTTTTCTATAATGGATTCAAGTTTACCTTGAGGATAGCTAAGTTAAATCCTCCCCAGGTTTTTTACCGGTTTGGTTTTCCTGGGTGATCATATTTTTGTGTTATTTATTTTTCCACTGCTATACATGATATGATTGTTTGATTGTGATAACCTAGATCTGAAATTTGGACTAAGTAATAACTTGCCTAATTAACTAGGTTAATCCGGTTGTGTTTTAAGGGGTCTAAAAACATACAAGTGGTATCAGAGCAGGTAGCTCTTTTGTTTTAGATCTTTTGATCTAAGAGCTGATCCTTAACCCCTGTTGTCATGGATAATTTGAAGTGTCTTTCTGATCATGTTTCTGCTCCTGTTGATTTTATTGATGCCTGTGAAACTATTCATAAGGAATTAGTGAAATCTATGAAAATTGCTAAGAAATTCAAGGAAGAGTTAAAATTGGCTAATCTTGAAAAAGAGGATTTGATTGTGAGATTAGATGAGTCTAATAAAAAGAATGAATTTTTGAGAAATCAAATTTCCTCTCAAGATGAGAAGATGAAAAGCTTGGAACAAGAGTTAATTGAATCTAAAACTAAAATTGAAAATCTGACTAGTACCAAGCCTGCTGTTGATAACAGAAGTGTTTCTGTTTCTCTTAAGCCTAAAACTGAGAAAGTTTATATCCCCCCTTTTAAGAGGAATAATAAAGAAAATGCTTATTTTGCTACGTTAGACAAAGGTAAAAGTTTTGATGTAAATGCAGAAGTTTCTAAACCTAAGTCTAAACCTATTGTTAGAGAGTATAATAAATTTGTTTTTATGCCTACCTGTCACCTTTGTGGTGTTGTTGGTCATATTAGACCAAATTGTTCTTTGTTGAGGCAAAAACCAAAGCCTGTGACTGGAAACCCCACTAGGAATACTGATATTCCTAAATTTGTTCCTGTCTGCCACTTTTGTGGTGTCCGTCGTCACATTCGTCCTAATTGTCATAAATTGAAATTTAAGCATTTTGTGTTTCAATCTAGGATATGTGATGATATTTCTCCTGCCATAAGTCCATATAAATTGTTTCATATTCTTTTGAAAAATTTGAGCTTGTTGGCTTGTAAAAGGAATTTGCAAGATTTTAGTCTTTCTCAGAAGATTGGTGTAATCCCTCAAATACACTCTGCTTCACATGGATTTTCACCTACAAAGCCGAAGACTCGTGCTATATGGGTGAGAAAAGATTCTCCAAGGTGAGTATTGCTAACTTGTCCTTGATTTAGTTCTTTCAATTAATTGTGAACATGTTTTGTTTTTGTTTTTGGTTGTTTTGTTTTTTATGTTGTTTTTTATTAAAAAAAAAATCAAAAACATTGAAAAATTCTCAAAAAGACAAATATTTTTTTTGTGTCTTGTTTTATTTTTCTTGAGGATTACATGAATTATGATCTCTCTCTCTTGATTTAGAACATGCTTGACATTGTGGAGAAACTTGAATAGTGTATGGTATATAAGTGCTAAACTATTTCTGATTTTGTGTGAGTATGTACTAGTTTGTATATGTACTCAAGGGTTAATTAAGAAATTGATATTTCTTGTTTGTGTACCCTCTATAGCATGGTTAAGCACTGTCATGCATTGCATTTGCACTGTTCATTTAGCATAATGTGTGCTTTTTGTTTTTGGTCATAAATTTTCTTTTAGAACCAAAAATATTTTTGTGTTTTGTATTTCACGTCTTGGATTTATAATCAAGGATTTGCCATATTATCTTTACATAACATGTTTATGTACCTTGTTTAGCTTAGATGAGCTTACTTTATTGCACTTTACTAGTTTGAGCTTTGTAGTGCATGTTGGGTGGAAAGATGTTTATAGTTTTTGATCACTTTGTCTTGATCTTGAAATCACATGCCTTTGATTGTCGGACTTGATCCTTTTGAGAAAGGCATAAATAACCATCTCACCACTGTTTACTAGCCAATCATGAACACCTTAGTGCATATCGTAAGATTTTGTGCTCGAGAAAGTGTAGCACATGCACAAAAAGAACATAAGGTGTAGCCTCGGTTTAAATGCTTAAAATTGGTGTGTACATTATCCCGGCTATCTTTAATAAGTTTCTGACTAAATAAAATTGGTGTGTACATTATGAGGCAAATCAAAAAACTTACATGATTGCAAGCTTTTATTCTAGGAGATGTGAGAGTTATATGATGTAACTCTTTAGGTGATAGTCTCTTTCAAATTCTATGTGATGAATTTTGTAAACTTTGTGTTTAATTTCTATTCACATATCACCTCACATGTATCTCAAGCTTTTGCTAGTTGCACACACTACACAAGTTACTCTTTGCTAAACTTGGTACATTTTATTGTGTGTGATCTTGTTATGGCCATCCAAGATTAAAATTTCCTTGATCTTAATGCAAAATGTGTTTAAAGTTTAAGAAATTGGAATTTCTAGGGCTTGAATGTACCCGAATTGGGGATTCTTGTTCAAATTGAGTTTAATTGATGAAATTGGCTTGTTGAATTGATGTAATTGATCATTATAATCTGTATTCTAACTTGTGTGATGATCAATTGGTCAATTTTTTTATAAAAACGAACAAGTGGTTTTTCAAATTTTGGGGTTTTTGTTAGAAACTCTATGCTCAAGTCAATTTTGTGAATTTGAACTTATATTGAACTTAGTCTCACTGCATTAGAGCATGCATCATGACAAAATTTTTCATGCATCATTTATGTTTAGGATTCACATGCATTGCATTGTTTTTATATCCATCTTGCAGTTTTGCAGTCATATCTCTCATTGTTTTCACACATAACATACATACACTTTGCTAAATTGGGTACTCAACTTGATTTAAAAATTGGTTGATTAATCTTTGAGTTTTGTACATTTTGGTATATGCTATTTTTTATGTGTGAACTGTAGAAAATATTTTTCTTAAGAGATATGATGGATAATCAATGTGCAAATATTTTCTCTACTCATGCAACTGTTTATGGGTCACATAATGTCAAGTTTGCATTTATTGAAAGAGAAAATATTTTTCTTCATGTGTATCCTTACCTTAGTTTTTAACTTTGGTTTGTGTGTTTTTTTCTCCCTACCTCCTATGTTTTCCCCAAAACTGTTTTTTCCCAAAACTTGTTTTTTTTTTCCCTATTTTTATAAGGGGAGAAGCTTGTTTTTAACCTTTGTTGTTCATAGGGGGAATTGTCTCTATTTTCTATAGAGTTGAATTGTTTTGCGTTCCCTTGATTCTTTATTTTCTCTTATCCTTTGTTGCGTATGTTGACTGTTTACTCTTTGTATGAGTTGTCTTTGTCAATACGTGACAAAAAGGGAGAGATTTAGATGAAATCCATATTGGGAATATGTGTGGAAAATACAAGAATGTTCTGTTTAGGGGGAGTTAACATTGTTTTTTATGTATCTAACTTAGGGGGAGAGTTAATTTGCATATTTGTTGAGTTACTGTTTTTCTATCACACATGTGTTTATGCGTTTGTTGAGTATTTCAGGAAATACAGGTTGATTCAGTCATGCTGTTGTCTACTCTTGCAACTGATGGATAGTAGTTAGGATTGAATTTGTGGAAATGAGCATGTTTTTGTAAAGGGCTTTACTTTGTAAACTTTGAGCTTGTAGTTTGTGTTTTGTCACGGATTGCCAAAGGGGGAGTTTGTTAGGTTCTAAAGATTTAGGATTTTATGTATTTAGAACTCTAATGTGTAATGTTGGCAAACCATGATCAAAACAGGTTGTTTAGTCTTGTTTAGACTTGCTCAAAGTTGGTTCTTTTATGTAAAGTTGGATTTGAGCTGATGCAGAATTGATAGTGCATTTCAGCCTGGCTCGATCGATCGAAACTTAGGCTCAATCAATCGAATCTAGGGCAGAATGCGTTTTTACTGCATAATTCCAACTCAGCCCTAACTTCTAAAACGTTTAGGGTTTTATGTTTTTGCTCTAGGTATATAAGGGAAACCCTAGCCACATTTTTAGATTGCTCATATTGCTGTTTGTGTGAATCTCTTGTGAGATCTCTTGAGCTGATGTAAAATTGATAGTGCATTTCGACCTGGCTCGATCGATCGAAACTTAGGCTCAATCAATCGAATCTCAGGCAGAATGCGTTTTTACTGCATAATTCTAACTCAGCCCTAACTCCTAAAACGTTTAGGGTTTTATGTTTTTGCCCTAGGTATATAAGGGAAACCCTAGCCACGTTTTTAGGTTGCTCATATTGTTGTTTGTGTGAATCTCTTGTGAGATCTGTAAGGAGCTTTCCTTCGCACAAGCTTAGGATTATCAAGAAGGAGATTCGTTCAAAAACTTGATGATCATTCAGTTGCTGCCATAAGAGCTTAAAGATAGACAAGCGAGTGTGCTTGTACTTGCTGGAGAATCCAAGAAAGAAGGAGTCCATGATCTCGGAGTTTGCACGTGGTCCTGTTAGTAAGTTTCTACTGGTGGGTAGCGATAAGATGTTAGTGGTCTAAGTCTTATTGTAAAACTTCAATTCTTTCTATAGTGGATTCAAGTTTACCTTGAGGATAGCTAGGTTAAATCCTCCCCAGGTTTTTTACCAGTTTTGTTTTCCTGAGTCATCATATTTTTGTATTCTTTATATTCCGCACTTTGCATTGATACGATTATATGATTGTGTTAACCTAGATTTGGAATTTGGACTAAGTAATAACTTGGCTAATTAACTAGGTTAATTCGATTGTGTTTTAAGGGGTCTAAAAACAAACAAATAAAATAAATAAAAATCTAAAAAAATAAATTCAATATAATATATTATACAAATAGAAACAGTAATATATTGTTTAAACATATTATCAATTAAATGCTATTAACAAAATAATCAAATGTATGTTACTCAAGAAAATTAAATTAAAAATAAATCCAAATATAATAATTTTATAAGAATAAAAAGTATACCTTTTTTTTTATAGAGAGTTTCAGTCTATAACGTCCGTTCCCGATGATAGCTCTTTATCATCAGACCAAGACGCCAATCGGTTTTTGATATGAGAGAGGATTGAACCTCAGATTTCTTATTTAACCATCAGAGACTTTACCAGTTAAACTAACTATAACCTATCAAAAAAAAAGTATACCGTTTTTGACAATAAACAGTTCACCCATATCGTAGACCACTTTTATTATGATTAATTGAATGGATGTCCCATTATAAATGGGAAAAAAAGCAAAACCTTTAACATATTTGTAAAAAATAAAAGTAATTGAAAAATAATTTTCTTTTTCAAATTTTAAATGTGAATTGAATCATAAAATATATAAAATTTTAGTAGAATGATTTTTTGGGCTTGGTTGAGAGAGAAGTAATTTTTAAATCTCACTACTTATATAAGTGAGAGGTTAAGTGCTTGTTTGGTACAACCTATTTTTAGCTTTTTAAAAAGTGAGATTATTTGAAATATAGTATCTAGAAAAAAGTGAATTAAAAATATATATATATACTATTAAAAAAAAAAAAGTCATTTGAAACCATGTTACTAAACAAGTACGGAACTAATAATAGGTTTTTTTTTTTTTTTTTTTGGGGGTAAGTTTAAACTTTTTTTTCTGAACGAGATTGGAGGGAAGCTAATGTGTCATACTCTTAATTGAATAAAGTGTGGACAAGACATATTTTGTGGGAGCTAGCCGGGTCAAAACTGAAATTTCTGGGTTTCATTTCTTAATTGAATTGATCAATTGATACGATTTTAAAGATTCATTTCTTGATTTGAAACTAGCAAACTATAAAGTTTAATTTGTAACAATCTTAAACGTCATGGTTCAATTTGAAATTTTTGAAACCATATTGTTCATTTTGAAATTAAAATTTGAAATGTAATTTATTATTTTTTGCCTCTTTTCATTTATTTTCTCTTTTCTTTCTTAAATTTGATTTCTTATAAATAGGAAAAATCTGAAATAAAATCCTTTTAGAGGTAGAGACTTTGAGTCTTTGACACACTTAATATACCCTATAGTCTGTACATGTATCATAAATCTTTATTGCCGCTTTGCATGCAAGTGAATCACTGTTGGCAACAATAAATAGCTCATTAAGCAATGATAATGTGAAATTAGATATATATAATTTAAAAAAATAAAAATTTTAATCTGGTAAACTTTTAATTGATTATACACTAAACACTGAATGAATCTATTACATGAATTTGTAGTCAATATGATTTTGAATCGACTCTCACATGAGGACCAATATACTTTTATTTCGACATTTTTTGTTTTTTGTTTTTTGGTAAACACAGTCAATTTTTGTATTATTGTATATCAACCATCACAATAAATATTGTTAGGTTCTAAATATTTAGGTATAAATGTTTAGGTTCTAAATGATTTGTGTGTTGGCAAACCGAATTCATAAACTTGTCTAAGAATAGATCTTAGTGTCTATGAAGTGTTCTAAACGTTGCTCAAATTGCTACAAGTCATAATTCAAGAATGTACAAGTTGCAAGTTCAGGATTTGAAAACCAGGCTGGCTCAACCAATCGAGAGAAGCCTTCGATCGATTCAAACGCGATCTGCATAATTTTTTTTTAAAGCCCAACAGCCCATTAAACATTTAGGGTTTCAATCTGACTTACTTGGTATATGAGGAAAACACTAAAGCACATTTTCTAAGTCTTGGAGAGCTACTCTTTTGAGATTTAAGAGGTTTTGTGCTTCTACTCTTTCAAGCATTTACCGGAGTTCATTCACATACTACAAGTACCAGTGGAATAAAGTTGCAACTCAAGCTTTAGATATCAAGTGTATTGAAGATCAAAGGCATGAACTGGAGGTTCATGTTGGAGCAGATCCACATTAAAGAAGTTTGAGGGTTTCAGAGCTAGGTTTGATAATCATAGTTAAGTTTACTACGAATTAAATATTATTGGCTGTAAACTTCTATTTGATATAGTGGATTGTTCTTCTTGGGATAGTTCCCTCTAGATTTTTTACCTTGAAACTATTTTTTGTTTTTGGTTTTCCTAGATCATCATATCTGTATCTTATTTATTTTTTCACTGCATGATATGTGTATGTGCAAGTTAGATTATCAAGACAATGTAAGAGAATGAGTGATGAATCTAACTATACATTTAAGTGAAAAAGCTTAAGAACAATAAAAATGGAAACTTTAACACTTTAATGTCTAGAGAAATGCAAATGCTAAACCAAGAAGGTAAGGAAGGCATGGGAAAATATGTGGAAAACCATTTGAAAGGGATGAAAAACCACAGGTGAGTGAAGGGGAGAATGTGCCTCACTCTTAGAGCTCTCTATTGTGTAAAAATCAAGGTTTTCATACAATGGTGATGTTCTTCCCAAAGAAAGCCTTTGTTTCTACCTTACTTTTCCTACCCAAGCTTCTACCTCTTTCTCACTATCTTTCTAGGTTCTTGCCCTAATTGTTTAGCAACATGTTCCTCTCTTATAGTACGATAAATGTTGTTAGGTACATAAGGACAGGTGTCAAACCTTGATTTCTTCATTTGAATCCTAATAAAGCTATTGTACTATGTTAAGGCTGGAGGAGAGAGAAAACACGCCAATGTTAGGGTAGTGGGGTGAAAGGCGACTCTGCTACAACGTAGGGAGCAAGCCATAGACAAGGAAATGGACATCAGGAATACTAGGAGTGATGAACGTGTCCTCAGCAATGGTCCAACACAAGCTCAGCCAATTAGGGGTGTTCTATAGCATTTGACCATAAGGGGTCGCTATCTCTATTTTACGCTAGTGCTGGGTATCCATATTAGGTGCAAATCTTACTCTTCCCCAAGATGGTCACGCCGTTGGCATAGGCCAAATATCCACTTTTTCAACCAACGTTCTCCTTCCTTTCCTCACAACTAGCCCACAGTACGATTCGGATCCAACCACGTCAACATTCACACATGCCTTGGCTGGTGTTATGTACAATATGTGTGATGAATATTTCACCTAGATCTATATAATTGACTTACGTATCAACCTGGCAATAAAATTAGGTTAAACACTGTGCTTTCAGTGTCTAAAAACCAGTGGTGGAGCCAATTAATGATCGAGGGGGACCTAGACCCCCCCAAAATTTTTGAAAACGCTTAAAAAATAATTTTTTTTTGGAAATATCCTAAATAATTTGAAAATTTTTAAATAACCTTATCATTTTGCCCCCTGTACTTGATAATATACATATATATATATATATATATATATATATACATATATATATATATATATACATATATATATATATATACATATATATATATATATATATATATTTAAGAAAGCAAAAAAATAAAAATAATTTTCATTTAAATAAAATACAATCCATAAATACATATGTCAACCAATTACAACAATTAAACATTTAGCATCTTTAAAATGAAACACATAAATATTTTAACAATATATTACCTCAACAAATAAAATGGAAAAATTGAGTTATGAAATATTGTATATTACTATTTTACATTTCATACACACACAATATATATATGACCCCCTAAAGATAAATTCATGACTCCGCCACTACTAAAAACTAACAAATATTATTTGCCTTGCTGAATATTATAATTTCTACGATTAATATCACTTATTCTTTTATTGAACAAATCGATAGATCCAACTAATGAATGTGGATGAAGGCAAACGGAAAAATGTTTGTTTAGGATAGTTTTAGAAAATTCTATAAATAAGGAGATGCCATCTGACTTTATATTTATACTAAGCTAAAAAGAAAAAAAAGAAAAAAAAAATCTTAGGCTTTGTATCCCCGTGTACTAGTCAAAGTAATTTGTATTGGCTCTTGCAAATGATGCATGTATCACGTATCTCCTAATTACTTCTAATGAATTTACTAAATCTCAGCAATAAAAAATAAAATAAGCAATTGATAAAAAAGACTTGGCTTGGGAGAATCAAATATTGATGATTGGGATTTGAATATACAATTATATATATATATATATATATATGTGTGTGTGTGTGCACGCGCGCGCGTGGATTGATTAAATATTGGACTTGGTTGAGAAAGGGAAGTAATCTTTAAATCCCGCTACTTATATAAGTGAGAGGTTAAGTGCTTGTTTAGTATAACTTATTTTTCACCATTTTAAAACTTTTTAAAATGGGGAATTGTTTGAAATACTGTATCCAGAAAAAAGTGAATTAAAAAAATTATACTAACAAAAGTTATAAAAGAATTTGTCATTAATATTATTTTATTGTAAAAAAATTATTTGATTGAATAATAAGTATTATATATTTTTTTTTAATTGTGTATGAATAATGCTACATGTACAAACTATCTTATAACATTTTTTTACAAATTGTTATCTTGACTAATTATTAATGGTTCACTAATAATCTTTTTCGTAAAATTTTTTTTTTTTTTTTTTATCATTTGTCAGTAATTACTCTTTATATTAGCAATTTATAAAAAACAAATTCCACCGATAGCATTTTTGATGGTGTATTTCAATTTAGATAAAGGTCAACAATAACAACGTGCAAGCAGTAAAAGACAAAGATTGTAAAGGTTTGGCTGGCAACATCATTTCTGGTATAATCCTTGAAATGCCCAAATTTAGGATGGCAGAAGTTAAACACATAAGTAGAAATGGAAACAAGATAGCCCGTGAACTTGCTCAACTAGCTAAGAGAGGTGGAGGGTTGAAGAGCTGGACTGGTACAACACCAGATATTGTAGCTGATTTTCTTGGTATAGATAGGTTCAACTAAGGATTTTGTTTTGTGGGCTGGTTTGTTTGTGGTCTGTCTTGTTTCTTTTTCTTTGCTGTCTTGTTCTGTCAGTTCTGAGTTTTATATTGGCTGTTCTGCCTTTCTCTTGATTGAAATATATGTTTTCAGTGTTTCAAAAAAACAACAATAACAACGTACAGCTGGATTCGAAACCCAAAAATAAATAATAAATAAATAAAACAGCTGATACTTTCTATTGCTTTCTTCCTACAGTCCAGGATTGTGAAACGTCACGCCTTATGTCATAGATAATCACAACTAACAAAGATAAAGATGAATATATTGCGGCATTTATATATTGTAACCCGCAGTTCGAAACCCATCAACCCCATTCCAGCTTTTTTTTTTTTTTTTAATATATTTTTTATTCCAATAAGTTTTATAATATATAGATTTTATAACATTTTTTTATAATTACTAAGGTATCATGCATATTGTGATTAATATACAATTAATAAAAAAGTAATATTAAAAATGGTCTCATATGAAAGTTATTTAATAATTACAATCTGCCACCTTGACATGTTAAAAAGTTATGAAATTTGTAGTATCTCCAGCCTAGTCGTAGTAAAAATATTATCAATTTGTTGTAATATATATATATATATATGTATATATTTATTAAAGTTGAAGCACAATTAGAATTTAAATTAGTTTTTAATTGTTGTCCAAATTGTGCTAAATGTTCATTTCAATTTTCTTAATTTTGGTGTCAATTGACTTACTTATAATATTCAACACGAAAGCCAAGATATATAACTATCTCACACACCTAATAAATAATACCACCTTATCAAAGGGCGACAACAAGTGTTAATTAGGGTGTTTACATGACTACCCTGACTTGAAAATATTTTTTTATATACTTTAAAAAACTGAATTTTAAATTAATATGGGTCTTTGACCACCCTAGGAAAAAAAAAACAAACAAACGAACAAACTTGACCACCCTAAAAAAAAATAAAAAATAAAAACACTTAAACACTCTAAATAACAATTTGAGCTTATTAAAAATAAAATTCAACCTCTCCAAAATTTTGGTCCATTGAATATTGAACCAAAAAATTGTGAGAAATGTTATGTTCACAATATTTTTGTAACAAATCATAAGTAATAGGTTATTACTGGTAGACAAAAAAATTAATTTCAATGGTAGATTCAAATTAGAACCAGTAAAAACTTACTACCTATTGGCTTTGTTATTATGAAACTATTACAAAAATATTGTGAATGTAGAACTTATTAAAAATTTCTCAAACAAACAAATCAACCTAAAAGCCCAAATCAAACGTTCAATTGTGATTTTTTAAATTGTGTTTTCAAATGGCATATTTTAGAATCGCTATTTTTTTAATAAAAAAAATGCACACTTTTCGAATAGCTAATCTGTTAGTGCATGATTTAGTCATTAACTGAATTTGTTGGATTTTTGTGACATTTTTTTTTGAAAAGATAATGCATTTGGTTAATATTGTTACTTATTTAGAAAATATGTTGGTAATTGAGTGGAAGATCAGTAACTTAATGATTGCTTGGTTGTGTACATTGAAAAAGATATAGCTGATAACATTGATAGTGAAGCTATCATATTACACAATGATTTCAAAATATGAAAACTTGTGAAAGGAAATTTAAAACTTCATGTATTTACTCGTGTTTTTTTTTTTTTTTTTTTTGTGATGTTAATATATTCATGTTTTATTTTTATTAAAAAAGTTAAAATTAAAATTTTTTAATGACCATCCTGAAAAAAAAAAAATTCCTGGAGCCAGCACTAACCTTATCATCAGTATTGTTGAATGTTTTCGTACATAAACACAAGTTACAAACTAGTAATTTATATATAATTTTTAAATAGAAGGTTAGTGAATTTAATTTTTATAAATTCATAGCAAAAATTGTTTTATCTAATTAACATAAATAATATAATTTCAACTTATATTAAGTTATTAACTATTAGCATAGATTTGTGAAGTGCTAAAAAAGTTTAGCCATGGTTTTACTATATATGGGAAATGAATGACTTAATCAAGTAACTCATGAATAAGTTCTAGCTTATTCGACAATAAAATGGATCAAACTTAAACATATAATCTTGTTTGATGATAAACTCGAGGTTGTCTCATATTTGAAATGAAAAATTCAAAAATTTTAATACTCTACTAAACTTTACTTTACTTGTTTGTGGCCTAAAGTACAGTACATGACATTATATGTTTTTATGCACTCGATATTTAAAGCGAAATTTAATGCCTTATCATCAGCATATAAAAGAATGAGAAAATCAATCTATAGAGAAAAAACCTAGACAATTAATTTTAGACTTGTAGACGTGGCAAATTAACTCCAAATAAAAACTAGTAAAAATTTATAAACTCAACTATTTTTTATATATATATATATGTTATGGAATTTTATATGTATGTAGCATTGCTCATAAAAAAAATATAGGACCTTGGGTCATGTGCGGCGTGAAAGGGGGCACGCTAAAAAATACACAAGATACCAGGTCTCTGCCACATGATTGGCCATCGATTGAAGTGCAACTGTACAAGATCCAATTTAGTTCACTCTGAATAAACACAATCCTATAGCCAAAACACATCAACTCTCTGCCACATGAATGATACATGGCCATCATTGCAAATACAATAGCAGATAGTCCACTATAAATGAACAAAGTCCTGGTGGGTTAAACACCTGCACTACTGAAACACGCATTTATAGTGCCACCAAAATTGTCTTCCTCTCTAGTCCATGGGCATGGCCAACCCGATCTCTCTCCCTCTATATGAAAAAATCCCACGCAAAAACACTTTACAAAGAGCTTTTGATAGCTTAATCTTTCTCCTTCTCCTTTCTCTCCTTATTTATCGTCTCCTCTTCCTCAACAATCATGGTCTCACTTGGCTCCTTGCTTTTCTATGCGAGTCATGGTTCACCTTCACTTGGGTTCTAATCATCAGCTCCAAATGGAATCCCGTAGAAAATAAAACGTACCCAGACCGCCTCTTGCAACAGTAAGATATAACATATTGTGCCAATGATAAATGACTTTTAGTTGCCACTATAATTCATCTATGGGTTATTTCATAAGGGAAAAATATAAACACCAAGAAAAAGTAATTTTTTCAAGTTTGAAAATGCGACTTAAAAGTCACCATTTCAGAGTATTTGATCAGCGTACAATAAACACGACCTATTTATCATGAGTAGTGAAACAGTTACTAATGTACACCATCTTCACACACTGTTACTATTATATAAATCATGCATATAATTCTGGAAACGATGTCTACGAGTGTAAAAAGATTTTCATTTCACTATATTCTTTACTAGGTTATAGGTGTGTAATATGATTTATTGATCCATGTTACGTTGTTCATAACTTTGAATTCCAATTATCTTGATAAAGGGTACCTGAGCTTCCATCAGTGGACATGTTTGTGACAACTGCAGACCCTGTGCTAGAACCACCAATAATCACAGTAAACACCGTGCTCTCTTTGTTGGCAATTGATTATCCATCTCACAAGCTAGCTTGCTACGTATCGGATGACGGTTGTTCTCCAATCACTTACTACTCTCTTGTGGAAGCCTCAAAGTTTGCAAAGCTTTGGGTTCCATTTTGTAAGAAATACAATATTCATGTTAGGGCCCCCTTTAGATACTTTTCCACTAACCCCCAAACGCTTGGTGGTAGTTCAAGTGATTTTCAACAGGAATGGAAAAGAATGAAGGTAATCCAAAGCTGAAGTTAGGTGTGAAAATTAATTTTCTATCTTAAATCAGAAAAGTTGGTTTTTTTTTTTTTGAAGTTGGGGTGTGTGTATATATATATATATATATTAATTAGAGAATCCTTTTGTTTGATATACTATCAAATGGGAAAGCGATGAGATCGATGCCAGCCTTTAATTTAATTATGTTCAAATTTGTTTGTCTTCATCAATTGTAGGATGAATATGAACGACTTAGCTGCAAAATTGAGGATGCTGTCCACAAGTCAGTGCCATGTGATCTTAGTGGGGACTTTGCAGAATTCTCTAATGTAGAACGCAAAAACCATCCAGCTATTATCAAGGTGATTCCGAAAAAAAAAAAAAATTCAATTATAGAGTGGCTGCTGGCCTCTTTTCTTCTTTTTAATCATTTCACAAAATCTGTCTATGTCACATTCATTAACTGTTTTTTCATATTATAATTAGTACAACATCATTTTTATATCATTTAATTGCTAACAGTTTTACTATGTATCAAGTACAACTTATTGCAGTCGATTGTTGTAAAAAATTTTATTAAATTTGTGGTCCATTAGACTTATTGTTTGGGATGACCTTTTAGCTTAAATAGTTGACCAATGATTTCTAAATGCAGCCGACTCGTGACTAGTAACCTGCTATTTCTATGATTTGTGGGAATTTAGGACCTGTTTGATAGCAATGTTTAAGTATTGTTGTTCAGTTTTCAGTATTATGAAAATACATGTTTGAGTATTATAGAAATACATGTTAAAAGTGTTATTATTGTTTAAAAGCCACTACCAAATAGGCCTTAATTTTCTACTTTTATCCTAAGCTAGCCTTTCTGACTTAGGAGACCTAAGTTTTGCCCTTTTCCAAACTATATATAAACGCTCATTTATATAATCTTACTGTAGGTAATATGGGAGAACAGGGCAGGTCTTCTAGATGGATTGCCACACTTGATCTATATATCAAGGGAGAAGCAGCCAAAGCATCCACATCATTATAAAGCAGGAGCCATGAATGTTCTAGTAAGATATTTTTCATGGAAAATAAAATTCATAGAAATTTTAGCTTTTATATAAAACATCCTAAAACTCCTTATCAATGTATTCTAATTGATCATCACCACTTTCTTTTTAAACCGTTTGTACCATATATAGGCCAGGGTCTCTGGTTTGATGACAAATGCTCCTTACATGCTGAACGTAGACTGTGATATGTTTGTCAACAATCCTAAAGCTGCTCTTCATGCAATGTGCTTGTTATTGAGTCCCAACAGTGAAAAAGAAATCGCATATGCTCAATTTCCACAAGTGTTCTATGATGGATTAAAGGATGATCCATATGCCAATCAGTTCGTGATTTTGTATGAAGTGCGTCAAATCAAACCTTTATCTTACAAATTAAGACTTTCCTTTTTGTTTCCATCTATAAACAACATGAAATTTCATAAATATGTTGTATGACTAAAGAAAATATGCTAACAAAGAAGTGATTCACTGATTGGTCAAGTAATTAACTATTTTTTCTTATATGCGTAGTATCTAGGGTATGGAATAGCAGGACTTCAAGGACCTTTATATGGTGGAACAGGATGCTTTCATAGAAGGAAAGTTATCTATAGTCTATCTCCAAATAATGTAGATCCAGTAAATGGTAAGCAATTTAATTTTGGATTTTAACCTATAAAAATGTTATTCTGAAAACTTTCATAAGCTACTAAATTTTTTGTGGCAAGTGACAATACTGAATACATGAACCATTGGGTCCAAGAGACATGCACTTCATTAATGGGGGTTTTCCTTGACTAGTATTTCCTTTTTCTCTTTCTCCTTTGTCAGAAAAATTGATTGAATCTATTCTCTTAAATTTTGGGAGTTCAACCGAGCTGATCAATTCAGCTGCTAAAGCTTTGAAAGCGAAGACAGATACAGTGGCCAATCTTCGAAATTCTATTCATGCAGCAAACCAAGTCTCTGGTTCCTCTTACGAGTATGGAACAAGTTGGGGCACAACGGTTAGTAACCAAAATATGCAATGTTAGATTCACGATGTTTTTTTTTCCAAAACATTCAATTACTATAGCAAAAATTTTGGGTCCCTAAACTTAATCAACCAAAAATATGCAAATTTCAAATTGGGGAACGTAATTTGGTAGCTCAACCATACTTTACAAAACTTTGAAAATTAGCCTATTGCATGGATCAATTTTAATGATTATATTCTTTCAAATTAAAAAAGCTTAAGTGGCAAGTACATTTCACTGGATATATAGAGGAACTTAGGAAGATGCACATTTATATTTTAAATACAATAATTGTCAATGACAAAGATAAGAATATATCTTCTTTGTATTCAACTTTATATGTCACACATGTTGAAAAATTCAATCATGTAACTATGTTTTCCCTCATAAATTAAGTTTTAACTTCCTAATGTTATTTTAAAGTCTAGATTGAAATGACAATATTATTTAAGGATAAACTGTTATGGAATGTTTCCTATCTATATTCATGGAAGCTTACATATTATTGAGGACAAACATTATCTACTAATTTTATTCTAATAAGTCGATCCATAACTTCATTTTCAAATTGAATGATGTTTCTTTCCTTGTTATTTTGTTTAGTAAGTTTTTGTTATTTTCTTTTTGTCCAACTCTGATGACTGTGGCTACCGGCCCTGAATCAGGTGGGCTGGAGATATGGATCGACAACAGAGGATATCCACACAGGACTAATGATCCATAAAAGAGGTTGGAGATCCATATTCTGTACTCCGGATCCACCAGCCTTTTTAGGGTGCGCACCTTCAGGTGGACCTGCTGCAGCGACACAAATGAAGAGGTGGGCCACAGGCCTACTTGAAATTCTTATCAGCAAAAGTTGTCCCTTATTTGCCACACTCTTTGGAAAGCTTCAATTTAGGCAATGCCTAGCCTATCTTTGGATCCTCACGTGGGGCATGCGCCCTGTTTTTGAGCTATGCTATGCTGCTCTGCCAGCGTATTGTATCATTACCAACTCTCACTTCTTGCCCAAGGTGAGGGCAAACCTCAACCCTCCAATTTCATTGATTTACTCTAAGTATATATGCATGTTTTGATAACTCACTAATTTGAGTTTATTGCATGATTGTGGTCATATCTTTGTTTGATATTTCTTGCTTGATCCTTTTTTTTTTCGATGAAAATAATATGTGGTGTTAATCTGTAACAAAAGATAACTAGCTTATACAAAGCAATATAAAATCTTGATTTTCTAGCGTTTGTATATATGAAGGAAATGCAAATCATTTAAGCTTAACAAATGAACTAATAAGTCATCATATATGCAACCCTAATACTTAAGCACGTCATCAATATTTCTTCTATATTTATCCCTAAATGAGATTAGCAAAATTTGCATGATGAAGCTCACGAAACTATAATATATTCAAAATCTACATTATAGATTTTTTTTTTTTTTTTTTAACTGTTTTTTCCAATCTTAAAATATTCAGGTTCAAGAACCAACATTATATATACTAGTTGCAATCTTTCTCATTTACAACATATCCACTTTATCCGAGTATCTAAGAACTGGCGAGTCAATTCAAGCTTGGTGGAATAACCAAAGAATGTCAAGAATAAACACAGTGAATGCATGGTTATTCGGATTTCTAAGTATCATACTCAAGCTCTTAGGAATATCCGAAACAGTCTTTGAAGTAACACAAAAAGACCAATCTAATGATGATGCCAATGATGTTGAAGCTGGAAGGTTCACCTTCGATGGGTCCCCAATTTTCCTCCCAGGTACAACCATTTTGCTGGTGCACCTAACTGCGTTGGTTGTGACTTTGTTAAAGTGGCAACCACCACCTCGTGATGGGCATGGGTCAGGGCTAGGGGAGGTCTTCTGTAGTGTGTATTTGGTGATATGCTTCTGGCCATTTTTGAAGGGTTTAGTTGGGAAAGGAAGACATGGAATTCCCTTATCCACCATATGGAAGTCAGCTGCTTTGGCATTATTTTTTGTGCACTTGTGCCGAAGGACTACAATGGATTGAGACTTTGATCATGAAATTATTTTATTTTCTCATATGAGTTTAGGCTTTGGTCATGAAAGTATGATGTTACTACAGTAATTTCAAACTGAAATTTAGAAAATCAAAAGCTGTACGAAGTTGACATCGTTGAAAATATGTGATCTTAGGTTGTTTCCCCTCAAAGTTTCAATCCATTCCTCTGAATTGGATTAATTTTATTTCCTATTTTCACAACGAAGTGGTTTCTAAACAACCCGCAGAAGGATTACAGTGAAACTTTGTTCTTTATGCATAGCAAAATAAAGGATTTTAGTGTTTTAATCATATGTACTGTGATCTGACTAGTAATTTCTTTTTTAAACTGGTCAAAAATCTATCCTAAAGTTCTCCCCGGGAGATAGAACCCGAGACCCCCTGAAACAACACCACCACCACCACCCCCCAAAACAAAAAAAGAAAAAGTACCCTACGTACGTTAATTTGCCGTTTTGCTTGATCTGTATTACATCTGTTTTCTGTGCTATCATGAACAACAAATATGCTATCTGCCATCAGTTAACTTAGCCAACTAGTTTATGTAGTTAATTGTTGTTCAAAAAGTAATTTTGGTGCTAATTTTTAGGACCAGTTTCATTTTATTTCTCCCAAGACTATATGTATCTAGTATTGGTTGTTTAGAAATGTGTCCATATTACCATGCTCACTACTCATTTTACTCTCAAAAAATGTTTGACAAGTTTAAGGAATTGCAGACATGTTGCCGACCCTCATTTCTGGTAATAAAATAAAATAAAGAATTTCTAACCCGCATATAACAGACACGTTAGCGTGGCATGAAATGGACAAATCACATATATTTATTTAAAAAATAAAAACAAAAAATGTAGCAAGTTTAAGGGTCCGTTTGGTTGGAGGAGTGGAAAAGTGGGAGGATAGAAAATATTTAGTTTTTCTTGTGTGTGTTTGGTTGGAGAGATGAAAAAGTGGGAGGGTGGAAAACTCTTTTGTTTGGTTGAAAAGAAAAGTGAAAAGACAGAAAATATAGTTTATATAAATTGACTATTATACCATTGTTACATAATAGATAAAAAATAGATTTATTTGTACTCATTAAATAATATAAAATTTACCAACAATTATATTTTTCAATGAGAAGTGTTACGTCCACAACATTTTTCGCAATACTTTCACAATAAATTATATGTGGTAAGTTATTACTGATTTTAATTTGAACACATCACTTAATTTTTTTTTTTCATCCGTATTAGTTAATAATAACCCACCACTTAAGAATTATTGTAAAAATATTGTAATAGCATTTCTCAATTTCTTATCCTTTATTTTATTTTTCCCTTGTCTCTTTTTTTTTTTTTTTTCATCCACATGTTTCTTTTCTTTTCTTTTTTTCCTCTTTTTTTCTCCTCCACACCTTTCCCTTGTCTCTATCTTCACTTTTCTTTTTTTCTTTTTATCTATAGCACTTCGTCTGGAGCTTTCTCATATCTTCACTTTTCTTTTTTCTTTTCTTCTCTAGCACTACGTCTACTCCAGAGCATTCAAGAAGCACCACTGCATGTCCTCTTCCCACCAAGGCTCAGATGGGTCAGCTATGCTCTTTTTCTTTTTTCTTTTTTTGGTTCTAATTTGATTAGTTCTAAAATTGTGATTTGAGTTTGTATTTTGATTGAGAGCTCCATCAATTTTGTGCTTCACCGTGCTCTCTGGTTTTTTTTTTTTTTTTTTATTTGATTTCAGAGGGCGTTATGGTAAAAGTGCTGTGAGAACACTTTTCTCTCTAGGCTTTTCCTCTTGATTTGGGAGGATGAAATTTGTGGGCCCGGGAGAGAAAATTTTCTCCCGAGTTTTCCTTCCTCCCTGTTTTCCTTCTTTTGCCAAATAGTGAAAAACACTGTTTTCCATCCTATTTTCCTCCCTATGTTTTCCATCCTCCCTAAATTCACCATAACCAAACACAGTATAAGAAAATGATAGCAATCAGACAAAACCAAGAAAAATTTAGGCACAAACAATTGAGTAACCAAAGGGGATTTGGAACTAGGAAAGAGATTGATGAAGGAAAGAAGACAACAAGCGGAGAGATTGACAGCAACATCAAGAGAACCCCACACCACACCTCATAATAAGTCATAACAGATATTGGAATATACTATCATATATACTAACTGACAATATGCGACAATCATATTCCATGAGCATAATGTTGATTTTTTATATTAAATATTAAATAATTGTATTAATCTGATTACAGAGTGGCTGCTGGCCTCTTTTCTTCATATTAATGATTTCACAAAATCTGTTTAGGTCACCTTCATAACTATTTTGTAGATTATTAATGTGATAAATTGTGATTAGTGCAACATCATTTTTATACTCCCTCCATCCCATTTTTTTTGTCCTCTATTCCATTTTAAGATGTCCCAAAATATTGTCCTGTTTCTAAAAATAAAAATCATTAATTTACTAATGTTCCTATTATACCCCTATTAATTTACTAATTCAATTTTTTAATAAATTTTTTTAAGGGTAGTTTTGGAAACTTATACATTTTTAAAAGGTAGACAAGACAATAAATGATGTTCCCTTAAAAAGTTGACTTTTCAAACAGGACAAAAAAATTGGGACGGAGGGAGTAATAATTAATTATACTGACAACTTTTATTATGTACAAGTACAACTTACCACATCAATTAATTATGTTTACCCCCCCCCCCCCCCCCCCCACCACCCCAAAGAGCTAATATTTGATATTGTGTAGAATTTGATTTCTTTATTTAAAAAGAAATATATGATGTAACACTAATAAACCTTTTTTTATGAATAAGAAATTATATTAAAAGGAAGAAGAAGAGGAAATAAACCTAGGTTGTCAACATCTTCTTAATATTTCACATTTGCAAGGGCCACTTATTGCACAATTCACTCTTTTTTCCTCAATTCAACCTTATCACTTCAAAAATATGGGGCCATAAGTTTTTGAGAGGCCTGTTCCATAGAATGTGCACACAAAATTTTCTACTATGAGTTTAGTGGTTTGTCCTATCTCTATCTCTCTTCCACAAACCAATACTCCCAATTTTTTTCAACCCTCTTAGTTTGCTTAATAATCTCCCAATTACTTAAAAGTTAAAAGAACAATAAAATTACAAATTCAAATTCAACTATTTGACTTTCACAATTCCAACTATATATATTACCTTCAAAGTAATGTTAGGGATACAGAGCAATATTTTTTTTTCAAACTTATTATTATTATTATTATTATTGTTGTTGTTGTTGTTGTTGTTAATATGATCAGTTGTGATTACATTAATATCACTTTTTATCTAAATTCATCATTAACACTATTTTTATTATACATTAATCATAATAAGTTATTAATGTGATAGGTTGTGATTACATTAATGTCATTTGTTGTCTCCATTTAATATTTCTTACTTTCATGTTAAATCGCGTGCCACATCTAGGCTAATATATACGACCAATCCACTCATCAATGACCCAAACCGACCAACAAAAGTCAAAAACCACTCCTCTATTCCCATTTCCTTTTCAATGGCCAATTTATCCTCTGCTCCTTTATGTGAAAGAATCGAGCAAAAACACAGAGTACAAAGATCCTTGGAAACCATTATCACCTTACTCCTTCTTTCACTCCTCGTTTATCGTCTCCTCTCTTTCAAAGACCATGGTTTCACTTGGCTCCTCGCCTTCTTATGCGAGTTGTATTTCACTCTCCATTGGGTTCTTAATGTCATCACCAAATGGACTCCTGTGGACTATAAAGCATACCCCGATCGCCTCTTGCAATGGTATGTCTAATTTCACATCTTTTTTTTCTTCTTCTTCTTCTTCTTCTTCTTCTTCTTCTTGTGTGATTCACCACATTACCTATCCTTTTTTATGACTCCCCAATAATTTTCAATTTTACGTAGCTTTTATATACCAAAATGAAAACAAAATAAATAACGTATGCAACATGTTTAATGTTCATAACATCAAGTAGAGAATTTTATGAATAGGGTACCAGAGCTTCTTCCTCCGGTGGACATGTTTGTGACAACAGCAGACCCGGTGCTAGAACCAACTATCATCACAGTGAACACCGTGCTCTCTTTGTTGGTAGTTGATTATCCAGCTAACAAGCTTGCTTGCTTGCTATGTATCTGATGATGGGTGTTCCCCTCTCACACTCTACTCTCTAATTGAAGCCTCTAAATTTTCTAATCTTTGGGTACTATTTTGTAAGAAATACAATATTCAAGTTAAAGCTCCCTTCAGATACTTCTGTTCCTGTGAGTCAATATTGCCCGGTGACCATTCTCCAGGATTCCAAATGGAATGGAAAAAGATGAAGGTAATTGAGCCAGATTATGCTTGGAAATAGTACCACTTCTTAAAAAAAAAAAAAAATTTGACTGAAACTTAAATTTTGAATGTAGAGATAAGAGAAGGGTACGTAGGGAAGAAATTGGCCCAGAACTTGAATATTACTGTAGAACTATTAAGATTATAACACATATTTAGTTTTGGTCATATGTCATTATTGCAACAAGTCCAGCTCACTAAGTCCAAAAAATTATTGTTGAAAAAGAATCCCTCTATTTCAAATGTTAAACAGTAATTCATTTATTATGTGGTCTAATTTTTTTTTTTTTTTTTTGAGAATTATGTGGTCGAAATTAGATGTAGAGATTTCACTTAATTTAAAATTTTAAATAAAATTAAAATTTTAAATTTTAAATTAAATTAAAATATAAAACCTGAACCACCGAATGAAATGTTATATGCCTGAACATACTAAAAGTTTGCCTCTGTTCTCTTCTTAGGATGAGCATCACAAGCTAGAAGGAAAATTTGAATATGTTGCTCCAAACTCCGTACCATATGATAATTCTTCGGAGTATGTGCCATTCAAGAACATCGAGAGTAGGAACCATCCAACTATAATCAAGGTAGACCATTTTATTTAGTTTCAATTAAATGCTTAGTTTTTTTCAATGAAAACTTAATGCTTATACTCATCTGAATTGCAGAACAGGGACCATTCAATTGTCCTTTGGGTGGAGTGAAATTTCAATAACTATGAAGCTCTATCAGTTTTAAATATTTTTTAAATGAATGGATAATTCCATTTCATAAGAAGAATCATTATAAAAGTTCTATTATTATGTTTTAAAGCGTTGCCTTGCAATTTTTCTATAAAAATAAAAAATAAAAAATAAAAAGCCTGGCCTTGCAATTCTTCTAAAAAAAATTGTGGCCTTGCATTCCCGGCTCGTTTCATTCCTTTGGGAATCTTCATTCCATTTTATTCCTTTGGACATCCTTGGCCCATCTCACTCTTTCCTACTTCTTACATTCCCATAAGCTTTTGCTAAATCTTTCAGGCTTCTCTGGCCCAATTACCATATCCTTTAATTTTGGGTTTATTGGCCTTTAAACCAACCCTATTTACTAATTCTTTTCTTTGGACTCCTCCTTCCCATCTTTGCTTACTTTCTACTTCTTATGATTCCCATGGGTTTACTACTTCCTTCTTTGGGGCTCCCTTGGGCCCATTTGCTTTCTTTGTGGCCCTTTTACTATTTTGTGGGCCTGTGTACCATTATTCCTGCCATTCGGGCCTAATAGTTTTTCTTACTTTGCTAATTCCTCTTTCTTCACCCCTTCTATATTCTTGGGTTTCTTCTTGCCATTGGGCCTTTTTTTTTTCTTTTTTCTTTTGGCCAAAATGGGCCTTAATAGGGATCTACATTGAGTGTGCACTACCAATCCTGGGTCTAGCCCAAGGATCTCGCTATAGTCCCCCACAAAAACATTCCTAAAATCCTTCAACAATAGTATCAGCTCTAACTTTTCCTCCTCTGACAGTTTTGAACTTATCAAAATGGGTCTTAGCTTCTATGGGCCGATGCCCAAATCAACTTCCTCTAACTTCTCTTCTACCATTACCTGTGTGTCCCTTTCTATTGTAATTTCCTCTTCTTTTCCGTATTGCTTTCTTCTTCTGAATTTTCCTGGGCTACACAGCACACCAAACTTGTATGTTGTGGCCCTTGTCTGGGACGCCTTTGCGTATTGCAAGTGGGCCCCGCGCACCTTCATAACTTGTAGACTATTCTTCCATTAGAGGTCCGAACCCTGACGCATCGTGGTGTGTCACTTGACTCTGAAGCGGGTGCTTCCTTCCTCTTCTTTTTTCACATTAGCAGCCCTCTCAGATCGGGTTTCAAGTCATCCTGAATATCCTCCCATCTAGGGACAAAGGTGCCTTATGGTTTGGACACTGAGCTTTCACCAAATGGCACCCATTTATCATAAAACATGGTTTCTACTAGATGAGTTTCTGCTTGCTCGAAGGATGACGGGTTTGCTGCTCTCTGTATCATTCTGCCGTTCAGCCTTCCTTTCATGCATTGATGGTAGGTAGACGGGACCAATCGATGTTTATGCAACCACGGCCTTCCCAACAATATGTGGTATGAAACTTTTATTTTCACTACATGGAAGCGAGCCAAGGAGGCTATTGGTCCCACTTTCAACCATAATTGGATGTGGCCTGCAGTATATTCACCTCTTCCCCCAAATCCTGTTATCTCCATTGGGCATCCCTATATTTTCCCTTCTGAAATTCCTGCTGCTTACAGCATACCAAGCGGGATGAGGTTTACTAAAGCACCTATATTGACCAAAGCTCTTTTGATAGGGATTTAATTTATGAATACTGCCAGGTAGAGAGGTCTTCTATGATCTGAATACCCTACTTTCATGTTTTCATCACTGAAAGTGATCTCGTTGGTGTCCTGTAAGAAGGCTTTATCAACTCTAATTTCTGCCGACAGGCATTCTACTCCTGCCCTTGAGGCAATGCTTACTAGAGCCTCTGTGGCAATTCTCCTCTTATTTGCTATGAGTTACAACTAATCAAACAGGTTCTTGAACCTAGAACTTTTCTGTAATGTGGTAATTGCTGCAACAAGTAGGGCTGGCTTTTCCTCTTTGGCTTCCCCTGGATCTGCACAAATAACGACTACTACTACTCTTTTTCCCTTGTGGTTTGGGAGTGGGTTTCTTTGGACTTCTGGTTGAGACAACTCAAGAGTTCCTTCTTTGATTTTGTGATGCACTAGTCTACGAAGCGCACAACATTTTGCGATAAGGTGTTGCACATAATTGTGCAAACGGCAAAAATGCGGGTCTCTCTGCTCTTCTTCAGTAGGTTCCCTGGAAACTTCGTTGGGCTTGAAGACCCTATCTATAATCCATTTATTTAGGAGCACATCTAGCTCCTTCGATGTACATGGCAATGGCGGAGGGATCTCGTACTCCCTCCCATCCAATTTCCTTTTCCTTTCACTAGTAGATACTGTCATGGCTTGCGGAGTGGGCCTCCGTTCTTTAGGTCTATTAAAGCTTGGCCTTACTGATTGAGCGATCTTCCTAGCTTTCTGCAGCAACTATGTGAATTGGGAGATTTCTAAGTTCTCCAAATGTATTCCATAATCATGTTACCTATACACATTTCCACTAATGTCTTTTCCTCACAATGATCATAGCAGTTAAGAGCTATGTCTCTGAATCTCTTGATGTATTCCATCAAGTCTTCGTCGCTCCTTTGCTTGGTTGCTTGCAAAGTTGCAAGCGTTACTGTTTCTTTTCCATGAAAGTATTTAGTGCAAAACACGTCCACCATGTCGTCCCATGTCAGGATTGACCCTGGTTTCAAATCGGTGTACCAAGTGTATGCGCGGTCACTTAGGGATTTGGAAAACTCCCGAAGACACAAGTCCTCGTCTACTATGTAGGGACCGAGGGTGTCAATAAACTTGCTTACATGTTCAATAGCACTTCCCCTTCCGCCATCGTATTGTGCGAAAGTTCGCGGTTCATATCTCTTAGGATATGGCTTGTTGAGTATTCTCAATGGATAAGGAGGCCTTCATGCATAAAATCTCTCCTTAGGCACTTTGGCTCTTTCTTGCTCTAGAAGTGCTACAACTTTGGCCATGGTAATGAAACACTGCTCTACATTCTGTGGGGCCACCCCCTATAAGGGTTTCTTCCTTGTCTGCCGCATGTTCTAGGTCATGCTGGCTTCCTTTTTCTTTCGTCTTGTCCGCCTTCATTAGGCGAATTTCTTCCATTATCTTCTACTGGGAATGCTACACAGATTGCAGCACCTCGATGAAAAAGTTGGCATTATTAACGCGAACTCTTTGCTGCTGCTGTGGTCTAGCCCCCACTCCATTAACACCTTCCGCCTGGATAGGCTGGTGCTAGTGGGGTGTTGCTGGTCTTGACTCTACCTGCAAGGGCACCACGCTCATGTTTCGCATCGTCTTCGATCTCGGGAGCATAACTTGCAATGGATTTATCTACCTTCCCTGTCTTTCTCCCAACTCCTCAGTAGAGTCGCCAATTTAAATGTGGTGGGCCTTGTTTGTATCCTGGGTTGGACTACTCCTGTCGTACTGTGGCCCAATGATTATGGGGTAGAAAAGTCGAGACTGGCTCAATTGAAACTCACCTTAAGCCAGCTTTAGCACAAGCTAAGAACCTTGGTTGGGATCCTTATCACATGCCCACGCAGGAAATACTGTCACAAAAAAAGTTATGGTGGGAAAAACATAACACAGCAGGATAGCCAAAATATTCTAACTAAAGTACTTGCTACTGACCAAAGATAATGTTTAAACAATTTTGCAAAAGGAGAATACGATAATGTGAGTATGGCAAAAATGAATCAGTAACAAGAAAAATAGATTTAGCGCTTGAACAATCATAATAAAAGAAGAAAGGGAGTTAGCCTGCTGAACTTGGCTCCTTGGCAGATTTAAGTCCAAGAAGAGAACCAATCTCCATTGTGAGTAATCTCATAGGGGGATCCTGCCATAGAAATTACCTACTTTGGAAAATGGACCTAAGTGGCTTAATCTCGAATTCTTAACTTACTACAGAGTAGGCTTTTGAGAGGGAGAGAAGTAAGTAACCTATTGGTGCATGCTTTCCATTCCTCACACTCCTATTTGCTTCCTCTCGGTTTTTTTTTTTTTTTTTAATCTTCTCTATTTTTTTCTGTGTTTTCTACTTCTCTATTTTTCTATGTTTTCTACTATCCCTCTCCCATTCTTGTTTACTGTACATGGCTAAGGCCTTTTTATACTGTCTGCCATGATAAAATTTACCATTTTACCCTTCAACTACTTTTGGCCTGTTGTGGGTGTCCTTTCTAGACTGTCCACTGGTCTGCTGGCTGCCCAGCCACCACCACTACCCTGTGTTGGCCGCACCACGCTTCATTCCCAGAAAAAAGTTGTTTTGTTTTGTTTTCTTGCTTCCCATGGCACTCCCATCCGAATAAGGGCTAAGTTTCTCTCTTGCTAACTGCTATAACATGCACCTAGTGATTCCAACTCATCTTTGCCTCTTTTGGGTGGTTTGTCATCCCAGCAAGACATTTTTCCCAAAAAAGCTTGAGCGAGAACCCCTAAATAGGCTTCCCACTTCTCCCTACTGCCAGACCATACCCTCTCTTACCTTTGACCCATGGCCCACCGCCCTTGTATTGGTTGGGTACAAATGGGTGGTGCTTGAGCCTTGTGCGTGCTCCACTCCCATATGAGTCCATTGCTTGCCTGGTGTTCACGCGTTTGCCATTGCCTGCGAGTTTGTCTGGTCTTGCTGCGCGTTCTACTGCTTGTTTAACTCTTTGTGGCATGGATGAGTCATTGGGCCTTCATACTCTACATCTCATTTCTTCTTTGGGCTGCGTATTGTTTGGGTATGGGCATTTTCTTCTTTAATTCAGCCCCTATCTCCTTTTACTTTCGGTTTATGGGTTAACTAGAGCTCCCGCCACGCCATTGCATTGTTTCTGCCACGATATCGTTTAGCTTGTGTTTGCTAGGCTTCCTCTGGGCCTGCCATACTAGTTTCATGTAGTATTCTTCCCCTTAGTTTACGTTGCCCAATATTCCTGCTGGGTTAATTCTCATGTCGTTTTGGGCTTCCTCAGCCCATTTTATTCGTTTGGGCATCCTTGGGCTGTTTCATTCCGTGAGGCATCCTTGGCCCATTTAATTCTTTCCTACTTCTCACATTCCCATGGGCTTTTGCTAAATCTTTTGAGCTTCCCGACCCAATTATCATATCATTTACTTTTGGGTTTATTGGCCTCTTAATCAATCTCATTTACTAATCCCTTTCTTTAGGCTCCTTCGGCCTGTCTTTGTTTGCTTTCTACTTCTTATGATTCTCATGGGCTTACTTCTTCATTCTTTAGGGCTCCCTTGAGCCCATCTGCTTTCTTTGGGGCCCTTTTACTGTTTTGTAGGCCTGTGGACCATTATTCCTGCCATTCGGGCTTAATGGTTTGTCTTACTTTGCTAATTTTTCTTCCTTCGCCCCTTTTTATATTGTTGGGCTTCTTCTATCATTGGGCCCTTTTGCCAAAATGGGCATCAACACTATCCCACATGGATTAAGTATAAGCTTAACCATGTATTTATGAGCTCTTGGGCACCCTCCTCTTTCAAGCCGGTTTTCAAGGGTGAGTTCTACTCATGGATCGTAAAGCAAAGACATAGAATGGAGCTAGCTTGGAATGTTTAGGTGGAAAATCCTAAAACTAGTATGGTGATGGTGGAAGGGATCACTAACTAGTGAGTCTAATTTAGAAATAGTAAGAAAGAGATTAACTTTCCAACAACTAAGATCCGAAAACTCAATCTAATCCTTACCAAAACCATTCTTACACTCTTTGAAACTTAAGAAATGGAATTCTATTGGTTTTATGAGAATCCTATGATGTTATTGATCCTAAAATATTTGTAGGAGAAATCATTGGTTACTAGATGTGGTATTTTTTACCTTCAAAGAATTCTAGATCAAAGAAGGAGAATCATGTTGTAGATAGTATAGAATAAATAGATACTTGCATTTTAAAATTAAGAAATTTATTTTAATTTTAAAATGAAGAACTTTTGAACACATATAAGGCGCATGTGAAGAGACTAATGAACTGTTTGGTTAAGAGTTTTAGGAGATAAAAAGAACTTTTTAAAATCTAAAACTCTGTTTTGCAATAACAACTCCTCGTAACTTTTTTTTTACAAACATTCATTTTAAACTCAAAACATAGTTTCTTAACCACTTATACAAACTCACCCTAAATATGTAACAATTTTTGGTATTTCATAAAAACTTGGTCTTTCGTGCTTTTGTCTCCTCAAACCACAAATTAATCCAAAAAAAAAAACCAAAGTCATCATGCCACTGTGAAGAATATCTCCACATTCAACGTTATTCCATTTTCAAAACCCAACCTACCTAATCTTCAAAATTCAATTATTTTAAACCTCATATCCCGCACAATAAAAATGGAGTGGGCAAAAAACATAAGTGATATGTCCACAACATTTAATTTGCACAATAAATTCTTCTCAGAAAAAAAAAATTTTGCACAATAAATTATAGGTGTTAAGTTGCTATTGATTTTAATTTAAATTCACAATTTAAATTACTTTTTTGCCTACTCATAACAATCTACATTTTAGAATTTGTTGTAAAAATATTGTGCGGCAATTAACTTAATGGAGTAGATGGAATTGGAAAGACCATATTTAATAAAAATAAAAATAATAGGCCTGAAATGCTCTTTTAGGAAGTATTAATTTAAGAAGTATTTGTGCCATTTAGTTAGCTTAACTATCTTATAATTGAATAAAATATATGAGGTTCAATTCACGCCTACACCAAAAGCCGATTGATTTTTATTTATTTATTAGAATTTCAACTTATATTGTCCGCTTCTGATAATTGTCTTTTTTATTATCAAACCAAGATACTAATCGGTTTTTAATATCTTGATCAGATGATAAAGAATACAATCATTAGAAGTGGACCTCATAGGTTAAAATTTTATAAAAAAAAAAAAAAATTAAAATTAGGAAGTATTTTCAAAAACTTCAACAAAAAACAAATTTTTTATTTTATTTTATTTTTTATATTTATACATTGATATTAAAAAAATTTTAAAATTATCCATTAACAAATTTTTTAATTATCTCAAAAAAAAAAAAATTATTAAGGAGACCCCGTTAACCCTGGACGGTCCGAACCCAATAAAAAAATAATATGCTTTGACGCTATAAAATAAAGACTTCAAAGATCTCTGTCGCTACAAGCGCAAAAAGAACACACAACACACGCCTCCTTTTTCAGTCCGTACTAGACCAAACCAAAACCCAAAGTCCAAACTTTTTCTTTTTCCACTACGTAGCTTAAGCACGGAAAATAAGGCACACAGACACACACACACACATTGAGATTTGAGATTTGAGATACGCACACAGACAGTGATTCGTTCCACTCCTGTAGAGATTATCAACAATGGCCGCAAAACTTCCAGAATCCCTGTTTGGGTCAGAGCCGACATCATCAAGGAAAGTAAGAGCGAGTCCAAGTACATCAGGAACCAACAACACTCGTGGTGGAGTTCACCCCTCAAGACAGTACTACTTGGAACAGTTGATTGTTGCTCTTCGCAATGATCATACCCGAGAGGAAGCTCTTCACCTCCTATACAAGGTTTTTCTTTTCTTTCTTTTTCTTTTTCTTTTTCTTTGTTCTTGATTCTCATTGCAATGTTTGGTAGCCAAGAAAAAAAGGAAAAAAAAAATCCTGGTAAAGGAACTATAACTCACGCTGATTTATGTTTAGTCATTGCCGTTTGTTTGTTTTCCTAAGATTTCTCGATTCTCCGCATCCAAACAAGTTGAGAGTAAGAATAATTAGCATATTTCCTCTCTTTTTTCCTTCACGTCTCATTGAAGAATCTATACTATAGCATCATATAGATGATATTTTATATCTACAATCCCGCAAAATAAGATATTTAGTATTTAATTATTAATTTGCATGTCACATATAAATGTATCTTGATAGTATAAAATAAAAAAACCATATGATTTATTTATTATATATATATATATATATATAAGGTAGCAGTGTTCCAATCTTTAATCAAATTATTCTACTTCCACTCACTACCATGAGACACCCAAGAAACCCCATAAATGGATAGTATCGTAGATTGAACAAAGAACTTTGTCTCGGACCAATAAGTACACCATCCGGGTGCCCCATGGGAGTAGACCATATGAAAGTTAATCATAATGAAAGATCATCAAGTTTTGCTAAAAGGTTTGATTATAAACTACTACACACCATTGTGAGGGTGTAGTAATCTTAACAAAGCACCTTCATATTTCTTGTTTGGTTGCCAAGGAGAGAATAGAGAAACAACAGTAAACAAAAGTTGAAATCTTTTGTAACTAAATTTTAATTATGGTTATTTTATAAGGTTTTAAGATTCTCATCTCTTTTCCCATGATATCTTGGTTTCCAAACAAACAAACCATTTAACCTTTTAATTTCCCCAATGATGATTTTATAGCAAATTTAGTTGATTTGGTATTTAAAAGTCTCTCCTTGTCATATTTGCTATCTTAGTAATATAAAAAATATATATATAGACATATAAATAAATGGTTGGACAGGTAATCAGTAATCACTCCATTGTGCTCCATTTGATTTTTGAAAACACTAAAATAAAGGATTCTGCTTAAGCCAATGAGCTCTAGTTCAATTGGTGCCTCCTTCCCTTATAAGTGCTAGGTGGAGGGTGAGGTGATGGGTTCAAGACCCATTAAATGCGTGTCTAATGTACCAATAAAAATAATAATGATAATAATTAAGGATTCTGCTTAATCCTTTTCTTGGAATACTCTGTAATTCTTAATTATTTAAAAGTTGATATTAGAATTATTAAACTTAATCTAATAAAAGAAGAAGAAAAAAAATTTCTCCCCTGCTCCCAATTTTAAAATTTTATGTTTTGGTAGGCTAGTATTGGAAGATCGTTTTAGGTTACCCTCATTTAATGGAGAATCTGCAATGAGTGTGGTTTTGGCCAATATAAATGCAGTCCCTTCATTGGTTGAGCTGGTTTTGCTTATAATTCTAGGTCTTAGAAGGTAATTGGTTTCCATGATCTGGAGTATCAGCTTTGGAAAGTGTTCTAATACCTACGTCACGGGTTGCTATATATGCACAGAGTAACGGAAGACAGATGAAGAGATTCGTCTGAAGGCAATGGACCATTTAAAGTTTGTCTTAAGTTATTGGACTCCAAAAGAAAGAAAAAATCTGCCTGAGCAACATTTTATACTTTATGCAGAACTTCTATACTACCACTAAAACCAACAAAGCCCTACTAGTTGTCTAAAGATAATACATCTGTATCCCATGTATAGCATAATGCTCTTACAAAATTGGGATACAGTTAGTGTGGGTACTTACAAGACCTGTGTTAGAAACCAAAACAAAAATGGCAATTCTCTCAATACTTGTAGAAAAGTGAATTTAGTAGATTGTTGCCAATTCGAATTCAATTAGAAATCACCAAAATGCCAAGGATCAATTAATAACATAAATTAAGAAATCTGGGACTTACTACAGAGTCTACAGAATCTCGTAAAATTCTTATAAAAAATGCATCTGGTCTGATAGATTATCGAGATCATCTCAATGATTTCATAAGGAACTATGTAATTGAGAATCTTACTGTGTTTGAATCTCCCCTTCCCCCAAGGGGCCAAAATTTACTTACCAATTTAGCATTAATTTATGCAGTAGGGTGCTTAGGATTTTGACCTTTGATTGGTTTTTTTTTTTTTTTTAATTAACTTCCACTTTCTTTTTCAAGTATTATTCTAATATTCTCTGTATATGTCAAATGAATTTTAAACAAACAAAATTTTCCCTTCTTTTTATCCAGTCTTGTGGAGCTCATGAAGATTATTTAGCTCTATTGTTATGGCATTCCTTTGAAACAATATTCATACTCTTAAAGGTATGGCATGCTTCTGGATTTTTCAGGATGCTTTTTCCAATTAACAGTTATATTTCAAAAGGTATCTTACAATAAATTGTTCCTTTATTTCTCTTTAGACATTATATTCTTATATACATCAATTTGAAAGGTTTCTTTTGTTTCCTATATATTTGAAAGGAAACATAACTAACTCTCAATCTCAAGACTGATGTTCATGATTGAATCTGTCATTATTTCAGGAAATAATGGAAGTATACCGCTTAATATCAACCCCAGAGCTTACAGAAAGTGTATCAATGCGCGTATGCAATGCTCTTGCTCTGCTTAAGGTTATAAGGCCTATAACTCTACTATCTTCTACTTTTGATTCCTTTTTTCTTTGTTTCCTTCTTTTAGTTGGCTAATATACTTGTTTTATGGTTGATACGGATATGGGCCACATTTTTTTTTTTTTTTTTTTGAGAAAAATACTTTTCTCTCCTCTTTCATTTGCTTCATCTTTCTTCCATTTAAAATCAATTGGGTGGTTACTCTGTGCAGATTGTCAATCATTCTCAAGAAATCAATATATTTTTAGCTAAATTTTTGGCTATGGACCCAATGATTGAATTTTCAGGGAGAGATTTGTGTGATCAAACCATGACTACAAGCATATGTCCAAAGGAGTACATTTTTTTGTAGCTGTTCACTCACTATCACCATCAAACACCTTTTAAATCTTTTCATTTTCTTTCTAGTTATGGATGTACTTTCATAGTGAGTAAGTTTCTCATTAAAATTAAGAAATAGCTGAAATGTTGCTTTTCTTTTACAGTGTGTAGCTACTCACCCAGAGACAAGGATGCCGTTTATCAAGGGTAATTTTACCCAATCCTTAAAATGAATGACTTATTGCTTGAATTTCGCAGAAGTCCAAATTACATTTTAGTTTCTTTACGAGCAAAAGGAGCAGGGGGTAGTATACATTTTGAAATCATAATATAAATGCTTACAAAGACTAATTTTAATCAACATGTGGGACTCTAATTTTTTCATCCATATTTTGGTGACATATGGGACTCAATGCTACATATCATGTGATTTTCTCCATCATCTCATTGTGGAAAATGCTTTTCACGTATTTTGCCAGAGTACTTGGGTTGTTGGTGGTTGGCACTAGGTTCTAGCTGTTGGCAAGGATGCTATACAGAAATATTGGTTTTGGTCATTGACCATAATTTTTGAAGTGGTTTACTTCCACATACTTCTGTTTTGTATAGAATTAAGTAATTAGGCATAAAACTTGAACTTAATGATGATATTTATACTCAATAATTGCACTTGCAATGCTTTAAAGTGTATTCCTATGACTTTCTGCAACCCATTTTGGAGTCAAAAGAGGTCCCTTCAACAAGATACCCTTATTCTTTTTGATAAAATATAAGGTATTTATTTATTTATTCATGCAGTGTATTTACATCGTTTCATGTGAAGATTCACTTGATACACAGAATTCAATGTTGGCAACTGGTGCCTCTTAGGGCTATAGTGACTCTTCTAATTGAATTGCATCCTTTGCAGCTAGAATACCACTATATATATACCCTCTTCTTAACAATACGAACAAGGAATCGTCTCATGAACGTTTACGGCTTATCAGCTTAGGTGTTATTGGTGCCTTAGTGAAGGTAGTTTTTCCTTCTCATCAGTAGTCTTAACTATTTTGTCTTCCCACCTCTCTTAATTATTATTGCTGGAAAATTTGATTTCTAGTCAATATTTTCTCAAACAAATAGTTCAATTGCATTAGACAGGAAACATTTTGCTTTATATCTGTTCTGTATGGGCTGATTTTTATTAACTTAACAAAGTTAATATTTCATCCTTATTCTACCTGCAGGCTGGAGATGCAGAAGTTATTACTTTCCTTATTGAAAATCAAATAATCAATCATTGCATACACTGCATGGAGGTGGGCAGTGTATTGTCAAAAACAGTAAGTGGCTGGGAATTCTTGATTGCTGGAAAATAGTTGCATTGATCATGTTGAAGCATTCTGTTTAATCTTCTTTCATAGTTACGACTACAATTATCTTGGTAGCCTAATGGGTGATTAATATTTGTAGAGTGTGATTTACAATTACAGTTCATTCATATAGCTAGGTGGCAGTTTAGTTGGTAGTCTTCTGGTTTGAAAAGAACGACTATAAGCTGTGAAATTATCACAGCTGTCTTATCCGACTGTAGGTCAAAAGAAAAATTTTAAGTGGACAACTGATACCTAGTAAGTAATTTAGCAGAATTTAAAAAAAATAAAATAAAATGTGGAGGGAATTCTCTGTCTGAACATAGAGAAAAAGTATGTATGAACCTCATTTGATTTTCATTTATAACTTTTGTTCAACCATGCATAGTATGGCTTATATTATCATGGCAAAAATACAATTTGGTCCCCACTATTTAGGGTCACTCTCAATTTGGTTAACTTACAGTAATTTGGTCCCTACTATCAACTCACTAATAGAATTTGACTGCAATTGAAAATAACAGGGACCGAATTGACAGTGGCCCAAAATGTAAGAATCAAAATGGTATTTTTGCCTATTATCATTGTACGTCTACATGCATTTAATAAATCAATCATGAATTTTTGATATATTTGACAATACAGGTTGCCACATATGTTGTTCATAAAATTCTAATGCAAGATGAGGGGCTGAAGTATTGCTGTACTTTTGCACACCGATTTTATGCACTAGGCCACGCTTTGGCAAAGATGGTAGAGAATCTTCCTGAGGAACTCTCAGAACAACAGCTACAGCTGCTAAAACATATTATCAGTTGCTACCAAAGGCTCTCACAAAGTCCAAGGTCAGCTAAACATTGTACATGGTCTAATGGCTGGTGTACATAAATTGTTTTTTGTTGTTTAAAACTCATGTTATCTATTAATAATATGGGTTAATTTTTATTGTAGGGCGTGTGATGGTTTAAAATTCTGCCTTCCCACAAGATTAAGAGATGCTACTGCCATCAACCTCCTACGTGTAAGTTCTTCAAAAATTCATTAACATTCTTGTGCTGTTGAGGAATTTGGGAAGAGGGAGGCTTAACAAGTTTCAGACACACACACACACACACAAGTGCAAGCAAAAAAAGCCAATGTTGCTCTTTTTTATGTATTATACTCTAGAGAGTTGTTCTTTCATGAAGTATTTGGGTTTTATAAGTTTGCCAACATCCGGAGTGTATTCATGTTTTCTAACCTACTTTTAAATCGAGATACGTCTGCCAAATCATTGCAAAGAATGATTTCACATGGTGTATGCATCAGCATCTCCCTCAAAATAAGGGGTAAAAAAAAAGAGGATTTTGTATTTGATAGCACTGAGAAGGATCAACAGAATTTCTTTATCTATGACAATTTCAGGATACATGTGAATTTTCAGATATAAAGAGATGATATAAAACTTGATGGTCAAGAAATACTGAAGGAATAATTTTGGTATCTTGAATCAATGGGAAGATTAAGGAGGATATAGCTTGTTAAATAAAAGTGGGGTGGATAAAATGAATACGTCCTTTGTGAGCATTATGTGACTGAAGAATGGCATATAACCTACTATACTTATGGTTCAAAATGTTGGGCTATTAAAAATGAAGAATATTAAAATGGATATGTTCAAATACTAGAAAAGATAAAGTAAAAGAATGAACTCATCTGTGCAAAAGTAGGGGTGACTCTTATTGAGGAAAAAGAGGGGAGATGATTTGGTTATAAGCAAGAGTAATTAATACGCCAATGAGAGAGTGATTTAATTTAAGTTGACATGGTGAAAAGAGATAGATGGTTGCCTAAAATAAGTTAGGTACAAGTAGTGCAAAATGATATGTTAGATACAAAGAAAACCAAAGGTACGATTTTGCGCAGTATAGAATGTTGGAAATGATACATGTGATAAACTCCATTTTTTTAAGTATGTGTTAAACCCCAATTAATTGGCAATGGCCCCTACACATACCCTTGGAGGGGGGTAACTTCACATTGTCAAACAATTGCAAGGAAGTCTCACTGTCAAGAATCAGTAGGTTTTATTTTCAGAAAATTGAGAAGATCACTTTCACATCATTACCTGAAGGAGGCTTCCTAGACTCCTGTCAGACCATTTTCCCATCCTTTTGAATTGCGGAAATATTCTGATGGTCTGACAGTAGTCTAGGAAGCCTCCTTTGGGCAATGGTTAAGATTTGTACAGTAGGTGAACTTGGTGGGATTCATACCAGTTCCAGGGATCCTTGAGTTATATAATATCTAATAAACTTAAAGCCTTAAAGCTGGATATGAAGAAATATGTACATTGAAACTTGATAGTAGTGCCTACACAGGTATGTTATACACTCATGAAGCATACGTGTTTGTCAGCATGACTGCAATATTCCCATTAGTCATTGTAGTAAGTGTTGCTCCAGTTCAAACCAAACTAGAGGATTCTAGTTTATTATAGACATGTTTTATTTAAACTCTGATTATGGAAAACCTTGAATGTTTGGGTTTCTACATTTTGTTTAATGAATAACTGTTTTTCTACATTATCATGACTCCTTGTGCGATTTTTCCTTTCCAGGTGGACCAAACAACCATAAGATCGCTGGAACAATTAGTTTACAATGTCTCGATCGGACACCAATCTACAACAAAACCGTTTGGAAAGTCACTTATGCACTTGCTTAAAGGCTAATCTGAGCACGACTGTCCACCATGCTGTACCAGCACCAGTAGAATTAACATACTATCTATACATAGTTCAGATTAACTCTGTCCTTGTATTATTGAGTTATCAATGTATATTATGTTATTACGTGTCTAAAACATGTAGCAGCTCATCATAAAATCAGCGTATACCTTCACATATAACTTAATATAAGCTGTACTTGCTGTTTGAATTATATGTTTCTTGCTGGTTTTCCACTATTATTTTGTTGGATGTAGAGCAATCCTTTCCTCAATTTCCAGGAAAACTAGATATTTTTCTTGTTGCTTTTTCATTTCCCATATCTTTCCAGGACGTTTGAGTTATCCTTGTGCAGCTTGGAGAGACTCAACTAATTGTTTTCTTAGAAAGTGAGGAAAAGGATTGCTACATAAGTATGAGGAGAGAAGGGGAGGATGAAAATGGTTGCTTAGTGCCTATTGCAACTACTTATGGGTTGTATCCTCCTCTCCTTACAACTACTTATGGAGTAAAATGAATGTGAACAATCTTGTTATGTGGTTGTTTAATTACAATGTAGTACTTTACTTGTATTCTCTAACATTTTCCCATGTCCGTGCTTTTACCACTTACATGTAATTAGACCCAGTATCATTTGCGAAGCCTACTGACGCAAATGGCTAAGAAGATATTGCCATCACTCACATACTTAGAGCATACCTAGCAGGAGCCAATGTTTATGGAAAGCAACTTTTATTTTTGCTTTTCACTTTTTCAAATACAATCTCTAAGAATTCAAATTCTTGTTCTTTTTCTGTTTTATTCAAAAATTTTGTTTATTCAAACACATTATTCCTTTCTCTCTCTCTCTTTTTTCTTATGCCCTTTTTCTCTCAACCTGTAGTGTTCTCTTATTCTTTTGTCTTTTTTAACTGATATCCCCTTCTGTAACAAACCTCTCCACCCATAAATCCATAATCCGCAACCCGCTCATCCTACATTGTTCTCTAAACCTCCTCCTTCACCTCACCTCCCACCACACAAACCTTTCTCACCTTGTCATCAACTTGGTCTGTTAGGTTTTAAATATTTAGGATTAAATTTTTAGGAATTAAATTTGTGTATGTTGGCAAACCGAGAACAAAAACTAGTCTAGTAGAAGTTTTAGACATTGCTCAAGTTGATACAAGTCAAGTTTCAAGAACATTCAAGCTACAAAAAGAAGTATTGTGAATCTACCTTGCTCAACTGATCGAGAGAATAGATTCGACTAATCGAAACACAAATTCTGCAGATTTTAAATTAGGCCCAAAAGCCCGCGAAACGTTTAGAGTTTGAGTCCAACACTGCTAGGTATAAAAGCAAAACTCTAATACACGTTTTTCAAGTCCTATGAGTTACTCTTGTGAAATTTGTGAGGTTTTGTAACCTTCTAACTCAACAAGCATCTACCGGAAAGATCTAAACACAAGAACCGGTGGAGATAAGTTTCTGCAACAAGATCAACTACTATTGATGATCTAAAACTTTGAGTGGGATTTCAAAGTCACAAACAGCAGCGTATGTGTGCAACAAATTCAAAATAGAAGAGTCCGTGAATTCGGAGCTACATGTGGTCACGTGAGTAAGTACTACAAAAGGTAGCATTAGATTTAGGGTTAAATCTATTGTAAACACTTCCATTCTATTTAGTGAATTTGTTCCTTGTGGATTGTTTAGGTCAAATCCTCCCCAAGTTTTTTTAACCTAAAACTGAACAGATTCATTGGTTTTTCTGGGTCATCATATCGTTATGTTCTTTACTTTTCTGCTATTTATGATATGATTGATATATGTTTAACCTAGATCTATTTAACTGAACTAAGTAATAACTTGAGGTTAAACAAACTGCGATTTCCATAGGGGTCTAAAATATAGCATGGTCCATTCACACTCGCTCCTCTAATTCACGATTTCCGTAGTCTAGTTACTCAATTTGCTCACCTTGATCTTGGACCATGAACCCTGACTTCCATTTTTCATGAGCTCAAAGATTGGTTATTTGTCTTCCCCTACTTCTATTCCTATGCATCCGTAGTTGCCAATGCAGTATTTCACACTGGCATAAAACGCAAAGAGGTAGATTATGATTTCACTTGTGATCTCATCACTAATGGTTCTCTAAAAGTGCAATTTGTTTGAACTGAAAATGAGACTGCAATTATCTTCACAAAGGGATTGGCTTTATCTCGTTTCCTTCTACTCTGCAACAAACTAATGTTGCAATCACTCCCCACTAGTGTGAGTGTCCCAATCCAAATCCATAGCTTTAGGGACTTGAGAATATAACTAAAACTAACCAGTCGAACCTATGCAAAATTATTCCACCATAAAAAGATATACAGGGCAAGGCTTAACCATGTAAGTCACGGAATATAATACCTACATCTAAATGTCTCCCTTACACAAGTAATATATATATATATATAAAACGGGTTCAAGTTACACCTTGTATAACTTCACAAGAGTTATACTTTTTTTCGGACCATTGATTACTATTATTACTATTACTATTATTAGATCTAAGGGTCAAAAAACACTCATAGTAATGTCATTATTACTCCCTAAAAATTAGTAATTTAGATATTAACTCTTCTTATTAAAGGGGAAAAAAAAAAACTATAGCATTAACTCGTCACTCTCCTCCACCGCACACCCTTGGTGCGATGGTCACTCCACAAGTATAAGTGCTTGTGGGGTGTGGGGTGTGGGGGGTAAGGGCCGGGGTTCAAGTCTCCAAGAGGGAGTTTCACACACATATACACTTAGATTAGGTTAGAGTAGAATTCTATCTTGTATCAAAAAACTCTCCACTCTCCTCCACGTCATCATCTTCTTCCTCTCATCCTCTCTCACATCTTTCTTCTTGCACTATGTACTTTTAGGCCATCACCATTGATTTCTTAACAGTATTTTGTCTTGAGGTACGGAAAATTTTAAAAGTATATGGCCAAAATCACAATTGTTTTAGAGAACGATTGTTATTTTGTTTATTAAAACAACATAAAGATAGCTTGTATTTACAATTTAATCTTGAGCATTTTATGAATGGTGGAGGCCTGAAAGTATAGTGCAAAAAGAAATACGTAGGAAGAAGATGATGATATGGAAGAAAAACAAAAGAGTTAATGCTATGGCTTTTTTTTTTTCTTTAATAATAAGAGTTAATGCCTAAATCACTAATTTCTAGGGAGTAATAATGACATTACTATGAGTTTTATTTTATCCTTAGATCTAATAGTAATCAATGGTCCACAAAATGTGTAACTCTTGTGAAGTTACACCAGGTTACCTTTTCCATTCAATAATAAACCCAGTGCTTGTGCTTTTGATTTGGTTCATTTAGATGTTTGGGGACCTTATTCTACTCCCACTTTGGATGGTTTCAAGTATTTCTTAACTGTGGTTGATGATGCAACCAGAGCAACCTATGTATACTTAATGAAATCCAAGTCTGAAGTTAGGTCTCTTGTCACTTCTTTCTATTCTATGGTTCTTACACAGTTTGGATGCATATCAAGTCCTTAAGAACTGATAATGCTATGGAATTTCATATGCCTGATTTTTATAGTTCCAATGGCATTTTACATCAACATAGTTGTGTTTACACTCCACAACAAAACTCTGTTATGGAAAGAAAACATCAACACCTTCTCTCCATAGCTAGAGCTTTACATTTTCAGTCTAATATTCCTATTCAATTTTAGGGTGATTGTATCCTTACTGCTGTTTATTTGATAAACAGATTACCTTCACCCTTATTGAATAATAAAACTCCTTATGAGCTTCTTTTTAAACAACCTCCTTGCTATGATCATTTGAAAGATTTTGGTTGTGAGTATTTTGCTTCTACTATTGCTCAAACCAAATCTAAGTTTGCTCCTAGAGCCAGGAGGTGTGTTTTCCTTGAATATCCTTTTAATGTGAAGGGTTATAAGGTGTTTGGTCTTAAATCTCATTCAGTTTTTATTTCTAGGGATGTTGTGTTTCATGAATTTGTGTTTCTCTATCAATCTAATTATGGTTCTTCTTCATCTGCTCCTTCAATTCCTTTGCCTTGCCCTCCTTCTATTTCTTTTGATATTTTGGATCCAAACCTTCCTCATTCAACATAACAATCTGCTTCAATCTCATCTGCTCATCTTGATGATTCTATCATTCAAGTTCATCGTGAACTTGATGATGAATTCTTACAAGATGTTCCTGTTGAACCATCTGAGCCCCTTATTGATCCAATTCCTCTTCAAAGGTCTACTAGGATTTCTAAGCAACCCTCTTATCTCCAAGTTTATCACTGTAATTAGGTATCCTCAATTCCCATTATTGTTGCTCTTCATTTAGGTACTTCTCATCGTTTATCCTCTCATCTCTCCTATCAGTTTATTTTCCCTTCCTATAAGCACTTTTGTTCTTCTATTTCTTCTGTTGTTGAACCTTCCTACTATTAGCAAGTTGTTTCTGATCCTAAATGGAAAGAGGCTATGGCTACTGAAATAGCAGCTCTAGAGGCAAATAATACTTGGACTTTAACACCCTTACTTGTCAATAAGAAGCCAATTGGTTGTAAATGGGTTTACAAAATCAAGTACAAGTCTGATGGTTCAATAGAGAGGTATAAGGCTAGGTTGGTGGCTAAAGGGTTCACTAAGAAGGAAGGGATTGATTATACTGAAACCTTTTCCACTGTTGCCAAAATGGTTTCTATCGAGTGTCTTTTGGCAGTGGCTACAGTGAAAGGGTGGTATCTTGGTCAACTTGATGTCAATAATGCTTTTTTGCATGGGAACTTGTCTGAAGAGGTTTATATGGCTCTTTTATTTGGGTTTCAGAGCCAGGGGAAGATGGTTTGTAAATTGAACAAGTCTCTTTATGGACTTAAGCAAGCTTCTAAGCAATGGTTTGCTAAGTTTTCAACCACTTTGATTCAGCTGGGGTTTGTTCAGTCAAAAGCAGACTATTCCCTCTTCACTAGACAAAAAGGACATTGTTTCATGGTTCTTTTGGTCTATGTAGATGATGTTTTGATAGCTTGTAATGACAAGGAGGAGGTGGATCAGTTCAAGGTATTACTGGATCAAAAATTTAAGCTAAAGGATTTGGGTGATCTGAGATACTTCCTTGGTTTGGAAATTGCAAGATCATATTAGGGAATATCCCTTTGTCAAAGAAAATACACTCTTGAAGTGTTGAGTGATGCTGGCCTTTTAGGGTGTAAACCAACTAAAACACCAATGGAGCAAAATGTGAGATTAAGCAAATATGAAGGGGAAGAGCTCAAAGATCCAAGTGCTTATAGAAGGTTGATTGGAAGGTTGTTGTATTTGACTATCACTAGGACAGACATCACCTATGCAATTCATAGGTTGAGTCAATACATGGCCAAGCCAAGGAAGCCACATTTGGATGCAGTGCACAGAATTCTATAGTATTTGAAGAATGAACCAAGGAAAGGCATCTTGTTTTCATCCAAGACAGAATTACACATCAAGGGCTTTGCAGATTCTGACTGGGCTTCTTGTCCTGATACTAAGAGGTCTGTAACAGGCTATAGCATATTCATTGGGGACTCTTTGGTTTCATAGAAATCAAAGAAGCGGTCCACAATGTCTAGATCCTCAGAAGAAGCAGAGTACAGGGCAATGGCTGTGGCTACTTGTGAGATAGTGTGGATACTATATTTCCTCAAAGATATTGGTGTTGAACATAAAAAGGAAGCTTTGCTATTCTGTAACAATCAGGCAGCTTTACACATTGAATCAAATCCAATGTTTCATAAAAGGACTAAACACATTGAAATAGACTGCCATGTAGTTAGGGATAAAGTGTTGGAAAAAGTTATTGAATTGAACCATGTTAGGACTCACTGTCAACTTGCAGATTTGCTGACTAAAGCATTAAGTTTCAATCAGTTTTCAAGTCTTGTTTGCAAAATGGGAATGATTAATATACACTCAGCAGTTTCCCTTGAGGGAGAGTGAATGAAGATAATAAATAGAAGCAAGGGTAGATAAGCTTGACCGAAATGAATCAAGGATGCAAGGCAAACTACAGAACAGAGATAGAACAAAACGACAGTAGTTTAGATAAAAGCAATAAAAACGACTTGTAGTTTTCTTTACTTATATAATAGCGTTTAGTGATTGGCACGTGTAAGTGTTAGTTGGAGAAATTGTACAACACAGGTAAATGTTAGTTAGTTAGTTTTGGTAGTTTTTCTTTCTTCTCTGTACAGCTTATATACAAACTCTGTAATTCCTCTTTAATTAATGAAATCAGTTTTACCAAAATTCTCTGATACATCCCCTCATTAATGTATGGTAATTTCATTTAGAAATAAGATTATAAATGTCAAATAACAAATTTCATTTTGAATTTAAAAAGAGAACTCCTAAAATTTAGGATTTTTTTCCCTTCACGTTCAAAAAAGAAATTACAGTTACTACTTATCTCTAAAATTTATCCTTTTTATTTGTTTGAAAAATAAAAAATATATATATTTATAAATTATAATAAATGCAATTTATTAACATTTACCCAAAAAAAAAAGAGTCTTTGAGCACGCGCGTGAGGCTAGTAGTGCATAATGTTTTCCAAAATTTTTGTTAATACAACTACATTTTTTAAGTTTAAAATTTATTATTCAAATTTCACTTTCTCTTAAGTAGATTATCATGATAATCAAAATTCATTACAAAATTACTTTATTTTATTACTCATTGGTTGGTACATGCAAATACATAGCAATCACCACTAATATGAAAATTAACCAACTCATATCAATTTCAAAAAGGCAAGGATATGTTTGAATTTTTTTTTTTTTTTTTTTTTGGATAAATTTAATAGAAATTTTATTGATAAATTTTATATATATATATATATATATATATAAACAGTATTTCATTTATACAACGTCACTAAGGAATGCTTGGGTCTCCTCTAACCATATATGATCATCATTACAATCACCTACAAACTGTGCCTACCAATAGCTTTACAAATCACATACTTTTTTTGGAGAGAAAAATAAAGTGAATAGTTGAAAATTTATACTATCCTTATAAGTACGTTGTTTTGTACCAATGGGTAGTTATTATGAGAAATTTTTTACTATCCAAAGAAAGGTAAAATACTTTCCTACCCATTGGTAACTATTCAAACATATTTTTACCTTTCCTTGGTGAACTCCACCAACAAAAGTGAGGTTGATTTAGCTTTAAAGCATACGTCGCCTTTAAAGGCTCCTGGACCTGACGGATTGCCTCTTATTTTTTACCAACACAATTAGGATAAGAGTGGGGTGGATGTGGCGCAAGCAGTTCTGACTTGGCTTAACTCAGGTACTATATGTCCATCTTTAAACCATACTTATATTACTTTAATTCCTAAAGTAAAATGCCCTCAACAAGTCACGGAGTTCCGCCCTATTGCCTTATGTAATTTCTTGTATAAGCTTGTGTCTAAAGTTTTGGCAAACAGGTTAAAGAAATTTTTAATGGATATTATTTTTGATTCCCAAAGTGCTTTCCAGTTCGATAAGGCGATTTCTAATAATAAAATCATCAAAAAAGGATTCTTGCAAACTCTAGGGTTTCTCTGCACTAGGGCGGTTTGGGCTCCCAAACCTGTCGTAGGCGATAGAAGGTTGTTCCTTCTTTGATAGGATTGTTGTTCCTAGGGTAACTTGGTTACCTTTAGGCGGTGGGGTCTGTTCGTGGTTGTAGTATTCATGGCTGCTTGTGTTTTGCTCGGAAGTCAGGCTACGCGTTGTTGGATAGTTGTGCTAGTTTGTTTTTGACACTGGGAGTTTTTTTGCCTAAGTCATGGAGTCTCTAGCGAAACATTGGAGTAATATGTCGCTGAATGATAGGGAGGGCGGAAAGGTAAGTCTGAATAAGGAACAGAGCTCGATGGAATTTTTTATCACCGCCAAGTTTTTGACAAACCGAGCCCTGAATATCAACGCTGTTATTAGGACTTTTAGTCCTTTATGGAGAGCTGTGAATGGATTTAAAGTTCGAAACATGGGTGATCATATCCTCTTGTTTGTCTTTGATAATAAGAAGGAAGTTGAGAAGATCTTTGCGAGTGAACCTTGGAGCTTCAACAAGCACTTAGTGGTGTTGTAGAGGTTTGAGAACAATTCACCGATTCGTGATTTGAGTTTTACACGAACTGCAATTTGGGTTCAAATCCATGACATCCCATTCCGTTATATGAATCGAAGGGTTGCGGAAGAGATTTGTGACATAGTTGGAGTTGTTGATCGCACTACCTCTACTAATGAGATGGAAGGAGGTAATTTTATGCGTGTAAGGGTCTCAATTGATATATCTCTTCCGTTGTGTCGTGGTAGGGTATTATCTTTGGAGGATGGGAGTGACATGTGGGTTAATTTCAAGTATGAAAGATTGCCAAATATTTGTTATTGGTGTGGGTGCTTAACTCATAGTGATAGGGATTGTGAAGTATGGATCAATAGTGATGGTACTTTAAGGCCAGTGATCAAGAGTATGGTCCATGGTTGCGGGCTCCCTTTACTCCAAATCCCAAGCAATCAATGGTGGTAGTACCTGGGTTTTACGAGGTCAGAAAGAAGAATTTCACTGGGGGTTCACGAGCTAAGGAGGTGTGTACTGATCCGGTTGTCAAGCTCGTTCATTCTACCCCTCAGGCAGCAATCCAAGTGCAGCCCCTGGACGTCTCGAACAGTAGGGAGGGCATGCAGTCTCCCTCGGGCTCATTGGCCAGAGATGAATCTCGGTTGGGGGAGGGTGGTGAGTCAACCCCTGAAACAAGTGGTTTAGCTTCACTACAAGTTCCTAGCTTAATTCCTTTGTCTCCGGTTGTACAAGGGGAGTTTCTTGAAAATCAAATCCGTAAGATTGATTGTGGCCTTTCTTGCTTTGACACAAATGATGGTGATGTCCCTACAAGTGCTGGGCTTGATGTGGTTATTCCTTTCGGACAGGACATGAGGAGTGATTTGGCTCCTTCTACTAATCCTTGTGACACAAAAATAAATTTTTTTTCTGTACCTAACACTTCTATAGCTGTTTCTGGTGATGTTTCCGATTCAGGTTCTCTTTCGGTGGGTGCTAAAGTGGTCCCTACAAGATGGAGAAGGATTGTGAGAACAGTTTCTGACTTTGTCATTTCTAATGATTCTGGCGGGACTTCTGTAAAACGTATTAGTGAGGTGAATGCTCTTGACGGGTTACCAAGGAAAAGAAGAGCGGTTTCTCGGAAAGAAAAGGGTGGTGATTTGTTAATGGCGGAGGCTGGTGTCCAGCTCCGCCAAGAGCCATGAGTCTTCTTTGTTGGAACTGTCGGGGGCTTGGGAACCCTCAGACAGTTCAAGAGCTCGATGATTTAATTCGGGCACAAGATCCTGCAGTTGTGTTTGTAGCCGAAACATGGCTGGTTGAGGCAAGGCTAAAAGTTTTTTTGAAGAATTTGAATTTTGGGAATATGCATGTTGTTTCCAAGGTAAATCATGGGGGGTGGTCTGGTGCTCTTATGGAGAGTGGATGTTCAACTTAGGGTGGTCTCTTCTTCTTTCAACCATGTGGATGCCATTATTAATGAAGGTAGGGATAATACTTGGCGGTTCACTGGGTTTTATGGTGCTCCTGAAACTTCAAATCGCTATATTTCTTGGAACCTCCTTCGTAGTTTGAATGCCCAATTTGATTTTCCTTAGTTATGTGCAGGGGATTTTAACGAGATTCTTAAGTCTCATGAGAAGGTGGGTGGGAGGCCTCGGCCATTAGTTCAGATGCAAGAATTCAGAGATGTGATTGATGAGTGTGGGTTTCGGGATCTTGGTTTTGTTGGTAATAAATTCACTTGGCACAAGAATGTTATGGGTGGCGATACGGTATGGGAAAGACTTGATAGAGTAGTTGCGAATGGTGATTGGGGGGCTTTATTTTCGGATTCAAAGGTTTCCCATTTAGAGTGTGGGTGTTCTGATCATTAGCCCATTGTTATTCATCCCTTGGGTATTCCTATTCGGCATCATAAACCTTGGCGATTTGAACAAGTTTGGTTGCAAGATTAAGGTTGCCATATGACTGTGGAGGAGGTTTGGAATTCGGTCTAGGGCTGTGTGTCTCCTTTAGCTATGGTAAAGACAAATTTGGAGAGGGTTCGGGCGGGTTTGAAGTCGTGGAGTAGAAACTCTTTCGGTAACATTACAAAACAGCTAGCTATTGTCAGGAAAAATTTGAAGGATGCTGAAGCTAAGGCTGTGCACAGTAGGGGGAGTCAGTCGGATTTGATCTTATCTCTTAAGGAGGAATTGCAGACTTTGTTGCTGCAAGAAGAGAAATTATGGCAGCAAAGGGCTAAGACAGCGTGGCTGAAGGATGGTGACCAAAACTCAAAATTTTTTCATAGTAGGGCTTCGCATCGTTTTAGGCGGAATAAGATCTTGAAACTTAAAAGGGCTGATGGTAGTTGGTGTGAAGGGGAGCATCAGATTGCCACTTTGTTTGTGGATTATTTCACTTCCTTATTTCGGTCAGATGATCCTGCTACCAGCAACATGGATGAAGTCCTTGCTGCTACTCCACGGGTTGTGACCCATGAGATGAACCAAATTTTGTTGGCAGAGTTCACCAAAAGTGAGGTTGATTTGGCTTTAAAGCAGATGTCGCCTTTAAAGGCTCCTGGACCTGACGGATTGCCTCCTATTTTTTACCAACACTATTGGGATAAGATTGGGGTGGATGTGGTGCAAGTAGTTCTGACTTGGCTTAACTCAAGTACTATCTGTCCATCTTTAAACCATACTTATATTACTTTAATTCCTAAAGTAAAATGCCCTCAACAAGTCACGGAGTTTCACCCTATTGCCTTATGTAATATCTTGTATAAGCTTGTGTCTAAGGTTTTGGCAAACAGGTTAAAGAAATTTTTACCGGATATTATTTCTGATTCCCAAAGTGCTTTCCAATTCGATAAGGCAATTTCTGATAATATTCTTGTGGCTTTTGAATCTCTCCATCATATGAAGCATAAAAAGGTGGGCAAATCGGGTTTTATGGCTATGAAGCTCGATATGAGTAAGGCGTACGACCATGTAGAATGGATTTTCTTGTGTTGGCTTATGGAGAAGATGGGTTTTGAGGATCGTTGGATTCAGTTGATTTATGGATGTATAAGTTTTGTTTCTTACTCTATCCTAGTGAATGGGGAACCTCATGGTGACATTAAACCTACTAGGGGACTTAGACAGGGCGATCCTCTATCTCCCTATCTATTCCTTTTGGTGTCTGAAGGTCTTAACGGTTTAATCCAACAAGCTGTGGCAGCGGGTGATATTAGAGGCTTTTCCCTTTGTCGCAATGGTCCTCGGATATCTCATTTATTTCTTGCGGATGATACTCTCCTTTTTTGTAAAGCCAAACTTAGGGAGGTCCAGACTATTCAAAATCTTTTGCAAAAGTATGAGCTCGCTTCGAGTCAGAAGATTAATCCTAGTAAGACCACTCTGTTCTTTGGTAATTCTGTCTCTCTCTTGTCAAAAAACGCCATTACAAATCTACTTGGTGTTCCTGAGATTAAGGAATATGAACGTTATTTGGGGCTTCCTGCTGTGGTGGGGAAGAATAGAAGGGCCAGCCTTATTTATATTAAAGAAAGGATTTGGGGTAAGCTTCAGGGGTGGAAGGAAAAATTACTTTCTCAAGCGGGTAGGGAAGTGTTGTTGAAAGCGGTTGTGCAAGCCATTCCCACTTTTGCTATGAGTTGTTTTAAACTTCCTATGGGTCTTTGTAATGACATTGAAGCTATGATTAGAAAATTTTGGTGGGGTCAACGAGGTGATCGTAGGAAGATACATTGGAAAAAATGGGATATTTTATGTCAACCAAAATCCAAAGGAGGCCTTGGTTTTAGGGAATTGGGTAAGTTTAATGAGGCCATGTTAGCAAAGTAGGTTTGGAGGTTGGTTCATGACACGGATTCCCTATTTTATAGAGTGTTTAAGGCTAAATATTTTCCTACGGGATCCATTTTTTATACTAAGGCGAGTTCGGGGTCTTATGCTTGGAAGAGTATTCTCAAAGCTCTTAAGGTGATATTGTTAGGTGCCCGTTGGAGGATAGGTGATGGGACCTCGGTAAAGATTTTTAAGGACTCTTGGTTCCCTGGTGATCATTCAGGCAAAGTTCTTTCCCTGGTTTTAGTGTTGTTAGAGGAAGCCACGGTGGACCAGCTAATTGATAGTGATTCTCGGTGGTGGAATACAAGTTTGGTGGACTCTATTTTCATACCTTCTGAAGCGCAGCAGAATAAGTCCATCCAGGTCTGCCATTTTGCTCAGAAAGATTTTTTGTTTTGGCCTCATTATCGGATTGGCATGTATCAGGTTCATTCGGGTTATCATTTGTTATGTGATTTACATAATAATGAGGTGGCTTCATCTTCGGACACAGCTGAGCAAAAAAAATTTTGGAACAGCCTTTGGAAGTTAAACGTTCCAAACAAGGTGAAATTTTTCCTTTGGCAAGCTTGCACTAATTCCATCCCGACTATGCTTAATTTGCATAAGCGTAGGATTGTTCCATCTTCGGTCTGCAGCCTTTGTCATGTAGGGGAGGAATCGGTTCTTCATGCCTTATGGTCTTGTGAGGATATTTGTTCGGTGTGGGGTTCTTGTTTTGCTTCTTTACCTTCTGAATTTTCCAGGGTCAGCTCGTTTAGGGACCTGCTCGAGTTGGTGTTTTGCTCCTCGCTGAATTCTGAAGTCTTTGCGATGACTTGCTGGGCTATCTGGAATCGCCGGAATAAGTTGCGGGTTGGTGAGGTGGTCTGGCCGCTGAACAAGGTTGCTGGCATTGCGCATCGTCACTTGCAGGAGTTCCAGCGGGTCCGTCGCTGTCCCAGCAAGAAGGTTCGTGCAAGGAGACCTCGGTGGAAGCCTCCTGATGCGGGTTTTGTGAAAGCAAATTTTGATGGGGCAATCTTTGAGGATTTAATGGCAGCGGATATTGGCGTGGCTGTTCGGAACAAACATGGGGAGGTGGTTGCGGCTTTGGCAGAGCTAATTCCCAAGACTCTGTTTTTACTCTTGAAACTTTGGCAGCTAGGCGTGCGGTTCATTTTGTTCGGGAACTTGCTCTTCGTAATGTTGTCTTTAAGGGTGACTCGGAGTCTTCCATTCATGCTATTAGTAATAGAATTTTATTACATTCGTTTTGTGGTCATATTATTCAAGACATTTTGTTGTTTGCTAGCTTCCTTCAGAGCTTTTCTTTCTCTCATGTGTGTAGGCAAGGTAATACTTTAGCTGATGCCTTGGCTAAGAGAGCTAGGTTGTCTTGTCCTTTGTTGGTTTGGATGGAGTCTGTTCCTCCGGATTTGTATAACTGTTATCTGTCGGATTTTTCTTCTTTTAATTAAAGTAGCCTTCTTGGCCGGTTTCTCAAAAAAAAAACGTACATGTAAAGTTAAAACCATCTAAAGATAAATATGTAAAGTCAATCTCATTATCATGGTGTGGGACTTTTACTATCTATTGAATATTAAAATAATTCATATATTTTATGTTGTTCAAAAAAACTAGAGGAAAAAGATCAATATGAAAGCAGTTTGCCATATTAAGTAACCGAATAGTTTATTGATTTTTTTTAAGGTTTTTTCAATTATAAACATTTAATTAAATTAGATTAATCAATGTATAATGGTCAAATATATGTAAAGTTAAAACCACCTAAGATGAATATGTAAAGTCATTTAATTTTCATTATCATGAAGTGAGACTTTTACTATCTATTGAATAATTCATGTATTTTATATTGTCAAAAAATTGGAGGAAAAAATAAATAGGAAAAGATGACATGGCTAATAGTATGACTTAACAAGAATATAGCAATAATAAATACTACAGTTCAGTTTATATATATATTTATGAGATGGGTTCAAGTTACACCTAGTGTAACTTGACAAGAGTTACACCATTTGTAGACCGTAGATTTGTAATTGATCTAATGGTTAAAAAAATAGCATTAAATGCTAATTGACTTACACCTCATTCACTTAATTAATAGCAATTTTGTTTCTCTCTCCTTATTTATTATTTAAATCCTTTTACATATATTCCTTTTTTTGCCAATGACTTTATAAATATATTTGCAATACTTTTTTTTTTTTTGGTTGAGTTCGTACTACACTTTTTTTTTCATCTTTAAGCCGGTCATACTCTTATAGTCTTATCAATTGTAAATATATATCATGTCTCCTTAAAAATAAATAAATGGCTAAGTGTTGTTTAATGAGGTTTTAAATAATAAGTTTCTCAAATAATAATTAACACAAATACTTTTTTTTTTTTTGAATGACTTTACAATTATATTTGCAATTCTCTCTTCTTCTTTTTTGGGTGTGCCTGAGTCTGTAATACTCATGTCATTTTCTTTTCTTCTTTAAGCTGGTAATACCCAGCAATTTATTTATTTATTTTATTTTAAGAAGGCAAAGAAAATGTGCTTAAGCATGTATTGGGGTTCAACCATCATTCTTTCACTGAAAAGGAGCACCATCGAAGCCGAGGAAACTCCGTCCTTATTAGTTGCTAAGTGACGAGTTAACTGTGTTAGGCCATAACACATTTCTTGATGTGTGGCATCATCCCCACTTTGGCATGGCCTTTGAGACATTGACAAGAGAGAGTTTACGCTGGGCAGCGTCAGTATCCAGTCCAAAGTGATAGCTGCATTCGGATTGGTTGTTGGGATCTTCTCAACAATCTCAGCTGCAGAAAGTTGAGCTTCAGAACCTGCATTGGCAATGATATTGAAGATGTCTAGCTCAATTGTAGCTCTTAGAGACATTTGAATGACAATCGAATTTCCCAACACCCAAGATGATAGATGATCTTCACCTCTTTGGTCTTCCATGTCTTTGGAGTTCGTTTTGATATGTTTCCCTCTCTTATTATTTAAAACCTCATTAAACAACACTTAGCCATTTATTTATTTTTAAGGAGACAGGATATATATTCATAATTGATAAAACTATAAGAGTATGACCGGTTTAAAAGAAGAAGAAAAAAAAAAAGTAGTACGAACTCAACAAAAAAAAAAGTATTGCAAATATATTTATAAAGTCATTGGCAAAAAAAGGAATATATGTAAAAGGTTTTAAATAATAAATAAGGAGAGAGAAACAAAATTGCCATTAATTAAGTAAATGAGGTGTAAGTCAATTAGCATTTAATGCTATTTTTTTTAACCATTAGATCAATTACAAATCTACGGTCTACAAATGGTGTAACTCTTGTTAAGTTACACCAGGTGTAACTTGAACCCATCTCTATATTTATATAAGTTCTAGTTACACCTGGTGTAACTTTAAGCAATGTTACACCATTTAAAATTTTTTAATTGAATGCAAATTTTAACAATTCAACCATTGGATTATATTATATTCATGCATTCTTCATGCTTACAAAATTTCAAGATGCTAAAATATCAATAGTCATGTCATCAATCAATTGTTTAAATTCAAGTTTTTGTAGTTTAAAATAATGCATAAAATATGAGTTTATAGATTGAATGGTAAATAACAACTAATTGGCATGAATATTTTTGTGCATGTTAAGAATATATAGAACATGTAATCTTATAGTGGAATTTTTAAAATATAAATCCAATAACAAATTATTGGATAGTGTAACATTACTTAAAATTACACTAAGTGTAACTTGAACCCAACCCATATATATATATATATATATATATATATATGAGTTTGCATTAATTTATGATAAAATAAAATATTTTCAAAGGCGTCTATATAGTCATAATAACTATATTGAATTTCTGTGCCTTCTATTGTTCTGAGCAGGGAGGGGTACTGGCCCCATTCTTTGCAACCGACGAACCTGGTGATGATGAGTTTGTGGTAGAGGACGACTGAGGGGTCCATTTTTTATTTGAAGTCTTCTATTCAAGTAGACTTTTCTTGGGTGAGGATGCTCTTATAGAACTTGATGGATTTTTCTGGGACTTTTGGAAGAAAATGCCAATTTGGTGGCAAAACTTCCATTGCTAGGGCTAATGGATCTTTTATATGGATCGTGTGAGGTTCAATGTATTGGGGCTACTATGCTGGCCTTTTCCTGGACATTTTGGGTTGGATTCTACAAGAATTCACAAGTAAGGAAATCAGGGATACTATTTTGGGTTCCTTCTATGAATTCTATATCAAAATAAAAAACTGAAAGGACGGCTTGCCGTCGCACAAAAATCTGTTTCGATGCAATGTTTTGGACGTCTTTTTCTAAAACATGTTTTGCAGATTTGCAATCAATTCTGATTAAAAACTTTTGATTTAGTAAATCATTTTGAAATGCATAGTACTATAGATAAAATTTCTTTTTTAATAGTACTTTAATTTATCTGAGTAGGAGTCCAGATTCCTGAATGGAAACAAACCAAGATTCCAAGTTAACCATCACAATTCCCAGTTTCTAGCAATCTTGCATATGACCATCAGGTATAAAATCCATTAGATTAGCATATGGTCCTATGCAATTAGCAACAATCTATTAAACAGGGAGTTCTCAGTAAAATGGTGGGATGGCCTCAAAATTGATCCAGTCATCAATCAGATAAATAAGGATTCCCCTCCTCCAGTCCACAGAGCCATTGCCCAGAAGACAAGGTCTCAGTCTAGCCTAGAATCCGTCTTAGTCAACGGAAAATCTAGCAAAAAATTAAAAGATCTTGCCGACCAGTTGCTCCTCTAGGCTTCTCAATTAGAAGAAGAAGAAAAGGCTTTTCTTGCCTCTTCTGAAGCATTTACCAGCCACCAACCAATTGACCCCTTCCAGGATTCTCAAGACCCCTACGAAGACCATAATTTGGACAGCCCCTAGGCTATTCTAGTAGCACCAGTCACTACTCAGAATGGTTCCAAAAAGTCCCAGATTCGTTCACTATTCAAAACAATACCAGCAAACAAGTTACTATTCATGAACAATATGAGCTGACACAAGATGATAGAAATAGTACCTGCTGACACAAAAGACAAAAAATGAACAGTGTCGCAGCTACACTGCTCTTTCTAGGGTCCTGTCTACTTTCGGTGGAAAAGGTTTTCACCCCTAGAAAAAGTAATTTACCCCCCCCCCCCCCCTTGAAATTTCAAAGGATCCGAAACTCCCCCAATTCTATATAAGGAAGTTGAGGTCTCATTCAAAGACAGGCTTGGTTCAACATATCTCCTTCTTACAGAATCCCTTAGTAATCCTGTATGAGGAATATCCAATCCTGTAACCAATCTGTAACCAAATGTAATCACATGGCCTCAGTTGGCTTAGTTGTTTTCGTATAAATAAGTATATATATATATATATATATATATATAATTGAGTTCAAGTTAAGTAATGTTACACCATTCAATATTTTTTAATTGGATGTAAATTTTGACAAATCCACCTTTGGATTACATTATCGTCATATATTCTCTAGGCTTGCAAAATTTCAAGGTGATCAAAGATCAATAACCATATCATCAATCAATTGTTTAAATTCAAGTTTTTATAGTTTAAAATAGTACATAAAAGATGAGATTATGGATCGAATGATAATTAACATCTGATTGTCATAAAAATTAGCATGCATGTTAAAAACATATAAACCATGTAATCCAACAATGAGATTTTCAAAATATGAATTCAATAACAAGTTACTAGGTGGTGTAATATTGTTTATATATATATATATATATATATAATTTAGTTTTGTGGGTGGTGCACATGAAATGTTTGATGGGTCTAGTAAAGACATGGTTGGTGTTTTGTGGGCATCAAAATTAATATTTAAAAACTTGTGTCTTTTTAAAATACTTGATAGGTTCTACATTCAAGTCATAATTAGGGTAACTTTTACAAAATTATGCTGCTCAATAACTTTCTATCATTATAATATTTTGCTAAACCTATCATTTGACCAAATGTCACTCTAGCACCTATCATGCTTTCTGGTTAGACCGATTTTGATGTTTATTTGTGAGATTTGAGGTGCCAGCTTGGTGAATTTGGGATTTCAAGAAAGATGAGAAGCTTTGGGATTCATAATGTGATGGATGCAAAGTAGTTGGTTTTGTGGGTGGTGCACATGAAGTGTTTGATTTTGGGTCTTTTAAAATGTATGAGGTTGTCAAATGGTGCTAGCTATTTTGTTTGGTGATAAATGGAGCTGGTGATTTGTTATGGTTATGTCTTTTATTAAGTTTGGTAGCATTTTTGTAGCGCATTTGACATATTTACAAAATAATATACTATCCTCTTCCTTAAAATATTTCATATTTTCTATAATGTGTCCTCAGTCTTTACTTATCATAAAAAGATATTGGTTTTTTATTTTGCAACATAAGAAGGGGAAGGCAATGTTAGAAAGGTAAAATATTACAATAGAAAGGAATTTTAATAAAATTCTTTTTCTTTTAGGGAATTTTAAAAACTACTCGTATACATTCAAGTGAGGCTATTAATAGAAAACTAGATGAATTCTATTAAACCTGCTAAGTTCACCTATAACTCATCTATAGCTTCTATTGTATATATAGTACTAGAGGTTCATACTTTCACACACGCAAAAAAAAGTATTACTTTTCAAAGATAAGACTTGTTTCTCATTATTTTTATCAAATTATGATTATGATTAGACCATTGTGCCAAAAAAAAAAAAATCTCAATCGCAAAAGAAACAAATCAGAGAAAGAAAAAGAGAAACAAGTGGGTTTGGAGAAAATCTGTGTCCGAATTAAAAATAAATTAGCTAGGATAGGTTTTGAGATTTTTATTCCTAACACGCACTTTTAAATATAACAAGCTACTTTTTGCATAGGAATGTAGGGATTTGGTTTCAAGGCACTGGTGCTCGAAGCAAGGGTAACAGGTAGGCAAATATTAGATCCCTCTTCTAAATTTACCAGTGATGTCAAATATACCCCAAAAAGCTTGCTGCTAAAACATAATACTTGTAGCAATCAAACAGAGACCCAATAAATTGTTCACAATCAAACGATCATTGACTAATTTCAGAGGAAATAGAACATGGGAATAAAGGCAAGGAAGAGAACACTTGTGAACCTGGCCAACAAATGTTTTATTATTAAACAAGGGATTCAATAGCTTCTTGCCCAAAACAATTAAGTAATAAACGAGGAAGGAAGATGAAAGCCATATGATATCACCATTTTGAAAAAAATAAAGAATACGGATATATTGAAAAAATTGGAACTAGAATACAGACAGTATATATAACAAAATTACATATTATAAGTTCAAGAAGAATTGGGTAACAGATTTCTGAACATTCCTTCAACAGTTGAATGATAAGCTGCCCATGCGGAGTACAAAAGATGTCTCCCTCACTTAACGCTTCTGGGGGATTGAGAGATTGCCATCAAGCATAAAAGAAAGATCATGCATTTGTGACATCATTGTCTCTACATCATCAACATTAGACCTGGTTCTTGCGCTGGAAACATCTCCACCTTTCGTAACATCTTCAGCATCTCCTTCAACTGTTGGATTTGTGTTGGGCATCCTGAGACATGCAGCGTGATATTAGTCCAGCTTCTTCTTCTCTTAAAGTGCAGAAAGTTTAAACTGAAGGTAGATGAACACTTAGATGCTAGTTTATAGAATAGATTCAATATCATTCTCAAATATGCTTTTGATTTTATAGATTTAAAAGCTATTAAAATTATAACCAGAGGTCCTAAAAAATTTTCTTAAGAGTAACTGGATAAGTCCCCTGCACATTGGGTAGAAACTTTTTTGGGTAAAACTTAGCTTCATATTCACTAAAACCAAAATGAAATGTATTAATCATATAACTGGGAGAGAGGGGAGAAGGTAAGGAAGGAGGAGCAATCCAAAACTGAGCAGGAAAGGCATTCCAAATTATAAAAACCCAAAACAAAAAACAAAACAAAAACAAAAACAAAAAGTTAAGCGTGCAAGCTGTAATATGGAACAAATGTAATCCTTATAGCTCTCCACAACCTCTACTTTCCACCTCAAACCCCTCTCACAACAAAATAAGTCAATTAACTAATCAATTAAAAGTTAAAACTAGACTAAAAAAAAAAAAGAACTTATAAATTTATTCTAATTTTATACAGGAAAATATTTATATCATAACTAGTTTGCACATAACTATTGTCCAGCATATTTCTTTAGCATAATTTAGATCTCAAACTAATTCATATGCATATACATGTATAAATCTCAACCAGGTTATTGAATGACTTTGTATTTCCCTTGCCTCCACCAAATCCTCCTTAATTGCTGAAATACCTTGCAAATCTAAGGACCCCACCCTCAGAATCACAACCCTCTCAACAAATTAACACTTATTTTCATTTGAGGGTCATTTGAGAGGGAAGAGGCACCAATTGTGAAGATTAAATCAAAATGTTGTCAAAATTTTGTTTTATTAGGTGTCTTTAGATGAGAGTAGACCTTGCATTGTAGATTTTTTGGATTATTGCATATGTGAGTGATCAAGAGTTGGCAGTTGACTATATAGCTGGTATGCTACAACTGTCCCTCTAATTCCCTTGTTATATTTTTTTTTTATCAATGCAAATCTTTAATTATCAAAAAAAGAAAAACCCTTATTCTCAAAATCTATCCAAATTGCCACCCTTAGGGAAAAGGATCATTTGCTTCTCTCATAACTCCACAACTCCAGAAGAGACGACTCCTCATTTTATTAGACCAGAACTTCTTTTCCAAAACAAAGTTTTTTTTTCCCTTTCCAAAAGCATGTAGTCAACCCACCTTATTAGTCACTGAGGACTAAGTCCTACAAGACAACATGAATAAGTTGAAAAACATGCAAATGAGCTCTTATCATCACCAAGTTTCCTCTTTCAAGCAAATACATTCTCTAAAACCATGTAGGCTTCTTTCCACTCTCTCTAGATCAATATTTCACACCAACTTTGCTTTAAAAGAAGATCACAAAGACATCACAATAAAGAATGAGATGGAATATACTCCTTCAGTACTAACATGCTTCCAATCAGCTAGTCTTCTTCTCTACTCTCCCAACCACAAAATCCAATGCTAACTTTGCATTGAGAGGATTTTACTGAGGTATAAAGATGAGAGAGGACAAGATCCTAGACTCAATTCTGATTATGTAAGCAAGCTCAACTATCTAGCCAACTGGAACAAATTCAATCACTAAATTAACAGCAGGAAACCTCCTCAAAACCATAAATTAAGTAGAAATATGTTATAAAAAACACTTGAATTTTCTCCCTCAGCCCCTCTTCACCAGCAAAAGATAAACATATATCATCAGCAATAAAATATGAAAGAAGCCCATGCTATTCCACTATTCCAACTCCCATTCCCCACCCCCAGTCTCGGCCTTCTGTTTTCAATTAAGTCTTTCTGGGCCCCATACCAGCTCCCACTCCAAAATGTAAGTTGAAAATGGCTGATGGGGCATTAACAGATAGATAACCCACAACTGATAACCATTGGTTAGTCTTTAACTAATTTTCTGAGTGAGAAAGTGCCTATGGTTCCTCTTTCAAGGCTTTACATGTATTACAAAGTTTTAAAGTCTTTAACTAATTTTTCTTTTTCTTTTTCTTTTTTGAATAGTTTCACTCAATTTCTTTATTGCATTATATATATATATCTATATATAAACATTTAGCAATAAATAAAATTGCAACTTCTATTATGATCTATATGACCTGAAAACCACCTCTCTAAGGGATGCTAGATAAGCATTAAATTACAGTTTAGCTGGATGCTTCAAAACCCAAAGGATTGAATTCAATTCCATTAAAAGGAAATTGACATCCCATGTATACAAACCTGTCAGAAATAAAAGACTCTGATGGATTATTGTGCACTTCTGGAGAACCACATTGATTGCTCTCTGCTCCTGAAAATAAATCTTGTTGTGAAAAGCTACCAAAATCGATATCTTGTGAGTTGTTTACCGAGCCGAACAAATTGATTTCTGATGTCTGTTCTGCAGAAGGTGTCGCCTTATTAACAGTTTGTTTCAAAGAACCATGAAAAGGATCTTGTGCACTAGTTGAGCTTGTAAAATCATTCCATGCCTCAAATGGATCATCATCTTCTTTGGTGGTCTTAACATCAGGAGCTTTCTTATTGTTGCTTTGCAATAGATCAACTTGTAGCCAATCAACATTCATGGAGGAAGAAATATTTGCATTCTCTGCTATTACACCATCCTTAACGTTTGCAGTCATTTCAACCCTCTGAGTCTGGCCAATTATCCCTGAGCTGGAATTAGTCCATAAATCATCTTGAAACAAGTCATTATTCGTGGATGCTGATGGAAGCGTATTATCGTCTCCTTTTCCATCAGTAGCATCTTTTCCAGTTCCAAAAACTGCACCCATATGAGCAGATAAATCACCTGCAGAACCCACAAAAGGGTCAAATGGTTTGGTTTCTTCACGATAAGTTCCTGAATTAGCAGACTGGAAGTTTGCCTCCCAACCAGAAAAAGAGTCACCACTCTTGCTTTCCATAGACCTTGTAGCTGTCTCAGACGGCTGAACATTCTCGAACAAATTAAGATTTGCAGAAACTTGAAAATCCTTACTTTCTGTACTCCCAATTTGTTTGTTCGAAACTTGAGACGAACTAGAAGCCACATCTCTCTTTCCATCATCAAAAAAGTTGTCAAGATCAACTTCAGCCAAATTTAAGACATTTTTGCCTTGAATTGGTGTCTCATTTAAGACGTAGCTAGTCCCAACTTTCTCAGACTCAGCAGACCATCTTATTTCTAAATCTAACAAATCAGACAAGGGAAACTCGTCTTTTGCTGCACTTTGTCCTCTGTTTGATTCATTTGCTCTAATGGATGGACCCACTGTCTCCTGTAAAAAAGAGTATACTCATTTCTCAATAGACCCTTCATGCAAAAACTTAGGTGCAATTCTTTATGCATTGTACCTTACGTACACCAATTAAATTCAACCATGTAATTACACTAACCAATAAACCACAATGTTGAATTTAATTGTCTGTACAAAAAGATGTTCTGCATTGAGACATCTAAGGAACTGTACATAAGTTTACCCTATTAGTATACATTAAATCTTCGAAATTTAAACATATAAAACTTGTCCCCCGTCTCCTGCAATCAGAACAATACATACAACTACCAAACTTCATGATTAACACAGCCAGATATCTGAATTGATTAACACGGCCACATTGTTAAATTTAATTTTTTTTTTTTTTTTTAAAAACTAAATTACAGCCCCAAAGGAACAGTACCTAGGTATTATCCTAAAAACCACATTTAACAAATAGAACTTTCCCTATCTCCTGCAATCAGAATAATACATACATAAAGTGATAAAACTATCAAAGTTGAAGATTTTGTCGGTGTCATATAAAAATTAGCAATTAAATAAAATGCAAAATACCATTAACAAAACCTTAAAATTCCCATTACCAATTTGGAAACTGTGCTCATGCTTTTTTTTTTTTTTTTTTCCTGCTGAAAAAGCAAGAATTTGCTTTCACATTGTGCTCTATGAACATTGTAATTAAACAAAAATACATAGATAGAAAAATAGAAACAGAGACGTACCGATCCATCGAGGTCTAAGGAATCGAGGAACCAGCGGCAAGCGAAGGTGTTGCGGAAAACGAGGGGGTCGGGAATGGGATCGAGGTGGTGGTGTCGGCCACAGAAGACGCAGATTAAGGATTGGATACCTCGAAGGAGTCGAGCTTTGCAGTGCTTGCAGCGAAGGTAAGGTGGCGAGGGATCGAGTTGGGATAGGGTTTGTTGGAGTGAAGGGAGGTTTGGAAGCGACGTGTCGTCTGGGTTGTACGAAGCTAGATTGGCTTCTCTGCGAAGCGAGATCTGAACTCGTTTTATTAGATCTTCTGGGATTTCCAACGCCATTTTCTCACACAACTGTGAGGAGAGTCACTGACTCGAACTGGGTTTCACTTCTTTTCACACACAAACAAACAAAACGGTGACGTTTCAGGTGGAAATGGATTTCCTAACTACCACAAAAGATTCTTTAATAATCTTGCTCTCCTCCCTATTTTTATTTTTTTAATATAGAGTTTCAACATATGGCGTCCACTCCTGATAATAGCTCATTATTATCAGACTAAGATACTCATCAGTTTTTTGTGTAGGCAGAGATTGAATCTCAGATCTCTTATCCAATCATCAAAGATTTTACTAATTGAGAACCCACTGCTCTCCTAGCACTCAACATTTGCATGGGTAAAAATTCTTGTTTATTTTAGGGTAATTGAGATTTTTTTTTTTTTTTATGTTATCTAATTACTTTTCAAAAAAGAATCACATCAAATTATATATTCTAAACTCTATTTTATTAAAATTTTAATTTTTTTTAATTTTTTAATTATTTTCCTCTTTTTACACATAACAACCATCATCCACTTTTTTTATTCAATCCATGTAAAAAAAGAATAAAAAACTAAAATACAAATGAACAATTTCATTGTAAACTTTCATGTTTACTATAGTTTTGGATTGGTATCGCACAATTTTATATAAGCTGATGTGTATGGTTTTTGGGATTGCTTGGCCAAAAATTTGCCCTTAAGCTATTTTGCATAATTTGATACAAGTACTCTAAATTATTACCTTTAAAAGTATTTAATTATGTTTTTTTAGAACCAATGTTTAATTCTTAGCAAAAATACCATTTTGGGGTCATTAATAACCCGCTAATGAAAATTTCTTACATGGCACAGCATGCACAGCTATCACCTTTGAAACTGATGTGACTAATAAATATAAAAATGCCACCTCAACATTTAAATTGAAAAAAAATCCAAAATGATAAAAGTACATCTTGAAAATTCTAAAATGACCACTATATCTATGTCTCAAATTTTCAAAAATTGTTTACAAATGTTTGAAAGCTACAAAAAAAAAAATCATGTCTATATAAAAATATGAATTATGATTGTAAATGTGTTAGTTGATAGTTTTTGTTAATTCTTTTATTTATTTATTTATCTTTGCAATTACACTCTTATTTTGATTATTCTTGTTAGTGTAATTTCCAATGATTCTATTTTGATTATGCTTATGTTTTATGTTGATTTTGATTGTTATATATTTGTACTTTATAGTGGTAAATAGAAATTTTTATTTCATATCTATAAATATATAGGAAACTTTTGGATTTTTCATACAAACCAAACGTTTGAAAATGTTTTCTAGAATATTTTTAGGAACACAACTAAAAATCGAAAAACAAATATTATCCCCAAAAATGCGTACAAAGAAAAAAAAAAAAAGCTTTGATAATAAATATTTTACACTCAAACAATTATGTTGTGAAATTAAGATTTTACCATTGTGTTGTGAAATAACAATTACACTATTGATGTGAGTTTAAACAGAGATTGCAAAATGAGGTGTTTATAATCATTAGTTGATAACATATGCAATGCATGGGAAAGTGTTGATGCTCATTTTGGGAAGCCCAGTAGAAGGAAGAAGCCCAGCAACATGGACAGGAATGAGTTAGTAATTGGATAAAAAAGCCATTAAGCCCAAGCAGCAGGAATAATGGATCATAAAGCCATAAAATAAACAAATGGGCCTTAAGGAAGCAAACGAGCTTAGAGGAGCCCAGAAAGAGAGAAGTAGCAAACCCATGGGTAGTATGTGATGTAAAAAAGTGAGAATGGGTCACAGTAGGCCCGAAGTAATGCAAGTAAAGAAAATAAGGGATTGATGGAAAGTCCATGAGCCCCAAGGATGAAGGATAAAGTAATTGGGTCAGAAAAGCCCAAAGGAGTTAGTAAAAGCCCATGGGAACACAGAATTAGAAAGGGCCGAGGATGCCCAAGGAAAGTAAATGGGCCAAGAATGCCCAAAAGGGAACGAATGGGACACAGGAGTCTGCAAGCAATGTAATCAAAAAAACCCAATGACCATACTGAGTCATTGAGAGAAGAATAAGCAGCAAGCCCAAAGAGGCCCAACAAGCTTGGGTCAAATAACATCTCAGCAGGAATAGCAAAGCGGTACGGCAGGAAATGCAAAGACTGCAGAAAAGAGCAAAAGAATGGGCTGAAGGAAGAAAAGTCCACAGTCAAGCAAAGTCCAACCCTCGGAGGGAGCAGACCCTAAAGAATGGGAAGTTAGAAAATGGCTCATGCCATAAGAAGCCAAAGATGGGTGGCAGAATGTGCAAACAAGCCTCCAGACCACGGCGAACACATGAGCAGCAGGCAGAGTTTAGACGTACACAGAAGTGAAGCACACGCAAGGCCCAGACATCACCAACCTATACCCAGCCAATACAGGAAGTGGTGAGGTCATGGGCCAAAGGTAAGAGGGTATGGTCTGGCGGTGGAGAGAAGGGGAAAACTTATTCTGGGGTTCCTGTTCAAGCTCTTTTGGAAGAAATGTCCTGCTAGGATGACATACCGCCCAAAAGAAGTAAAAATGAGTTGGAACCACTAGGTGCATGTCATGAGGGATAGGAAGAGAGAGGGCACCCACACCGTAGCAGGTAAGAATGCCACAGCAAATAAACAAACAAAATAGTCTTCTTTGTCTGGTGGCACAGCCAACACAGGTAAGTGGTGGTGACTGGGCAACTGACAAACCAGTAGTGGTCAGCAATGACACCCATACCAGACAAAGATAGTTAAAGGCTAAAATAGTAAAATCCGGTCACGGCAGGCATTATATAAAGGGCCCTTGCCGTGCACAGGGGGTATCACGAACACAGTAATAGTAACCTCTAGGAGAGAATTGCAACAAAGAAGCAAATACTGAGAAAAGAAGAGAGAAAAAGAAAAAGAATTAGAAATAAGGAAAGAAAATGGAAAGCATAGAATGGCAGGCATGCACCAATAGGTTGATCCCCTCTCTCTCTCTAAAGCCCATGCTCTCTGTCAAAGGTAAAAGATTCTTCTGGGCACAAGTCATTTAGGCCTGCTCCCTCAAAGCAATTAATTTCTTCCTGGAGAGATTATTTGCATTGAGGAAATGGTACCCTTCTTGACTCCGGCCCTATTACATAATTTGGCATGGCAAACTGACATTTCTCTCTTTGATTCAATAAATTTATTGCTATCTCTTCCTCATTTATTTCTGCTATTTCATGAAAATGGCACTTTCTTGTCGCTACCCTTTATTTATTTCTATCTGAGTAGCAAACGTATCTCTTTTGTTATCTTTATTATATCTACATGCCATAACTTTCCCATAGCAACTCCGCTTGTCATGGGCATGTAACCAAAGCTTTGACAAACGAGGCATAGTTTATGCACAAGCTAGACCAAGGTGGGTTACAATTGGACCAGTCTCAACTCCCTGATCCAGAACACTTAAGCCCAGCACGGCAGAAGGCAGCCCAGCCCAACATTACAAGAATGCCCACCACAGAAAGTTTAACAAAATTATAAAATTTCCTTTCATTCATTTATTATCTTAAATATAAAATTGATAATTATGGTAGTCATTAATAGGCACTTATTAAAATTGTATTATGGCAATACATAAAGTAAGACAAAAGGAATCTTGCTAGCTTTTTTCATAATATACACAATAGTACGCAGTCATTTTCTTCTTTGGATAGTACCCTGTTTGGTTTAGAGATAACTCTATTTTCAATTCTCACATCTCATTTCTCATAACTTTAAACTCTAATTCAATTCTCATATCTTTATCTCTATTTTTCTGTAACTCACTTCTGACTTGTGTTTAGTTGTTATTTTTGGGTGTAGTTCTCACCTAAAAAACCCAATTTTAGACAAAGTTATGGATCCCACCCACTGACCAATGACAAAGGACTAGAACGGATATATTCACTCCCCCTTGACTTTTCTTTCTCCTCCTTCTCTTTTTCCTCTGACTCTCCTCTCTCCCTTTTCCCTTCATCTATCTCTGCCTCTCACTCTCTTCTTTCTCATTAGAACAACTGATCAAGCCTTTGTTTGTGTTTGAAACTCGAAACTCTCCAGCCATCGTTCTCCTCAGCCAAATCAAGCGACACCCCAAGAATCCCATATTGGTCTCTCTCTCTCTCTCTCTCTCTCTCTCTCTCTCTCTCTCGGTTTTCTCTTAGCTTTTGCTTGGTTTCACTGATTGTGGGTTTATTGATTTTGGGATTGCATTTCATTTGTCTTTTGTCCAACTTGATGGGTTGAATGTTGAGTTTGCTGATTATGGCTCAAATATCCAAATAAAAGCTAGATCAGAGACATGCAAGACCGAAATACTTTATATGTCCGAGATGTTGCACATAGATAAAGTACAGAGATGTTGCACAGAGATAAAGTTCCAAGTTTATAAAATTTAGCTATCTCAGAAAAATACTTTATAAAAAAAATCCACAGAGCTTTAAATGGAGGAGT